>CAWUFW010000063.1:0-1200000 GCA_963921515.1 Calotriton arnoldi | reverse complement strand
ACAGCACATATCAGATTTACAATGTTAAAAAGTATATGATATTAACATTATAAAACCCTCATAAATATTTGCAATAAAACCATCATTCATTATTTTACAAATCACCTTAAAAAAATGATATTAAATAATGTGGTTAAAAATTGCAATAAGGATTAACATGTGCAAAACATTGCATCACCTAAAATCACCTGATTTAAATAGGTAACAGAAACACTGGAGGATATATACTCCTTATTTGAAAAATACCTGCATAAATGCAGACACCCATGGGCCAGTCAAATACAGACTTTTCATTGATTGAACACCCCTCGATCAACTCAATTTATAAGCCCATCGGGTACACAAAAGTGCTGTGTGCTAAAGTGCTATGTGCTAAAGTGTCACCCTGCAATATTTGCAGTCAAATCTAATAAAGTGCTAGTGCTAAAAAATACCAAAATTCATCTTACATATGATATACACACATGCAAGCCTAAAATTACAGAACTAATTCATCAGGCCGCAGCGGGAATCAAAACAGTTACATACCTATATACCTACAGATTCAAGTCACAAAAAATACTCCTTTTATAAAAAATGATGCAGATCTTCAGTATTATTGAGGCCATAAGGATGTTTACTGTCCAACTCCAAAATCATTTTGGACTCCATTTGCCTAAGCTTTCTCTCTCTGTCACCCCCTCTGCGTGGTTTAGAAACAGCAGCCACCACAAAATATCTCAAGCAATTTAGATTATTGTTATGCTTCTGCTTGAAATGACGAGCCACAGGATAGTTGGGGTCATTATTGACAATGGCTCGCAAATGCTGTAAAATTCTGACATGCACCTGCAGCTTGGTACTGCCCACATATCTGAGGCCGCAGGTGCATGTCAGAACTTACACAGCAAATTCCGTCCTGCACGTAAAATTGCCTGAGATAGGGATCTTTTCGTGGCTAAAAGGAGTTGAATAATGAGTAGTATTCTCCCCGAATTTGCAGGCTCTGCAGGAGGAACATTTAGTGAAGCCTGATTTAGGCTGCAACCATGTCTTAGCGGTGGTTAGCTCAGGGCAAATCTTCACAATTTGTGTCCTCATAGAGGGTCCCTTCCTGTAGGTGACAACAGGTTGCGTGGAAAGCCTAGGTGCCAATACCCCATCTGTTAAGACAGTGGGCCAATTGCGTTTAATGATGGAACGTATTTTCCTCTCTTGTTTACTATAACTAGTAATCAACCTAGGGGCCCCGTCATCCAACTTTGAGTTATTGGTATTCATACCAAACAAGGACTCCCTGGCTCTCATCTGCACTTTGTTCACTGCCTCGTTGAGGATATATATATATATGGGTATATATCATTGTACCGTGCACTATGCATTTAAGCCAACATGATTAAATGTTGAAGTCACCCCTACGACCACCTTTCCTTATTAATTGCATTTAGTGAATATGCAGCTGCATGCTCGTGCTGATTAGTAGTGTGTCTTTTCAAATTACAAGCAGTATGTTTTCTGTGTCTATGTATTTGGGGCAGACTATAAATGACTTTTTAAAAATGGCGCTCATTAGACAGAAGAAGGCTGCTGTGACAGCCGAAAACGCGTTCTCTCTAAGTTGCCAGGTCGGAGGAGACCTAATGCACTAAAAAGTGCCTTTGAAACTTAGCACTCCTCGTGTGCGTGCTCTATTCTTTGTGGAGTAGTAGTATATATATATATATATATATATATATATATATATATATATATATATATAAACCCATTTATGAAATAACATTTGAATTTAAACTTTAATCTGATTCTCCTACACATGTTTTGCATGTCTGTCATTTTGCAAATCGTCAGGTGGGAGAAACTAGTACAGAACATTATTTTGCTGTGGCCAAGTGCAGACACAGTGAATACATCCCAACCCAGTGAGATACTAGGACACACCCAAGAACTGTAGAAAATGCCTCTTTCCTGGACAAGAGTCAACATAACTGTGCTATTTTTGTGACCACGTATGCCTGGTAGTTACTGAATGACTGTCCCAGTGCAGGAACCGTGATCTGAAAAAGTTGTTGGGATTTTGTGGCAGCAAGACAAGAACCCATCAACACAAACACGAAATAGCCCATTGTACCCTTTAGAGAGATGGAAAATTATTTTTTTCTCTGAAAAGAAATGTGAATTTTAAGAAGTGAAATATTTGGACTTGTTTGAAAATGATGTCCTTGTCTGCGAGCCATACACCTGGGTTCACAAACCAAAATGAACAATTTTTAAAATATGTTTACACCTCAGATGACAACAGTGCTGATGGAGGTCCTGGAGCAAGGGAACTTAATAAATATAAGGAGCAGTATAAATAGTAGTGGATTGCAAATAATTCTGATCCGCTGGCGGAGTTTGCGGAGTTTTGCCCACTCCGTGTTCTGCTTGGGGCGCGTAGTTCCGGCAAAACTCCACCAACCACCGCGTGGCCGAGTTTTTTCCTGCCGGCGGCTTGCCAATGTTAAATTGGTGTGCGTGAGTGAGAATTTGCATCCCCTAGCGTGATATTTGGGCGCTAGAACACCTCCCTGTGAGATTTTTCAACAATAGCGGGGATCATGGCAGGTCGTGACTGGTTGTGTTGAGGAAGCTGCCGCTCGAGTAGAAAATCTACTCGAGTGGCAGAAAGAAGCAGCACCCTCTGGTGTGCCGTGTGGTGCCATTTGTGCTGATTTTACAGTGTGGAACAAGCTCCCCGCACTAAAAATCAGCACAAAATGCCAAATTCTGCCAGTTCGCGGAACTCCGCAGAATCTCTGGAAGTTTTTATGTAACTCTGTGGAATTCCGTGAAGTGAAACTCTGCGAGTTCTGCCCACAGCTGATAAATAGGTGCAAATCGTGGGATGCAAGTTGTAGCTGAAGGGGAAGCCATGTGCCCTGAGCCTGCAGGATATAACCAAATGGGACCCTTTGGAGTTAAGGGAGCCGGTTACAAGTTGTATGCAAAGGCCATGTGCTATGCCCAGAACTAATTGAAAATGACTGAATGCCATAACCTGTGGGTTTGTTGGCAGGGAGACTGTGTGTTGCCACGACCAACGGCCACACTCTGCATCTAGAACCCACTGAGAATGGTGATGAGCCATGCCCATTGGGGTTTAGAGAACTGATCTCAGTGTTTTGCTGAAACCCTGCTCAAGAGCTAGAGATTTCTGGGTGTGGCCGGCAGAATCGTTAAGGAAGTTAATGCTCACTATTGAGCTGTGAAGTTCTAGAGCCTGAATACTGGCAAGGCTACCTCAGATTCCCATCCTCCTGAGGTCAGTACATTTAATAACATTGAATTGGGTAGTAATAATACCTGTTATTTACTGTGGTTAAAATCGACAGAAATGTCATGTAAAATGTTACGTGAAACAAATTTTTATTGTACATCCATTAAATGGATAGAACATTTTGTGTTGCTTAGGAATGTAACTACAGAAGCATTTCAAGTCCACATATTTAGTGCCAGGAAATGTCAGTGTTGAAAGAGGTTCTGCAATCATATGGATACATTAAATGTCTCTGAAAACATGGATGAATTTGGTATACAGTTGTTGCAGCTTTTCTCCTAAATGTATATGATCTTCGGGGAGTTGCTCTTCGAACTTCGTTTTACAACCCCTATAAATGTCTACCAGAATATGTATTGCTTGTGAATAAAACTGCATCAGCATTTCCTCTCTAAGTAATATAAAATATGTTGATAAACCAATAATTTAATTGAGTATGCCGTTTGTGATGTCATCTGTGATGTCATGAGTAAGATCATGAGCAATACATGGGTAGTTACAACCTGGTTTTTGTGTTTCGTGTGTAAATCATAATGTTCCTCAAATCGTTTCAATCATCTTTATTGAGCTTCTTTAGAAAGGAGGAGCTCAACATTTCACATTCAGCAGGATCACATCACACAACAGATAGCTTTACATTTGATATTGTGCGACTGACATTTACGCACATGATATTTGTCTTTCGTTTCTTATTTAGTCATAGATCAAATCCGACTGCCTATTAGTACTATAATGAATGTATGTATATGGTTTTTCTATAGTGTGAACCTAGCCAAAAGGCAGCAGAACACTCTACATGGGGAAAGACAGGGATAAAGTCAACCAGTAATGGGAGAGGAAGCAGGATGCGGATGATTCATGCACTGTGATGTGGTGCTCTTTAAAGAGGTGAGACTTCAACTCTTTCCTAAATTGGAGCAGCGTTGGGGTGATCCTGATGGTTACGGGGATGATGAGTAAATGTGAACAGTTTTTAAGGTGAGAGATTACTTTTGGTACAAGGGTCCTGAATAATGTGATGGAAGTCCTTCTTGTAAGAGTCTGGTAGGCCAGGAAGCAAAGGGGACCGCCCAGGTCAACCCTTCCATTGCTTTCAATTGAATGATGTAGCTTGCCTGCGGGTATCTTATTAATCACTTTGTTAATGCCTAGTTGTACATTGAGGAAGTTTACTTCTATAATATCCTTATCCACAAATATCTAGATGAGCCAGTAAAACTCTTAAGCAAAGCAATCTGGAGTTTCATGGGGGTTTCAAATCATAACTCAGTGCATGAATCATATTTTTTCACTGATGTGCAAAGAGGTGTTTAGATTTCCAAACCCTCTCGCCTCCCCTCTAAAGAGTGCAAAACTCTCAGCCTCTGAAAAGCAAAGAGTCCCATTGAGCAAGACTCTAATTGTGGGAGAGTTGTAGGTTTTCCATCTTATTGTGATGGCCCTCCGAGCAATAAGTAGATCCAAGAATGTACCCTCCGCTTTACAAGCTTTTGAGCATTTGAAGAGGCCAAGGATACAAAACTCTAGACTATTTAGGTCTTTTTGATCTGTTACTCTCTTCAATTTCTCAAGGACATCAGTCCGACATCTAGTTATAGTGGCTATAGTCCTGTGTGGGGTGCAGGACAATGGGGACAATTGGAGAAAACTTCAGGGAAAATGTTGCTGATTTTACATGGAATGCAACAGGTTCTATGTTCATTATGTTCCATCATCTCTAGTTTTTTAATGCAATACATGTAAAGACACAGTGTTTGATGGACAGAATGTGTCTGCATCTATGAGTTGGAAAGAAACAGGAAACCATGACGTAGCCTGACCAAGGGGCAACAGTCACTGAAATGCTGTTTCGGAGTACACTGAGGACAGAGGGCTGACAGCTAGCAGGTTTAGTATTCTTGGTTTAGGAGAATACACCATGGTCCATATTACATAAACTGTATCTCTCATTCATCTGCAGCAGGGACATGAGCAGTCCTGCTGCCACCAAACATCAGAAAAATCCTCTATGTTAAATTAACAGGACCCCAGACTGCTGGACAGGTAAAGTCTGTGCTAGTGTTGACCTGCACAGGGGAGTACCCTATGCACCTTCACTGTCTAGTGTTTTTACATACTACTGTGTGGGGCTGTGTTGTGGTTCCCATGGCCATTGAGGGGTGGGCGTGAGAATTACCATAACTATATGTATGTACTGCACACACCCTTATGCATCTGCCAGCACCCTTCAATTGACCTGTGCAGGTGGTTCCCTGGTGTAGACCAAGGTTCTGTGGCCCTAGCTGCAATGCCTTACTGTGTACCAAGTACCTCTTGGCCAAACTTTTCTGGGTTCAGAGAGTCTGTCTGATCCTTTTATACACAAAGCTCCCAACGGCTGACCACAGGTTCAGCACCTCAATCCCTGTTACATTCAATTTATTGTCCTGTGCATCCACTTCCAGCACTTGCCGTTGTTTAGTGCCACTGGAATCCAGAGAAAACGAAATACTTTTAAGTGGAAGGTGCACCAGAAATGAAATCGAAATAGCAAGTTTAGTCCATCATCCTTCTTTATTTGTAATTGAATTAAAATCAGCCATCAGCCAACGCGTTTCGTTCCTATCACATTAGGAACTTCATCAGGGCTTAATTCATCAAGTAGTGTGTTCACAATATTCTAGATAGTTGGTATAATAATGCCAGTAAATTCACCCAAGAGTCCGGGTATCAGGTCAAGTCAGTTCCCAGCTCGTGATCCGAGTCCTAAGGGTTCCTGGTCATGGCACGGTTGCCAGCGTTCAAGTCTCCCTGATAAAGTTCCTAATGTGATAGGAACGAAACGCGTTGGCTGATGGCTGATTTTAATTCAATTACAAATAAAGAAGGATGATGGACTAAACTTGCTATTTCGATTTCATTTCTGTATGATCCTTGTCTCTTTGAAAAAGCCTCCCATAACCACCCTGCTACACACCACCTTGTCGCATTCTTTGTCTCCTGTGGATGCTAGGTTTAACCAGCGCATGTTTGGGTCAACAGAGATATGGGAGGTAACCTTCATTAAGGAAAATAAGCCTGTTTAAATGTCAATTTCACTTTTGTCCCTTTCTGCAGTACAAGCATGTGGTGCCAAAAATCCAACGTTTTTATGATCGGTGTTATTTTTGTGACACACTCTCTTCCATTAGTACATAAAACTTCCCTATGTGTGCTAAGGCAGTCAGCCGGTGGTCTTGTACCTCTATAAGACAACAGTTCAATATGGTGACTTGCAGAATGATTGGACGGAGATACCTTATGTCATGAATCTTAAGTCACATATAGGTCACCAACACCCCCTTTTTGTTGAGCTGCAAATTTTTACCCGAAAGGCGATTTTTCATTATTCTGGCAAATGATTTTTCTTTTCTTTTATTAACTAAAAACAGCAGTTGAATATACACATTATATACATTTGAAATCTTTCTGAAGCTTGAAAAAGTAATCTTCTCTGCATAATGGATGCAATTATCATCTTTAATGCTTTGTCCAGGCAATTATTTAAGAGTCACTGCCTGAAATGTTCAAGCCCTTTTGCTTGCATCTTAATCTTCAGATGTTCTCTCTGTTCCCACTTTGGCAGGATGCACATCTAATTTATGACTGTAAATCGACGCTATCGCCTTTATGTGTTTCATGCTTATTGAACCATCTAAAATATGATGAGCCCTCCTTCAAAGAGCTCTTGAATGATTTCATTACATCGGCCCTGTGGTATCTCTTTAGAAAATAAAAGGCCATAAGGGATACAGCTCTATTTTAATGAAATAACAAAAACACACAAAAAGACTGAAAATTGATCAGTCAGAATGTAAGAGACAGGGGATCGTGATGAGCTCGTTTTTGCAGATGAGCAACTGGTGAAATCTGCATCGACAACCTGGGGCAGGCTGGCCATAGCGGGCACCGGGCGTTTCCCCGGTGGGCCGGAAGGGTGGGGCCAGTTTTGGACCTGCGGGGGCCGGTTTTGTTGCTGGGGGCCGGTTTTGCAGCAGTGCTGCAATATCAGCCCCCTGTAACAAAAGCTGGAGTGGTGTGCAGCGGGAGCGGGGCTTCGCACTAGCAACCCCCGCTACCGGGGCCAGTCGGGCAGATTGCCAGGGCTGGTTGCTGTTCCCAGTCCGGCCGTGCCTACAACATTGAACACAATTCTAACATAATATCTATATTCCCTAGTCAATTAAAATATTAAAAGGCTCAGTTCACTAAGAAAAGTGTACATTTACATCCTTAGGCCTACTTTTACGTATGGATTTTGGGAATTCACAAACAATCGCAGTAGTTCACCTGGAAAGCTGTGACAGGTGTAGATTTCAGGGACAGTACTGGGAGTCTCGTGTGACATTTGCTATTTCCCCATAGGCAGAGTTTTTTGCAGGATATAACTTAGCATTGGAGAAATTCCACCTGTTGAGAAAATCAAATTATTTTTTTTTGCACCAGAAACCTCTTTCCCTGGCCCCCACAAGGTTTGTAGATGTGCAGCTCCACTTTCCACCCTGGGAGGGGAGTTACTACTGCCCCTTGCTGGAGGGTCATTTCCAAGGTGGGAAAGGATTGGAGAGGAGTTTGTGAATGCTAACAAGCTCATACACAAGTGCTTAATTTGAGCTAGTGGTTTCCGGTGCTCAGCATGGGCACTTAATCATCAACACTGGCGCTTTCCATGAGCACCAGTTAAGGACACATTCATGTATCGTTAAGTGATTTGCCCAGAATCACAGGATGTTGAGCTGACATGGAGACTCGAACCTGGTTCCCAAACTCCAAAGTTGGCAGCTCTGGCCATTACGCCACATCCTTTCCCCACTTTCATGGTTTTAGGCGACGCTAACAGGAGAAATAGGTTCGTGTAAGCTGCCTCCTAACGAGAGCCCCAGCACTTATTTTTTTTGCAAATTAACCACTGTCATAATCACTGGACATTCACAACATTCAAAACAAACCACTCCTTGATCCTTCCACTCCCCACCGATTGCTTGAGAATCACTACCACCATGTTGTATGTGGGACAAATATGCAGCAGTTAAACCATTTACTCCTGCCAGGTATCCTTGCCGTGGAAATGTAGGTTTACAGCTGTGAATGCCTTTCTGAATCAAGCCCAAGGAGGCCCATTTAGTCTGTAATATTGAGAGTTTCCCACTGCTTGGTAGGGGTAGAGGAATTTATGCCAAAAGTGCTCCCACTGAAATGGTGGGTGCAGATTCAGTTAGAATGTAATGCCAGCTGGTCTGCCTGGCCGCTATTTATTTGTTTTATTAGAACCAAATCCCCAAAGCTCTATTTATATCTGTAAAACACAAATTAAATGTCCATGATGCAATGGGATTTTTTTTTCTTTTCATGACTGCTGTGTTTTTTCGTGGTGGGTTCAGACAGAGAAAGCCTGCCTTAAAAAGGTGGGTCTTCTCACACAATTGTGCCTGTTGCTCTGTGGTGGATGGGCCGTGGTAAGGAGTTACTGATGATGGATTCTGAGCTATAAAAAATTGATTGGTCCCCACACCTATAAATGCCATGGGGAGAAAGTGAAAGTGGCACAATAGGGTATCCGTTGGTTTACAGGCAACTGTCTCATCCCACCACCTCCTCTCTCAATCCCATTGTGTATCATGCCTGCTTTCCCAGGTGATTGGCCCCTCTCATCCTGCCGAACGCTTTCTTGATGTCCACTTCTCTACAACAGGTAGTACCCCACCTTCATTTTCCCACTCCATCACTCTTGCCCACTTCTCAATATCTTCAGCCCTCACAACCTTATCAGAACTTCTTACACTTCTTACACCACTTACTCACAGCATTTTCCTGTCCGATGATTCTGTATTAGTCCAGCCATGAATTTACATTGTCTTCCTTCTCATTAGCTTGTTCTCTTAGTAAATTCAGTCCATTATCTATTTCTCCAATTGTCAAGACATTTGGGTTAACCTTGGGCACCAACCTCACCCTTAAGGAACATATTGCCAAAAAAAACAAAGAAGACATGGTACCAGCTCTCTCTTCTAAAGAAAGTGAAATACTTTTTTTCTAGAAAGCAGATTCAGATCTGCTGTTCAAGCCCTCATCTGTGTGGTGATAATGCACTGCTCCATAGCCTTCCAGACTCTACTCCCGATGGAACTCCATTGGCTCCACTTGCTTGCCTGCACCATCAAGAGTTCTGTTTTTTCTGGGGAAACCGAGGGGAAGAATTTGTGAAGCTTCAGCGGGTTTAGGTAGGCACAGTGTACAATATTGTACTGAATAAGTTTCAAACGAACACTGATTGATCTTGGTGGGGTACTCCAGCACAGCCTGACGTTCCTTATCATTAATGTCTAGCAGTAATTTGTTCTTCCAGGATCCCATTCCCTGGCGTATGGAGAGTTTGTAGTACAACATGTATGAGGGGATTCTATGTGTACTGCTTGCCAAGATGTGTGCAATATGGGACAGATGCTTCCATATGTGACGACTCTCCCCCCCGATACACCCACCTGGCATGCCGGACTGATCCACCAAAGTCTGGAAGTCAGTGAGGGAAATACATCGCCCACCGTGGTCAACCCAGCTCGGTCCCAAGGAATTAATTTGCGAGCCAAGATGATACCACCTCGGAGTTGGAGGTCTAGCAGGGCGTATAGCAGGAGGCATGCCATCCTCTAAACCACCCATGAAACCACTTTATTGTGCCTTGTCAAAATTGAATAATAGAAGATTAAAAGATTGGTTAGAAAGTTTCAAACCGAATATTCAGTCAAATACTAATGTTGATGATGCCATTAATCAGTTTAATACCTGGATTGTAAGGGCCCTAGACGAGGTGATGCCTCTTAACACCAGGACTATATACCGCAAACCTCCATCGCCCCCTCCCCCCCCCCCAAGCACTCTCAACAATTGACTCTACCCGAAAGGAAATGTAAAAGGCTAGAGAGGGTCTGGAGACAAGATTTCTCTGAGGCAGGAAAAGAAGCTTACAAATCAGAACTCAGAATAAATATTGTGATAGCCACTAGGTGTGGTTATTATCATAACAAAATTCTTTCTGCAAACAACCCTACTAGAGAACTTTTTGCGGTTTATAATTCCTTGGCAATAAGTATGAATCATTTACCTAAGAACCCCCCCTCCTCCACCCCTCCCACCCCTCCCAAAGCAAATGCTCTGTTCAGAACTGGCAAAATTCTTTCTAAATAAAATTTCTAAATATTTTATCATAATTTACCCTGACAGTGGAAGCCGAAGAAAGATCGGATTACGGTGTTCAGCTTTCTAATTGTCGGTCAGACTTTAGATTTATCACAGAGGAGGAGGTGATATCTAAAAGTTCAATAATTACGTAGGGCTCTCCCCTCGACCCCTGTCCTGTCAGGATTTAAAAAGAGCTAGCCCCCATTTTTTTCCCCTTTGATACTCATCATGTGTAACAACTCCTTATGAGGGATGTAGTACCTGTTTTTTGTAAATCAGCAGTAGTCACCTCTCTTCTAAAAAAGGAGACTCTAGATCCTATCATCTCTTCGAATTATCGACCTATCTCTCTCCTTCCTTTTTCTGCAAAAATCTTAGAAAGATGGGTGAATACACCACTAGTTTGTTACAGTGAAGAAAATGGTGTTTTAATAAACACCCATGTGGATTCAGATCGTGCTTTAGCACTGAAACTGTACTTACGGCGGGTACTAATGACATCCGCATGATCTTTGATGGAAGGAAGTCAGGGGTGCTCATCCGCCTTGATCTGTCAGCCATCTTTGATACAGTTTTCTATGCTGTTTCATTGGAAAGATTATTGGCAATTGGCCTGAGAGGCAAACCACTTAGTTGATTTGAATCTTTTTTGAAAAACAGAACTCAGGCCGTTCAGATGGCAACTTTTCGTTCAGATTTTACAGACATTGCTTATTATGTTTCTCAATGGTTTGCTCTCAGTCCCACTCATTTTTAAATATATGTTGCTCTTCTGGGGAGATAAGGTAGCAACTGGTATGCAAGGATGTTGCTCGAAATTTTGTAATTTGTGTTAAAAATCGATAGTAGATGATAAGATGATGCAATTTCAGAATCTCAATTAGGCTTATGAATTGATCTATCGCTTCACTTGTGGATGGGGGGAGGCAGTCATGTTGGAGGGCACACAGGTTTGACAGTTTAGGAACAAGGAGTGATTTATACATTGCATAATATTCTACAGGCAAGTCACACGACCCAGGCATCTTACCACATGCAAGGGCCCTTATTGCATATCTCATTTCCTCTTCAGTGATCTCACCTCTAGGGTGTCTAGATCATCATGGGGTATGCGTGGCAAGGTCAACCCTATAAAGAACTGGTCCAGTGTTCCCAGTATTAGAGAGGGGCCCGCAGTGTAGAACCTCTCATATTATTGTTTGAATGTGGTATTAATGGCATGTTGTGTGAGTGCCAGGTCAGAGGAATCCCTAACCAGGTGTGTTGAACTGTGAGGATCATGTGTTTGGGTCAGGCGCGCCAGGCATTTGCCAAGTATGTCAGCCTCAGTGTGCGTATAAGAAGGTATGTCTAGGCACCGCAGGCATTGCATCAGGGTGTCATGTTTATCTCTAGGCTGCATTAATTGGTCTGAGAGCTCAGGGGCAGAAATTACCTTTTTCTTGAATCCACCCAATGTAATCTCTTTTGAATTTAGGTAATTTAATATAGATTTAAGTGCACCTATTGTAGTCCGTAAAGTGTTGCCCACAGTCTTGTATGACTCCCATTGTTTTGCTGTGTTAGAGGCCAACCCAGTATTTTCATGAAAAGAATGAGTAGTGGTATTGTGCATTATCTTCCTGAATGCGTCATACTCCAGACATAACTTTCGTAAGACGCCAAGTGGGAATGAGAGTGGGCACTCGACTCCAATGTAAGCTCAGCTCAAGGGGATTATGGGTGGATAGTGTTTTTCCTAAATAATCAGTAGGGAAGTGGTGCAGAGAAGAAGGTCCAGCCATACAAGGAGTGTGTGGGTAGGTGAGTTAAAGGATTATTCCTTAGCATCAGTATTTCAGGCCCTCCATGCATCTATAATCCCCAATGATGGAACCGAGAGCAGCAGAATTGCGAATTGTCAGAGTGTCTGGAAAGGAGGATGAGATCGAACCAGGGTGGTATCCTGGATCGCATTGAAATGTCCACCCAGGAGTCAAGCAAGGTCAGCCAGGGCACCAGCTGTGAGGGAAAGGATAACAGGTTCTGGGGATGATCAGCACTGGTGTATAACGATTCCAGTACACTTATAGGCTGTCTAATTAGCCCCTGACATACACTAACTTCCCCTCAGGTCAATTCTCGTGTTCTCCGCCACAAAGGGGGTCTCAGCCCGGATCCACACTGAGGCTCCTCTGGCATATGAGGAGTAAATGGTGCTGAACCCCTGTCTCCTCCACCTATGCTGCAATGAAAGGGCTTCTTTCTCATTTAATTGTGTTCTTGAAAATGGTTATGCGAACACCGCTCCGAACTAGTTGCGCTTAGATCTTGTAGAGCTTTCCTGCGGTCCCCATCTCCTGCATTTTCCAAGTAATGATCGTGAATTTGCCCTGTTTCCCTGTGATAGCAATGATGTTGTGTGTCACAGGAAACTGTTGATTGTGACAGTAATAGCATCAGGAGACAATAAATGGACTATTGTATATGATGTCTTGTAATGACGGGAGCAGTCCCCACCCCAGAGAATCGCATCCTCACAAATAGCAGCTTACCGCCAGTGACAGAATGTCATCTGACCAAACATTCAGCAATTCCCAACATGGGGAATGCAGTCTAACAAACTGAGACAAGTTTGCGTGAGAGGGGTCAGCTAGTGGGGGTAGTTGTTCAATGCACAAGTAGAGGAGGAATGCCAGCCGCTGCTCAGCCTGCTCTATCCATGTAAGTCTTTGACATCTTTATGGCTAAATAAAGTAAAGCATAGGCCATATGAGTGGGGTATGTGCATCAGCCTTGATCTACCCACCGATGGAGGGTGTAAAGTTAATAGTCAGTGGGAACAATAAGACTACTGACATGTGTAAAAGCTCAAATGAGTTCTAAGACTACAAGGCAAGTACCACCATTCACCTTAAACAAGGTTGCATCTAAAAACATACGGGCATATTTACAATTAAAGGGGCGGAGCGCAGCGTTAAGCCAAGAAGGCTAACGCCGCGCTCCGTCACTGCAGAAATGCAGGACTGCACCGTATTTATGACAATACGGTGCAGCCCTGCATTTCTCCCTGCACTGGTGCTAAATTTAGCTGTCTCGAGCACACGCAGGCACCCTTGCACAATAGTGCAAGAGTGGTGCAAGGGTGCCTGCATTGTGGGAAGGTGTTCCTTCCTGCACATAAACAATCATAAATGGCGATTTGTAACTTCTATGTGGTGCTTGTGGACTGACGGGTGTGATATTTGGGAAAAAGAACTCCACTCCTGCATCAGCAGGACTTTCAGGGGATTCAATCTCGGCGTGTGGCAAGCCAGATTGTTTAGTCTCTGCTGTAGATGGCTGGGGATGTGAGGGATAAGCGCAGAGCTAAATTAATTTGTGATCGCCTTCTTCCAAGGCTGGCCATGCCTCCCCATCTGACTTATTTATGCAACCAAGTTTTTACCTATACCCCCACGCTAAAGTTGGTGTTAATCTTCATTACAATTGTATACCTTACTTCACTGTCCATGTGCACCTTCAGTACAAGGTGATTGACCACTTTGGCATTCTCTTTTGGGCACCTGACTCTTGATCCATTTTTTAATCATCATCTTTATCATAATAAGCTTTATTTCGGCCACTGCCATAAAAGCAAACACAATAATTTAAAACTATAAAAATCATGAAATAAAAACACTTAAAAACTCTTGAAAATGTAACACCTGAAATTTAGAATCATTAAAATGTTTGTCATGTTAACACTCAGCATATAGGCACTGGCATAACGAAACTTGAGGGGGCCCCCTGCAAGGTACATGGAGGGGCCCCCTCTGGACTCAATAAGGAGCTCTCCGGCCAGAGTACTGGGCTGAGGGGCCCCCCTGGAGCTTGGGGCCCCCCACGCACCGCGGTGGCAGCGGGTGCAGCCCGTGTTACACCACTGCATATAGGGGGAAAGACCCACAGTTAAGACCAGCAGCATATAGGGGAAACATCACAACAATTTAAAAATGCAAAACTGAATTTCATCCAACAACTCCTATACAGGTTATCTTCTGCTGCACAGTCTAAAAAAAGGAAAAACCATAATGACAGTGGAATCAATCTAAGACACACAAAAATCTTAAGCGCTATGTACTGGACGGCAATGAGGCAATCTTTTTCTGTCTATGTCTCACATATATAAAAGAAACCATGAGACAGCAAAGACAATTAAGCTGTGTCAGCCCTGAGTACCCTGGTTGCATTTTTATAATCCCTAATGCCCAAGTGATGGCATAAAGGCAGAATCCATTTCCTCCTGTGTGCATGATACTGCGGGCAAAAATACAGGACGTGCTCTACAGTTTCCTTAACCTCTGGGCAAAACGGGCAACTTAGGTCAGATTCAGCATCAACAAGCATGTGCCGCCACTTCGCAGTAAATGATCAGAGTGGCAAAGTCCCACTTCGTAACTTAATATAAAGTGTCTTAGCACCCGGAGGCTCAATTATTTCCATATACCTTTCCAGAAGATATGTGTCTTTAAATTCCAAAAAAGGTAGAAGTTAGATTACCTGCTCTCCCAATCTACCATCTACGTGTCTCCAATACTGCTCCTTGAGCATAGACTTAGAAATGCCACTGGACGTTTCCAGGTGAGCCCACATGTCACCACACCCAATCTCCTCAAGTGAATTCTTAATATGCCCCAACCAAGGAATTCTGGTAGCCCCGGAAAGTTTCGTAATCACTTCCAAACTCAGTCGATGGGGTAATAGGTCTACTGAGGACCAGATCCTCCTCCAGTACAACAAGGGTCTGAGTTTTACTTTATTGGTAAGTGAGCAGATGCCAAGATCTAAGCGAAGTGGTACCAGTGGAGTGCTAGGGGGAAGGTTGGTGAGAAGCCAGAGGAAGCGATTTTCCGCCAACTCCAGATCGTTGACATTAGCATGCCCCCACTGCTCCCCACCATATAGAGACCCACCAAAGACTTGCAAGTTGTAAATTTGCAATGCAGGTGTTATCGGACGAAAGCTGGATCCCTTCTGCACTCACAGAAGGCCACCACTATAATGTTCTAGTCTGAGTTTGGACTTGTGAATCTGGGGTGACCAGCGAAATTGCTCATTAAGAGTAAGCCCCAGGCATTCAAAGGTGCATACCCTCTCCAAATGGGTACCATTGAGGACCTGGTGCGATCTGGCCGTCTTGCAGGGGTTCAGTACCATGTATTTGGTTTTGCTTGTATTGATCTCCAGCCCTCTCTGTCTTCAGAAGGCTCCAAACTGATTCAGAACATTTTGGATACCCATTGGGGATCTCGAGACAAGTAATGTGTTGTCCGGGAACAGGAGGACCAGGACTATGCTGTTGGCCAGACGCGGGGCGTCATGCTTACAATGTTTTAGCATGTTAACAAAGTCGTTAATATAAAACAAAAAGAAAGTGGGGGCTAGTACACACCCTTGTCTCACCCCCGAGTCACTAGAATGGGATCTGTCAATTCCCCCACGGGGCCGTACCTGACTTGGGCATAGTTATCCAGATGAATGAATGATGGAATTTATAAAGCGCCGGAATCGCCCCCGAAGGTGCAGTCTCCTAAACATGTCAATTAGGTATTTCGGGACCTCCACGCTGGTCAGAACTGCCCACAGGCCCTCCCTGTGTCATAGATCGACAAAAATGACGTAAATACACCCACCCCCCAAAGTGACATATTTCCAATAAATTTATAGTAGTTGTAACACTTGATCGATGGTGCTTGTCCTGGCCCTAAAGTCTGCTTTGAGTGGTGTCAACACATCTGCTTCCTCAATCCATGCTTGCAATCTACTCAGCAAAATTCGGCTAAAAAGCTTCTGTGAGCTATCAATAAGGCTAATAGGGTGATAATTTGATGGGACAGACCTCGTGCCCTTCTTGTATATTGGGACAATTACAGCTCCTGCCCATGTCCGTGGCATGGTAAGCCCATTCATGATGTTGTTGAATAGAAACGCAAAATAAGGGCATCTGTTTCCTAACCCTTATGGCTTGACTACCTTTTCTAGTCTATGTAGAATATATTGCAGAGACACTGAATGGCATAAACTAGACTGCTCAAGTAACAGCTGAGAAATACTCTTGTAGCACTACTATTTAACTATGTCTAAATCCTTTAGTGAGTTTTCGTAACTTTGCTTCCTATCATTAGTATTTCTCTGTGTCTGAATGTACTGCATTGTGTTGTAAATTTTCACCACAACACTATTAACTCGCTATGTGTAAATTCTTTGGTGTTTGTGGTAGATTGGTGTTCTACCAGAATATCGAGTTTTTAATAGCGACTTACAGGAGAACCAACTCCAGAATATCAACTAAGATTATCTCCTCTAGGTAACTAATATATGTAAGCATAGGTTTATTATTATTAGCTCCACATCTACTGCCTGAGCTGTTAGTGGAAACATGCTCTTGTGGCACTTTTATTTCACTATGTCTAAATTATTTAGTGTGCTGTAAATGTGCATCCTAACACTACTATCACACCATGTCTAAGCGTCAAGGTAAATAGATGTTGAGTTAAGAATGCTAATTCAACACATATAAGCTTACTTTGACGAGATCGTGGGATTCAAAATTCTGTAGTTTATATTTTTGCAGGCTGATACTTTTGACTTCGGTATTCTGACACTCCAATCTTGTAAATGTGCACTCAGATAAATTTCTACATAGTAATGATCACTGCGAGCTGGAGGACCTCCAGGTGTATATTTGCATCTTCTGAGTCGGTTTGTGAGCCACAGTAAACAATAGCTAAAGTTCCTTCCTCCTGTCTGTGTGAACAAATGATTTTTAAGTGGTGTCAGCAATGTTTTTTAAATATGGCAGCTTCTTTTTACCAATATTTTCATCTCCATTTGGTAAAACGTGGTGAAATGTCTCACCGGAGTGTTGTCACTCTAGGGGATGAGTCAAGATCAGTTCTTTACTTGGTTCACTAATCTACCTAGGACCTATCACATTTTTTACACAGTGTGTAAAGACATTCTCTTTTCTGTGGTATTTGCTATGTGTACATATATATATATATCCATAAATAAGTTCAATAAAGCAATCACTCAGAGTGTGTACTCTCATCAGATAATGGTTTTAATCCAGTAACGCGTTTCGCGTTACTGCATTTAAACCATCATCTGATGAGAGTACACACTCTGAGTGATCGCTTTATTGAATTTATTTATGGATAATATGTCCGGCGCGCTCCGCCGGCCGTAGTGATCCTCTGCGGAGGGCGAGGGGAGACGGAAGGAGCAAAGCTGACACACACACACACGCACGCGCCCCCCCCCCCCCCCAGATATGGCACATTGTCACACTGTACTTAGGATTGTAACTTACACAGTGTGAAAGAGGGTTCGGGTTGGCCTCTCTGGTGATAACTCATGTGATGAGGATAGCATTAAAAAATCATGAAAGTCCTATCTGTATGAGCACCAACGCTATCGAAGACATTGGTGCTTGAACCGTGCTCAGTCACTTCAGAAGGGAACTTAAAAAACAAAATGTAAATATATTGTTACTGAACACACTGGCCAATGCCATATGCAAAAAGGTTCATTTAGAACTTATACCTAACTATATAAGACATATTCCATTGTCATTGCCTGATGTATTGATTATGCAGTACTCTTTCCTTGTCTATAGGTCCCAAACCCATACATGTATTGGACCCTTCCATAGATGTTTCCAACAAAATGTTCAACATCGTCAGTTCCAATATTGATGAAGATTTTAGGTTGCTTGTGTGTGATCAAATTGCCAATTCCAGGAAGTACTGCCCACCCCCTCTGAATTTTCAGTACATGACACAGTAAAGCAAGTTAAACTAGTGCATGCTGTGTGTGTTTTAGGGAATGGGCATGTAGGGGCCCAAGTCTATACTGAAGTCCAGAGAAGAACAAAATTAACTGTTTGGAAACATTTTCAGGTATAATTTTGAAATGCACATAAAAATGTATTTTTGTTGATAGGGTGCGGTTTTATTGTCAAACACTGAAATGCCACAGAATCATATCAGGAGAGAAAGACATAGGGAACATGTCATCTTCAACGTGTTCTGTGTATC
Source organism: Calotriton arnoldi (assembly GCA_963921515.1). Lineage (NCBI taxonomy): Eukaryota > Metazoa > Chordata > Amphibia > Caudata > Salamandridae > Calotriton > Calotriton arnoldi. Next base: position 1,181,448 of record CAWUFW010000063.1, on the reverse strand, counting down.
CGTGGTTTGATCTAATCAATAGCACCTAGGGAGGCTTAGCACCTAAACTTCTGCCATTGAGAGAGGTATGGTATGGTATTGTATATTTGTTTGGTATAGGCAGGCTGCATTGTACCTAAAAGGGAAGGCTTTGTATGTGAGAACCCAGCCTGCTCTCAGCCAGTGTCCTTGGTGGTGGAGAAACAAGCTCCCTGGATTCCAAGATGGCTGCTCCTGTCTGAGAGAGCTGAAGATGCTGTATTTCTGAATGCTGAAGGGCTATCCTGAGAAACATTATCGTGATTTCTGAAAGAACGTGTGAAGAATTTCGTGGAAATTATTAGAATCCTAACTATAATTGTCCATGTGGGAAACCACAAGCTTTAAGCTAAAACAATGAATATTATATGAGCATATGACCTAAAGGCACACTATAATAATGAATAAAACATTAGCATATTGAATAAAACATATTGTTGTATAGGTATCGTCATAATGTTGCAATGCTCATTAGCAGTTAATGATTGTGGGCCTTAGGCCAGAAGTGATTGGTAGCCAGGTGAATGGAGAGCACTAATTGAAATGTGTAAACACACTCCACCCACACTGCACCCATCCACTCGGTGGCCTGTAAATGCACCATCAAGGGTCATGTCGGGTGCACCAGAGCAGGCAGGAGAGAGTTTGGCCTGAGATCATTCTGTGTCTGTGCCAGGATCCTGATAAGTCTTAGGGCCTCTGTGAGATGTCACTACCCCATAGGGGAGCTCAATTTGTATCTATTTCTCTGGGTGGTTTGTTGAGCTGTGTATTGCTGCATAGATTATAAACTCTCCCTTCACCTTGTGTAAATGAATAAAATCAACTTATAGAAAGCTCTGGGAAAGGATTCCATTGGTTCATCAATTTTTATAGTGGCCACAAAGCCTCTTCCAGACCTTTTACTCTCTGCCAGACTTAGGGGCTTATTTACAAGCCCCTTGGCCTCCAGTACGTCACTTTTTCCCATATTAGAAGTGACACGCCGGCGGTGCAAGGGGCTTGTAAATAAGCCCCTTAGGGCCTCACTTTTTGTGACGTTCCGTGGCACAGGAGCCTGCTCCACATTTATGAGACAGAACTAAGCCATTTTTTTTGGCTTAATGCTGCCTCGTACATATTGTTCCCTTTAACACAGTTTTCTGTGTTAAAGGGGCGTACAATGGGTGTTGCTGGGGGTGTTCCCAGCAACATCCATGGCTTTTTGACACTGCCTCAGATTTATGAGAAATCTGAGGCAGCGCCAAAAAATTACGCATCCACAGGGGAGGCATAAGGGAGGCACAACGAGGAAAAATATCTTAATTTCTCCTCGTTTTTCCTTTTTCTATGTGTGCTGCATTATGCAGCACACATATAAAGAGGAAAAAGCCTCTTGTGATTGTTTTTGTGCAGGAAGGTTTCCCTTCCTGCACAAAAATAATCATCTCTGCAACGCAGGTATGCAAGGGTGCCTGCACTGAAGCACTGCACCCCATTGTGCGCCGGTGCAGGGGAGAAGGACAGGAATGCACCGTATCTCATAGATACGGCGCATTCCTGCCCTTTTCCTCTGCCGTAGGGCAGCGCAGCAGGAAGGTCTGCGGCGCTGCCCTACGGCAAAACCTCATAAATGAGGCCCTTAGTTTCCTTCTACAGCCCCTTGTGCCGTCGGCGTGTCACTTTTATTATAGGAAAATGTGGCGTACCTGTGGCTTAAGGGGCATGTAAATAATCCCCTGTATCTCTTAATATTTCCACGTCTTATGTGATTGTTCACTGGCCCCACCACTGCATCTATTTACCCGCCATGAATCTGTTGCTTCTACCTTTCTTTCTAAACAACAATGCCCCTAAGGTTTTCTACTCTTTATAAATTACTTCTCTGCTAGCCATGGTTGCAGGAGTATTTTAGAGAAACCTTTTCTATTCTCAAGGCTTCTTTGTCATTCCCTCTCTTCTGACATAACATAACATAACATCATAACATAACATATAACATAAAATACCATAGCATAATATAGCATAGCACAACATAGGTCGAAGTATAATGTGCGCCCATGCCACTTTTTGTAAATGGGCTACATATATTTAACAAATGGACCTCATGGAGGCATTGCTAAGCCAGCCAAGATCGTGGACGTGCCCGAGTAGAGCTCCGGCCGCCGGCCTTTATGATCGATAATCATCCTGGTCGGCGGGGCCCGGTGACATGCCAAAACGGTAACCACGTACCAGCGGCTACCGGACTGATGCCGAGTGGCTGTCGCGAAGAGAGGCGCAGCGCCGAGGAGCGGCAAACACGGCGCCTGGAAGCAGAGGCTGAAGCTTCCTCCAAAATGGCAGCCCCCTAGGCAAGCAGCGGGCAGCCGGAAGATCAGAAGACCGAGCTGCGCACCACCCACAGACCAAGAGCGGGTGTGAAGTGCCAGCTCGGAAGGAGACGGGGGCACGCCCTGCATCAGGTCCAGGGAGCGCTGATAGCAACACCCAGGTGAGGAGCATACCGGAGGTACGGACCCCGCGGTGGAGGCGGCCAGAAACACACACGATCATGCCTACGCAGGCCCACAGTGAGGCGGAGGGAGCGGCTGAGCCCGACGGCCGGAGGCTGCCCGAAGAGGGCTTTCCCGCCACCCAAAGCGGGGAGCCGGAACAGCGACGTGCCCTGCGCAGAGGGGGGGAAGTGAAAACTTAGAGACACCCCCTGACCCCCAAGAGCCAATCGGAAGCACTGCGACGGCCCAGGGCCCAGCACCGATTGGGGCCAGTGAAGTAGAGGCACAGCCTCCCGACCAGGAGGGCCCCTTAGGAACCACTCGGAGGGAGCAGCTGAGCCCGACGGCCGGAGGCTGCCCGAAGAGGACTCTCCCGCCACCCAAAGCAGGGAGCCGGAACAGCGATGTGCCCTGCGCAGAGGGGGGTTGAGTGAAAACTTAGACACACACCCCCCCACCCCGGGAACCGACTGGAAGCACTGCGACGGCCCAGGGTCCAGCACCGATTGGGGCCAGTGAAGTTGAGGCATAGCCTCTCGACCGGAAGGGCCCCCCAGGAGCCACTCGGAACCCCCCCGAGAGACATCCACAAGCGGGGGCAAGTGACGGGGGCCCAGACAGCAGCCAGACACCGCCTAGTGCCCAGCGGTCAACCCGGGACAATAACAGAGAACGGGGGACATTGACGAAGGCTCCATAGGAGCGGAACACACAGGGGGGACCACAGTTTCAGGTACGCTGGTGCTCTGGTCACAGGCTGGTCCCACTGAGACAAGAGCGGGGAACTGACCGAAGTCCCCGCCACGCCTGGCATCCATTGGAGAACCCCCCCTAGAAAGAGTGCACAGAAGGGCCCCAGCAGATAGACAAAAAGCAGTCTGGGAGGGGACGCCTGCCGCTGGGCACCCAGGGGTGTGGGGGCGGAGGCTGCTGCCTGTATCCAAGCGGGGGAGGAAGGAGCAAGAGGACCCCCCGGTCCACGAGCACGGACCCAACAGTAGCAGGAGCTGCCTGGGAGAGGGCACCCGACACCCAGTGGTGAGTCCCCAGGTGCAGCGAAAGATCAGGGATGCTGGGAGAATCTATGCGGGGCGCGAGGAATCCCCCCCTGAAGTGCTACAACCCCCGGCCTACCACCACCGCCTAAAGGTCAGTTAACCGACTAGGGCCGTGCCGGACGAATTAGGAGGCACACAAACCTTGACAGCCTACCACGGAATGGAGGTGGCAGTACGTTAATAACCACAGAAGACCACACACATAGAGTCGCCCCAAGACAGACATAGGAAGACAATCCTGCCACGCAGACAGACAAGATCATGGGACGCCAACGCCTTGCCACTGGATCGCAAAATGCAGCCCCGGAACGCCACCCGCTCCCGATGGACCCGGATTAATCCCAGGTGGCCGACAAAGCCACTCCACAGGCAATGTCCGACAAATTAGATAAAGTGTTGGCTGCAATCGAACACTCTCGAATTACAATGGAGGACAGGTTTGGGACCCTGTCCTCGGATCTCGGCCTGCTACGATATGATCATCGGAAGCTGGCCGACAGAGTGACAGACGGGGAAAAAACCTTGGTCACCCTTCAGCCACTAGCTAAGTCGCAGCAGGACAGCTTGCGGAATCTTCAAACCCGCATAGCCAAATTGGAGGAGAAAGCGGACGACCTAGAAGGGCGATCTCGTGCAGTAATATCCAGGTGATCAATCTACCGGAAGGCGTTGAAGGGTCCAATCCAGAGAAGTACATTGAGACTTGGTTAAAATCATTTACCCCTGACACCGAGCTCACACCCTTCTTCTCAGTAGAGAGGGCTCACAGAGTCCCTGCCCAACGGCCCCCTCCAGGGACACCTCCACGGCCGCTACTTCTGAAGCTGCTCCACTTCCGAGATAGAGATGCCGTGTTGAGGGCAGCCAGACAACATGGCCCACTTCAAGTGGAAGATAAACGGGTGATGATCTTCCCGGACTACTCTAGAGCTGTGCAGCAGCAAAGGACCACTTTTCTGGAGGCAAAGAGAATGCTCTGCCAAAAAGGGATTCAATACTCGCTACTCTTACCAGCCCACCTCAGGGCCATAAGTGACGGAGGAACGAGGTTCTTCACAGACCCGAAGGCAGTGTTTGACTGGGCGGAAACTAATGTTCAAGTTGGCCCGCAATGGGAGACAGTTCACAGCCCGAGGAGATCACGAGGCCGGGGGGCCCGAGGGAAAAGAGGCCCTAAGAGACAAGGACTGAGAGGACAAAGCCCGGTCACAGGCCCCCCCAATCTTGAGGAAAAGATAGCGGAACGCAGGAGAGCTATCCAGGCGGCGGCAAATCTAGATATGGCCATGGCGACATCGGACAGAGAGGATGGTCCACACATCTTCTCATCTGAGGACAATTCTAGAGACACAAGCGTATCCCGAGCGGACTCAATGACTCTACCTCTGGTGACCCCCCCAAACAGAGGACACGATGATCTGAAAGGAACAGACACTTAAGATTACAACTCCCTCCCCACGAAACTCACACTTGGTTTGTACCCCGTAATACACGCCGAAACCAGGCTGTCGCCCGCTACCATGTGCACTTATTTTCAGGCACACTAAGCCCCGCGACCAACACATTCGAAAACACAGGCCACAATAGGCAATAGACACAGAACCCTAAGCGCACACCCCCCTCCCACAATACATTAGAACGTTAGCTATACACGTAGTTTGGACGTATCACCAGTTGTGATAGGTCCGCAATGTTGGAACCCACCTTCCAGTTATCCCGATCCCCATGGACACAGTCCCATCCCGGGCGGGCGCCCTTACCTGACAGAAACACATGCAGAGGGGCCGGGAGCAAGGCCAGGGCACAACATCCCCCCTACTTATTCCCCCATCCCCCAAAAACATGCAGAATCATGCCAGTAGAAACAGACATTAGTCTTTTGACCCTAAATGTCAGGGGAATGCACACAGCGCGGAAGCAATATGCAGTTTACTCCTATGCTAAGCGTCAAAAAGCACAGATAATCCTGCTACAAGAAACACATCTCACAAAGACCGAATTAGACCGGGTGCAGAGGTGCTGGCGCGGCACCTTTTGTGCTACCACATACTCCGCGTTTGCCCGAGGGGCGCTGATCTGGCTTAGATCGGGGGTCCCGTTCAAGGAAACTCGCAGTGTAGTGGACAAAGAGGGGCGATACGCATTTCTGGCAGGATTGCTAGACGGGCAGCCCTTATTATTGGGCAGTATCTACGCCCCAAACGTTGACCAGGGGCAGTTCTGGGACTCACTGTCGGCAATCCTGCCGCAATTTACAATGTCACCATGGATACTGGGGGACGATTATAATTGCGTGCTGGAATTTTCCCTAGACCGGTCGCACCCCCCAGATGCCGGTTCCCCTACCCAGGCACACACTGAGCGGTTCCGGTTATGGACACAACATTGGGCTTTAACGGACGTCTGTTGGAACCGAAACCCATCCTCTAGGCTATTCTCCTTTAACTCAATACCCCACAACCTACGAGTGTGTCTCGATCGGTTCCTCTGCTCGCCGGAGATACTTCCTATGACCCAACAAACAGATTACTTAGGGAGAGTGGTCTCCGATCATGATGCACACCTGTTAACCCTTAGGTGGCGACCACCTCACCCGCCAGTCCCGACCTGTAAACTGCAGCGAGAATGTCTGGAGGATCCAGTATTTCGTCACGGTCACGAAGACAGTATCGCAGAATACTTCCGTAACAACACCAACACGGCGTCCAGTAGGGCGCTGGAATGGGACGCTTTTAAAGTTGTCATTCGAGGGGCCTCTTTTAGGCAAATAGGGGGAGTCCGCCTGACTCTAGACCGAAGCCTTGAAAAAGAAGAACTTAAGCTGGTGGCAATAACTAAAGCAGAGGACTCGAACTCAGTGACCCCCGCCCAGGTTGCGGAAGCCAAGATGATGTACGAGGAGGGCTTAGCAGACCTGCGACGGTATCATTTTAAACTATATGCAGCCAAAAGGCATAGAGAGGGGGAAGGATCGGGAGCGCTTCTGGCCTGGCTGGCCCGTCAGACCCAGGACGCACGGCCAATCACAGAAATTAATGAAGCGGCTGGTGGAGTTGTGACCTCCCAGTCAGATATTCTGCAACTCTTTTATGACCACTACGCAAAGATATACCGGAGCTCTGCGCAGGGTTGTCGGGGGCCACCCGATCGGCTCCTGGTATCCCTCACTTTTCCCCAGATCCCGAGCGAGGATGGGGACCTCCTCGAGGCTGAGATCACACCATCAGGGGTGAAACAAGCAATCCAGGCCTTGGTGCGGAATAAAGCTCCAGGGATGGATGGCTTGCCCCTAGAATACTATAGCACTTTCGCCGCGCTGTTGGCGCTGCGGCTGGCCACCATGTATGCAGCGGCTCTGGAGGAGGGGGAACTGCCTGGCTCACTGCGGGAATCCCTTATAGTCTCGATCCCGAAACCTGATCGAGACCCAATGCAGCTGGCCTCGTATAGGCCAATCACGCTGCTCTCTGCCGACTGCAAGATCCTGGGCAAGATATTGGCCGACCGGTTGAGCCCGATGCTCCCGCCGAACAGATTCGTGCCAGGCAGAAATACGTCCCAAAATATTCACAGGTTGTTTCAGGTTCAGGATCAGGCCCAGGACCGCTACCCTAGGGCGGCTTGCCTGATCTTGGACCTGGAAAAAGCATTCGACACCCTGACCTGGCCAAACCTCTTCGAATGGCTGGAACGGTTGGGAACGGGGCCAATCTTCAGAGTGCGCGTAAAGCTATTATACACGAAACTCACTTCCAGAGTGAGACTCCCTGCCCTTTCGGATAGAGAGAGGCACCCGGCAGGGGTGCCCTCTCTCCCCCCTTTGCTTCGCCATAGCGATGGAGCCTCTCGCGATCCAGTTGTTTCGGGAAGGAGGCGCCTGGGGCATCCCAATAGCGGGAACCACAAACATAGCGTCCCTGTATGCGGACGATTTGCTGCTATATGTGAGAGATATAGCGACTGATCTCAGCCCCATAGGGAACATACTCTTGGACTTTCTGGCTGCAACAGGACTCCAAGTCAATTGGGCGAAATCCACTATATACCCCCTAAGCCCCCACCCCCCCCGCACGAGGTAAGAATCGGGAATTCGTGCATGACCTGGAGCAACAGCGCCCAGTGATACCTCAGCGTCCAACTCTATCATTCCCTCACTGACTTGTTTGAGGGCAACCACCGCAGGGCCCTGGCAGGAGCCAAAATGCAAGTAAACTTTTGGAAGACCCTACCCTTAGCTCCCATAGGCAGAAAAGCCTTGGCCAAAATGATCTTAGTGCCACAATTTCTTTACTACTTTGCCAACACCCCTGTTGTTCCCCCACGTTCCTTCTTTCGGGAACTAGACACCCTATATGAGGCGGTGGATGCTGAAGAGTTACCCTCAAAAAATTGCAACTTCCGATAGATCAAGAGGGACTGGGAGCACCATCCTTTGAGGCCTATTTTCTGGCGGCACAAACTCAGTGGCTGTCTTGCTGGACAGCAGGGCGTCAATTAGAGGAGACCTCCTCAGAAGGAGGACCCATGTCAGTACAAGCCCTATGTCACCTGCTACTCCCAGGCACTCACCCTAAGTTGACACACACAGTGCAGGTAAAGGGGAGAGGAGTTGGCCTGACAGCTAGGGCGGTCGACCTCGAATCTGGGGAACTGGGTTCGAGTCTCGGCAATGACGCTGAACATCCTGTGATTCTGGGCAAATCACTTAATCTCCCTGTGCCTAACAAAAAATGAATGTGTCCTCATGTAATGCAACTGGTGCTATGTAAAGCTCTGATTCCCGATTCGGGTCAAGTTCGCGCTATATAAAACTCTGTAAAAAAAAAAAAAGTGGCACGAACATGTATGTTGCGACTCTACCGCATCTCCGGTGATACTCCCCTATATGCCCCCTTGTACCCGCTAGCTGGTCTGCCCAGGAACGAAGGATTCTCTTCCGCTCGGACAATGCAAGTTTGGATGGATCACGCAGTCCTGGAGGTGGGATCCTTGTTCGAGGAGGGTCAGTTGCTATCATTTGATCGGCTCTCGGATGAGACAGGCCTCCCGCCAGGGCAATTCTTATTGCACAGACAAATAGTCTTCAGCAGCCGCCACATTTGGTATCTTTCCGAAGGGGAACTGACGACACACCCAGTACTCCACACAATCCTTCACATGGGGTTAGGGCGGCACTTAATTACATGGCTTTACAAAGCGATCCGAGACCTCACCGCCACCACGCTTACCCCATTACGACAAAAATGGGAGGAGGAGATAGGAAGCCCATTACATGATAAGGGATGGGAGCGTGCCCTGGAATATCCAAAGGAATTGTCCCGAAACGCCCGTTTAAAAAATATACAGTTCTCTATACTGCATCGCGCCTACCTCACCCCGGCGCGGCTCCAGCGCTATTACCCAGATCCACAATTTGTATGCCCGAGATGCCAATCCCCAGAAGCAACATTCAAACACATGTTTTGGTTATGCCCCACAATACAACCCAACTGGAATACAATACATGAGACATGGCAGGAATTAACAGGGCTCACTGACATCAACACTTGGGAAGCCATCGGGATAGGGATCTTTCGCATGCGTAAAAACCTTAAAGTACAAATGCGTTTCGTTTCCCTAGCCTACCTGTTGGCGAAGAGGGCGATTACAATAAATTGGAGAACCCCGGGGGGACCCCCATTAGTTGCCTGGGAGGTAGCAGTTAGAAAGTGGGCCTCGGCAGAAGAAGACACAATCAGGCAGGAAGAGGCACAGGGAGTGCGCAGGAAACACATTTCTATGGAATGGGCTACGCTTCTGCATCAATTCCGCCACCACATGGCCGATGCCCACAAACCAGCGCTGACACCGACTACACCAGATGGCCCGAGTCACAACACACAGCTTGAGTCCCCACCACATACTCATGCGGACGCAGATACTTCCAGACCCTGTCAAGAAACATGACCCTGCAGTGCCCCCACAGGTGTAGAACCATTTGTAAAATGCCCAAACTTGATTGAGCTATGCTCCTGGAAAGCCCCATACTCCTGACACCTTCCCCCCCCTCACAAAGGCATGTAATGACATGATCACTTCCACTCTTAGACGCCCACTGAGGCAGGTCCAGCCCGTCCATGCCCATCCACCCCAAGTTTCAATCCCCAGTTAGTCACACACGCCAGTAGTTTAAGGGACCAGACGCTTTTTCAAAGGAATAGCTCCTTACCGGGCAAACATTGAGGCCCACTATGACAACACACGACTGTCACTGGGTGTTCACTAACCAAACTTGTTTCTTTAATATATACTCCTACACCCTTGAAAGGTCCGACGAAATGCAATGTATAACTGTATTGCCTAAATCAAACGTTATGCCTATGCTCCGACTTGTGTGCAAACAAACATGAAAAAGCTAATAAAAATTGTTTAAAAAAAATAAATAAATAACAAAATAGGCCTCATTTATGAGGTTTTGCCGTTGGGCAGCGCCACAGGCCTTCCTGCTGCGCTGCTCTATGGCAAAATAAAAGGGCAGAAATTCACTGTATCTATGACATACGGTGCATTCCTGTCCTCTTCCCCTGCGCAGGTGCACAATGGGCTGCGGTCGGCCAACGCAGGCACCTTTGCACCATGGGGCAAGGGAGCCTGCATTGCAGGGACGATTATTTTTGTGCAGGAAGGGAAACTTTCCTGCACAAAAACAATCACAAGAGGCTTTTTCCTCTTTCTATGTGTGCTGCAGATATTTCTCCTCGTTGTGCCTCCCTTACGCCTCCGCTGGGGAGGCATACGTTTTTGGCGCTGCCTCAGATTTACGATATCTCATAAATCTGGAGCAGTGTCAAAAAGCCATGGATGTTACTGGGAACGCCCCCAGCAACATCCATTGCATGCCCCTTTAACCACTTAAGTGCGCCCGTCGGCCAACGGCCGTCGCGAGCACTACCTCGGTAGTGCTGCGCACGTCCGTTGGCCGACGCGGCCCCGTCCACATAATGAAACGCCCCGCACTGCGGCGAAATTATCGCCGCGGTAAACGGGTTAATGCAGAAAACTGCGTTGAAGGGAACAATATTTACAAGGTAGGATTAAGCCAATAAAGGGGCTTTGTGTGTCTAAATATGGACCAGGAACATCCCAAAAAGTGATGTTCTGGCAGCACTAGGGAGCTCATAAATGAGGCCCAAATGTTTTTACGGTGCAAACAGTTAATACTGCAGGCCTCATTTATGAGGCCCCTTGTGCCGATGGAACATCATTTTTTGTGACGTTCTGTGGCGCAGGACCCTGCTACATATTAACGAGGCAGCACTAAATGATGCCTCGTAAATATTGTTCCCTTTAATGCAATTTTCTGCGCTAAAGGGGCGTGCAATGGGTGTTGCTGGGGGCGTTCTCAGCAACATCCATGCCTTTTTGACACTGCCCCAGATTTACGAGAAATCGAAAATCTGAGGAAGCGCCAAAAACCTACGCCTCCCCAGGGGAGGCGTAAGGGAGCCACAACGAGGAGAAATATTTTTATTTCTCCTCGTTTTTCTTTTTTCTATGTGTGCTGCATTCTGCAGCACACATAGAAAGAAGAAAAAGCTGCTTGTGTTTGTTTTTGTGCAGGAAGGATTCCCTTTCTGCACAAAAATAATCATCTCTGCAACACAGGCACCCTTGCACCATGGTGCAAAGGTGCCTGCGTTGGCGCAAGGTAGCCAATTGTGCGCCAGCGTATGGGAAAAGGACAGGAATGCACCATATCTGATAGATACGGCACATTCCTGCCCTTTTCTTTTGCCGTAGGGAGCGCAGCAGGAAGGCCTGCGGCGCTGCCCTACGGCAAAATCTCAAAAATGAGGCCGTTACTGCGGCCACACCTCTCTTGTAGCCCTATGCTAACTATGCATGACTAAAGTTTGTGACAGGTTGTGCTATTCGAAAGAAGTGTGATATTTACAACTGACCTCCTTTGCCTCTCATCACTCTAAGGTTGTAGTGGGTGGGTGTGTTGTTAATGAAAAGCAAAAAATCCCACTGCTACAGAGAAGCATAATTTGTAAGAGAGAGTAAACGGACCAAAATATAGCTTCACACCCTGGCATATCTATTATCACAGATTCTTTATAAAAGCAACCTCATGGAACGTGACCTGCGGGTCTTTAACAGGGGGCAAACAGAAAGAGGGCAGCTCTGAACCAAACAGGAAGACCAGCATTGCAGATGCATGGTAAGCGGTTCTTGCTGCTGTGCGTTTTATATTAATGAATCAATGTCGTGTGTTGAAAAATGGGTCGTATTGAAAAAATGTTGTGCATTTCATATAATATAAGCGATTGAGCTGGAGTTTTAAGTATTCGCGATGCTTTCAGTGTCATTTGATTTGATAAGACATTGCCTTGAGCTACTTCCAGATGGCGGTCAAGGGAAGAAGCCAAGGACACCTTGAAGAGGATGTACTTCTGGGCAGGCTACAAACACTCAAGAAAGGCATGCTTATCAACCCAGGCGAAATTCAGTCGACAGAGGAAACTGGTATTATGTATTGTCACATGTTCTGTGCTTACCTGATGGCCACAGGATTCACAAGTGTTATAAATAAATCAGTGAGAATGCAGTTCGTTCATCAACGCGAATGAGCCTCTCAAAACTAACACTATGCAAGAAAATCTGTGCACAGGCACATTTACCTTCTGAACTACCTCACAAAAAGCATAACATTGTAGGGGCAGATTTACAAGCCCCTTGCGCCACTTTTACGTCACTTTTCCCATGTTAAAAATGACGCAAAAGTGGCGCAAGGGCCTTGTAAATAAGCCGCTTAATATTTACTTGCTCCATGGGTGCCTATTTGTAAATGGGAAAATAGAATGCAAGTTTGGGTTATTACTGTTCTGGATTGAGGTGCTTCTTTTATAGTTAGAGATAGGTTGGCTGATTTCTGTGCTGTAAATGTACAGGCTGCAGTCATTTTTGTCATGCAGGAGTGCAAGTTTATGGTTTCAGTTATACTTGGAGAGATGGCCCTGGTGAGTTCTATTAACCTAGAATGAAAGGCTGGGGTAATTTCAGCTGCACGTCAAGACCCAGATTTAGGGGCAGATTTATCATTATTTCACGCAGCGCAGTGCAACAAGCCACCATGCTTTGTTGCGTGAAAGGGCAGGCATGCACTGTATTTAACGTGATACAGCGCATTCCTGTCCTTTCCTTGCACTGGCACACAATGTTCTGCCTAGGGACAATGCAGGCACCCTTGCGCCATGGTGCATGGGTGCCTGCTTTGCAGATGGGATTGTTTTTGTGCAGGAAGAGACACCGCACCTGGGGAGGTGTGGTAAATAACTGGGTCCAGACGTGGTGAGTAAACTGTAGATCTTTAATTGGAGACAGGGGAAACGGCGAGAGCGGACTCTTCCAAGCAGAAGACAAGATCTAACTGCTTTGGAACAGAACGCAGACTCAAGGGGAAGCATAGAATGAGAATGTGATAACATTCTTAGTAGTGTGACATCTATTGTAAACCATAGCGTGTATTACACATCTTCTTCCTTTCCAAACAAAAAAAAACAAAACTGTACATCTCAAAAAAAATAAAGAAAAAAACTTAACAGGAAAGAAAGCACACTAACATCTCTTAACATATAAAATCCTTGAGATACACAGAAGGATTGCGGCACCTAAGAGGACGAGAGGAAACAGTACTCTCTAAACCAGGTATGGTAGATTGATTCGAACCTGCAGGAATGAGAGAATCACCTCCCCCCACAGTATTACCTGAAACACTCGGTTGAGTGTGAACTCCAGGATCCTGGGCCAACACATATCCACTATTGTTGGCAGCTCCGTCATGTTTGTTCTGCACTAGCCGATCATTACATTTCTGATACATAGCCACACGGCGAAAATTCCAACACTCACCATTATTCAAGATAACGCAGTGGTTAAGGACTTTTTTGACCGTAAATGGCCCCTTGAATTTAGAGAGACCTCTCCCTATTCTGCCTGTTTTGATCTTAACCTGATCGCCAATGCTGAAACGACATCCTCTATTCATAGGTTCTTGTGGTGCCAATTTTACATCACGTGAGGTGACTAACTGTTTCATCCAAGAAGGAACCAATTTTGTTCCAGGGGACCTGCCCCTCATCAACTCAAAGGGGGACTTTCCATCCTGAACATGTGGAGTGGATCGATATGCCCAAAGCATTTCATCAACCAACTTTCGTACAATACAACCACTGGCCGAGGCCATTTGAATGATACCTTTAACCACTTTGTTGGACCTCTCACACAAACCATTTCCTTGTGGGTTGTATAGGGAAGTGCGATGATGAGATACTCCACAACTTTTTAAGAATGTTTGCATATCGTTGGAAACTAATTGTGTGCCATTATCTGTAATGAGAATCGAGGGTATGCCCTCATCTCTAAACAGTTTACCTAAAATTTTTATAGTGCTCTCAGTGGTAATGTCATTCGTAAATTCTACCACCAGCCATTTTGAAAAAATATCCACTACAACAATACCAAACCTGTCAGACTCATGTAATTCGCCCATGGGACCGATGAAATCTAGGCAAACCGTGTGCCAGGGTAAGCCAGGATTGGCAATATGAGAATCATCAGATTTGCAACCTACTTTAAGTCTTTTTTCTCCTTCCCTGCAAATAGAGCAATTTTCCACCCAATCCACCACTTGGGCATCTAAACCAGGCCACCAGAAATGATTTTTGATACGTCGTTGAGTGAGACTTTGACCAAGATGTCCTTCATGTGCTAGGGTCAAGAGTTTACTCCTGATACCAAAAGGAGGGATAAACTTTTCACCCTTAACTAAAATGTTATCACTGCACACGGACAACTCGTCTAGGATTTTTGAATAGGGACGCAGAGACACAGGAAGACAACTCTCTCTTTTTGGACTAGATTTTAACAAATTGATTACTTCTTGTAAAGTGTGATCACTTTGCATCTCACGCTTCCAGTCATTAGCATCGAACACACCCTCACCCACAAAGACTGTATCATCAATTGTGGCAACTGCAATGTCATCATTATAATGCACAACCGCAGGATCAGAGACAGAATGCCAATCAACAGACAGTCTGGAAAGGCAGTCGGCTTGAATATTTCTCCAACCCTGAATGTGTTCCACTTGATATTGAAAGCATTGAAGCTTGGCTGCTAGTTTGACAAGTCTCGCAGAGCCTTTGCCAGTACCACCAGGAGACAATACTTTTATCAGTGGCTTGTGATCAGTTCTAAGAAGAAATCTAGTGCCCCACAAGTATGTCCTAAAATATTCAACAGCCCAGGCTGCTGCAAGTGCCTCCCTTTCAATGACAGAATAGTTTTTCTCAGAATCAGTTAATGTCCTGCTGGCAAAAGCTACTGTCTTCTCACAACCTGAAACTATTTGGGATAACGTTGCTCCCAAGCCTGTTGAGCTGGCATCTACAGTTAAGATGGATTTGTGATTGACATCAAAAGGAGAGAGAACATTAGCCTCACAAATTTCTTTCTTAATTTGGTCAAAACATTCTTGATGCTGAGTGGACCACAGAAAACTTACACCTTTCTTAAGGAGTGAACGTAAACAAACAGTTTTATCCGAAAAGTTTTTTACAAACTTTGAATAATATTCTATAAGACCCATGAATGAGCGAAGTTGATCTTTATCAACTGGAGAAGGAGCTGAGCTTATGGCACTGCACAAGTTCTCTTTTGGTTGAACTCCAGAGGCGCTAATGGTGTAGCCCAAATAATCAATTTGATCAACTAAAAATTTACACTTATCTTTGCGGAGTGTAAGACCTGATTTGTTCAATTTATCTAAAACAACTTTAAGGATGGCGTTGTGTTCCTCAACAGACTGACCATAAACTAATATATCATCCTGGAAATATATAGTGTTATCCACCCCTTTGAAAATGTCAGAGACCATGCGTTGGAAAACGCTGGCAGCAGAAATAAGTCCAAAGGGTAACCGTGTGAATTGAAAGGTGCCCTCTGGAGTTATAAAAGCCGTGAGATGTTTGGAGTCAATATGTAGTCTGATCTGGTGGTAAGCGCTTTTAAGATCAAGTTTAGAGAAAACCTTGGCACCCTTGAGTGTGGAGACTAGTTCTGTGATGTTTGGGAGTGGAAATGTATCAGCAATAACACACTGGTTCAAGGAGCGCAAGTCAACACAGAATCTCAATTTTCCATCCGCCTTCTTAGTAATAACGACCGGAGAAATCCAAGGGGAAGCTTCTACCGGCTCTGACACCTGAACCAAGCATTTCTTTGATGAGGTTTTTAACTTCGCCTTTAACCACAATGGGAACGCGCCTAACTTTATGTTGGACGGGTACTGAGTTTTTCCTAAGTAAGATTCGATGAGCATAGCCCTTAAGTTGTCCGAGTTCCTCTCTAAACACCGCATGAGCCTCTTCAAGAATGCTGTCCAGACCCTCATCCTCAACAACCATGACTTGCATGGGCGCCCTCGGATTTACTATGATGTGTAAATCGTATTGGTGTACCCACCCTAAGATTGCCGGACCATGGTCAGATACATATATCTTACCCTGAATGTGCCTGTGGGAAAAGGAAATATGAGCCTCAAAATACCCAAGGATGTCAATTGATTCACCCTGATACCCACCAGGGGAAATGTCTTTGGGAAGTAGTGTTTTTTTATCCCACTTTTCTTTAAAGAGACACTTAGGTATGATTGTAAACTTAGAGCCAGTATCGACCATGAGAGACACATCACGACCATCGATAGAGAAAATAGCTTTGGGCCTATTTTTCCTCTTGTCATCATCAATATGGGAATCCTTGGACTCAATGACTAAAATGTTATCACCATCGAATTCTGGGTCATTCTCAACAACATGTACAGTAGAAACACTGGGATTAAACCTACTCCTACATACACGAGCATAGTGACCAATGCGACCGCACTTAAGACATTCCTGCTTGGAAGCAAAACAAAATTTAGAGTCAGAAGCATGTGCATTACTGCCACACCTGCTACATGTTCTATTGTTGGAAAGTTTGTGCACAACTGCAGTGGGCTTGGAGTTGTAGGGTCTTTTACAAACTTTGCCTTATTCTTGATGGCCGCAATGTTACTATGTTCATCGTCATCATGACGTGTGTCACGATGATCTTGTGGTGAGATTTCATTAACCTCTGAATTGAGATTCCTTTTCTCCAATTCTTTCATGCATCCTTCGGATTGCTCGACCACTTTGGCTAAGTCAATGGCAGTTTTAAGATTGGGGTTTTTGCCGCCCACAAACGCTCCTGAATTTTTTTATTGTTGCACTGTACAATGAGTTGATCTCTAATCAGCTCATCTGTCATCGCTCCAAAGTTGCACTTTATAGACATCTCTCTTAATCTTGAGACGAAGTCATCAATAGACTCACCTGTTTTCTGATGTTGCGTATAAAATTTGTACCTGTTCATAACTAAGTTTTCTTCTTTGGAATACCTGACTTCTAGTCTGCACACCGCTTCTTTGAATTCATCAGGGATGGGTTGGCCATTAGCTTGGAGAGCTTGTGGGAGAAAGCGGAAAACACGTTGTCCCTCTTTGCCTAGTGTGCTCAAAAGGAGAGCTTTCTTTCTTTTTGCTGAAAAATCTTGCCCTTCTAGTACGTCTAGATAGTTCTCAAACATGAGGATCCAGTCCTCCCAAGGAATGCTAGGTTGACCAGGCTGTGCTAGGAAAATGGGAGGTAAAACGGCTGAAAACTGAGATGGATCCATAGTTCAATACAGTAATATGGAGTGTGAATAACCCAGTATAAGCAAGTGTGTAAGACTAGAAAGTGGAAAGAGAAAAAAAAAACCAGCGTGCGGATAGCTTTAAAGTAACCAAAATCTGACACGACGATATACTAGAAGCGTGTATATCGCTGTAGAAAACTTAGTCACATGGGGATATACCACTAGCGTGTATATCGCTGCAGGTGACGTACACAACACACAGATAATTAAAATACCTTAATGCTCATGGGCATGCTGCCAAGTAAATGTACAAGTTTGCCATGAGAAGCGTGGATGTGATCCTGGGTAAAGGAAACACGTTGTAGTGAGATTGAAGGCTTTGCTTGACTAGTGATGCTGAGTTGACTCAGAACAGCCTTCTTGTTGCGCGCTGGTAACCAGGACAACCCTGATGCAAACGCCGTGCCTCTAAGAGCGTGCTCTCGCTGTGAGGAACAGAGCTTCTGTGACGTCGCACCACGCTGGTAACCAGAGCAACACAGACGCTGGTGGCGTGCCTCTAGGTACGCGCTGCCGCTGGCGCAAGCGTAAATTCTAAGACGTCATCACAACAAGGATGACTGAGAAGAAGAAGGATCTCTCCGCTGGGAGGCAGCGGGAAAGAGTCTGTGGGCCGCTGCTGACACGCAGATGCCGGGCGCCGTCACTCCGGGTTGCCTCGCCTGACCTCCCCTCTCGCAGACACGCCGATGCCAAGATTTGTCGCTCTAAGTTGCGCCTGACCTCCCCTCTCGCAGGCACACCGATGCAAAGACTTGTCGCTCTGAGCTGCCTCAGGAACCAACCACCGTGATGTCACACGCGTGACACAATCTCCACGACTGCACTCACAGCCTGCTTCTCTAACGCATGCTAAGTGCTGGGAAGGTATTTGTTACTCACAGTGCTGTCCGCTCTCGCCTTGCTCCGTTTTCACCCTGCTCTGTTTCCGCTCTGCTCCTTTTGAAGTCGGATCGAAGAGGAGGATGTGCACGCTGGGTTCCTTGAATCCTCGAACGTCGCCAAAATGTGGTAAATAACTGGGTCCAGACGTGGTGAGTAAACTGTAGATCTTTAATTGGAGACAGGGGAAACGGCGAGAGCGGACTCTTCCAAGCAGAAGACAAGATCTAACTGCTTTGGAACAGAACGCAGAAACATAGAATGAGAATGTGATAACATTCTTAGTAGTGTGACATCTATTGTAAACCATAGCGTGTATTACAGGAGGCATAGCATTTTCACTCATGGTAAATCTGGACATGCACCAAAATCCATGGGTGGATGCATGAGAGCACTATTAAAAGGAGACACATGCTTCTGTAGATGAAGATGTGAAGAAAGGTTCTCTATTCAAAACAAATCCAATTTCTTGCGGGCAGCCGCTCACTGATAACTCCAGCTCACAGGCACCTCCAACTGCCACCTCACCATCAACATTCCAACCAAATGTCCAAGCGGTGACGCAGGGTAGAAGTGTCGCGAGCCGGACCGACCATGGGCCAACTCCACTAACACCACATTAGAGTAGCAATCTAAATATATAATAAATATGCTGTATGTATAGAATATAAAGTACATCCTCCTTTTCCCAATACACAAAAAACAATAACAGCAGAAACCTTTCCCGAAAACAAAACTAAGAAATCCTCCAAAAACTACACAACAATGTAAATTTGCAAGAAAAGTAACATGAATGCTAACATAAAAATATATCAAGCCATCACATAGTCTTTGAATCTTTTAGAAACTTTGCAGACACGCTTCTCCAATGTGGATAAAGAAGTGCTATTGAACATTTTGTACCTGAAATGTTTCATGCACGTTTGAACAGGCCCTTCACCTTGACTACTCCTGCGCAATTCAACCATTGTCCATTTGCAATTTTACAGCAGAACTGTCTTTGCTTACTTCTTCAACACAATGAGCAGGAACAAACCTCAATTTTACCCTTGACACATTTGGCCTCAGGTAATTTCACACGCACATAATCACTCTTCTCCAACACCACATTTTTTAGTTCCATTAATGACGTCAAACCTTTAGTTACTTCTTGTTTGACTATCCTTAATTCTACTCATAGCCAGCTCAAGATCATGTGCCATGATGCTACTGGATTTAATTTTGGGTAGATTGTTCAACCAGGCTGGCCTCAACAAATTCTGAGTACCCCTGCCTCTCAACGCAGCAAAAGGTGCAATATCAGTCACACTATGAGGAGTATTACGGTACGACCAAAGCATGGCACACACAGAATCCCCTACATCAACACCTTCAAGTACAACTCCTCTCACACAGTCTGAAATCATCCTGTTAGCCCTTTCGACTTGACCATTTCCTTTGGGGCAGTAAAGAATGCACCTCTTGTGTTTGATCCCAGTTCCTTTTTTAAATTCTTCCATTTTTAATTAAACGAACTGCACCCCGTTGTCTGATAACAGTTCTGAAGGGAAGCTTTCTCTTGCAAAAATATCTGGGTGAATTTATTGTCAGAAAGTGTTTTTAAATGTTCCTCCGGACAGTGCTGGTCAACCATAAATCTCTCGTAGGGAGAACGATATTGCAAATTACTGAGGTCGTAGTTGGCTACTTTAGGAGAGATTTATGGTTGACCAGCACTGTCCGGAGGAACATTTAAAAACACTTTCTGACAATAAATTCGCCCTGAAGAAGTCCTTAGGGACGAAACGCGTTGGCTACGTTCGTGTGCTTTTTAAGAAGATTAAGAATAAAGAAACTCTATACAAAGACCTGCTGAATGGATTTCGTTGAACTTGATTATTGTTTACTTTGAGTGGAGTGCTGGACCATTGTGTTTTATGGTTTAAGAACAATACCTAAACAGGCTTGGTGGTGCCACCCAAAAATATCTGGCCCACTATTTGGGACGTATACTTTCTCCTGGACCTCCTGACCTTTGAAACCAATGACAGTCTCGAAGAAAACTACTAAGTCAATTTTAGTACCATCATACCCTTGAGGGGACACGTCTGGTGTTAATAACATTTAGTTAATGTTGTACTGAAGAACAGTATCTTTGGATATGGTAGTGATTTTAGATCCTGAATCCATCAATAAGGGTATCATTAACTTCCCCACTCCAAATATCTCTATAGGATCCTTGGACACAGGTATGTGATTATCATGAATTCTAATGCAATGTACTGAATATTTGATGTCACCGTTACTGTTTTCAGCTTCATGTGCTGACACTGTAAACATATCATTGGGCACCAACTGCCCATGCACTCTTACACAAAGCAACAAACTATTTAGTTCATCAGACAAACTCTGGTCATAGTCTTCTGTTACTTTTCTTTTTTTTACGGCTTCATGTTTCCTCATACAGTTTGCTAATGTTTCAGGGAAAATCTTATGAAGCTTATCCGGTATCTACCACTGGTTGAACACTATTTTGTGCTGTGACTCTCTTTGTTGTAAGCACCTTGTATTTTTTTTTTTTTTTTATAACATGAGTGAAGTACAAGAATACAAGTGAAATACAAGAAGAAAAAAAGGGGGGACGGGAGAAAGGGGGCAATCAAAGAAGAAATAAAAATTCCAAGTCCTACCTTACATGTTTGGTAAAATTAGCAAGCCAAGAAAAAAGAAGATGAATCATAAATGATAAATAAATGGGTGGAGGAGAGCAACATGGAAACACTAAAACTATACGGACTGGGCAGACCGGTCCTGAGGAGCAGCCAACTCCGCCAACCACCCTCGAACTGGATCCTAAATCTGGCCTAATCGTTTTCTCTAAGGGTCATTCTAAATTAGCATCATTTCCAGCCAACTTATATTCAAGAATTCCCAGCACCAAATCCAGGAATTGGGGGCCCTGCTGGAAAGCCAAAATCTTGCCGGCACCAGTCTGGCTAATGTAATAGCAAAACAATATGACCCAGATAGACACACGGGGATTGCTGGTGAATGTCCCAACATGATCAGCTTTGGATCAGCAATGATCCTCACCTTAAAGATAACCCCTAATTTGCTGAAGACAAATTCTCAAAAGAGATTTAATGCTGGGTAAGATGCAAATACATGAACAGTGTCCGCCCCAGTGCATCCACAGTGAAAGCAGTGACTATCTGGCTGGAGCTTCATAGTATAAAGACGGTGAGGAGTGTAATAGCAGTCATTAATACATTTGAGATGGTGAACCTTAATTCGAAAAACATTCAAAGCTGAATGAAACAACATATTGCCATACCTAAGATCCACACATGTAACTTCCCTGTTGAGCAGAATACTCCAATTATGAGCCCTTTCCTGAAACACATCATCACTCTGGTGATGAGATGAAAGATAAACTAGTTTATCGACCAGCCCAATATTTCTCTTGAGTGGAGCGTTCCTAATAAGATCAAAACAGGGACTGTCCACATAACTCATATTAGCTTCTTTAAGACTAAAAAGAAAATGGCGCATTTGCAAAGATCTAAAAAAGACTGTTGCAGGGAGAGGAGCCCTTTGCTGTAAATTGCCAAATGAAGAAAAGACCGAGCCATTCATTGATTGACCTAATGTCAGGTGATTGGCTTTTTGCCCAGGTATCCATAAACCCTTCCTGAATTCACTCAGAAAAAATGGGATTATAACCTAAATTTGTAAGCTTATTGAAAGGGGTAATGCCAGAAAATATTCTCTTGAAGGAACCCCAAATAAGATGAAAGACTTTTAGGGCATGATTACAATGTCAGGCGACACCGTTGCGGTCTTGGGACCAGCTGACCTCCGGTCAGTGGTCCTGACACCACAAGTACAATGTGACCGCCCATGGTGGGGTCGCATAGTCCCGGTTTACGGCCGCAGCACAAGCTCCCATAGAGAAATGGGAGCCTGTGTAAATCCCCGCACTATGTGGTAGGCACCTCATGGTGCCTGCCACTCGGTGCAGGGATTTACAGGGGGGCACCATAGGTGCCCCCCATGCCCCTAACTGGAGGGCCAGGAAGGAAGGGGGCCCTACTGGGGGCCGCAAAGGCACTTTCAGACAGCAAATCCATGTTGGAAAGGCCAACATGGATTTGCTCTCGGAAAGTGGCATCACAATCCCAAAGGTGAAAACGCCTTCCTCACAGGATTATACGGCCCTTCCGACTGGACGACAGGCTCCTCGAGACCGTCGCTAGTCAGACGGATTGACCGGCCAGTTTGAATTCCAACCGCCATAATTGTAACTCCCCAGAGGAAGGGCAGGAGACCCTATCAAAGGGCTTTCTCCGCGTCTAAACATATTATACCGATTGACCCACCCCGACTGAGGCTACCTCCAGAGCCGTGATAACAGTATTGACATGAGATGTTGTATCCCATCCTGGTATAAAACCATGCTGGTTTGGATCTTCCAAATCCGCAATGATACCCGACAGCCGATTAGAGAGGATGTGAGTATAAATCTCTGAATCAGTATTGATTAGCGAGATAGGGTAGTCACAAAGTGTGGGATCTTTTACCTTCTTAGGGAAGATTTATTTATTTTGAGAGTTTAATAAAGCACGAACATGACCCTTGCAGGTATCAGAGCGCTTTACAATAGATCAAAGACAAATAGAATTAAAAATATCAAAGTCACTAACAATAAAGGATGAGGCAGCACCCTTGAAAAGGGAGGGTACAAAACAATGTCATTATCTTTAGATCAAACAATAATATAGAGGAGAGCAGTAGTCATGAGTGCAACAGACATGTCATGAACGATCCGAGGAGAGGAGACCCTAGGATCTAGGGCAAAAAGAATTTCATAAGAAGTACTTTAAATTCTTTCTTGAAAGCTGCTGTAGAGGCAAGGCGTTCCAAATTCTCGTGGTGATTCCCGAGAAAGCTTGGTTGTAGGTTTTCTTCTTCAGGAATCTCTGTGGTTTCAGCAGTAGGGTGCTCGAGCTTCTGGAAGATCTGCAGCCTCCAGACAGTTCAAACTTCTGAGAGAGGTATTTCGGGGTATTGTGGTGTAAGGCTTTATGGGTCATGAAGGCAATTTTTAGCTGACTTCATGCTTCACAAAGTAGCCAATTGAGGGATTTCAGGTCAGGGGTGATGTGATTGTGTCTTTTAGACCCTGTGATGAGCCTTGCAGCAGAGTTAAGAGGGGCCCTTAGCGGGGCCGTTTTGGATCTCGGCAAGCCGCAGAGGATTGCACCTCCATAGTCTAACCTGGGAATTACTAGGGCATGCACTGCAGTCTTGACATCATTAGGAGGGAGGAAGGGTTTTAATTTTCTTAGGATGTTCATTTGGAGGTTCGCTCCTTTGGTAGTCGCACTGATGTGTTTCTGCATGTTACGGTTCTTGTCTAGAGTTATTCCCAGTGATTTTGCTGAGTCAATAACTTGAGGCACGCAGTTGAGGGCTGTTAGATGCTTCAACAAAACCTCAATGACCGGTGGCTGATTGGGTGGGGCAATTAGAGGTAGATGCAGACCAGTCAATTGTGTTTTTTCTTTAGAGTTAAGTTGACGGATCTGATGTCTTTGGGGGAGGAGACTTTCAAGTATAATTGGCTGTCATCAGCGTACATGTGGTAGTGAATGTTGGATGCACTCAGGATTTCCATTAGAGGCTCCATGAACAAGTTAAAGAGAGTAGGAGAGAGAGAGTAACCCTGTGGGACCCCTAGTGTGACTGGAGTGGACTGAGATAGGGAATGGTTGACCATGAATCTTTGGGTTCTGTTTTGAAGAAACGAGGTGAACCAGTTTAGGACAGACCCCGTTAGTCCCATTCTATGTTCCAATAGGTCAAGTAGGTTTATCATGCATGACCGTGTCAAAAGCGGAAGATAGGTCAAGGAGGATTAGAACGCAAGATTCGTCCTGGTCCAACATTTTTTAGTGCATCATCCACTATGTGTGTAAGCACCGATTCTGTGCTATGCCCTGGACGGAAGCCTGATTGGAATTAGTCTAGCATGTGGAATTGTTCAATGTGGTTACAGAGCTGGACATGTACGCATTTTTCGAGGAGCTTTGCCAGAGTAGGAATGTTGGAGATAGGGTGGAAATTGTTTAGGTCTGTGTGATCTGCGGTTGGTTTGTGAGGATGGGGGAAACCTGCCCAGATTTTAGGCTGTCAGGGATAGTACCTTGAAGTAGAGAGGCATTGACAATCTTAGTCCAAAGTGGGAGTAACGATGGTTTGATGAAATTGAAGAAATTGGGGGGAAGAGGGTCGCTGAAGTGGTTTGAGGGTTTTACCTCTGCTAGAATTTTGGGAATAGCGCTTTCCTCAAACGTTGTGAAAGTATCCCATGAGGCTTTATTTTTGGGGATGTGTCCCGGTAGAAGTGAGGGAACAACCTTCCGGGAGGAGGAGAAGCTGGAATGAGGTGAGAGAGGACGATGAGTCAAAGCATACTTACAAGTCATTTCTCATGTTTTCGGTCTTTCCAAAAATGAAGAAGGCAAATTCCTAGCTGTTTGGTAGTGAGCTGGATCCAGCTAAGGAAGGGTTGGGTAGGGCATTTGATTGTAGTTTAACGAGTTCAAATAGTTTTTTAGGTATGTTTCTGGCTTAATCCAGTTGGTCTCTGAAGAAATTTGCTTTTGAGCATCTAATGCTTTCATAGTATCTGTTCCTCAGAGATCTCAAAAGTATGAGGTGTTTAAGGGACGGTGATGCTCTCCACTGTCGTTCTGCAAGTCTCAGGTTGCGTCTTTCTGCATTGAGGCTGCCGTTATACCATGGTTTGGAGTCTTTGGTGGACAACTTTTTTAGCTGAAGCGGTGTGATTGAATCTAGGATATTCTCCATGGAATAAGTGTAGTGGTTTGTGAGATCACAAACATCTGACATGTACCCAGGAGGAGGCAGGATGTTAGTATTGAAAGCTGTTAATTCGTTGAGGTCGATATCTCGTATGTTCCTTTTCCAGCATTTAGATTTAGTTAATTGAGTAGTATTTGATCTCACCGACTCAGTGATGAGGAATGTGATGCGGTGGTGGTCAGACCAATCACAGGTGAGGATAAATTTGAGTTGAATGGAATTGGTCTTCGCATCGATAAGATCCAGAGTCTCTCCCTTGTTGTGTGTGGGGCTGTCACAGATTTGGGTCAAGTTGTGATCAGCAAGATAGATTTTAAAGCTGTTAACTGCAGGGTCATTCAGATCATTTCAGTGCAGATTGAAGTCACAGAGGAAGATTTGGGTGCTATGTTGTCCTGTGTTAGTAGCGATGATTTCCATACTTTGTTCTATGGAAGAAATGTTGTCTCCTGGAGGGTGGTAGATAGTGTGTAGTTTGCATAGAGGCATGTTGCTACATGTGATATCGAGGCATAAATATTCTTATGTGGATAAAACAGTGGATTGTGAATTTTTCATTGGTAGTTTGTTACGGTGTTTGTAGGCAATGCCTACACCTGGTCTGCTGGGTCTATCCAGTCTCGTAATGCCATGGTTAGGAGGAACAAGTATGTCAAGGATGGGAGCAGAGAAATCTTTTAGCTAAGTTTCAGTCAAGATTAGGAGGTCAAGATCATGTGCGAGGATAAGGTCAGCAATATCAGTCACGTTCTTTTAGCCGATCTACAATTGCAGTAGCATACATTTCAGATGGGGTTTGGAATTGTCTGGAGTAATCTGAGTGAGGGTAACTCGCTTAAGGTTGTGCTTGTTGACCGCTCTGATTGATCCTTGGTGCTCGGTGTGGGTTCGCATGAATGGGTTGGATTGGGCCCTAATTATCAGTGTTATCAGGGTGTGGGTAGTTATATCATATGAGGAGGGAGTGAATATCTTTGTCGGATAGAGGAACTTTACATCTGATCGGCGCGAGGGCGCATTAGGATAGGGTAGTGTTCTCCACCTCAAGTGCATGGGTGTCATAGAAGGAAAAGTCATGTTGGTTGGTAGATGTATTGGAGGTATGAACAGGTGGTTCGAGGATTAGTCATGAAGAGTGTTCATCTTCTGATTACTTGTAGGCCATTGATTACTGGTCGTCTCTAAGGTGATGCAAATGAGTGTTTGTCAGTCTGCTTACAGATACAATGTTTGTCTCCCTCCATGACTCCGGAGCCCTATCCAGCATATCAAAAGAATTAAACAAATCCTTCAAGACTGGTGCTAACTGCTGCGAGAAAGTTAAATAAAATTCTAATGTCGGGACCAGAAGCTTTCCCTCTGGCCAGAGAGCTAATGGCATCATTGACCTCCCCAAGGGTAATGGGTAGCTCCAACTTGGATCGCTGGGTATGAGTTGCCAAATGCTTGACATGCTGCTGGTTAAAGCAAGATATAGTCTTCTGTTACAAAATTCACTTTCCCTCTCTTTGCACTCAATCAACACATTCTGCCAAAATGACCTGTAACCCCACACTTATTACACTCCTTGGTAAGAGCTGGACATTGCTTGAAAGAAGCTTTGTAGAACTTAGATCCACATCGATAACATATACTGCCAGAACCTAAAGGTCTCTTTTTTCCAAAAGTTTAATTCTAGCCACCGTCTTGTTCATATGAGACTTGGGGCCACATGTATGAACCTATTTTGCGTTTGCAAACAGGCCGATTTGCAGAATCGGCCCATTTGCAAACGGAAAAAAAGGCTTTTCCTATGTATCAAACCCTATTTTGCGATTCGGTAGCCTGTTACTGATTTGCAAAATGGGTTTCCGATTCGGTATTTGAAAGGGCGTGTTTTCCAAATACCAAATCGCAGCGGTATGAATTAATGTTTTGTGACCGTGAATGTGGTTGCAAAACAGTCACATTTTACCACCAACTTCGAGTTGGTGGTAACCCATTCGCAAATGGGAACCCTTCACCTTTAGGAATGGTGGCGAAAAAGTTTTTTAAGAGCAGGCATTGGTCACACAGACCACTGCCTGCTCTTATAAAAAAAAAAGAAAACTTTTCATTTTTTTCTTTTAAACACAAGCAATCATGGACATGGTGGTCCGCTGACCCTAGCAGGCCATCATCCCCGTGATTTTAGCGATACCTAGGGGGTAGCAAATTGCGATCTACCACATTAATATTAAGGAGGTATGTCGATTTGCGACCCCCTGGGATTCACTAAATGAAACTTTTGGAGTTTCATACATTAGGAATAGCAATTACCCAATAGAGATTCGCAGAAAATCGCAATTAGGTAATCGCTATTCCTAATGTTGATACATGTGGCCCCTAGTATCTTTAACTAACAAAACTGTGTCATCAGTTTTATTAAGCTCTTTAGCTCAATCTTTCGAATCTTGAATAGCATTAACTATTTCTACAGCCTCATCTAAAGGTGGGTTTTTACATGTAAGTAATCTTTCTTGAATTTTCTTATTAAAACACCTGGTAACCAGATGCTCTCTGATCAACTGATCTGTGAAATTCCTGAATTCACACTTAGCCGCTAGAACACGTAAAGAAGCTACATACATATCAATGGATTCAGTGGTGGTTTGTTCCCTGGAAAATAATTTGTGCCTCCTCACCACTAAGGAGCATATTTACGAGGAAGTGGAGGAGCGCGGCATTAGCCTCCTTGGCTTAACGCCGTGCTCTGCCACTGTTAAAACTCAGGGCTGCACACTATTTACAAGGATACGATGCAGCCCTGTGTTTCCCCCTGCACTGGCGCTAATTTAGCCACCTAGTGCCAATGCAGACACCCTTGCACCATAGTGCAAGGGTGCCTGCGTTGCAGGGTAAGATTGTTTATGTGCAGGAAGATGTCCAATCTGAAATGGCGTTTTGTAACTTCTATGTGTGCTGCTTACTGCAGCACACATAGAAGTTGCAAAACGTCTTTTTTTTTAATGATTGTTTATGTGCAGGAAGCGACATCTTCCTGCACATAAACAATCAATGGCCTTTTGCTGTTTCTATGTGTGCTGTACAACGCAACACACATGGAAACAGCAAAAATGAGGAGAAATTAAACATTTCTCATTGTTGCGCCAGGGTAAGACCAGGTTTCCCCTGGTCTTAATTTTGGCACTGCCTCATATTTACACCACCCTTGAAAATATTGAGCAGCGTCAAAATCAATGGGTGTAGCGGTGGAAGGGCCACCACAACACCCATTGCCTACTCCTTTCACACTAAGTATAGCGTGAAAGTGTGCCTTATTTACAAGGCAGAGTTAAGTGGCTTAACGCAGCCTTGTAAATAGGGCGAAGCCCCTATCGCCACCACAACGTCAGAAAAAGTGACGTTGTGGTGGCAATAGGGGCATGTAAATATGCCTCTAAATTTGGCAGTTTAGAAAAGTTTTTTTCTAATCTCTTAACAGCCTCATATTCGTCTAGTTCTTCATCATCCTCTGGTGTGTTAACGGGCAGAGGAACGAATATCTCTTGACCTTCCAAACCCAGCAAGTGTTCCAGCATGCATCTTCTCCTATTTTAACTTAAACCCATCTATTGCCCTCAGAAATGTGTTGAATGTGTGAAACCACTCTTTCCAAGGAACGGTGGGCTCCCCTGGAGATTGTAAAAATGATGGAGGAAGGTTAATGGCCTGCATAGTGCTACCAAATACTCTTACGTCCCAAAAATGAATATGCCAATGGTATGCTTGTCACTGCAACGTGTCCAAGCAACAAGCTGCACAAGTAGTACAATAGATGTATAATTGTACTTAAACAGGTAGCATTTACTAAAACTGACTTATAGGTGTGCTTGTCACCGCCGAGTACACCCAAAACAACCGCGCATGGGCATAACAGGCTGAGAGTTACTGTATGTTCATCTGTAGTAAGTGCCCAAAATAGTTAATGCCATCTTTCACAACTGTTTGGGAACAGAGTGTGAAGAACACTAAGGGGCTTATTTACAAGCCCAGTACGCCGCCGGAACGTCACTTTTTATGAAGTTCCGGCAGTGCGGTTGGCTTACTCAAATGTATGAGGCCACATAAAGCCACCCTGCGTGGCTTTTCATGGCCTCGTAGATATGGTGTGATGCAACGCCTCTCAAGTCACTGCGTTGCCTCACACTGTGATGGAGAGGCATGCCTTGGGCGTTCTGGTGGGTGTTCCCGTGTACCACCTATGGCATTTGACTTTCCCAGATTTACAACATGCTGTAAACCTAGGAATGAGTCAAAAGCCTACACTTCCATAGGGGTGGCGTAAGGGTTGTTTCTGTGTGGGAAGGTGTCCCTTCCTCCACAAAAACAACCTGATTTCAATACAGACACCCTGACACACAGACAGTGCCTGCATTGGCGCATTGGAGCCATTTGTGCACCAGCGCTGTGAAAGAAGACATGAGTGCACTGTATCTCATAAATACGCACATTCTTGTCCTTTTCTTTTGACGTAGGGCAGCGCAGCAGGAAGGCTTGTGGTGCTGCCCTATGCCAAAATATTGCAAATAAGGGCTTAAATTCCTGTCACCTAAATTGAAATTTACATGAAGTTGTGTCTGTCACTGCAAGATACAAAGGTAACAGACCACATCAACAATATTTTTATGTTATTCAAAGGAACATTGTCTTCCCCAATAACCTAAATTGGTGGTCTGCAGAGCAAAACGTTCATTTTTGTCCATCCAATAGGACTTGTTTTGGGAAGCCTGACCCCTGTCAGGACCAAGAACAGGCAAGATAAGATGGCCACCAGAGCAAAACATCTGATTTATACATGCAGTTGGGCTTGTTTTGAGATGCCTGACCCCCGGCGGGACCAAGGACAGGCACGATAACATAGCCGCCACACATAGCAGAGAAACACAGATGCTGCCACAGCAATTAACCCTCAAAATTAGAACAGACCACTAAATTCTCCCGCAGCCACCCCCAAGATAAGTTACTTATAATGTATCTTGCCGTAATCTTGTCACTGCTTTGGTAAGTGATCACTCCAACAATACTGCGTAGGCTCAGTTTCCAGCTTGTTGCCAATATTAAAAGGAGACAAACGCTTCCGCAGACGAAGATGTGAAGAAAGGCTCTTTATTCAAAACAAATCCAATACTTGTGGGCAGCCGTTCGCCGAAAACTCCAGCTCACAGGCACCTCCAACTGCTGCCTCACCCTCAACATTCCAACCGAATGTCGTAGCGGAGACACCGGGTAGAGGTGTCGCGAGCCGGACCGACCGTGAGCCAACTCCCCTAACACCACATTACAGTGGCATGCTAAGTATTGAATAAACATGCTATGTATAGAATATAACAAGCACCCATGCTCCACCCATGAAAGCCTCCTTGGGGCACAGAAACACAATGCAGAGATTTGCACTGCTTTGCATTACTTTAGATTTATCAAGTCATGCAGGGCCACGAAAGGTGGCCTTGCGTAGCTTGATAAATCTGATTTAGTAGTTGCGTCGCCCTTGCGCTCCCTTGCGTGGTGCAAGGGAGACTCAACTCAGTGATAAATCTGCCCCTTACTGTCCTTCATACAATGGAGCACTGTGTGACAAATTGCAGCACTGTGTTGCGTTAAGCACCACCACATTACATAAAAATCACTCCCTATTGATGTCTGAATCTGGTTGTCCTGCGTGATGCTCAGCATCGTGCCATGGCACAAAAGTGAGTCAGCAATGTCTATCCTAGGTGTACCCTCCAGTACAAATTCCTAGGACTCAGGCATGTGAGATGGGCGAATTTGTATGTAACACACGTTACATATAGGAATGTGAGGTGAAGTTCTGCTTGACCCCTTGCCTGTGGTTTTTGCTTTGCCCTGCCCCAGACATCCACTCCATGCATACATTAACAGGATGTTGGCACCAAGAGGTTTGGTAGCAGCGCAAGGGTTAACTTTCAGAGCAAAATACTTCTCTGTGCCAAAGTTGATTGTTACTGGTGCTTGTGCCGCTTTGTGTTGCACAAGCACCAACACAGACCTGTAGTAAATATGGGGCCTAATGTAGGTTGGAAAATTTAGGTTATTCTTAAACTGCAGGGTGGGTGATTTCTCTGGAATCTAAAGTTCAGGTAGTAGTGGATTCTGCTATGAACAATGTGTTCATTGGGAGATTTCTGCTAAACTTACTGTGCCGAAAGTGAGGGTTGGAGTGGTTTCTGCAGTACTATTAGTGCATGTTGTAGTACGTTCAGCCAAGAGCAGAATCCAAGTCGGCCTGCTTCCTTTTCTATTTAGAATTTATGTTGGGGTGATTGCTACAATCACCACAGGGGCGAAGTTTTGAATTTTTACTCTACTAGACAGTGCAGAATGTGGTAATCAAATGTAGAGTCTACTTTTTATTGATTTCTGCTAAATCTAGGTAATTTCAGAGCAAAGGTTAGGTATTTTTTGCTGTCTTAGAGTGGATAGTGGGTGAATGTTTGCTCTACAAGGTGCAGCATTGAGAGTGATGACGCTAAGTATTTCCAAACACATTACACAACACATTTACTGAATTTAAACATAGAAATCTGGACGCGCACATTGCACGTGTTATATGAAGTGCCACAGCAGTTGAGACAAGTGAAGTAACAGCACTGTAAAAGTGTGTTTAAAATTGTTAGAAAAGGAGAAATTAATTGCTAACTGATTATAATGCATAACAAGATTACTTTTGAAAATTATGTTTTATTATTTATTTACTGTTGAAACTTATGATTCTAATGCTGTGGCTTAGCATTTTTATTGTCTTACATTGAAATGCATCATGAACAGATTGTGGTGCAATTATGCAATAAAATTGGTTAGGAATCTGAAATTTACAAATGTAATACTAGAGACCATAATGATCATAGAAAACAAGAAGCGATTTTAGTGAAATTATTTTAAAGAATAATTTACATGTATGGATGTTGAAAATTGTGGCAGTAGGCCATAGCTATGGTTAATCAATTTTGTGTAATAATACATTGGTGAAGCACTATTATTTTCCTCTTGTTATGAAATGATGATTTAATGCATTGAATTTGATTTTAATTGAGTTTAATTCATTTAAAGCTGACATATGCATTTTAACGCCTTTTCAACTTGTTCTTTCCTAAGCTGCATTTTTCCCCTCAGCCAAGTACAATGGTCCCTTGGCGTTTCTGCAAATGTTGCCTTATTTGTCCTGTACATGTATCATCTTACGTTTAAAGGACATTCTTTTAGAATTCAGTGGGAAAGTGAACCATAATCCAATGTCATAGACAGATACAATGTAAACTTCTTACAATTGACAAACCTGTGAGGTCCGGAAAGCCAGTCCTTTCTCATGATCAGCATGGGAAAGTATGCAGGAATAACAAAATTGTATTTGGTGTTTTCATATGTAAACTAATCATGCAATGGACTTACTAGTGGAGTGATACTACATCACTAAAGCGTCATAAAGATTATAAAAGAAGTAACCCCAAAGGAGGGGCAACGCCAGAGACCACACTTTTTCTTTTCTTTTCTTTGTTAGGGAATGCCATTTTTTCCTCGGAAGACTGACTCTATGCCATGCTTTTTCATTTCTTTGCAAGCGCTGCAGATGATATATTTTTCCTATGCGAGAGGACTGAATGCTTTCCCTATGATTCTATAAACCATCCTTCGACTCTTATTTTGGACTGCCTTTTGCCGATACTGCTTCCTTAAGCAGTCGAGCTGGAATCCTTCTTCGCCGAACTAATTGATTTTGCCTTATTTCCCTTTTTTGTTCATACTTATAGTCTTGCCCTTAGTGGACTTTAAATTGATTCCTCTTTGCTTTAGAAACTTTGGATGCTGTTAAAGAAATGAACCATCCTTCTGTCTTTAATGGTGGTAGGAATCTGTAACCTTGCATCTGATGACTGTTTTAAACCATCCTCTTTGGATTTACAATTTCCGACTAAATTTGTAGGCTTGTACTACATGCTGTAATATTCCTGACCGACATGCTTAAGAGATTGCTTATCTGTATTGATTTTGGATCATTAATACAATATGTCTGAGACTATTATTGTGTCCTTATGTTCTTTCATTGAACTGTGCTATTTTCAATTTAAATATAAATGCATTGTAAGGAGAATCAGCAAATCTATTTAG
The DNA here is from genome assembly GCA_963921515.1 of Calotriton arnoldi. Lineage (NCBI taxonomy): Eukaryota > Metazoa > Chordata > Amphibia > Caudata > Salamandridae > Calotriton > Calotriton arnoldi. Next base: position 1,148,240 of record CAWUFW010000063.1, on the reverse strand, counting down.
AGTGTTAAGTTCCGCTTCTTTTATTCTGTGTTTCTGTAGCAGAGCTCCTAGTGTGCATAATTTTAGTTAGACTTAACTTCTTTAGGAGGTTGGGATTTCCAATTACAATACTTTATTTCTATAGCATGGTCCTGAGAGTGGTGCATTTGAACCCTGTCTCGAACTTGCGAGCTAGTCGCCAATTAATGGTTGGTCCTCATTGGGTGACTAACGTTGGGTTTTGGACACCCTAATTCCCACGCTTCTATCAGCGGAGAAAGATCCATCAGAGGACCTTTCGCCTCTGTGGTAAGGGTAATGCTGTGATCAATTTAACTGTAAAACTATTATAACGCTTCCGCTGGATCGAGAGCCTACTTCTATGATGCCAGTGCAAGATGGCGTCCAGCTACACTTGTATTGCATGATGCAGTGCTTCCAACTGTGTCTAGAGAGTATGTTTGTGATGTTTCTCCTACCTATATGCCCCATTAGAGCAGGGATCCATGAGAGAAGAGATTGTAAAGTATGGAAATCAGTGTTGACCGTGCATTGAGAGGATCACTTCACATCTACCTCGATTTTGTTATTTAAAGTAAAGTGGTATTAGGACATTACCAACGCGGTAGTACCACTTTACTGCCTGGGGAAAGTTGTGCCTACAATGTTACCACTTCAGGTGTAATTTGCAGCTCTACTAGATTTCATTACACTCAAAGCACATGTTGGGGGTCATTTCTGTTGCATTTTGAGTGCAAAGTGGGGTCAATTCTGATAATCTAATGTGAAGGTCGTGATTCTTTGCTTGTTCACAGACAGGGGACTTGTGTTATGTTTAAAGTACCGGTTAACTCACTTAGGCTACACGTTTTACTTTTAGTTGAACTACAGGGGACAGTGTGTTTTATGCTGTTCCAGCAGTGCTGACTGGGGTGATGTTTGCTATATTTTGTGTATGGTTTGGAGTAACTTCCTCTACACTTGGAGGACAGAGAAGATGAATGAATTCCGCTGTTATAAGCACGCATGTTAGTGTGGTTTTAGCTACTCTTCAAGTCCTGGCTGTGGCGACTGATGTCAAAGCTTTAATGTATGTCCTCAACACTTTAATCTTCCCAGGCTCATTCGGATTTAACTACAAAGAACACGCTCCTCCATTTCTTTTAACTCGAGGCAGATGGCTTCTGCCTTCATGCTTTGTTGTGTGCACATATGTGCATGCCGCTTTATATGTGTTCATGGCTAAATAAACATGAAAGCAGCCTGAAAATCTGCAATCCTCCCACATAGTTCCCACTTACTCAAACTCCTAATGCGAACAATTGCCTCTTAGACATGCTTAAACACATTTTATTTACATTATTTGGGGAATTTCCAAAGCTGCCTACTGTACGCTTGAAATGATAGAAAAAGAGCGTGACGTGTTATCTGCCAGTGGTTGTTGCACTGTTGCTTAGGCTTTTGAGCGGTGGAGGCAGCTGGCTCACCCTGGGCTGCAGAAGGAAGATATATTCCTATATTTTCTAAGGGTAGCCATGTTCAGAGCTCAACAAGTATTTGAGGGCCGGAGCCATCCCATAATTTTGTACCCAGGGCCAGACTGGCTTTAGCGGGCATCGGGCATTTCACCTGGAGGCTGGAAGGGTGGGGGCCGATTTTGTTACTGGGGGCCGGTTTTGCAGCGGGTCCGACAAGATTGCCAGGGCTGCTTTCACCGGCCCCGTTTCTACCTTTGCCAGTGTCACATTAAAGCGACTTCGTCAACTGTGACCTCAGTACCCAGGCCTGCAGCAGCAGATAGTCACTACAACCTGAGGGAAAGAGGGATCGAAGTCTTGAGTGTTCGGGCCGCAAAGGAGACGCACACAAGGTGACAGAGGAAGGCGCCAAAATCAAAATGAGAGAGAAAATAAAGGGAGCGAGAGATAAAGGAAGAGAAAGGGAGATAGAAAAAGAAGAAAGTGAAGGGAAAGGACGAAAGAAAGGAAGAGATAGTGAAATTGAGGGAGACATGAAGAAAAAATAAAATGTTAAAGAGAAATATAAGACATCAAAAAAGGGAAAACTAATTTGAAAAATGAAATGAGAGAGTGCGAAAGAGTGAGAAAGAAATGGGCTAGTAAGACATAGAAACAGAAAGAAAGGGGGAATGACTCGAAAGAAAGAGACTGCACAGTAAAAAAATTAAGGGCCTCATTTATGAGGTTTTGCCATAGTCAGCGCCGCAGGCCTTCCAGCTGCGCTTCCCTACGGCAAAAGAAAAGGGCAGGAATGCGCCGTATCTATCAGATACGGCGCATTCCTGTCCTTTTCCCCTGCGCCGGCGCACAATGGGCTGCCGTGCGCCAACGCAGGCACCTTTGCACCATGGTGCAAGGGTGCCTGCGTTGCAGGGATGATTATTTTTGTACAGGAAGGGAAACCTTCCTGCACAAAAACAATCACAAGAGGCTTCTTCCTCTTTCTATGTGTGCTGCAGAATGCAGCACGCATAGAAAAAGGAAAAACGAGGAGAAATAAAGATATTTCTCCTCGTTGTGCCTCCCTTACGCCTCCTCTGGGGAGGCGTAAGCTTTTGGCGCTGCCTCAGATTTACGATATCTCGTAAATCTGGGGCAGTGTCAAAAGGCCATGGATGTTGCTGGGAACGCCCCCAGCAACACCCATTGCACGCCCCTTTAACGTAGAACACTGCGTTAAAGGGACTGATATTTATCAGGCAGCATTAAGCCAAAAAAAGTGGCTTAGTGCTACCTGATAAATATCACGCAGGCTTCTGCGCCACGGAACGTCAAAAAAAGTGACGTTCCGGAGGCGCAAGGGCCTCATTTATGAGGTTTTGCCATAGGGCAGCGCAGCAGGCCTTCCTGCTGCGCTTCCCTACGGCAAAAGAAAAGGGCAGGAATGCGCCGTATCTATCAGATACAGCGCATTCCTGTCCTTTTCCCCGGCGCACAATGGGCTGCCGTGCGCCAACGCAGGCACCTTTGCACCATGGTGCAAGGGTGCCTGCGTTGCGGGGATGATTATTTTTGTACAGGAAGGGAAACCTTCCTGCACAAATACAATCACAAGAGGCTTCTTCCTCTTTCTATGTGTGCTGCAGAATGCAGCACACATAGAAAAAGGAAAAACAAGGAGAAATAAAGAAATTTCTCCTCGTTGTGCCTCCCTTACGCCTCCCCTGGGGAGGCGTAAGCTTTTGGCACTGCCTCAGATTTACGATTTCTCGTAAATCTGGGGCAGTGTCAAAAGGCCATGGATGTTGCTGGGAACGCCCCCAGCAACACCCATTGCACGCCCCAGGGACTGATATTTATCAGGCAGCATTAAGCCAAAAAAAGTGGCTTAGTGCTACATATCACGCAGGCTTCTGCGCCATGGAACGTCAAAAAAAGTGACGTTCCGGAGGCGCAAGGAGTCTCATAAATGAGGCCCTATGTGAATTAAGTAGTTGAAAAGAACTGATGGGGAAAATTTCATGAAGATGAAAGAAACAATGAAAGAGTAAGGGAGAAAGAAAGGGGGATAAAAGAAAGGAAGAACAAAAGGGAAGTGGGAAGAAGAAAACTAGAAATAAAATAGAAAAGTATGACTGAAATAAATGAAAAAAGGAAGAAATAAAGAAAATGAAAGAATAAAACAAAGGAAGAAAGAAAGGAAGGGTTAAAGAGAAAACGGAGAAATAATACTTTAAGAGATTGTGAAACAAGGAATGAATAAAAAGGGAAGTAATGGAGAAGAAAAGGAAAGATTTAAGAAATACATAAAGTCAAAGGAAATAAAGAGATGGAAAAAGAAAAAAGAGAGCCTAGATTATAATTAGAGAGGAAGAGCAAGCGATGATGCTAAGAAAGAGATGGGGCAGATAGAGAAGCACTTAGGATGACACTTCTTTTTGACCCCACTTATGAGCACATCCGATGGACACAGTAGAAAGGGCTGTCGGTAATACCATTCCCGCACCCCTTTCCTTTGTACTTACTTCGAAGCCTTGTGATTTGGTGAATGACTAGCGGAACATTGTTGGACTCAGAGAAACAGTGCAGAGTTGAGAAAGTCTATTAATTTGGTTATGGACATTTTATCCCCTCCATTATGAAAATATCTTCAGAACCACCAGGAGCTATACCAATGGCACCTGTAGCTCTCCCTGTAATACCCAATAATTCTCAGGGACATCTTTGGCACCTTTTATCTCTGCTTATGGAATTACTAGCAGAAACAAAGCTCCGCGAAGAGTGAAGAATTTATTTCCTGTATGGGATTTACTGGTGCTGTTAACAGCGTTCCAGGAGCCACCGCTTAAACCACCGGAGAATGTTACTGAGAAGTTTGTGATACTGAAAGTGGTATTATTGGTGGCCATTACAACGGCAAGGCGTTTTGGTGAGTTAAATGCACTATAATGCATTCCTCCTGATCTGAGACTATTTGATGATAGAATAACTTAAAGGTTGGGGCCAAACTTTATTCCAAAAGTGAACTCAGTCTTTAGTAGAAGTCAAGAAAATGTTTTACTTATATCATGCCTCCTGCACACCATAATGACCATTTTCACTCAAAATCTCTTGGGCCTCATGAGGTCCTACCGGCACTTTTGCGCCGCCGGACTGTCACTTTTTTGACGTTCCGGTGGCACGATGTGCCACTGGCATATTTATAAGGCCACGTAAAGCCACGTTAAGTGGCTTTTCATGGCCTTATAAATATGAGCCCCTCTCACGCAGAAAACTGAATGAAAGTGGCGTTCCGTGGGTGTTGCTGGAGGCGTGCCCAGCAACATCCATGGCTTTTTGACACTGCCCCAGATTTACGAGAAATCGTAAGTCTGAGGCAGCGGCAAAAACTTACGCCTCCCCAGAACGAGGAGAAATCTCTTTATTTCTCCTCTTTTTTCCTCTTTCTATGTGTGCTGCATTCTGCAGCACACATAGAGGTAAATCCTTCCTTTATTTAAAAGGACACATGGTATGCACCATCGAAGGTATGAATTCACTGCTTGTACTTACTCTTTCCAGCCTGAGAATGTCAAGATAAATGCATAATATGCGGGTTTGCTAATTATCATATAAAAATTGCTGTTCTTCCTGAACCTATGCTTCTCCAGTAAGGGTCCTGTGTCTATCTGGCCCCAGACTCCTCTGCTCCAGATCTTGCACTTCTTTGCCTTAGATGCTACACATCTGTGTCTCCCCGGATCCTGCACTGTTACAACCAGGGGCGCTGCTTTCCTAATAAATGTATTTTCCGATGAATAGTTGGGTGCAGTTGCTTTCAGTCGGGTACGGTGAGGTGGCTGTCGGATTTCACCTAGGATTTTTACATGCACACACAAAAACATACACACACACTCCCTCTCTCTCTCGCTCCTGTTTTGAAGTTCTTAAAACTGTTGGTTATTTTACAACATATTGTCTTATAAGCAATTCTAACAATCCGCACTGCTATTCTTCCCACTGCCCCTTAAGCGCCCTCCTGCTCTGCTTCTCAAATAATGTATTTTATCATGATAAGCCAGCGTGATTGTTGGAAAAGTTGAAGCTCACACTCCCAATCATACTGACCAAGCTACGCCCCTGGTTACAACCATCGGGACCGTGTTCTGCTTTGCCCCCGTACCCAGCACTGCTTTCCTGGACCATGTGCTGCCCTCTCTGATTCCCGTGCTGTTTCTTTTAGACCGTGTGATGCTTGCCACCTTCTGGGGTGTCTTTAAAGATGTCCCTGCATCTCTGTACTACTCCTTGGACTCCTTCCCACCCACTTTACCTTGTTCTTCCTCTATTCTTTTAGACCTTTTGCTGCTCAGTGATACCTTGCTGTGCGTCTTGCATCCTGAGCAGATACCTGCCTCCCCCTGGACTCTGCAGTGCAAGCTGCACTATATATGGGAAATAGAAATCGGTAACTGCTAAACATGTTTTTCCTATCCTTTGTACTGCTCAAACTTGCAAATATCCCTTCAATATAAATAGGATAAAATGATTGAGCCAATGCTTGTTTGCCTGTAAGTGCCAATGTGGAATCTCCTTTGCCCGTGTTTGTGTGTATTTTCAGAACATACACTGTTGCAATACACCCCAAAGAGAACTGGAGAAGGTCGACACCAAGACGCCTTTTATATTTTACGTGTCCTTGCACCCTCCAGTGGCTCCTTTGGCAGTCTCCCTCCCTTGGCAGAGTCATGCAAAACAGCTGGGGATGGGGTGAAGGTGGGTGGATTTTCCCCTCTACAAGAGGCCCCCTTATCTCCACAGAATAGGAGCTGGGTTTGTACCTGCACTCCTTAAAGGAGCACTGAATGAGGAGTTTGCTTCTTTGTGATAGTTTGCAAGATGTTCTCTTGTGCAGATGCACTCTAATGCAGCATGTGCAACCACTAAAGATGCAGTTTCTGTAATATGGCCCCCTTGTTTCTATGCAAGAGTCTTTAGGCAATAGGGTACCAGATATACACAACGTGAATGTAAACAACTATATGTGTATGTATAGTTCTATAGCTCAAACCTAGCTGGGGTGCAAAGGAGTGCTATTGTGCCAATCACATATACGTTCCATATATATACGTTCCAGTGTCAATAGTTGAGGGAGGTTGATGCTATCAATCACACATAAGCTGTATGTATGTACAGATGTATGTATCTATGTATGTACATATGCATTTATCTATGTGTTATTTGTATAGGCTGAACCTAGCCAAAGGCAGTGGAGTGCTATACAGAGTCAAAGGCAAGGTTACATCCAACAAGTGATTGAAGAGGAAGCTGGTTTGTAGACTGTTAAAGAATATGACTCATTACAACGCGTACCAATACCACGCGTGCCATTACAACGCGGGTATTACTACATGTTGCAATTACGACATGCCATTACATCGCATACTTTTACCACGCATATGCTTTTACCACGCATACCATTACAAAGCAAAGGCATGCGTGGTAAAGCTATACTCATGGTAAAAGTATGCAATGTAAGTGACACTACCCTGCCCTGCCCTAAACCCTAATTTAGTACCCCTGCTCGACCCTCCCTGACCCCCAGTACTCTCCCTACATTAAGACTACCCAGCACGACCCCCTGAAACTACCCTAAACCCAACAAGACAGCCCTGCACTACACACACACCACAGCACTACCCCCAGTACTCTCCCTACATTAAGACTACCCAGCACGACCCCCTGACACTACCCTAAACTCAACACTACCCTGCACTACACACACACCACGGCACTACCCTAAACCCTAAAACACTACCTCCAGCACGACCCTCCCCCGACCCCAGTCCGCTCCCTACACTTAAACACCACCCTGCACAACCCCCCGACACTACCCTAAACCCTAAAACACTACCCTGCATTACACACACACCACAGCACTACCCTAAAACACTACCCTGCATGACCCCCCGACACTACCCTAAATCCTAAAACACTACCCTACATTACACAAACACTACAACACTACCCCAAACACTACCCCCAGCACGACCCTCCCCCGACACCCAGTTCGCTGCCTACACTTAAAAACTACCCTGCACAACCGCCCAACACTACCCTAAACCCTAAAACACTACCCTACACTACACAAACACTACAACACTACCCCAAACCCTAAAACACTACCCACACCCCTGGCCCAATCCCCCTTACCTTTCTCTCCTCGTGGTTCCTCTCCCTGGTTCCTGCTTCGCTTCACTTCGGCTGAGGGGCGGTGCACGATGCACGTCGTTGTGAGGAAACAGAAGAGCCTCAGTTTCCACACAACGAGTTGGATTGCCATTACATCGCATGCGTTGTAAAAGCGCATGCGAAGTAATAACATGCGTAGTAATGGCTACGCGTTGTTACATCGCATGCGTTGTAACGCATGCGATGTAATGGTATGCGGTGTAAAAGCCACGTTGAAATGGCTGTTTACCACTGTTAAATGCATCATGTGCTTTTCTGTAACAAGGTGCGTCTTCAACTCTTTTCTGAATGGGAGAAAGGTTGGTGCAGTCCTGATGGATATGAAGACGTTGGCATATAGTCTCGGCGAATAGATGGAAAAGGCGTGTTGCCTTGTTTTTTTTCTATTTTACATTTTTTTTAGTTCCAGGCTCATGGTGTCCTAGCTGTGGGTATGGTGATAGCCACCAGAGAGTTTGATGCTTGAATACTATATGGCAGTGGCGTAACGATAATTGAGGGGGCCCCCCTGCAAGGTATGTGGAGGGACCCCCTCCGGACTCTATCAGGAGCTCTGCGGCTGAAGTGCTGTGCTGAGGGGGCCCCCAGGAGCATGGGGGCCCCCCGCACTGCGGGGGCTGCAGGGGCCTGTGTTACGCCCCTGCTATATGGGCAGATGTGTACGTGGTGATGGTTTTGTAAGGCTGCAGCTGGTTTTGAACATAGTTCCATCAGGATGGGGCTGATGTGATCACACTTCTGCAGGATGAAATGTGTAGCAGTGTATAGGAATCCCTTAAGGTGGTCATCTTGGAGTCTGGGAGGCCATGGAACCAGGCCCTTCCACCATTCAGATTAAGAGCATGAGGGTTTGCACAGCAGTTCTAAAATCTATTTCTGTGAGGAATGGTTTCACTTTCTTAAGTAGAGAGAGCTGGTAGCAAGTCATCTTTATTTTCTTCATAGTGTGTTTTTTTAGGTTGAGATTGTGTCCAGGGTGAATTTTAGTGACTTGGCATTGGGTGAAAGGTGGTGTTTGATGCCATCAAGGTTCATGCCATTGAGCCAAGTAAATACTTTTTCTTGATTGCTCTTGACAAATAAGAGGAATTCTGTCTTGGTGGGGTTGCATTAATGACCACATCAAATACAATCACAATAGTGACCATATCTTGCATGATTAATGGTAGTGACCATCTAGATGTATGTATATATATTGTGTTACAAAATATAATCCTGCCAGAATCATTTCCAGGATAGTCAATTATATCGTGAAAGTACGTATATGTACATAAGTATAGATTTACTCTTCTTAAATCGACATCTACGTACCTTGAAGGTACATATGTCTTCAAGATAAAAAATATGTGGGGTTAACAATGTAAAAAAAATATTACTTACCTATAAATACGTACCTTCATGATATTGTGGTAGTCGATATTGTGGATACAATATTTTGGCTATATGATATTTAAAATGTGATATTGTTGTAGAACACCAACCACCCCAATGAATAAGACAGGATTACTAACAACGTCACAAAAAGATTTAGCAATATAAAATGCCTTCACATGACTAATGAAATAACAGCCACTGCTGAAAGCATCCACTAGCACAATGGAAATACTGACAGCTATAAAGATCCTCAACTCTGTTAGAACAATTATTTAAACAGCAGACTTAAATACGATTTGGATTTTTAGTCCTTTTGTTTCCAAATATCAGCAGATTAGTTTCTCAAATACAGGTTTTTTGTATCAAATATGCATTCTTCATATTAGATTAAAATGCTCCAAGTAAGTCGTGTTTTTCTGAAAAAGAACTTCAAAACAATAAAGTACTTGTCATCCCAAGCACAAGTAAACCCACAGAGCTAAAGTAACGTAGTGGGGTGTCTTGAAATACAGGGGAGGAACAGGCTTTCCTTTTTATTTACAACCCTCAGTCACTCTAGTAATGCTTCATCATTGGGTTCATCATGGCTGTTGAAGGCCAGGATGGGCTCGACCGTATTCCAGTGAGATCTTTGTATATATATTCTTTTTTTGTGGCCGGGGATTAATATCACTAGTAAAAATGACTCATACACGCCCAGGTATCCCTTTATTCAGAGAGTATAGGAGCACTATAAAAATAAATATATTTATGATAATTATTGGGAGGGGCAAAAAGAAAGTTTAATGGTCCTATGACCCTCAGCTTGCCAAAAGTGTTTCTGCCCCTTTCTTAAGGCCAAAATTGGGTCTGGGCATTCTTCAGGACAAAAGGAATGTCAGTGCCCCAGTGCGGTTCTAAAGTTCATTGCACACAAATGGCATGCACATATAATTGCATGCGACAGGGAAGGCTACTTGCCTGTGTGGGACTGGTACGAAAGTACCAGAAACACTGAACCCTAATTGGTGTACTACTCAACCCCCACGAGGTGCGGATTCTGGTTTGGCCCTGTAGACAGAGTCCAAGGGTCCTGGAACAGCCATGTACCTACTTTGTACCGCACTTCCCGGCTTGCCGTACAACTGAAAAAGAAAACACAATTTTGTCTCAAACTGAGATTCCATGCATGGTCCTCAAACATTATTGTGTGATTTCCCTAGTACAAATGTGTCACATTGACTGATTCTGCTCCACCTGCCCAGATACTACCATCACATGCCAGGGATGCCCACCATAATGATTAAGATGCCTACATTATGCAAAGATGCCCATCATTATGTCAAAGCCACAATTGTGCCATGGCTGCCTATGGCAATACAAGAACCATTGCATCATGTCAGCCATGGACATTGTTATTTCAAAGATGGTCATGATGATGTGATAGATGGCCATATTTAGGCCAGGCATTCTCACAGCATGGCACGGATAACTGCCATTATACTATGACTAGTCCAAGGATGCCCAACATATGTCAAGATTTACTGTTATAATGCTAGTGCCAGAATTATGTTGAGAATAGACCTCACGCAAGCCACATACACAACACATATCTAATACCACACAAATGCATATATATATGCACAGAGAAATATTTAAACAAATACACACATACCCACATAACTCCCATCACCTGCAACAAACAAGGTCATTAGCTATCCTATCTCCACTGTGAAACCACCCTCTGCTCTCCTTAGCTACAGGGCGACTAATGCACGGTTAGCACATACTTCGGTCTGTCTCTGGCAGTCCCACACTCTAGCAACGCTACTGTGGCTCTTACTGGCACTTGTTTCTGGCCCAGTTTTCACCGGTACTGTATGATCGATAGAATGGGGCTTGCAAAGGGACTAATCTGCATGTGACTTTGCTAAACTGAGAGTGGAGACCAGTCCAAGGATACAGTGAAGTGCAGTGCTGCCATATTCAAATTGGCTAGAGTAGAACCTATGAAATATGTACTGCGCTGGTCTGCAAGGAGCTACTTCCAGCGTACTGGTGTGCTACCAGTAGCTCCTGAACTTCCTGTTGGAGACCCCTGAGGTAGAAATTCTACTTCGTGCAGCACATTTATTCAATATCAAAGTCATAACCTCCCTATAATAAACCAAACTGTTGACAACTGCAGGCATCAGTCAAGTGGCAATTACTCCCATTAACCTTCTTTTACTTCTTTCAATGTACTTCACTACTTCACTAGCATCTACACTGTACCCACATTTGCATGGATTTAGGGCACGCAATAGAGAGCCGTGAACCACTTGGTCTGCAATCGATGTCCCATGAACTCAGAAGATGCTTATGTACCTACCATGAGCCGCCCGGCACAAGCTCAGGTTACTCTGTGCTGACCAAATGCATACATGGCTGAGCTGATCTCCTGCCATGCTCTGGTGTCACACTCTCCGGAGTGCGAAGCATGTGGTATACTTCTAATGCTAAGGGCAGACAGGAATCCAACACAGTGTGCTTGGACAAAGCTGCATCACAAGAAAATACCCATTGCTTGCACCAAGAAGAACTATGCACTTCATGAGAAGGTTCATTAGCACACGCCTGCAGTACAATTAAGATGAAAGTTCCTCTGCACACACCAGTTTAGTCTGGTGCCCAAGGTCTCTCATCTCCAAAATAGATAATAAAATAGTTACTCATAAAATTTGGTAACACATAGTTTTTTTTTTTTTAGTGTGTGGATACTCAACCGCTAACATGGAAAACCTTGCCAGTCCCGTACAGAAAAAATGAAAAATGACCCACACACCCTGGGAAAAAACTTCAAAGGTTGTCAGGGCCATTTATTTTTAGCTTTACGAAAACAAACTCCTGCTTTGGGAGTTTAGATTTAAAAAAAAAAAAAAAACATTTGCTGAACGGCAGAATGAAACTTGGTGGCTGCACAGCAAAATGACTGTCCCTTCAGAGGAGGTGACAGCTCCTCTGAAGGAACAGAGATCACAGCAAGGCAGGTGGAGATCCCTACACATGAAGGGTTGTCGTCCTTCAGAGCAGCTGAGTACATGCCTCTGCTGTTCTGGCAGATGCAGTGCGGCCCGCCAATTCATAAATAACCCCCATAGTCTTTTTTCTAAGGCACCCCATATTGGACTCCATCCACAGCAGCTATCAAACCGACTGCCAGATGGGGAACCCCCACAAAATACATCCCAGCACATCTCAGCACTCAGTGACCTCAATATAGTCCATGCTGCCAGATTCCACTCTACTATGTATACCCCATACACAAGCTATCATAAAGAAGAGGATAATAGCTAAGATGATATTCCAAGGTATTTTTGTATATTAAAAAAACTTTGAATAATTTACATGCCATTTTTTAAATTTTGTATGTGTCCTTTGACCAGATTCCTAGAGCTCAATAGTAGCTGAACCGCTCCTGTCGGGGAACAGGCTCTATTAAACTGCTGTAGGCTCTATTGAACTGCTCCAATCTGCCAATGTTATTCATATATATTACAAAACAAATAAAGGAAGAGCTCTTTCAGCCATTTAGGGCCACATTTACAAGGAAATGACGCAACGCAGCTCAGCAAGTAAATTTGCTAAGCTGCATTGCGTCAATGAGAGAGAGCAGAAAACCACCATATCTTCTAAGATGTGACGCTGTTCTGCTCTCACCCTGCGCTGGTAGACTTTTGGCTGCCATGAACCAACACAGACATCCTTGTGCCATAGTGAAAAGGTATCTATGTTGTATTCAGCATAGTTTTTGTGCAGAAAGGAGTCTCTTCCTGCACAGAAAACTATGCTTCAAGGCCTCTTTGCGTGTGTGCAGCACACATGTAAAGAGTAAAAACATTTTCTCTTGTTACGCCTGTCTCAAGGAGTCGCAGGATTTTGCGTCAAATACCTGTCTACCTGTGCAGGAATTTGCAAAAAAACCCATGGGAATTCTCATGCATCCCCCATGGAACGCTCCCTAGACACAAAGAAACGCGAGTCATTGCACTCCATTTGGGTTACAAACTAACACAAATTGTTGTTTGTGTTGGTTTGTAAGTCTCTGCAGAAGACTTTGCCTCGGGTTGCGTTAAAAAAGTAACACAAACCTGATGCGAACTCTCTGTAAATCTGCACTTTAATGGCTGATGCCAAGAGCTGAGCCTGATTTCTAGAACTAGCTTTACTTAAAAGTTATGCCTTACTGAAAGGGTAATTCTAATATTTGTCTAATATCTTAAGGAACAAGTTCCAAAGAAAAAGACCTCAAATAATGGATTTGTGTCCTTTGCCCACTATAAATCTAAAACAAGGAACAATTTCTACACCTTTGCAAGCTGATCTGTGTTAGGCATGTGCTAACATGATTTTGTATGTTTGCCACCTCAGAATGTGGCATGCAGATTTGGTATTTATGGCACTGAAATCTGCCTGTTCTTACTTTTTAACAGGTCTTTCCCCCCCATATCTTTTGCTAAGTTTTACTTGCCGAAGCCTGTCATGAGAAAACTGCACGGGTGAGGTCAAGAGCGTAGCTTCATAGAGGTGTTTGGGATGTGACTTCAAATAAATGCATTCTTGGCTTGGTAGTTAGGTCTGGGGGTCTTGAGTGGGATCTGCTATGTCTGTGTCAGTTTGTTTTGTTGTGAGCCAAGAATGAAAGGCAGAACAGTGACCTTTGAAGTAAAAGGGAGAGGGAGAGTCCGAGATACCCATTTGGTGGCTGAATTTTAAAATGTGAAACCAGATAACCTGGAATCAATACCAGCTTCTCTACTTGTCCAAACTGTGTGATCAAAGTTAAATATTTTATTTCATAGCACCTCCTTTTTCTTTATTATCACATATGAGGACACTTTTAGATACTTGAGCTTAGAATGTGCACTCTATAAGTACCTATGTATTAATTTAATAGACTATAAAGTTGCTCCATCTATAATAAGAATCTAGGCCACGTTTAGGATTTACATGACTCCTGACTTTCCTCTTAGTTCACTAATTACATTGTTGTTAGGGGGCAAGCCATGAATGTTTTTAAAACTATCACTTTTAATAAATGTCTTTCTATGAAGTGATCCATTGTGATGTACTATGGTGAAATGCTTCTGCATGTTAAAGAAATACACTTTTTTTTTAAATTTTGAAGAGATTGTATCATATTTTTACTTAATGTTTCTTGCACGACGTACATGAGAAACATTTTCGTGATTAGGCTCATGCGCAGACTGTTAGAGCCAAGCCAGATCCATGGCTCTGCTTGGCTCGCCCTATTAGTTTGCCTCCGCGCCCTGCTTTATTTGCGACTCGGGCTTAATACATGGGGCCATCTGTCGCTTGATAAAATGACTTTTAAAAGGTGAGGACTAGAAACATGGAGCCCTGCCCTCCTGCACCAATTTGACAGCTCTACCATCAAGGCTTTTTGTAGCAGAGACGAAGAAGAGTGCATGCAGTGAAAATACATCTAGAAGAAGTGATTCCAGGGCAGGGACTGTATTATACAAAGTGCCCCGGGGGCACAATAGGCATTTGTGCCCGCTTTGGTATTACAGAAGGGGCCGCAGACCTTTGTGCGACCCCTTCTGTAATACCGATAGCGGAGGCGCACATAAAGCACCAGCGCTATCTTCAGGGGGCGTTCCCTCATTTGCATTGGGGGAAATCCCTTTGGGTCTGCACCTGCGCCATATTACAGACCCGGGCGCAGAGGCAAAGAAGCTCTCAGGAGGCGCACTGTCAGTGTGCCCTCTGATTGCAGCTCTCTGGAGGAGGGAAAGGCGGTCCCATTGACCCCCCAGACATCCCCTTGCAGGTGAGCGCAGTCACTGACATTTACATTTCAGTCTAGTAATCTGGAGAATTATGTCATTACTGTATTCCTGCTCTGTCAATAAAAAGCATCTAAGAGATTACTGGGAGGTGAATTGATAATACCACACAACGTGCAGAAAGACCATTTCAACTTCTGCAAATATGGATGTGTTGTAAGCGTTATATACATGCAATTACAATACAATACAATAGAGTAAAAAGAGGAAAAATCGCTGGTAACCTGATTACTAGACATTATCCTACTCCGCACCACTGCCACTCTGACCTCAATGATGTTGTTGGGCATGCAGCTTTTTCGTTACTAGTGTTGCAGCTTTTTCGTTACTAGTGTTATATACTGGAATTTGAGTGCGGAAGTCACCATACACCAAAGAATTCAGTAGTTCACCAGTTTAACCTATGCTCTTTCTGTTGCCTTCAAAATCTGCTGGCACATTAGCGTTGCTGTGTTTGACACCTTTGTTTACCATCACACCCTAGGCCTAGAGTCTCACTGCACCAATTTGAAAGTAGTGCCAGGAAGCTCTTTAATCATGATGATGTGTTCCATAGATGCAATCTACTTGATGAATTTGTATTCACAGATATTGGAGGTTTCTGCACGCCACCATAGAGCAGGGGCTAAAGCTCTTCAGAGCAATATTTTATAAAAACGTTTCCATCGAAGCACGTTTATTCTTCAAAAGTATCCTCAGGTGTCTTTAAAAGAAACTCAAAATCGCACTCCAATGCAATGACTAAAAAGAATGACTTCTATAAACCACTCACCAAGAATATAGTATGCACGAACAACATGTATGAACAATACATATCGATGATGTAAAAAAGGGGATCCAAGGCCTGACGCATAAAAGCACTTTATATTTGCAAAAATTGGTGCTGCTGACGTTTTTAACGCAAAGCACTACTACGCACTGCACATCTTCTGCACATGTGCTATTTTTGCTCATATCTGCACATTTGCTGTAACCATTGCAAATCGCAATGCACTCAGTGCATACCTTGCGGATCATTTGGAATGCACAGCAACCAAAGGCCCTCCTTGTGGTTCTCTGGGGTCTGAGGAGCGCTTCTGAGGTCACAAAGTAAGTTTGTGGCATAATGACCAACAACCCTTTTAGGGACTGGAATTGAAAAGCATGCACATGCTAAATTTCAATCCTGGAGCGGAGGTCTGCGTTTCCCTCTCAGGCCCATGTCCCAGCATTTACCATTGTGTGCAGTGGAATATACAACCAACTACTGGCACACTAATATTAATGAACCGGTGGGTGTGCACCTCACTACACAGTATCTCTTTGTACTTATAGTTGTTGCTTATGAGAAGCAAGGACTATAAGTAGAAAGTACCTGTTTACACACCGCTTGCAGCTTTTCAATACATATAAATAAAAGGCATTGGCATTTATAATGCCAATAGCTAAAACTCTAGCAAATGCGAGACATATTGCATGGCAAATGCTTTTTTACCTAGCCATGTTGCAGGGTGCAGTACCATAAGTGGCCAAAAGATATCCCATGGGATTTCTTTTGGCTACATATGGTACTGCACCATGCAACATGGCTAGGAGTGCAGGTCTGGCCAGGAGAGGAAGGAGATGGGCATAAGTCTGGACAGTTAAAGGGGGGATGATTAACTTGTGGCAGCCCAGTAAGGGCGTGGGCATGTGTGACGAGGAGTACCACTACCACTACCATGACCTCGCATCGCTGAAATATTCTCTGCTTAGACACAGCCCAGTGTGGGTCGGTCAGGTTTGATTCGTTGCCTGGTTGCTCTGGGGTTGTCTACAAGGTGAGGTTGTCATGCATTGGCATGCATGAGATTTTGAAGGTGCACTGAATATGTAGAATAGCTCAGTGCATAGGCATGGGGATGCCAAGATCATTTGAAGGATACATGTTTGCAAAGTTTTACTTACCTTATGATTAAGGCTCCCGGTTTTCCGTTTAAACGGATTTATACATATAAATACAGACGGAAAACTTGTTTTCCTTTGTCTGTATTTATAAGTAGAAACTGAAAAATACTGTCAAAAGAAATGGCCAGGTGAAAACTGATATCGCTGCCGTCACACTGCAGCTTTGGAGAGGGATGAACAAGTGCACCCTGGAGCCCTGTGTCTTTCCACCCCAAGCAGGAGGAAGCACAGGGAAATATTTCAACTACAAACCTGCAGACCGAGAGAATTATACAGGTCATTAGCTGCTCATTTCCCCCCTGCACAGAAAGTCAGTACAAGTCCGAGATAGCAGAATGTTCTGCAGAAATGGTTCAAGCAGGGGAGAAAATGTAGTCTGTGCCATCAACCTTTATGAATCTCGAACTGGCCCACGATAGGCAGAGGGTGTACTGAAAGCTACAATGGAAACAACCACAATCCAAAACGTGGAAACAGACTACAAGGCGGGTAACAATAACCAGGGAATTTCAGCCTACCCAGGCCTAGCTGCTTCGTACTGAGAGTTCTCTCTTAAGAGGCTCACACAAAAACTCGTCTACAGGCAACAGGCGCCCTTTCACAAAGACGAACTTAAAAAAAAAAAGAGGTGTAAAAACACCCCAGGACATCGGCTGCAGCCCCAGCAACCTTTGTTTTTTTGTTTTAGGGGAGGGGAAAAGAGGACGAGGGGGACACAGGGGAGGGGTTGGGTCAGACGTCTGTACCACTATCCTAGTACCCCAAGGGTTGTGAACTTAAGTGTGGCAGAAGCAACCAAAAACAAGCATTGGCAACACCAATAAGACTGGCTTTTGTTGAGCAAATACAGGCACAAACATATACAAATGCCATTTAGCACATTAAAACTAGTCCTGGCTTTGCCAATACTGGGGAAAAAAAAACTAAGGATGGCTTTCTGCATATAACTTAGGAGATAAAGAACTTAGGGGCATATTATCAAGAAACGGCGTTAAAATTATCGCCGCTTTAGCGGCAGAAAACTGCCGCTAAAGCGGCGATAATGGGCTTGATAATATGCCCTTGAGAATTCCAATAGAAGCCCATGTTGACACCAGAACATGGGCTTCTATTGGAATTCTCAAGGGCATATTATCAAGCCTATTATCGCCGCTTTAGCGGCAGTTTTCTGCCGCTAAAGCGGCGATAATTTTAACGCCGTTTCTTGATAATATGCCCCTTAATATGATAGACACTAATGATTTAGTTTACTGTTTAGTAGAAATGCACTTTTAAGATTCCTCATGCATTCCGATGGAAGTATTTTCTAGAAGGTGCAATGAAGCACAAAACGGCCAATGGCATGTGGTGAGAAAAAAAACACTCTTGTAGGCGGATACAAGCTCGTTCTATGTTTATTTTAAAGAAGGGGTAACAATAGGTCTTTGAAGACAGCTGCGCAAACAAGACCTAATCAATTCCACTAATTCACACATCTTTTACAAGAGCACAGGAAAGACATTTGCTTCCAATATGTAAAAAAGCACTTACCATAGGCTCCAATTTCAGAAACAGCTGTAGGATGGCCGTGCCAAACATGCTAAAGCCATAAACATGCCAGTAAATGAAGTATCCAGAACAATGCCACCAACAACCCAAGTGGGTGTGAACAAACATTGACTGCAATCATGCCTAGTCTGGACATGCATGATCATGCAAGTGTGACTCTAAAACTACACGAGTGCCTTTTCTTTTTAAAATTACCAAACGTATTGTGTTTACTTAATTTGGCGCATATATAAATATTTCTAAACCTATAACAATCGAGTGCAAGTGTGCCTGGTCTATTTAAATAAATGTGGAAAAATACTAGCTGCAGCGTCTTTTTTTGCTTGCAACAAAAATAAATGTGGATAAATACAGATAAAATGACACAAAAATAAATATGGATAAATACAGACGGAAATGTTAAAAAAATAAATACCATAAAACCGGGAGCCCTACTTATGATGTATAAGGAGGGAGTTGAAGGATGTTCGGATTGACTGTATCTGGGTGCGCTGAATTTCGTCCTGCCGTAACAGGAGTGCAAATAGATTTAGAAAAGGTGACAGATAACGTTTTACACGGCAGGGAGTCCAGGCCTGCGGGTGCCGTGCTCAAACCTAAAGCAGGTCGCCCAGTGGGTGGGGCCAGGATGAGGGACTGTGCGCCATGGGCGCCATTATTTTCTAGTGCCCGAAGGCTGTAGTTTTGGATAGCGAGCTGACGTTTGTAGACATCCGTGCCAGTGTTGTTATTTTGAAAGCGGGTGCCCATGTTGTTGAAAGCGGGCGCCCATGGTGTTGAAAGAGGGCGCCGAGAGGGGGACGATGGAGCATATTTACCATATGAAATGGGCTCAAAGTAACCATATATTTTTGTGCAAAAATGTTTATTTAAAATAAATAAAAAATACCTGATATGCATGCAAAACTCTTCCATGTGTGTACTTTTTAGTTTAATCTCGTTCTGACCCGCGCCTCAGGGAGGTTCATAGATCCTTCCTCTTCCTCCTCCCCCTTGTCCATGGCCAGGCTGCGAGCCTGAAAGTGGCGAAGGTGGGTGTTGGACAGCTGTAGGAGCACTGACTGCAACCAGAGGAGAGTTAGCACTGTGTGAGCTGCAGAGACGGAGGACAGATTAATGGAGGGTGAGAGTTGCCCGAATATGGAAAAAAAAAAGAAAAAAACGCAAATACTATGAAGCGGACACTGCGTCTGGTAAAAAAAAAAAACCCACATGAAGGGCATGGATGGGGAGGGAGGGGGAACAATGGAGGAATCGTTTGCAGATTTATTTAATTAGCACAGCACCCTCTTCGCACGGCGTCCGTGCAGCGGGGAAGGGAGGAGGGAATGGAGCATATTTAAAAGTTATAGCGCGACGCCCATTAAGCAGGCGCCGCGCTGAGTTACAAAAACATGATGGAGCGGCAAAGAGTTTGGCAAACTGCGCATACCTGTGTGGCCGCCATTGTTACTGCTTAAATAAAAGTAAACATATAGTAAAAAACAAAAACTAAAAGTCGTGCAGTGAGCTGTTAATAAAAAAAGAAAGAGGGGAGGGTGGACGCCATGCTGAAGCGCAGCTTTAAAGAGGCAATGCTGTGTCTGGCTGGATATAAAAGAAGCTGCCGAACAGCATAATGTACCTGCTTAAACAACACTTTAATTAAGTAAATAGTTCTCTGAACTGCTAATGAAAGCTAGAGAGTAAGGACACATTTAAGAGGGGGTGTCCTTATGGGAGGAAACAAAAGGAGAGAGGGAGGTACTAAGGAGGGACTACTAAGCCTGCTGATTAATCAAAAGCCATCATTGACAAAAGACAGGAAGATGAGCCAATGGTAAAGATGAGCGGAACATGAGTGGAGCTTAATGCCCCTGTCCTAAATACAGCATATCTCGAAGAGACAGCGCAAACGTTGTCTAGGCGAGACCTAAAAAAATCACTGAAAGAAACAAAGGACCCCAATACATAACTCACACAACAGATAGGCAGACCATACATCACACACCCTCAAACTAATAAATGAAACTACATTTATAGTCATCTCTGTAAAAGTGGTAAGGGTAATGTGATATGTAATCACATCTGTAAGATGATTTAAAACATTTGCAATTGCAGCTGCTTC
Organism: Calotriton arnoldi; assembly: GCA_963921515.1. Taxonomy (NCBI): domain Eukaryota; kingdom Metazoa; phylum Chordata; class Amphibia; order Caudata; family Salamandridae; genus Calotriton; species Calotriton arnoldi. The sequence goes on along the minus strand of CAWUFW010000063.1, from coordinate 1,127,787 downwards.
ATTAGGGCAAAGTCAGGATCATTGCATTTGAGTGCGAGTTATGGTTGGTTTGGATGGCTCTTATGTGAGTTATGGATTGTGGTCCTAACCATAATTTTTTACGTTCTGTGATTTTTCAGTTTAATTCATAACCACAACTGCATTTTAAGTATGTTTTTAAAGTGAGATTCTAAGATGTATTTTAAATATGTTTATGTGTTATAGTCAAAGCTAACCATAACTTCACTTTAACCTTTGTTTTTTCATTGAATGCATATTTATATGTATATTACACAGAGCCAGTTGCCACTGTGTAATTAGGAGCAGCATGTAGGTGTGGCTCCTGTGGATCTGTAGGAAAGTACCCCTTTTTGACATGGTCACCCCCACTTTTTGCCTGGTATGTGATGTGATTCCAACTGGAAGTGCACTGGGTTCCTGCTAACCAGGTAGCAAGTGCCTATATCTTTTCCCCAAAACTGTGCGATTGTACCCCAATTGGCAATACCTCTGGCACTTCCTGTAAGTCCCTAGTAAGTGTTACCCCTGGTACCCAGGGCAAGGAGGCTAAAAGAGGGTCCTTACGGGCTGCAGCACGTATTGTGCCACCCTAAAGGACCCCTCACCAAACACATATGGACTGCCACTGCAGGCTGCGTGTCTTGATGCAGACAAAAGTGAAAGCACAACATGGCACATATCTCTGTGTGCCACGTCCACAACACTGCATGCAGTATAGATACGTCACCCCTACAGCAGGCCCTATGGCCATAAGTCAGGGTGCACTCAACTACATGTAGGAGCATTGCTGCATGAGCTAATATGCCCCCGTGCTGGTCAGCACTATTGCTGCCAGTACAAGTGAAAAGGGGAGTCATTTTAAGTACATGTGCTGGACACTCGTGAAAACGAGTTCCCCAGCTACATGATGGCTTCACTGAAAATTGTGATGTTTAGTATTGATCATCTCGTATTAATAAACCCTCACTGATTCCAGTGTTGGATTTATTGACACATGCACACAGAGGGCACCTTAGAGGTGCCCCCGGAAAACCTACCAGCTACTGGTGTGCTGACTGACTGGTTTTTGACAGCCTGCCACCAGAAACAAGTTTCTAACCACCAAGGGTGAGGGCCTTGGCTCTCAGGAGGCCAGAAATCAAGCCTGCTCGGGTAGAGGGTACTTACACCCCCCCACAGGATGACCTGCAGATTAGCATTCCAAGTCAGGGGAGCTTCAAAGAGCCCACCGCCATTGGTATGTGAATCTGGCTTCTTTCACAGGAGAACATGCCAAGCCCCTTTGTCCAGGGCCCTTTGGCATCTTGACAGGTGGGAAGATTTGCTAGTCAAATAGGCATGTCCACCCTAAGGCCAGTACCACCCTTAAGGTGGGTTACCTAAAGTGGAGGTGACTTTACAGAGTTAGCAATCTTGGTGATGGCAAATCTAGGATCTCTGGGTCAGGGTTATGCCCACTTCCCAGACGAAGTGATCATATAGGGGGCATAGTGACCCCAGGGGTAAGTATCCCATTGGCTACTACCCTACATTCCCCTAATACCCCTAAATTCAGTATTTAGGTAAACCCCTGGCACCAGAAAATCGGATCTTGATAACCTATATAGAAGAAGGACACTGAAAAGCCCCAAAAGCAGAAGACTGAAAAAGAGCAACGGACTTGACACCAGCCCCGCCGGTCTGTCTGCGGTTCCCCTTTGAATCTGTGCCAAAGATGTCTTGTCCTGCAGCTGTCGTGCCTCCAAAGCCTGGGAGGATGGCCTGCCTTCAATAAAGACTAAAGAATTCCTGTGGAGTAGCGGAGCTGCTCCCCTGCATCCTTCAGGCTCCCCAAGAAGAACCGCGAGGACTCCGGAACCAATAAAACCCGCTGCCGCCATGCACCACTGCACCCGAGCACCCCAGCCCATGTCGAAGTGGGCCAATGGTGTCAGCATGGTCCCCAAGCCCACGAGAGACTTTGGGTCACCTCTTGTGAACTCCCCAACGTCACCTGCAGCCATTGTTTGCAGGCCACCTCAACCGCAATTGCTCCAGGAAGAAGAAACCCGACACCACAAAGACCCCTCTGCACCCAGCCCAAGGAGAAGAGGACCACTGGTGTCCCCATGCCCCCCAGCATTGCAAGACTTGAATCCTCCTGTTGATTCAACCCAAATGGCCTCCCAGTCAAAACCTGCAGCCTCTTTTCATGAAGACTGATCCCCATTGACTAACCTTGGGCACCTGACTCAGTATTGCACCACTGCACCCGGCCGCCGTAGTGCTGCTGGAGGTGACCTGCTGGTGCTGCCTTGGACCTTGCATGATACTCACCTTAAGTCCCAGGGATTGGTCTCGTAAGTCGCAATACTGTACCTGAATGCCGTACTTGTTTTTCCTCGCACAGGATAACATTGCAGCTTCTGAAAAATGCACGTAGGGTCGTCTTTTTAAAACGCAAAGTATTTCTCTTGCAAAATGTACTTACCTGATCATTTTGATTCTGGTGCCTAAACATATATAAAGATTGGTGTTATTTTTATAAATTGGTGTGGATCTCCTTATTGAGTCTTGTGCACCATTTATTGACTATTGTTTGTATTTGCAGATGTTTAACACTCTTCTCTGATAATCCTAAGGCTGCTCGACCACACTACCCCCTAGAAGAGCACATTGGGATTGCTAGAGCAAGCCCCTGTCCACTCATAAGGGAACAGCTGGACTCTTTGCATGATATACTTCATTTTGGTATATCATATAAAGAGTCAGCTTCCTACAGGATGGCTCTGCACTTCCTCTGGCAATAGGAAAGCATTGTCAGCTAAGGTTTGCCATGGCAATTTTCATGTTATGTTGTGTTATGTTAGGTCAATTTGTATGGCACAACTTATCACCTGTGAGGGTATCTAGGCACTGGAGCAGAAACGTAAGTCATGCGGAGCTCCTAGTTGAACAGCCAGATCTTCAGTTTCTTGCAGAAGTTGAGTAGCGAAAGGACGGTCCTGATGTGTTGAAGGAGTTTATTCCAGGTCTTGGTGGCAATGTAGGAGAAGGAGCGTCCTCCTGACTTGCTTCTACGGATGCGTGGGATACGAGCGAGGGCTAGTGAGGCTGAACGTAGGTGTCTGGTTGGATGGTAGAGTTGAAGTCTGTCATTGAGGTACTCAGGTCTGGTGCTGTGGAGGGCTTTGTAGGAGTGGACGAGCAACTTGAATTGCCATCCTTTGTGTATGGGTAGCCAGTGTGGTTCTGTGAGGTAGGCAGTGATATGAGCACTTCTGGGGATGTCTAGGATTAGTCTGGCGCTGGTGTTTTGATGGTCTGGAGTCTTTGAGTGACCGGGTTGGAGATGCTGGCGTAGAGTGCGTTGCCGTATTCCAGTCTGCTGGCTATGAGCGCGTGGGTGACAGTGTGTCTCATGTATGTGGGGAGTGATTTGAAAATCTTGTGGAGCATTCTGAGTATGAAGAAGATGGTTGAGGTCACTGCGTTCACTTGCTTAATCATTGTGAGTTTGTCGTGTAGGATGATACCGAGTATTCTGGCATGGGCTGTGAGAGTGGGCGTGGGTCCTAGTTAGGCTGGCCACCAGCTGGAGTCCCATGGGGAGCTCTTGTTTTTGAAGATCAGGATCTCAGTTTTGTCTGTGTTGAGTTTTAGGCAGTTCTTCCTCATCCAGTTAGCCACGTTGGTCATGGAGGAGGAGGTGAAATTAGTCTTGGTGGTGTTGTTCGCGTCGGTGAGGGAGACGATGAGCTCTGTGTCATTGTCAGCTAAGATTTGGCATGGCAATTTTCATGCAGTTCCTTTGGGGGGGAAAGAGTTAAAAGGGGAAGGGGTAAAAAAATATATTTTCCCATTTTAGATCCTATTGGATATTTTTCTCGTGCCTTGAGCAAAAACGCTGAATGGATATACTCCAAACTTGGCATGAGAGTGGAACTTTACAAATAAATTGCACTTTTGTTGGTGTGTTATAAATCTGATCAATAGGCTTTGAGATATTAGCATTTAAAAAAGTTACAGGGTGTGCTTAAAAGGGAGAAAACTTTTATATATCTTATCTTTTTTATTTGTGGAGGATCTTTGTACATTCGTGAATCTAAGAATTCAAGAAATAAAGGCCTTACAATGCACGAAGAAGGATTTTATCCAATTGTCCATTTCAGAATCACAAATCCAAAGTTGGATCCAAGCGCTCCAATTAGCTGTCCACAAGAGAACATTTTAACTAGAGGTTACCATTTCAGGTTGCAAGGCATGGTTCCGGCTTCCTGGAAAAAAAAGTTAAAGTCCACAGAAGATGGCAGGGTGAGCACACCCAGACCCACAGGCTATAAGAAGGGGGCTCTCAAAGGGACTACACATGGCTTAGAAAAAAACTGAAAAGTTGTTGCGATGTCCACAGATCCTTTTTGGGATTCACAGTACCTAAAATGGCACTCAAGGTTTGTGATACCTTTCCAGAAACTATAACCCCACTGGAACCATTTTAGGTGTTTCAGAACCATAGATCACAAAAAGGAACGGCTATCCTAAGACCCCTCAAAATGATGCCTCGGTCTCCCCACCAGTCCAGGAACCAAGGACCAAAGGCATCATTTTGGCCGAAGTTCAATGTCTAGTGGCCAACCCCTACTGCGCATGGCCATAAGCAGCAGGGATTGTCCGACCATAGCAGGTTGAGTGCAGGGCCGAGCTGCAGGCCAGGCTCAACTGGTAAATCGCACATTATACAACTGGAGACATGTCCACTGGGGGTTGGATGCCTGTGGCCAAACCCTACAGTGGGGTTTTGGCACCACAACAGGTTGGGTGCAGGGCCTGGCCTGCAACCTTCACAGTGCACAACTGAAGTCTGTGAGCTGTGAGGGTTTGCCACTTTTGTCTCTTTGCTGCCAAAACCTGTTGAGCACAGCTGAAGGGTATGCTCAGTGGGATTAGAAATAAAGATTGCTCAGTGGGGAATGGGACTAAAGATTATAAAAAAAAAAACTAGAAAATCACTGAAAATGCCACAGTTAGAAAATGAGTTATGGTTCTGGCTCAAACACATAAAACTATTGAAATTTGCCAGTTATGTTTCGTGGGACATACGGTGCACAACGTAACTAATGCCACTCACCTTGTTTTGCTAGATTGGCATTTTTTTCCTATGCCATTCGCAAATGGGCATTTTGAACATGGTGGGCAGCATTATTAGTGGCATGAGTTGTGCTTGCCACAAACTATAAATGGCAAATATCTGTAGTTTAACGTGTTTGGTATAAGACCATACCTCAGTTTCTAACAGTTTTTTTCAGTTAAAAAATAATTATATTTGTGTGTGTGTCAGTGAGTGTGTGTGTGTGTACATATATGCAAAAAAGAAGCAGAAAACTCTGGGTAGTTCCCAAGTTGAGGTGGAGAGAAGCTCCTGTATAGAGCATACTACAACACCAGCAACACTCTGAATTTGCTCACCTCAAATGTTTGCTTTTCTATCAGAGTTATTAAGCATAGGATTAGCACAGTGCTCTCCATGCAGAGATAGAAAAGGACAAAGTATTTTGCCATTTCTACAGGAAAGTTTTAAGTATAGGATTAGCACAGTGTCATCCACGCCGAGATGTAAAATGACAAAAGCATTTTACCACTCCACGTACAGTATTACATCTTTGGATTATTAAAATACCATCCAAGCCAAGCTGGAATGAAGAAAAGCAACCCTTGACACGTGTTTTGCTATCATTATAGCTCAGGTTGTCTCTGGTGTTGTAGGATGCTCTACAGGAGCTGTTCTCCACTTAAACTTGGGAACTACACCGAGTTCTCTGCTTCTTTTTGCATAATTTATGGGGCACTCTATGCCTGAAAGGGTATTGTTTTGACATATACATATGCATGTATATATTACCTACTGGTGGTCGCCAGTAGATAGTTATAGTTAGGACCATGTTTCCATAGGAAAAGCGTTTTTCGACTTGCCTTTCTCTTTGGTGCCGTTTGACGATTCTTCCCGAAATTTTCCCCAAAAAGTGTCAAGTTAGGTCGTGTTGTGCATGGAACTTTTCCGGGTGATCCGTCAAGCGGGGGCCGAGAAAAAGAGAGGGCCAAAAAAAGTGTGTTTTCCATTTCAAATCAAATCAAGTTCAATTCAAAACCTTTATTCAGTCTAATGAAAAATAGACCATAAAAGTGCATAAAATACAATACAAATCCATGATCTCTCAAAGAGTTTTGAAACAACTTTACATGTGATTTAAATGGTTGAAAATGTATAAGCATTGACGTGCTTTGAGACTCCACATTTCAACAAATAACCAAATTTATAAAGGATCAAAGATGCAATTCACGTTCCAAATTTGAGGCGCTGATACACTCATATAACAATTAGCTGAGGCTAAAAAGAAGAAAAGAAAAGAGACGGATAACAAAAATCTCAAACTAGTGCAAGAGTTAAAAGAGGCGCCTCAGCGTAGCTCCACCTGTGAAAGGCAGGCTCAGTACAAGTCATGACTATCTAAACGTGAGTGGATAAGCAAAGGTAGAAAGAAGCTAACACAGAAAATCACTCTCCTCCCATGAGAACAAGTGTATTTTGCTAAAAAACCCCGACATAGATGCAATTAAAGAAATGCAATAAAAAGTATAAAAGCATGCAAAGACCAGAGTGCAATTAACCTATCATGGTTTTTCTAGTCCGAGTGGCTGCTTTCAAAAAGGCGCAGACATGGTAGGAAATTTCAGGCGAACTTAAAAACTGTAAGCGGAGCAAGGCTACACTACACCGTTGAAATCCTAGCTTGCGAAACAAGGGTTTCAGAAAGTGCTTGCGTGCAAAACTGCGCAACTTGCAAAAGAACATAAAGTGCAAAAGTGAATGTGCAGATTCATTGTTACAGGACCAAGTAGATACGGTGTTTCCCTCTAGATCTAAGGAGCATTTAAAAAACAGGGACCAGTAAATTGACCCCGCCCTGAAGCGAAAGAGAATGTGATTGTTCCCATTGTTAAGAGCTAAAGATAAATACATAGGGGGTTCTCCTGTGACTAAAGATCTGTAATAGTTCAAGACTGAGGGTTTTGCTAACTCATTTTTCATTCTTGTGTCTACACAGTGCTCCAGGAATGGTGCTTTCACCTCTGTCTTATCAGTTTTGGAAATACTGCTGGGTTCAGTAAAGCAGGAAGATAAACCCAGGGTTGCTAAGGTATCCCGTATATATCTCAGCCATGGAATTGAAGAGGCCTTATCCAGCATGACACAATTGAGAATGATATCCCTACATAACTTTGCTGCTGGGTTCGTCGAGACGCTAACCCATAATTAGTGTTGCGCCAGACGTACCTTATCAGAAATAAAACCCTGGTTTCCCATTTTAATTCCCATAGACTCTTGAGATACACCTGCAGCCCAAATCGCTGGACTGAATTACAACAGATTTAGCAGAAAGCTAGCTTTTGGTCTGCAGACTGTGCATTTTGTTTTTTGGTGTAAATTCGTTCAGTTGCTTTTAAGAAATTAAAGACAATCCAAATTTGCATATCTGTGGCAGCGAAGTATTCGCGACGATTTTGCACCGAATTGAGAATGCGCATGCCAACAGGAATGCAGTGATTGGCTGGCCGCAACCGGAGCAGAGAGTTGCGCCTGCCATTTTATTTCATTGGTACAGTCCCTGGGCTCAAATGAAATGGGAGAAAGTGGCATTAGGTGTCAGCTTGGATGTGACCTGACCCCATGGCTTCAATATAGGGGTCTTTGAGGGACCCTTGATGTGTATAATATATCAAGAAACTGTTTTTTTTCCACATGCGATATTTGCAAATTCGCCACAATTGTCAGTGCGGCCCGTGTACATTTAAAAAAAGAAAAATACATTTACAGTCACACTCAGACACTCATGCACCCACTCACACACCCACTCAGAGACTCATGCACCCACTGACAGACCCACTCAGAGACTCATGCACTCACTCCCAGACTACCTCAGACACTCACAAACCCACTCACTCACCCAGAGAGACCCACACACCCACTCACATAGCCACTCAGAGACTCACACACCCACTCAAAGACTCATACACCCTCACACACCTAGTAAGACACTCATGCACCCACTCACAGAGCCACTCAGAGAGTCATGCCCCCACTCGCACATCCACTCAGACACTCATGCACCCACTCACAGACCCACTCAGAGACTCATGCACCCACTCACACATCCATTCACTCATGTACCCACTCATAGACCCACTCAGGCACTCACACACCCACTCACACACCTACTCAGACACATGCACCCACTCACAGAGCCACTCAGAGAGTCATGCCCCCACTCACACACCCCTTCAGATACTCATGCACCCACTCACAGACCCACCCAGAGACTCATGCAGTCACTTCCAGACCCGTTCAGACACTAACGCACCAACTGAGACTAACACACCCACTCACACAGCCACTCAGAGACTCATGTACCCACTCACAGACCCACTTAGACACTCACACACCCACTAAGACACTCACGTACCCACTCACAGACCCACTCAGAGACTAATGCGCCCTCTCACACACCTACCTAGACACTCATGCAGCCACTCAGAGATTCATGCTCCCACTCACACACCCACACTGTCTGCGCAGAGCCGTAGCTGCCAAGTACTAAGCTAAGGTTTTACAAAGGAACCTGACTGGACCTAATGCAGATTTGTGACTTTACTAATGAGGTTGTATAGCCACACCATATAATAAACCACACTTTTCACATTTGTGCCTTGCAGTGAGATCTAGAACTTTTGAAGTACCATGCAGTTAATAAGTTAGAAAACTTAAAAATCCATCAAGCAAACACCTAGCATTTGCCAATCAGAGTTGCTTCATTTTGTCAAGTTCAGAAGTCTCAAAAGCAGTTTTTTGAAGAGTTACCAAACCTCTAAAAAGTTTTGAAAAATTTTGAAAAAGTTTCGAAACGTTTTGCAACTTTCTAAAAGTTGGTAAAAAGTTCAGGAAACACATAGATTGACTTACCACCCTCAGGATCAACTAATTGAGAGCTCTGTGCAGGGACAGGAAGATCAACTTAGCTTCCTCAGTCAAGAAAGAGAACAGTGAGAAAGCCCTCAGGGCCTTGGAAGAGGCTCACAGAGCCCAGGCCTTTTAGGAAGATGAAATTAACCCAGACAGCTGGGAAGAGGAGGATGACAGGCGAGTCATCCATGAGGAGGATGGGGGGACGATGACATCCTGATCACTACACTCATATATCTGGAAGTGAGAAAAGCTTAACTTCAGAGAGGGGGCCTGGAAACCTCGAGGACCAGATGAGCCTGCTAGTTTTGGAGGAAAGATGGCTGGCCCTGGGGAAGAAGAGACTGGCCCTGAACAAGAGGAGGGACAAGCTTTGTCTGCAACCCAGAAAGAAGGGTGGCAGTGAAAAGGTGACTGAGGCAACTGCAGGGGGTGCCCATGATACAAGGTGGCCCAAAGGTATTGCGCCTATGTTTGTAGAGAGGGATGACATTGACAAGTGGATATCATCCTATAGAGGGATACTAGGATGAGGAAATAGTGTACCCAGCACTGTGGGTCCTTGTTGTAGGAACGTGTGTCTGTGGTGGAGAGAGACAGGCATTTGACCCTGAGGATGAGGTGGCAGAGTCATACCCACACATGAAGGCAGCACTTATCGAGTTGTTTGCTCTCATGCCAGAGGAGTACAGACACAAGTTTAGGAACTCACAAAATGGAGCACAACAGGCATTGGTGAACTTTGTGGATGCGTCAGAAAAAGGCACTAGATGGCTGATTAAAGGTAACAAAATAGACACTTATAACGGGTTCTATAATTTGGTAGTGAAAAAGCACACACTAATTGTATTATAGAGAAGTTACACCAGTATCTGGTAGACTCAAAGTTATCTAGTCCCAGAGAGCTGGGTAAAAAAGCAATGAGTGGGTTGGCACTCGGGTACCAAAGATGTCCCATGGAGGTGATCCTAAGAAGAAGGGTCAGGTCCTTCTTCAGGGGAAGATTGCTGCAAAAAAAAAGAAAAAGAAAAAGTTCTGAAAAAGGGACCCAAAATAATGCCCAAAGAGAGGAGACCTGAGACCCATCCCAATCCAAGGAGGGAGGATACCAGGGAAAGAATTTGGACCCCTTGAAGGCTGGGGTGTTTTGACTGTCGTCAGCCAGGACACAAACAAGGAGATTCTGTGTGCACCAAGAATCCACTTACTGGTGGGCAACCCAAGGGCATTGCCAGTGTTGGAATGGGGTGAAAGTTGTCACCCTAATATCAGTGGGTTGGGTGGAAAATGATACACTAGCCACCTGATCTCCAAGCATGGAGAAGTACACTCAGTGACCAAAGATCAATGGGATTGAGGTCAAGGCTCAAAGAGACACAGGTGCCAGCATAACCATGGTCATGGCTAAGCTGGTTTCTACAGACCAAATCATCCCTGATTATGTGCACCGGAGAGTCAATTCTGACAACGAGGCAAAGATCCATCCCATGGTGAACTTTGAGTGGGGAGGGGTTACTGACCTGAAGTAGGTAGCTGTGTCCCCTGCAATCTCAGCAGAGTGTCTGCTAGGTAATAACCTTGGAACTTCTGCTTGGGTAGGTGTATTGAGGAAGCCTCATGCAGCAATGCTGGACCTCCTGAGTAGGTGTGTGTAGCTACAAGAGCACAAACAACACTACATGGGAGCCAAGGGGAACCTGGAGCCTGGAAGAATGGCCCAGATCCCTAAAAGCAAATGAAAGGGCAAGATGACTGGACAGTCAGCTTCAAGAAGTCCTCAGAACTAGAAGGAGTCCAATCCTCGGGCGAAGGCTGTCCCTCCAGAGAGGACTTGTGCCAGAGGCTGAGACCTTTCTGTACTCTTGAGGGCCTTAGTCAGTTGGCTGAGAGACAAGAGAAGGTGAATGGCAGTGGTACCCACAGGGTATATTGGGATGAGGTATTTTTGTACAGTGATACAAGCAACCCCAAACCAGGAGCAACCAGGAGAGTGGTGGTCCCCCAGCAGTGCAAAGTCTTTCTCCTCAACCTAGCCCATGGTATCTGGGACAGACCAAAATTTGGGAAAAAGATTAGTCAACCTTTTCTATTGGCCCAACATCAGAGAGACTGTTAGCATTTGTTGAGGCTGTTTTCTGGTCTGTTTTCCCTGGCCTCAGGTCTGACAAATTGATGTGCCCATGATATGGGTACAGGTGATAGATTGCCTGTCGAGTAAGAGTTACAGACAGTCAGACCAGGTGAGAGTTAGCATGAAGGCTGAGGTTGTCATAATGCTAGAGCTTGGGCCAGCCCAGTGATGCTGGTGCCCAAACCTAACCCAAAAGGTGACAAACCTGAGATGAGGCTCTGAGTGGACTAAAGAGGCCTAAATGTTTTTAGTCACTAAGACTGATTCTCACCCCATATAAAGAGCTGATGAGCTGATTTACATGTTGGGGCTGCCAAGTATCTAAGTAATAATAATAATAATAAGAGACATTTATAGAGCGCGCAGCTACCTCAACTGAGGTGTCCCGGCGCTAACGTGGATAACATCATAGCCAAGCCAGCGGAGAACTAGTCTCTGCGGGTAAACTGCCAGGTCTTCAAGGCCTTTCTAAACTCCTGCTCAGAGTGCATTATACGAAGATGGAGGGGCAGGTCATTCCAACATTTAGAGGTTCCCACCTCGAAAGTTCTGCCCCCCATTCTCGCTTTGGCAAAATGAGGAACGCAAAGATAGCATTTCAAGGTGGACCGCAGCGATGTGCCCTGAAGGTAAGGGCGAAGTCTCAGCCTCAGATACTTAGGGCCTCTTCCTTGGTAGGCCCGGAAGGCAAATGTGAGGGCCTTAAATTCAACTATCTTGGCCACAGGGAGCCAATGAAGTTGCCTGAGGTGAGGCGAAATATGATGCCGGAGGGGGACCTTTCGGACCAGCCTAGCTGCCGCATTTTGTACTATCTGCAGCCTATGGATCAAGCCACTGGGCAGACCCAGATATAGTCCATTGGCGTAGTCAAGATGGGAAGTGACTAACGCATGCACCACCGTTTTACGCCCTGTCTCCGGCAATAAGTTGATGAATTTCCTAATCATCTTCATCTTACCAAAGCAGACCGCAGTAACATGCTGGATCTGCGTGGAAAGGGATAGGATGTTGTCCCAACGGACGCCGAGATTCTTGACCAAATCCTTTGGGGTAGGAGCTGTTCCCAATTCATCTGGCCACCACAAGGCCGCAGGGGGAGGGGCTGCTTTGTTGAAAAACAGAACCTCCGTCTTGTCGGCATTGAGCTTTAAAAAATTGCTACTCATCCAGACGGAGATATTTTTAAGGCACTCTCTAAAAGAGTCAAAGGCCGATGCCGACACTTCCCTAAAGGAAAACATCAGTTGGGTGTCGTCCGTGTAGGATATCACCTTGATCCCAGTGTTGGCGATCAGTTCAGCCAGAGGAGCCAGATAGATATTAAATAGGAGAGGACTAAGGGCAGAGCCCTGGGGCACCCCCCATCTTAGAGGCTTGGCCTCAGAGGAGAAAGGGTGGAGAAAGACCTGCTGGTCACGGCCATGGAGGTAAGACGTGACCCAGTCCAGCGCCATCCCATGGATGGCAATTTGCTTAAGCCGATCAAGCAGGATGGAATGGGACACTGTGTCAAACGCTGCCGACAGGTCAAGAAGCACCAGCATGGATGCCACCCCCCCATCCACCGCCCATCGAATGGCATCAGCCATCTCAATCAGAGCCGACTCGGTGCTGTAGCCGGCGCGAAAGCCGGACTGAGAATCATGCAGACACGTGAGCAAACTCTGGGAGCACTTAGAAGAGTTTTTAGCGGAACTGCTTGGAGGTCCAATAAAATTAACTGCATCTCATGTGTTGCTGGGAGTTGAGGAGGGTGATGGGCGTGACCAGCTGGTATACAGGTATCGATATCTGATCTTTGTGGCCATGGCTATAGCTAGGTTGTGTATTGCCTCAATGTGGCTTCATAAAGACGCCCCGACGTTTGAACTATGGAGGACAAGATTTTTTAACATTTTTAACCTAGAATATAGCTTATATGCATTAAATGGGGCTCGAAAGAGGAAACTAGGTCAGGAAATTTGGGGGCCAATGATTGCCTTTATGGATGGGTGATGTATTATTTTGTAAATTAAGTATGTACCCCCATCCCCCTTTTTTTTTTTTTTTTTTTAAGGACTTATGATATGCTGTGTATGTGGCACTTTGCACTTTTGGGCTAAAGCAATATTTGATATATTTTGCACAATGCACCTGCACTTTAGAGCTGCAATAATTGTGGATAAACTGTGAATATCGAACATGCTAACCATTATGTCCACTATTAACCAATTTTTACTTTTTAAAGGTCATGTGGATATGTGCCTCTCTTATCTCTATTTTATACCATTGATTATCGTTGTGTAATGTATTAATTGTATTGTAATTTTAACCTTCATGGATTAATAATAATAAAAAATAAAAAAAGAGAATCATGCAGAAGCCCGTTATATTCAACAAAGGCAGCCAACTGCTGATGCGCTAATTTCTTTAAGATTTTAGCCGGGGCAGGGAGAAGAGAGATGGGCCTGAAGTTACTGGCGATTTCCGGATCGGCGTTCGGTTTCTTCAATATGGGAAGGAGAAATGCATGTTTCCAGGCAGAAGGAAAAACCCCTAGCCTGAAAGAGGAATCCCAGATGGCATTAAGGTAGGAATTGAGCCATTCTGACAGCCCGCTGTATTGTCTAGCTGGCCAGGGATCACTAGATGACCCCGATTTGCATTTCTGAAGTTCAGCCAGGGAGGCCTCAACAGAAATTGTGGCGAACTCAGAAAATACAGGCCGGGTCTGGCTTAGGCTATCGTTAGCGTTCTCCTCCCTAAGATGCAGGTCTAAAGGGAAAGAGGCGTAGATCAGTGATATTTTCTCCTCAAAGAAATTAGAAAGATTTTTGCACATATCCACAGAAGGAGTCACAGGATGCTGAAGTGCCGTAGGGTTGGTGAAAGATTTCACCACCTTAAAAACTTCCCTAGGGGAATTCCTAGCCCTGGAAATCTAATCGGTCAAGAAGTCTCTTCTCTTAATAATGAGAAGTTTACGATATTCTTTTAGAGCCGTTCTATAGTCAATTTTATCCTCCGTGGCGTAGGATTTCCTCCACTTGCGCTCCCGTCTTTTACAGTCGCTTTTTATTGCCCTAATATCCTCGGTGAACCACGGAGCGGAGGGGGTAGCTCTAGATGAGTTTACAAGCTTCAGTGGCGCAACTTTATCCAGGGCCTGTGTAAACCAGACATTCAAACTAGAAATGCTGTCCTCAAGATTATTAGTGAGGAGGGGCTCCGAGACCTTAAGAAAAGGGGTTAGGGACACCACAGAGACCTTACTCCAGTTCCTCCGCAATTCCATCGAGCGAGAGGTAACCCTGGCCTTGGCTTTCAGGTGTAATTGGAAGGGGATCAAAAAATGATCCGACCAAATCACCGGGGAGGGCGTATCCACCGTAACCTTCGGTAAGTTGGAGCAAATAAGGTCCAGTATATGGCCTGCTTTGTGCGTAGGGGAGGAGACCAGTTGGGTCAGGTTAAAACCCGCCATTGAGGATTCAAAGTTTGCGCTATGAGAGCAGGTAGGATCATCAACATGAAGGTTTAGATCACCTAAAACTGTGAAATTGGAGTAGCGGGTGCTAGTCTGGGCGATATAGTCTGCCAGGATGGGGGTGAAACTATGGCCACAGCCCGGGGGCCTATAGAGAAGGAGCCCTGCAAAAGATTCTGAGGAGGACAGACTTATGCAAAAGGGGAGCCCTTCAATACTGCCTATCTGACCGAAGTGGGTAGTTGACGTGACCCAGATGTCTTTGTAAATAATCGCCAGGCCACACCACGGTTTGTTGTCTAGCCTATTTGCACAGACTATACGATAGCCCTGAGGAATAGCTAAGGTTACAGCCGGGTTAGAGTCTTCGCGCAACCACGTCATCGTCAGGAACATAAGATCCCAATTGTTATCCACCAGGGACTGGTGAATGTCAAGTGCGTGTTTTGGCAATGACCTGCAATTAATAAGGCAGGCTTTCAAGTCCCAGGGCATGAGGGGTTTTGGGGGGAAAGGATGCGCCTCCTTATCCATCCGGGGGGTACTACCGGGGATAAGGGAAAAATTGCAACCAGAGCAATAAAAGGGCCCAGCACGGACACTAAGCAGCGAGCACGTTTGACCTTGGCAGATGGGAGGTCTTATTGCTAAAAGCTTATCTCTGTCCCAGCTGTTTGGGCCTCCAAAGAAAATTTGGGCAGCATGACTGGCCCTGGCCGCTGTCCGGGCGTGGACGGGCTTGCCTTTGGCGCGACGCCGGTGCACCCGCTGCGCGAGTCCGCTGCGCGTCGGCGGCATTAGCCCACTTATAGAGGGAATGCAGCCCTGCTATCTATAGACTAGAGCATCACACTCCAATATGGTGGCACAGTGATGGCCCACCAGAAGTGGGTAAAACACCAGAAAGCCCTTCTTCCCATAAAAAACACTCCCTCCACACAATCAGCTGACTATCAGCAGCGGTGGACCGGGGAGTGGGGAAAGAGGCCCGAAACTGCAAACTGCAAGTAGGCATACCGGTTTAAAATCCCAACAAGGGGGGTAGAGAAAATCGAAAACACACCGTTTAAAAGCAATTAAAATAGCGCACACGCGTTACAAATAGCACAACAGCACAGTAGTCAGCATCAAAGCACAGGAGTAAAGTGCAGAGCAGCGAGAGGTACGAGCTGCAGCTTACTTGTCATCCGCTGCGGGTCGGCGGCATTAGCCCACTTATATAGGGAATGCAGCCCTGCTATCTATAGACTAGAGCGTCACGCTCCAGTATGGTGGCACAGTGATGGCCCACCGGAAGTGGGTAAAACACCAGAAAGCCCTTCTTCCCGTGAAAAACACTCCCTCCACACAAGCAGCTGACTATCAGCAGCGGTGGACCGGGGAGTGGGGGAAGAGGCCCGAAACTGCAAACTGCAAGTAGGCACACCAGTTTAAAATCCCAACAAAGGGGGTAGAGAAAATCGAAAACACACTGTTTAAAAGCAATTAAAACAGCGCACACGCGTTACAAATAGCACAACAGCACAGTAGTCAGCATCAAAGCACAGGAGTAAAGTGCAGAGCAGCGAGAGGTGCGAGCTGCAGCTTACTTGTCATTTGAATTAACTACAGATTACTGGTAGATTGCCCTAACCCTAGAGGCCAAGGAGAGGCCTGCATTTTCAACCCCAGAATGCTACTTTTAATTCAAAGTGATGCCTTTTGGCTTGCAAAATGTACCTGCCGCCTTTCAACAGTTGGTGAATATAGCCCTACCAGTTCTGGAATCTTTCAGTGCAGCATATCTGGATGATATTGTTGTATTTAGTCCCACCTGGGAGGAGCCCCTGGTTCACTGTAAGGACATGCTTCAGACCATGCAGTAGGTAGGACTAACTATTATGTCAAGTAAGTGCCAAATAGGATATGCCTTTGTGGTATACGTGGGCCACAAAGCAGGTGGAGGCCATTTATAACCTCCTCAACCCAAGATCTAGACCCCTCTGGCTTGGGAGGCTCCAAAGACTCAGACCCATGTCAGACCTTTTCTTGGCCTGTCTGGGTACTAAAGAAGATTTCTGAAGGGGTATGGTACCACTGTGGCACTATTGACAGACTTCACTTTGGAGAAGCAGCCCAAAAATGTTATTTGGAATAAGGAGTGTCAAAAGGCCTTTGACACCATGAAAGTGGCTTTGTGCTCAGCACCTGTCTTAAAAGCACCTGCTTATAGCAAGGTATTCATTGTTCAAACAGATGCTTCTGAAGATGGGATTGGCGCAGTGTTGGCACAGGTAAATGATGAGGGCCAGTATCAATCAGTTGCCTTTATCAGCAGGTGAGTCCTCCCCAGAGAGCAGCATTGGAGTTTTATTGAGAGGGAAGCTTTTGCTGTGGTATGGTCCGTGAAGAAGCTGAGACCCTAACTGTTTAGGGTTCACTTCAGAGTTCACACTGAACACAAGCCTCTTAGTTGGCTTATGCTGATGAGAGGAGGGAACCCTAAACTGTAGAAGTGTTCAGTTTTCCTACAGGGTGTGGACTTTACAGTGGAACACAGACCTGGGAGTGACCATGTCAATGCAGATGGCCTTTCCAGGTTAGATGACGTTCCACTTAAATGATGAGAACAACCAGAGTGTAGGTTGGTTGCTTATCGCCTTTCATCAGGAGGGGGGTCTTTCATCAGGAGGGGGGCCGTGTAAGCAAATACCTCTTTTGCATGATCACTCTCAAACGTTTGGACTGATGCTGCTGGTTTTGCAAATCTGAAATGACATAAAGTCCCTAAGGCCAACTCCATCTTGAACAGGCCGAGACTCCATTTTCTCTATTTTTGCCTAATCATTGGCATGGATGCCTTTGACGTAGATGCCATCTGTCCTCATCTTTCCAAGAAACAGTGAAAGTGTCAAGTCATTCAGATGTCCTTATCTTTCCAAGAAACAGTGAAAGTGTCCAGTCATTCAGACAATAACATCGATAAGACACCTGATGTGCAGACTTTGACATCGATAAGACATATGATGCGGCATCAGTCTGGGATATGTGCCTTTGTTATTTCTATTTTAAGGTCAGATAATAATAATAACAAACAATGTGGTCTGATTTTGCGTATTTTTATCTTATTTGTTTATAATAACACGTCTAAGACTAGCACAAAACAACCAAATCAGAGCTGCACCGCTCAGCGACAATGTTCAAATATCATATAAGTGGTAGATTTATATGAAGCAACGAAGCCGTTGTACACGGATCAAATTTTTTCTTCTTTCTTTATTGATTTATTCTTTAAAAGACAAACAGCCAACGCGTTTCGTCCTATACAAAGGACTTCTTCAGGGCGATATTCAATCTGTATGACAATTTAGAAATTAGTAGATGCTATAGTGACCTGTAGCGATATTATAGTTTGGCATAGGTGGCAATCACCCCCTTGCTTCGTACTTATCTGATAGCGCACAAAAGCCGGAAAACATGTGGTATGATAGCCACAGAAGTATGTTGGTAAGGATACAAATATCACTCCCTAGCACATATCCAGAGCTTGGCGAGAGTACTTAGTATATGATAATAACGCGCCGCATGGTGAATGGCGTGCTCCTGCCGCCCGACGATTCAAACTACGATTAAGGAACTAGCATATGGATTCACACAGGTTATGCCAGACATTCCTAAGGTTTTATCAGAAATTCCCCTATCAGATAATCCACAGCATTGAAGACAATCCAAGTAAACACTTGGCAGGAGAGGTCATTCACTCCATATTATCACACAAGGTACTGCTAGATGATGTTGACAGACCATTCTAGTCTGCTGTGATGCCGCAGCATCTTGTTCTGCGCTGAAAGCTGATACCGAGCCAAGTCAAGAAGGAGAGAAGCTAATGCGTGTTTTCCTTTCGAGGGAACACTCTCTCGGCTACTGATAACTGCAGCCTCTTGCTGTAAACAGTTATGCAGTTTGTTGATTCTCCCTAACAAACTCTAGATGCAGGTTACGCCATTCCATATTCTCATAGTATAGCGCATAGAAGTAGGTTTTAGGGCATTAGGTTGCTAGATGATATTTTCACTATTGTAGAAATGTATGTTATGCTGTTTTTGTTGTTTGTAACATGCTTTAGTGCTGTTTTAATAATATTCTGTGTGGTTATTTTGAATGTGCTAAGCAACAGGAGGAGCCAGTTGAAATACACACTTTTAAGCATAAAGGGCCAGATGTATGAAGGCCCTGTTTTGCAATTTCCTAATTGCGAATCCTTGCGATTTGCAATTAGGAAATCACAAAACTGCATGCATGAAAGTGTGTTGAACACTTTCTGCGATTCCTAGGGGATCGCAAATGACCTACCTCATGAATATTAATGAGGTAGGTCGCAATTTGCGACCCCCTAGAAATCGCAGAAATCACAGGGATGATGGCCTGCTGGGGTCAGCAGACCACCATGCCCGTGATTGCTTTTAAATAAAGCAATCTTTTTTTTCTGTTAAGCAGCCCGTTTTCCTTAAAGGAAAACGGGATGCTTTACAAAAGAAAAAGGAAACGTTTTTCTTTCATTTTCAAAGAGCAGGCAGTGGTTCGTGGGACCACTGCCTGCTCTTAAAAAATGCTTTTACAAAAATTCACAAAGGGGAAGGGGTCCCTTAGGGACCCCTTCCTATTTGCGAATGGGTTACCACCTACTTGAAGGTGGTAGGTGGTAAAATGCGAATGTTTTGCGACCGCATTTCGGTCGCAAAACATTCATGCATACCGATGCGATTCGGTATTAGGAAGGGACGCCCTAAACACGCCTCTTCCTAATACCGAATCGCAAACCCAAATTGCGATTCGGTAACGTGCGTTTCATAAATGTGAAAACCCTTTTTTGCGATCTCAAACGGGCCGATTCTGCGAATCGGCCCGTTTGCGAACGCAAAAATAGTTGATAAATGTGGCCCAAAGTGTCTTTTCTTAGTGTAGTACTTGTGTGTGATATTGTAAAGAACAAAATTGGACTTTCAAATTATCACTGAATCCCTGAATCCTTGTTTAGGGACTATTAGTAAAAGCACGGACACCACATCAACTATGCATTGAGTGGGGCTACAACAACCTATTTTTTCACATTCAATTGATGGTTCATTGAACTAAGGGGCACATTACGATGGCGGGCGGACAAAGTCCGCCCGCCACCGCAATGGAATGCGGGACCGTCGGCAAGGGGTGCGGCGGTCCCGCCATGGGTATTAGGATGCCACGGTGGCGGTGGCATCCCGTATTGTTCGCATTGCGGCGTGCGGTGCTGTCACCAGCACCCGCTGCAATGCGAAAACGCATGTTGTGCATTTGAATGCACAACGTGACAGGCACCGCGCGGTGCCTGCCACCTTGTGCATTCAAATGTAGGGGGTACCATAGGTACCCCCATGTGCACCCCCCACCCCCTCAAATCCTGGGGGCCCGCAACGGGCCCCCAGAAGCAAAGACCACATGCCTTTCCATGGCGGCAACACCGCCATGGAAAGGCTGCTTCCGCCAACATCCTAATATGGATGGCGGTGTCTTGCAGACACCGCCACCATATTAGGGTCCTTTACCGCCCGGTCCCCTGTGGGACCGCTGGGCTCCCCCGCCATCGTAATATGGCGGGGGGAAATGGCATGCGGGCGGTGGGAAATGGCAGGCGGATCACCACCGCCATACGGGCGGTGGCGATCCGCTCGTAATTGTAATGACCCCCTAAGTTCACTCGTGAAAGCAAAACTTGGAGGGCTAAGCCAGAGTCTTAGTTTATGCAACAGAGCATGCACTGAATCCTGACAAACAGGTCTCTTTCCCCTCCTTGCAAGGTGTATTTCTAATTGTTTTACCAACAATAGGTATAAGATGACTTACTTATAAGTCTCTAGTATATGGTACCAGTGGGTTCACTGATAGAATATTGACGTCCAAAATATCCCCATACACAAATATCGACTTATAAATATCGATGTCAAAAATATCGACATCCTATATTTATAATGGTAAGAATAAAAATATCAACCAAAAAAATATCAATGTAAAAAATATCGATGTACAAAATATCGATTTTTTTATATATGGAAAAAATAATGTTAAATATATTAAATAATAAAATTAACTTTTAAAAAGTCTTTGGATTCAATATACATTTTAAAATATAAGAAATAAATGTAATTGGAAAAAATTTAAACATACAAATATAAAATGTAATATATATATATATATATTTACTTTAAATAAATATATATATATACATACACCTATAACATAAAATCTAATAAAAATAAATTATATTATAAATTAAAACATTTAAATATTTAATAGTCTTTAAACTTAAATTTTGCACTCCATTGAGTGCAACAGTAGGGAAAGTGTTGGATAGCAGAGGGGTAAAAATAACTATTCTCACTCCAGTGAGTGCAACAGTAGGGAAAATGTTGGATAGTGAAGGAGTCAAAAATACTATTCCTACTCCAGTGAGTGCAACAGTAGGGAAAGTGTTGGATAGTGGAGAGGTAAAAATTACTATTCCCACTCCAGTGAGTGCAACAGTAGGGAAAATGTTGGATAGTGGAGGGGTAAAAATTACTATTCCCACTCCAGTGAGTGCAACAGTAGGGAAAGTGATGGATAGCGGAGGGGTAAAAATTACTATTCCCACTCCAGTGAGTGCAACAGTAGGAAAAATGTTGGATAGCGGAGGGGTAAACATTACTATTCCCACTCCAGTGAGTGCAACAGTAGGGAAAGTGTTGGATAGCAGAGGGGTAAAAATGACTATTCCCACTCCAGTGAATGCAACAGTAGGGAAAGTGTTGGATAGCGGAGAGGTAAAACTTACTATTCCCACTCCGCTGAGTGCAACAGTAGGGAAAGTATTGGATAGCGGACGGGTAAAAATTACTATTCCCACTGCAGTGAGTGCAACAGTAGGGAAAGTGTTGGATAGCGGAGGAGTAAAAATTACTATTCCCACACCAGTGAGTGCAACTGTAGGGAAAGTGTTGGATAGCGGAGGGGTAAAAATTACTATTCCCACTCCAGTGAATATTCCCATTGGACTTAGTTTAAAATTAAAATCAAACAAAATATCAACTACAACACATAAGATTTAAAAAAACAAAAAAAGAAAACATATATAAAAATATTAAAAATTTACAAAACATAAAAACATATAATGTTAGAAAAATCTAACAAATACATATAAAGATTTTTTTAAAAATTTAAAAATAATTTACAAATAACTATTTTTAACACAAATTATTTATAATCAAAAACATTAATTATTACATAAATGTAATCCTTTTTATTTCCTACCCTAACACCACACAATTCACAACACACATCTAAATAAAAATAAAATGTACCTCCATAATTAACAAAATTAATTATCAATTAAAAAAATATAATTAAATAAAAAACAAATTAAAACAGATAAAAATGTATTTACTCCCCAAACCTTACCCCTATAAAACCGAAACCCACACACAAAATTTAAAAAAACAATTACCATAAATATTTATGAATTGATTAATTAATATTAATGATCAACTAATTATTAATTAAACATGAATAACTTTCCACCCTCTACCCCAATGAACACCACAACCCACACCTAAAAATCATTACACAATTTCCATAACTAACTTAACAATAATAAATTAATATCAATTAACAACTTATTAATTCATTTAAAAGATATTACTTTCCACCCTTTAACACTATAAACCCCACAACTCACATCTAAAATTAATTACACAATTGCCATATTTATATTTTAATTAATTAATTAGCATTAATTAACACTTATTAATTAATTAGAAATAAATTACTTCCCACCCTATTCCCCTATAAACCCCACCCCTGCACCTAAAAAATAACACAATTAACATAATTAATTACCAATTAATTAATCAATAATAATTAACAAGCAATTAATAAATGATTAATAATAAATCAATTCTCACAATGAACACCATAAAATATAAATTAAATATTAATAATTAAAACATATTAATAAATGTATTATAACTAAATCACTTCCCACCCTATTCCCCTATAAACCCACAACCCGCTCCTAAAAAAATGACACAATTAACATAATTACCAATAAATTAATTAATAATAATTAACAACCAATTAAAAAATAATTAATAATAACTTAATTCCCACAATTAACACTATAAAATCTAAATTTAATAAATACTAATAATATAAAACAATTTTTTTAATTATAATTAAATTACTTTCCAGCCTATTCCCCTATAAACCCAAAACCCGCTACAGAACTAAAAAACGCAAAATTTAATTAAAATAAAATTAATAACTACTAAAAATGTAACACATATATTAAAAACCAAAAGCAATACTTATACAAAAAATAGTTCACATACTTTTAAAATACATACTAAAATACATAACCCTAATTAAAACATCGATATTTTAAACAACTATATTTTTGCAAACTATAGTAATGACTTCGATATTTTCATTTTGATATTTCTTACCTCCAAGTCGATATTCTTGACCACGATATTCTTGCTGTCAATATTTCTGCATCACGATATTTCCAACTCGATATTTGTGTATGTCGACATTTAAAACTCGATATTCTGTCTGTCCACCGTACCAGTGGTATCCAGGGCCTGTAAGATGTGTCCTTTGTGTCCCTTGTGGACTACAGCACTTATTGTTCCACCACAAGTGTGACAAAGCAAAGTATGACTCCCAGTCCGCCGTTGCATCAGGCGGGATGGGACCTAGTAGCCAATTGGCTAGTTAGTTGCCATATTCCCAAGGGCTTGAAACAGGCATAAAAATGGCACCCCTAGTAGCCACATCCCAGATCACGTCTGTCCTGGAGAAAAGACCGAAGAATGACTGCCCTGCTATTCCCTGGACCCAACAAAGATAGGATGCACCAACAAAGGACTGCTCCTGCTGCACTTGTGGTCCAGCAAAGAGAAGACTGTGCTTGTGGTGCCCAACTCATGGAAAGTTTGTCCCACGAGTTCCAGAAAGAGAAGGCACTCCAATAGTCAGTTGGTCAACTTCCTGTTACAGCCACAGGGACATACAAGCTGAAACGCCTGCACCTTTTGAAGCCCAGTGCTAAGAAGCCTGATCTCTGCTGGATGCCACAGTTCAGCTCGAGAGACTGAGTCCTGACCTATGTTCCCCCTAAGCTGCGCGCCTGGGCGTCCGCGCACAGTGTCATTTTCACCGCGCAGGTGGCCTTAAGGAGCGCGCAAAACAAAGGACTCTCCAGCTGACAGGAGAAGGGCCCTCGATGGCTTGCTAACGAGCATAGAGTAAGTGTGATATTTTTCTTCCTGAAGGTGCGACTCCCCGCCCCACTATCGCCATTCTCAGAAGAAAACCAAGTAACAAACTGTTTTTGAAACTGCAATAGCAGACAAGATTTACACACTTTGTAAGTGGGAAAATAAGGAACATGTTTGAGTGGCTACTACAATTTTTATAATAAAAGCATAAGCTTTTATTTGCATGCTTGTTTTTAAAAGATGTTGCTACTGCAAAAGCCTCAGCTGTTACAAGAAAATAGTGTGATGTTCAACCTTTAATTAGGGAGGTGTAGAAATACCAGCTGGAAAAAAATGAGATTGGTTGAAAATTACTGCCATAAAATAATCTGCATCTCAAACATGCTGTTCTCCACCTCTAGCAGGGACATTTCCCTACTTACATTTTTAAGGTAAATTAATTAAACCAACTTTGTTGAAAAGGTTTCGATGTTACATTCTTCCCTGTGTGCACATTTGAAAGCTGCTTTCCTGTTCATTTACACACGTGTGATGCTCTCCAAATTGCTCTTAAAACAGTTCCTGTTTGGGACTGGCAGGCGTGCAGCAGAGGTTACTACAAACAATTTGCGAAAACGAATCACATAAAACAATACTCAAAAGACAGTTAGCAATACCATGATTGTTGAATGGGAGCAGAAGTAAATCTAAGCTGCAGTTAAAAAGACCCCTAAGGAAAATGAAGTGACCAGATTATATGTACCACTGAGTTGGGTAATAAGCATTTGTAATATAGCACCAACAAACCCTTGGATGAACGTGTATTTCACAAATACATGTATGATTCCCTATCTGGTACACATTTTCTCCCAAACATTGGCATACAGTCTGATGTGCTTTTAACCTGCATTCTCTCCATTCCTTCTTCCCACAAGTTTCTTTGCATCTCCCGCTTCACGGAGGATACCATGCTTGATGCAGACTGTGAGAAGTTGGCCTGGTATATGCTGTCCACTAGTTCTAGTGGGCACCTTGCACCAGTCCAAACAACCCCTTATTGGAATTAGGTTAAAGACAACCTTATTGAAAGCTATCCTAGTGGTAGCTATGGAGAGCAGCCTTCAGGCTAAGTCTTGAAGGAATGTAAAGCAGCTTGTTTTACCAGTCTATAATCTCTTGAGTGACCAAATGAAAGAGGACCACACCAGGTATATATATAAAATATATGTATTTAGTCTTAAACACACCCCTCTAGTCTCTTTATGAGGCTAGAGTTCGAAGTACATACTTTACAAGTCAAATATCAACAGTAATAGCACAAATACACGTTTGAGCCTAGGGGCGTACCAAACCATATACAAAAATAGTGGTATAAGAACCACGACTGAGCTAGACACAAGGCCTAGAGCCTGTAGAAGTGCTTGGACCACAAGGAACCACCCAAGGTAGTGACACAGGGGACCCACGGGGACGCGTGCAGTGTGAGAACACAGCCGCGAATCGCCGTTAACTTCTATGGGGAAAGTCGCGGTTGGAATTTTAAAAGGAAAGGACACTTAGAGGAGGACTTGGAGCAAATCCCTTTAGAACTAGGCAGTTCTAGAGTCAATACCCATGGGAGCACCAGAGTACTCGAGTTACCTCACCCAGGAAAGCCGGGTGCATAGGTGTCTTTTGGCGTCGGGTTTCGTCGTCGTTTTCAATGGCGATCTGCTGCAGCAGGCGGCTGGCGGCCAAGTCGAAAGTGTCCGGGTGGATCCAAGAGTGGATCGAAGATCTGAAGAACCGGAAAGCAGAGGGGACAGAGCCTGGGTCACTAGCCAG
Organism: Calotriton arnoldi; assembly: GCA_963921515.1. Classification (NCBI taxonomy): domain Eukaryota; kingdom Metazoa; phylum Chordata; class Amphibia; order Caudata; family Salamandridae; genus Calotriton; species Calotriton arnoldi. Next base: position 1,102,120 of record CAWUFW010000063.1, on the reverse strand, counting down.
TGACCAGGAAGGCGATTAGCAGATACCCACCGATGTCGGGTGCTTCAGGTAGGTTGACGGTCGTCTTGACTCGTCAGCCACGAGGTCCAGGAGACATCAACGATGACCAGGAGCTGGATTCGAGCTGTCCCATGACGTCTGTCGATTGCTGCGATATCGGCGACTGGATTGGACCCAACAAGCCTTGGCAACGGCAAGTCACGTGGAAACAGAGAAAGGACGGTGATGCAGACCAGCAAGGTCTGGGGGACTCACCCAGCGAGGGTAAGTCAGGGCACGTCTGGAGCAACCAGGAAAGTCCAAGCAGAAGAAGAGTTGCCTTCGGGAGGGCCCACTAGCCAACGGACTAGCGACCGCAAAGGAGCCTCGAGTGGACGCACTTGGAGCTGGCTCACGGGACACTCGTGGAGTGGAGGCCAGTGATCTTTGGTGTAGTCGGTGCTGGAGCCGGGGGCTACTCGGAGCCCAAAGCACAACTTCGTGGGAGACCAGGAAGAGGATGCACTTGCAAGAGTTCTCGGTGCCCAGGGGTCACGGTTCCACATTACCCACGATAGCTACGGGCCTCAGCTTCACTGGGGACTCAGGGCAGCCTCGGGAAGTCTGGAAATCCATCTCTGGTGTTGCAAAGACTTCGGCGTCCGGCGGGAGCTTCAGCGATGCAGACCGGACAATTGCTTCTTAGGTGCCTGCCAAGCAGGGGAGTCACTCCTTGACCCCAAGGGAGATTCTTCAGTCCTCTAATCTTAAAGTAGAGCATCGAAGGTCCAGGATTCGGCTTCAGAGTTTCGTCCAGGGTAATCTAAAGTCCTAAGGACTGGGGTCCCATACTTATACTAAGTTAGGGGTTGGACATTGTCTGGGGACCCACCTATGGGAGGGTCAGGGAAGAGGGATGGTTACACCCATTCCCTTTGTCCAGTTTCGTGCCAGAGCAGGGGCTGGAAGCCCCTGAACCGGTTTGAACTGGGGTATGCACCGGGACACCAAATGTGCCCCCAGTGCTGGACTTCAAAGCACTCTGAGAGTGCACCCACCAAGCCCCAATACACATCAGCCTGTCTGGGAGGTGGTTACACCTCCCTGCAACAGGAAAGCTATTGTCCAGGCCTCCCCTGCCAGAGTTTCGGTCAGCAGCAGGAGGCCAGACCCGTGTCTGTGGCTGCAGCATCCATTTTGTGATGCCAGGGCTCTGTAAAGTTAGTACCGGGTATGCCGGTTGGTACATGTCTCTCCTCTAGAAGGGTGGAATGCTACCCCCGCCACCAGAACTGGCGGGGGGTAGTATTCCAAGATGTTTGACACCAAACACGACATGTTTCCGTGCAGCCATCCCAAAGTTAGCATTTAACGCGAGGTTATAATGCACTTAAGAGTATATGGTCAGGCTGCACCACAAACAGCATCAGAGGAGGTACTCCGAATGCTGCAGAGGGGCTCTGCTCATGCAGGGGCACCCTCTCACATAAAAACCAAGCACTCTGCCTTCAGGATTGTCAAGGCCTGCCATAGGAGTGACTTATAGGTTTATATGTGTGTGCAATGGTAGTGATATAGGTAGCCTATACCACTGTAAGGGGTGCATGCACCACCTTACCCAGGCTACAGTAGCAGACCTGTGGTGTCATTTTGGAGGGCCTTCCAGGGGTGGCACAATACATGCTTCAGCCCCTGGTAGGCCCCTGGGGTACCTATGCCTGGGTACATAGTATACCATATACTAGGGACTTATAAGGGCACCCCAGAATCCAATCAGAGAAGTACCTAAGGTACTTGGAATCTATTTAGAGAGGAAGCAGCTAGGCTGGGGACCTGAATAGCAGGGCCCCAGCCAGACTAAAGTCAAAATACAGTGAAGCATCAGCAAAAAGTGGGGGTAACCATAAGAGGCAGATCCTACTCTCCTACACAGACAGCACCACGTTATATTTTAAGGTGCCTGGGTTACAGAGTGACGTTGGTCTGGGAATGGGATTCTGCACTGGACGAAAGTGACGATGCTGAACGAGTCCACTCTGCACAAGTCATGATGGAAAGGGGGTAGAATTCCAATTATATCAGAAGTCAAAAAATTAGAAGAGGATGGGCTAGATTCAGCTTAGCAAATTCAGAGGGTTGCCGAAAAGTAGGTCCTAGGAGGAGTCCTAAATTGCTTTATACCAAAACGAATGATAGCCATGTGTACACTACTACGCCGAGAAGCCACATTAGTAATTCAAAGCACCTATTTCTTTACAGTACAATGTAGAAAAATATACATTTTTAAAAGACAAGGAACACCAGTGGTGTTTACACGAATGGGCAGTCCAGGTAATTGACACACATTTTACCTTTGTATATGTTTCAGTGCAAAAGTTAGTGGGGTGCTAACACCACAGAGAGGATCCGAGGCTTACTGCCTAGCCTGCTTTCTCCAAATTCATTCAAGCCTACTTTTGAGCAGTGCTTGAATTGAAATCACATAGGAATTACAATTTCATGTTATCTCTATCTCTCATCAGATCAGGCAGTTTTTAATCTGATGGGACTACATGTGTAACCCCCAAACGACCCTCAGCTTTTGGTGCAGCACATGGTGAAGAAGCCTGCCACTGGTGAGGCACAACTCATACAATATGCTGGAGCAGCTAGGAATTCATCAGAATCTGAAAAACACACCTTTAATCTACTCTGAAAAGGGCTTCAAAGTTATCATAATGTAACAATTTACGCTTTACAAAACACCCAAACAAATAAAAGCAAAAATAGGCACATGCTCCACATATTTACTCAGTATTGTGCTGTGCACTGCTAATTAATTGTTGTGGGGTAGTTCTTAAACTGCTGAGCTAGGAAGACACTTTTTTCTTCTGCACAGCAGTCTCTCAATAAATACTGTTTCAATCCAGTTATTTTTTTGTCAACTGCTGTCTTCCCTGGTCACCAACTCCGAGCAGCATTTTCTTCTTTGCACAGCTGTGTTCCATGGTTACAGCTATATCAGATCTTGTTCCCTCTCTCTCACTGCTACTTCCCTGGCACTGTTTCTTTCGTTGTGGTCTCATTCTCTTTGAGCAACAGCCTCTCTAAGTTAAGGCTCTCTAATCTTCAGTTGCCCCATCACTGCAGTCTACTTTGACAGTTATACACCCTGGGCAGGCTCTTTTCTTCTCTGCACATCTCTTGGCCCCAATTCCTTTCTTTTACCGGTGTCCCACCAGGGAATCCCCTCCCGGCAGTCTCTTTTCTTTGTAACGTTATCTTCACATAGTTTGCTAGGCTTGCTTCTAATTACCTGCTTGCCTCACTGATGTTTTCCTCCTTACTGCCTATAATATAAAAGATGCTCTATACTTTCATTCACTTACAAGGATTGTATTTTGTCTCTTAATTCCAAATCTCCTGCACCCATCTAAGTCTAACAAGGATGGGGAATGGGGTGAGATTGAATTCTCCTTGGCAGCTCTCCTCCTACTCCTACAGGTTAGGCTTTGCAGGAGCTGTTCTGTGTCTAGTCATCCCCAATGTCCCTGACTTGGTGCATGGTGAGTTGTATGCCTCTGTTAGTACAGGGATATGGGTATGTCTGTATTAGTGTAGGGTGAGAGTTGTTCCGTTGTGCAACTGAGCAGTGTGCAAGTTGAGGGCAAGATGAGCAGTATATACCAGTTTGAGTGTAGGGTGAGGGATGCAACTTTGTGAAATTGCAGTGAGTGCAGAGTTAGTGATGTGTATAGTACATGCTGGAAGGAATGAGAGTCATCAGAAGTGCATAGTGAAGTGATTGGATAAGTGCAAGGTGAACTGTGTGAATGTAGGGTCAGCAGTGTGCCTGTGTGAGAATGAGGAAGTGTTCAGTCTGTGCAGGGCGAGCAAAGTGTATTTTGAGTGCAGGTTGAAGAGTGTGTACTGTGAGTGCAGTGTTGGGATGTGGCTTTATGACTATACAATGAGTGGTTTGCCTGAATGAGTGCAGTGTGAGTAATGTGAGTGATATGAGTGTGTGATGTGCATAGGGAGATCAAGGTGAAAGGATTGCTTGCAGAGTGTAGACTGAGTAGTGTGTCTGTGTGAATGTTTTGTGCCTCATGTGTCTGTGTGAGTGTAGAATAAGCAGTATGTCAGAGTGGGTGTACAGTGAATAATGTGCGTAATTGCAGAATTTGTGTGTTTATGAAGGCATCTGAATACGGGGTAAGCAAAGTGCCTGAATGTAGGATGAGCAATGTGTCTGTGTGAGTGCAGGGTAAGCGATGAGTCTTTATAAGTCTAGGGTGAGGAGTGTGCTGTGTGAGTGCAGGGTGAATATGTGCCTGAGTGCACGTTTTTAGCTGTATTGTCAGTGCAGGATGAGGGGTATACTTGTGTAAGTACAGGGTGCACACATTGCCAATCCTTGTTAGACAATTTAGCAGGAAAATGTGCTTTCAAGGAACTCTTTAACTTTTATGGTGTCCTTTTTAATCTCACTAGAAAGTAGTATAATTTTTGCTAATATCACTCAGTTGCGCACACAAACAAGAAATGTGTGCACACAAACAGGTCACTGCCGCAAAGAGACTAAAATAATTAGAGGGAACACTGGTCCTGACCCTCAAAAGTTGCACCCGAGTCTGCTGCACCCGGGGGTTCATCACAGTGCTGTTAAGTCACCCAGCAAGGAAGATATTTCAACTTAAAGGGAACTGCTGGTTTTACTGTAACTGGAAACCAGTGGACCAGTGGCAACTGGTTATTCGCTGGACTGCTCCTGGACTTCATGGGATATCGGCCCCTGAGGCCAAAGCCACTGCCCCAAATTCGAGGACCGAGGGGTGGCCACAGGAAGACCCTCAACACCTGCTCAGCATCCTCTGCATCTTTGAGTATCTTCAGCATCCTGCATCCCTTGCACCAGGACCCCTCCATTTATTTTTTATGGTGGTTCACATACAGGACGTGGAACTGGACTGGAGATCCAGACTGCGATGGGCTCCCTGATGGAGTTAGTCCCCACAAGGGTGTCCCTATAGCCATTTTCAAGTTAGCTGTTGTGGCTAATCCTAAACCAGGAGTCGGGGTATATTACAACAATTTATTTAGATTTGTGACTTTAGTATACTATGACATTGCACAACCACACAATATATTAAACCACACTTCTCACAAAAATAACGGGGAAGGCACAGACACAGGGAATTGCCATAGTCAAGCCGGGAAGAAATAAGTGCCTGAATAGCTGTGTAACAGCAAGAAATGGGAAGTAAAGGTATAATTTTACGTATACATTTTAGAATGGAGAAGCAGAAGGCAGAAACCATTTTGATATGTCTTGAAAAACTCAGGTAAGAATCCATGAGAAAGCCAGGATTTTTTGTAGCGACTACTGAAATGGGTGGTGCTCAGACTTCATTAGGCCACCAGGCAGAGGACCAGATAGAAGTTTGTTTGCCAAAAAGTAGCAAAACAGTTTTGTCACAGTTGATTTTTAAATGGTTGGTGTGAGAAGTTGGCCTGCTATATGCTGTCCACTAGTTATAGTGGGCACCTTGCACCAGTCCAAACAACCCCTTATTGATGATAGGTTTAAGACAACCTTATTTGAAAGCTATCCTAGTGGTAGCTATGGAGAGCAGCCTTCAGGCTAAGTCTTGAAGGAGTGTAAAGCAGTTTGTTTTACCAGTCTATAATCTCTTCAATGGCTAAATGAAAGGAGACCACACCAGGTATATATATAAAATATATGTATTTATTTCTAAACACACCCTACTAGCCTCTTTATGAGGCTAGAGGTCAAAGTATTTTTAGAAAAGGAGGGACAGGGAGCTGAGTTAGGAGGTCCTGCACACAGGCTCCCGGGTATAGCTAAGTATCTAAAGGGGGTGTGCAGTTCCTATCTGGACGGATGGGAAAGACAGGTCTTTCTTCGTGCTGCCCTCACACACCCCGGAAGGTGTCATGCTTCATCATCGGGCGTTTGCCCCTCGTCAGGCCGGCGCTGCAATGCCTGACAGGCTCCCGAAACCGGGGCTCTTTGCCGGGGATCTTTTAAAGAAGAAGCCGTAGGGTGCGTGCGGGTATGAGGGATAGGTAGTGCACAAGGTGATAAAATAATTAAAATAGGTGTGGAGCAGTCCTATTGAATCAAATTTTAATAAACTAGGTAGCTCTAGCCTAATTAAAAACTATGTGTGTACCCAAGTGGAAATAGTATTCCTCAAGGGCAAACTAAATGCGAGTGGTCAACCTGTTTCGTGCTCCGATTCGCCCCTAACGGGTCAATTGGCACTTCGTCAGGACCGATAAACAAAAGAAAGGTGATAAAGTGCACTACCGTCTGGTATTCGGTATATTAACATAAATTACCAAGACCGGTAGAAATGCCCTTATAGACGTGTACTAAGGAGTACTGTAGACCTGTAAGAAAGGGGGACAAAAAAGGGGGGTAGGAACAACCAAGAAATATGTGAGATATGGAGAACGTAAAGACATTAGTCTAGGGAAGCGGCATGTTAAGCCCATGTTACCAACACAATTTAATATCACAGCTTTTCACAAAGACATTTAGTAAATCATTTTGTAGACATAGCCAGTGCATCGTTGGGTACGGCAGGTCAGTGAAAATGGTTAAAACCAGTAAAAAACACACAATCTAAGTCACATGGTGGTTGAATTGTGTACAAACATCGCCAGTATAACCATTGGTATAGCTGGCAAGTAACAACCAATCTCATGTGAGCAGGGGCATTCATACTTGTGAGCATATCATGTTGTCAGCGGGGTCATTCGTACTTGTGAGCATTTCGTATTGCGTGACATAAAGGTCCCGATAGCAAAAGTTACCGAACGTGCGTGTTGGGACTATACCGCTACAGTACTGTGAACATTGATGTGCCTAACAACATGGAATCAATTAGTAGCCTTCAGATGTAAAAGTCATTGACAATGTGGAAGGTATCGCTTAGGACGAGGATATTTCGTCCGAAGTCAACCTATGGCGGATAGGTGGCATAGAAACGTTGAAAGTTAAGGAAACGGAACTGAATGCCAGAAGTTCAAGGACCAAATTGCGGGCAATGAAGATGTAGTGTGGGGTCTGCGCCATCCGAAAAGGCAGGTGGGAACGGGACAGAGTACTAGAGGTACAATTGACCTAAATGCGGGCAGTGAAAATGAAGTGCGCGATAAAAACCGTCCGTGATGGCAGGTGACGGAGGAGGGAGAGGTAGGAGGAAGGGGGGGGGAGAAAAAGGACAACCACGATGTGGTCAAAATAACGAAAACCACTTCGGGTGACTGTTGACCAGTATCAAATGACCGCATGCAAGCACAGACGCACTCAAGACAACATTACAATGCTAGCACGCACTCACCCCTAGTCACAACGTCTAGGGTTGACGGGAATAGCCAGAGCACGTCGTTGCTCCGGTAATCTGAAAGGGACAAGTGGTGGGTTCAGTTGTAGGTCAAAGTGGCAAGGCTTACCGGTAGTGCAGGAACTCCTGAAAGGAGGTGCATACTCACAGGCGTAGACAAGCAACTAGCCTTCGTCCTACCCTTACTCCGGGTCCCGTGGGTTATCACTTCCGGGTTTCCGGTCTTTATAGTGGAGGCTGGAATGCGTGTAAGAATGGCGGCCATATTGGAAGGGTGTTGTACGAAAAACTTTATTGAAGGGACAGAACTCGTCAATAGACGAACGGAATTACAGATAGTGAGCCAAGGGTCTCTGCTCTGAGATGGATTACCATATGTGATGTGTTAAATAATGGTAAGGCAAATGATACTGAATGCAGTGATCACGTTATGTGATGTGTTAAAGCAAATTGAATGCAGTGATCACTTGTGGGGTGCCCAGATTGCTGGTCTTTGTGGCAAGTACTCAATTGGGTAACAAGTGGATGGCCATAAGGTCGATAAGATGCCATCTGTAAGGATATCTTTCTTAATAAACAATAAGAACATTTCTTAAAGGGGGGCGGGGGGAGGGAGCGGGGGCACGGGACAGGCAGGGGCGGGGCAGGACAAACACCAGGCAGAGGAAGATCTCTGCTCCGCTAAGTGGTGACCCTTGAGATCTGTAATATGTTGGAAAGGACAAAAAGGTTCTTAAGGTCCTGTGAAGAATGCCTAATTTGGAGACTCAAGATGCAGATGGACATGTTAGTAAGTGGTCAAAAGGGGGTATATCAGTTGGTCCGCCCTCCTACAGGGGAACTTCGTTCAAAGGTGGATAGGAAGTGCTGCTTAGGGGAACTAATAGAATGGAACTAATGCTTAGGGGAACTAATAGAATGGGTGAATAGATTGGTAGTAACAAATTCACTAATGGTTTAGTTCTGCCCAAGGAATATCATCGTTGAGTCCCCTAATGTGTCCTCCCAATTTGAATACCCAACGTTGTTCCTTTCTGAATAAAGCCTCCTTGGTAATAGTTGGAAAGGCTTCAAGAACCGTCCATTGTATGTCACTGGCGGTGTGATTTCGTTCCACAAAATGAGCACACATTTTGGTGTTCGTTTTTTTGCATCTAAAGTTACTCCTATGTTCAGTGATTCTTGTTTTTTCAGCACGAGTGGTCATCCCTACGTATTGAAGTTGACAAGGACACGTAATCAGATAAATGCAGTTACGTGTGTTGCAATTCGTGTGCTTGTTAAGGGTCCACGTCCAGGTATTGGTTAGTGGAATGGTTTTAGTGGCTAGGGTGAAGGGACAGACAACACATTGTCCGCAAGGATAATGTCCAGTCACGGGTGGTAAGTTCCAGAGAGTATTTTGGGCCCTGGACGTTTGTTTTATTGGTCTTGTATTAATCAATAGGTCCTTGATGTTGGCTGTTCTCTTAAAGGCAAACCGTGGTTTGCTTAGGGTAAGGTCCCCTGTTCCCAAAATTCTCCAGTGCTTGTTAATTATTCTTTTTAACAAGTTCGACTCAGGGGTGTAGGTTGTAACACATGTGATGATATCACTTGTCGATCTTGTTTGTGTATCTAAGAGGTTTAGCCTATTGGTGTTCCGTGCTCATTTTTGAGCATTGTTTACGATGCGTGATGGATATTGCCTCCTAACCAGGTGCGTACTTAATTCAGAGGCTTGTTTTTTGTAATCCTCAATGTTGCTACAGTTCCTACGGATGCGTAGGAACTGGCCGTAGGGTAGATTCTCCCTTAAGGCTTTGGGGTGGAAACTTTGATACAAAAGGGGGCAATGACTGTCAGTGGGTTTCTTATATGTAATGGTTTCCAACCTGTTTGGTTTCTTGATGATCATAAGATCGAGGAAAGGGAGTTCCTGTTCAGAGCAATTGGCTGTGAAATTAAGGAACGGATTGAGGTTGTTAAGCCACAGGAGGAAGTTGGGGATGGTGTCCTTGTTACCCCTCCAGAATATCAAAATGTCATCGATATAACGCTTCCATAAGAGAACGTTATCCGTGAAGGGGTTGGAGTCCGTGAGCACATACCTTGCCTCGAAGTCCGACATGTAAAGACATGCCAGACTCGGAGCAAAGGTACTGCCCATGGACGTACCCTGTGTCTGATGGAACAATTGTTCCTCAAACTGAAAAAAGTTTTCAGTGAGTGCAATGTGGGCACATTCCATGACAAAACTGATTGGGGTAGGTGAGGACCAGGGCATACTATAGAGTGTTTCCTCCACCACCTCAAGTGTGTTCAGTTGTGGAATGTTAGTGTAGAGAGCCTCCACATCCAGTGTGAGTAGTATATCTGGCAGGGGGCCCTCTAAGTTGGTTGTTTCAATTAGTCTTAGGACATCCCTAGTATCTTGGAGAAAGGTGGGAGTCCTGCGGACCAAGGGTTGGAAAAAGTGGTCGCAGAACTTGGAAAGAGGTTCCAGGACTGACCCTATACCCGAAACAATAGGTCTCCCAGGGGGTGGGTTGACCCCCTTATGAATTTTGGGCAAGATGTAAAAATAGGGTAGCCTGGGATTCTGGTTGGTCAAGAAATCTGCCTCGTTTTTAGTGATCCACCCTTGATTGAGTGCCGCTGTAACCATGGAATTTATTCTGGTTTGGAGGCGTGGGGTAGGATCTTGGATGAGGGGAGTGTAGTAATGATTATTCTCTAGTTGGCGTAGACATTCCATCCGGTAGTCTGTGATGGCCATGATGACAATAGCGCCCCCTTTGTCTGCTTCCTTTATCATTATAGTGGTGTCATTTGATAGTGCTTTTATTGCTTCAGTTTCAGAATTTGTCGTGTTGGAAAACCTGGCGTCCAGACGTTTCTCTGTTATTTCTTTGAGAACTGCTTGTTCGAAGGTAAGAACTTCAGGTGGTACCATGCTTGAGGTGGGTGTAAAGGTAGAGGGTTTTCGCAGACCAGTATCTGTTGATGGTACATCAGGTTGTTCGCCAAAGAATACTTTTAAGCGTATCTTCCTGAACAATTCCTGAATTTCGCAATTAGTGCGAAAGTGGTCCACCTTTGGGGTGGGTACGAAACCCAGTCCTTTCTTGAGGATTTTAATTTCTATAGCGGTGAGCAGTCGATCAGAGAGATTCACAATTAATTTCTCTTGTCCTGGTGACTCCTCAGTTCCATGTGTAATGGATTCAGATGTGTCTGATCCTGCCATTGTACCTGTTTAGGTTGGTTCTGTACACCTCTTCTTCTTCTGCCGCGCCCTTTGCCCCAGCCTCTGCCTAAAAAAGGTTGTGGTTGAAAGGGGGCGAAGAGTGATGGTGGTCCATTTTGGTAGGGCGGATAATGCCACATCGGTGGTCCTTGGAACGGAGTGGGTCCTTGGTAAGGTGGAGGGCCATAGCCATACATAGGGTTCGGTGGCATTCTGTGTTGTTGATTGTGTTGGTAACTTCCTTGGTTTTCCGTGCTGGAGTTGCTTCCCGAGGAAAGAGTTCTCCGACGTGAGCTAGTGCTGTCATCTGAAGAATAATCATCTCCTGAGGGTTGGTAATCATCCTTGAGATAAGGATATATTTTTTCTTTGCTAAAGCATGCAATATCCTTCTGGAGTTTGGTGATTTTGTAGCTCATCAAGTAGTCCTTGTTATCATTAATTTCTTTGGTTATTTCTGCCAATTTGGCTTTGAAAGCGGCGTTGGCGATGTTAGATTTCAAGTTACCCTCTGCAATGGAGATTCTTAATATTAGTTCATCTGCCAACCTTTTGGCGGTTTTAATAATAAGGACCAGAAGATCCCTGGTGCATTTCCACGCCACCAGAGACCAATCCTCTTTGAACTGCTTATCCTCAAGAAAAATTATTGGGGTATTGTTGACAATCAATCCATTGGGTGCTATGTTTGCACGTAGATACTCCGTCATGATTGCCCCGTGCATGATTATTTTCATTAATTGGCGTTTCATATTTGTAATGGTTGTCCAATCACTTGAAGAGCCACTAGTTGAAGCTCCTCCATCAGGATCTAATAGGGATGGACCATTCAGAATTTCTGTAACACAGTCCTCCCCAAAGGAGAGACCTTGGTTGTTTTCCATAGTGGTGGAGAAACGGGGGAATCGTAGGAATTACCTCTACAAATGAAGGGCAAAGGGAAAGGAAGGGGACGTCCCATGGCTGAGCCACCGTGCTAATGTATTTTTAGAAAAGGAGGGACAGGGAGCTGAGTTAGGAGGTCCTGCACACAGGCTCCCGGGTATAGCTAAGTATCTAAAGGGGGTGTGCAGTTCCTATCTGGACGGATGGGAAAGACAGGTCTTTCTTCGTGCTGCCCTCACACACCCCGGAAGGTGTCATGCTTCATCATCGGGCGTTTGCCCCTCGTCAGGCCGGCGCTGCAATGCCTGACGGGCTCCCGAAACCGGGGCTCTTTGCTGGGGATCTTTTAAAGAAGAAGCCGTAGGGTGCGTGCGGGTATGAGGGATAGGTAGTGCACAAGGTGATAAAATAATTAAAATAGGTGTGGAGCAGTCCTATTGAATCAAATTTTAATAAACTAGGTAGCTCTAGCCTAATTAAAAACTATGTGTGTACCCAAGTGGAAATAGTATTCCTCAAGGGCAAACTAAATGCGAGTGGTCAACATGTTTCGTGCCCGATTCGCCCCTAACGGGTCAATTGGCACTTCGTCAGGACCGATAAACAAAAGAAAGGTAATAAAGTGCTAAAGGTCAAAGCACATATGTTACACTTCAAATATCACAGTAAATTAGCACAATATACGATAGGCCCTAGGGGAGAACCAAACCATATATTAAGAAAGTGGTATAAGAACCACGACTTGACTAGACACAAGGCCTAGAGCCTGTAGAATCACTGGGACCCCAAGGAACCAGTGACACAGGGGACCCAGGGGACGTGACACAGGGGACCCACGGGGGACGTGTGCAGTGTTTGAACACCGCCGCGAGCTCCGTTAGCTTCTATGGGGAAAGTCGCGGTTAGAGTTTTAAAGTTTAGGGACACTTAGGAGTGGACTAGGAACAAACCCTTTTGGACTTAGATGGTTCTAGGGCCAACACCCATGGGAGCACCAGAGTACTCGTGTTACCTCACCCAGGGAAGCCGGGTGCATAGGTGTCAAATGGTATCGGGTCGCGTCGTCGTTTTCAATGGCAGCTTGCTGAAAAGTGCTGCTGCCAGGAAGAGGAGAAGTGTCCGGAGAGATCCAAGCCTGGATGGAAGATGTGAAAAACCTGAAAGCAGAGGGGACAGAGTCTGGGTCACTTGCCAGTGACCAGGGGCACGATAGTCGAATGCCCACCGATGTCGAGTGCTTCAGGTGCTAGGAGGGGAAGCTTGACTCTTCAGCCATGAAGACCAGGAGGTGTCGAAGACAACCAGGAGCTGGATTTGAGCTGTCCCACAAAGGATGTCGAGTGCTGCAGTGTCGGTGCCCGGATTGGACACAACAAGCCTTGGCAACAGCAACCCACACAGGAAGAGGAAAGATGCCTCGGTGCGGACCAGCAAGGCCCTGGCAACTCCCCAAGCAATGGAGAGTCAGGGCACGTCTTGAGCAACCAGGAAAGCCCAATTGAAGTACAGTTGTCCTTCTCAGGGACCCACAAGTTGACGGACAAGGGATCGCAAAGGGACCTCAAGAGGAATCACAAAATGGCAGCCCACGGGTCACTCGGAGTGGGTAGGCCAGCAATCTTTGGTGGATTCACTGCTCGGGGTCAGGGCTATAAGTAACCCAAAGCACAGCCTCTAGGATCGACAAGAAGCATATGCACTTGCAAATGTGCACGGTGTCCAGGGGTACCGGTTCCACGGTACCCACGAGGGCTACGAGTCTCAGCTTTGCTGGGGACTCTGGTATGCCTCTGGAAAGTCTGGAAACACACCTCCTGGGTTGCAAAGTCATCGGCGTCCGGCGGGAGCTTCAGAGATGCAGACCGGGCAGATGCGTCTTTGGTGCCTGCCAAGCAGGGGAGTAACTCCTTTGCTCCAAGGGAGATTCTTCAGTCATCTAGTCGTGTAGATCATCGAAGTTCCGGGATTTCTGTATCAGAGTTTCGTCCAGGTGTAATCTAAAGTCCTGTAGTCAGGGGTTCCTTCTTTATACCCAAGGAAGTGGTTGGACTAACTCTGGGGACCCACCTATGGGAGGGTTTGGAAAGTGGGGTGGCTACACCCATTTCCTTTGTCCAGTTTCACGCCAGAGCAGGGGCTGGTAGCCCCTGCAACCGGTTTGAACTGGACTATGCACAGGGACACCAAATGTGCCCCCAGTGCAGGACTTCAAAGCACTCTGGGAGTGCACACACCCAGCCACAATCCACTAAGGCCTGTCTGGGAGGTGGTAACACCTCCCTGTGACAGGAAACCAATTGTCCAGGCCTCCCCTGCCGGAGTTTCGGTCAGCAGCAGGAGGCCAGACTTGTGTCTGTGGCTGGCAGCATCCATTTTGTGATGCCAGGGCTCTGTTAGCTGGTACCGGGTATACAGGTGCTGTCATGCCTTTCCCTCTAGAAGGGAGGGATCATACTCCCACACCAGTTACTGGTGTGGGGGTACGATTCCAAGGTGTTTGACACCAAACACGAAATTTTTCCGTGCAGCCATCCCAAAGTTAGCATTTACCACGAGGTTATAATGCACTTAAGAATATATGGTCAGGCTGCCTCACAGACAACCCCGGAGGATAGATTCCGAAGGTTGCAGAGGGGCTCTGCTCATGCATGGGCACCCTCTCACACAAAACCAGGCACCCTGCCTTCAGGATTGATAAGGCCTGCCATAGGGGTGACTGATAGGTTTATATGTGCAGTGATAGGGTGAGATATAGTGAACCTATATCTCGGTAAGGGCTGCAGGCACCACCTCACTCAGGCTGCTGTAGCAGTCCTGTGGTGTCATTTTGGAAGGCTGCCCAGGGGTGGCATAATACATGCTTCAGCCCCTGGTAGGCCTCTGAGGTACCTATGCCCTGGGTAGATAGTATACCATATACTAGGGACTTATAAGGGCACCCCAGAATCCAATCTGTGGTGTACCTAAGGTACAGGGAATCAATTTGGAGAGGAAGCAGCTAGGCTGGGGTCCTGGATAGCAGGGCCCCAGCCAGACTAAAGTCGAAAAACAGTGAAACATCAGCAAAAAGTGGGGGTAACCATAAGAAGCAGATCCTACTCTCCTACAGTTGGTGCTCATCCATTTTGTAATTGAAGACATACAGGCAATTAACTTTTCTTGAGTGGCGGAGATATCCTCAGAGACGGAGATGACAAATCTGAGTGTTATCTGCATTTGAAATCCTAATGAGCACACCAAAGCCACTAAAGGGGTGAAATAGGCATTAAATAGGGTTGGCATAATGGATGAGTCCTGGGGGGATGCTGAATGGAAGGGATAGAGAGCTGCAAGTGAAGGAAGGAAGAGAGACAGCTTGAGTGCAGAGGGATAGAAAGGAATGGAACCAGGATAAAACCTTGTGATCAACACCAATGTTACAAAGACAAAAGACAAGAATGTTATGAGATGCTGTATTAAATTTGGCAGAAATATTGAGTAGAATCAGGGCAGCTGAACCACCATGCTCTAAAATGGATCTGATATCTTCATAACGGCTAAGGGAGTGGATTCAGTACTATGTTGAGATCCAGTGTCCCAGTGTGAAAAGTCAAGAAGATTGTTAGTTTCAAGAAAATTAGAGAAGGTTTTTGTGATGTATTTTCTAAGGTTTCGGCAGGGAATGGCAACAGTGATATAGGATGATAGCTGCTAAGTTTGGAAAAGTCATCAGAGCTTTTTTTCAAGAGAAGGCCAACTGAGCATGTTTCCAGGTGTTAGGAGCTATGGCAGTACCCGAGGCAAGATTACATCATTTCTGAAGAAAGGGACAAACTGCATCGAAGCTTAGAGCTAAAAGAGAGGCAGGACACAGATTCAAAGGGGACCTGTATTTGATGCCTTTGATGTATAAAGTAACCTCTTCTGCTGACATGGGATGTAGCTCAAGCATGGTGTTACGCCGCGGGCTGACTAGTGACCCGCGGCGCTACCTGTTTCCTCTTCGCTGGCCGCGGTGCAACCTGCGGTGCCCCTCCCTCCTCTTCGGGGGCGCCGCGGTACAGCATCGCGGCCTGCTGTGGCCATTTCAGCAGCGTCGCGGAAAGCACCCGCGATGCCTGTTGGTTTTCGTGCACGGCGCATACTTGCGCGGCGGCCCATCCGCTTCCCGAGGCACCTTTGGACATTACACTCACCTGGTGATGGCCTCTGGTGATCCCCCTTCCTTGGGGGCCATATTGTTGCTCGCCTCTTCACCTTGCTCTCAGAAGGCAAAAGGGGAGGGTTACTTACCTTCCTAACATGGCGATCTTTCTGTAATGCACTTCACTCTTTTCCCTATCCATGATGGCGACAGCTCTCCTTCCTGTTCCTGTATGTCACTTCCTGTATGTCACTTCCTGTTTTTTCTGTATATAAGGGATCTGAACCTCTCCTTCCTTGCGTTGCAACACTCCTTGTTCCTGCTGGTGTGTCCTCGCTCCTGTTGGTTCCGTGGCTCCTCTTTTGGTGATTCCTTCCTTCTGTTGGCGCTCCTTTTCCCTTTGCGCCTTCTGCTCCTGCTTGTCTTCCAGTCTTCTCCTGGTTCCTTTAGGGCTCCTGGTCTTCCAGTGTTTTCTGGCTCCTTGTCTTCTCCTTCATTCCTGGAGTCTCATAATCAACATCAGAGGTTTTTTCCCTCCGGGGTTTTCCTCTTGGGACTCCTTCTGGAGGGCACTGGCTGCTTAGGCTTTTATTGTCAGCAGCACCGTGGCTACCGGAAGGGGTCGCCCCTATCTCGGCCAAACCAGGACTTACAAGAACCGAAGCCGGGAACTGTCCCAATGCCTCAAGACTGGTAAGAAAGACCCTAACACCGCCAGATTGCAACGCCCAAAAACCCGCATGGATGGAGCGTAAGACTGGAAAGTCTGCTGAAAATTAGTGCAGAAGTTGGAAATTTTGTTAAAGAAAAATTATAGATGCTGCAAAGAAGCCTTGGGAATAGATTCAAAAGGGGGCCCCATCAATTTGGATAGTACCATATTTAACTCCCAAAGGGAGAGATGACAATCTAATCTGTTTAAGCACCTTTTATAGCCCATCTACAAAAGTCTTTTAATATAAGGTCTTTTGAAGAAAGATGTTTGATCAGGTCCTCTTCTGTTTGCTGTAATAGCAGAGAGATAGACTTTTCTCGATGCAAACTGCAATTTTGCTTGAGCAGATGCAGTAACCATGGAAGGATGACTTCATAGCAGTTTATTGGATTGTTTCCTTTTTGCTGGCACCTGATGCAGAATAATTTCTATTTAAAAGAATAACATGTCCTGGTTGAAGGGTGCTTAGCTTCTTTTAATATGATCATGCATGATTGGGCAAGTTCAAATCTCGATACTGCTTGTCCTCAGGAGCCATGCTGCCAAATTCAATGGCATCAAATTCGGGATGAACAGTTGCTCTGGAGTCCTTTTCAGTAAATTCTGTTTGGATGGCAGCTTCTGTGATGTTTTATCTACATGTGTAGAAGATGCAGAACCACCACTATCCAGCGCAGTCCAGAGCAATGAGGATTATTGTAACCAGACAATTCAAGAGTTTTGAGGAAGGCCGTGGGAATCAATGGAATTGAAGAATAGGCGTACAGCAATGTCCATGACCAGGGAATCAATAGTGCATTGGCCAGTGATCCTGGTTCTGGTAGGCGTGAGGTCAAGTCGTGGCCCTTTTTGTTTTCTTTCGTGGCAAAGAGGTCTGTTTCTGGAAGGCACTATCCTATGAAGATTTGTTGTAAGTCTGTCTTTCAGGACCCACTAGTGATTTTCTTTGTAGAGGAGAAAGTCTGCCTGATGGAGTGTTCCTGGCAGCTGACCTGCTCTTAGTGAGAGTCCTCTGGCCAAAGCCCATGCCCAGAACTTTTGTGATTCTACGGCGAGAGGTCTCATGTTTGTTCAGTTAATGCATTGCTGTAGTATTGTCCATTTGAATAAGTACTGTGCTCATTGCCAGAAGAGGGAAGAAGGCCTTGAAATCCAGATGGACTGCACTCAGCTAAAAGTAATTGTACTGATATGAGGCTTATTTCTTTTTCCACTAACCTTGTACTGCCAGAGTTCCCAGTTGTCCTCCCCATCCTGATATTGAGGCATCTGTGACAGTTGTCTACAGTGGCATCTCCTGCTGGAACGGAACTCCTTGACTCCGTTTCTCTGCCATAGACTATCATGATCTGGATTGCTTCTCTGTTGTCATGAGATGTACATTGTCATCCAAATTGTTGCATTTCTGGGATCAGTGATCCCTTAGACATGGTTGAAAATATCTCATATGTAGCCTTGCATTCGGAACAATAGAAATGCAAGAAGCATGGAGCCCAGTAGAGAGGAGATTAACCTAATTGATGGACTGGTTGTCATTAACAGATGACATTTTTCTCAGATTGATGATACTCTCTCCTTCAAAGGAAACACTTTTCCTAGAGTTGTGTCTGGCACTCTCCTAGGTAGGAAATCATTTGAGTCAGTGTTGACTTTGAAATTAGAAGATAGATTTGCAGAACTAGACGCAGAAGCAACAACTTTGTGGCGTTGAACATTGTCCTGGCTTTGAGCTTTTATCAGTCAGTCATCTAGGTAAGGATAGACGAATATTTTCTGATGTCTTAGATGGGCGCATCTAATTGCATGCACTTTGAAAAGGTGCATGGAGCTGACTTCAAACTAAAAGGCAGAAATGCAAACTGTTAGTGTGCCCTCCCTGCCACAAATCTCGGGCTTTTCCTTTGCGTTTTACTGATGGTGATGTGGAAATGTGCGTCTTGGAGATCTATTGTGCATATTCAGTCGCCTGGATGTGAGGGAAAGTCTAATGGACGACAAGCTTGCAAACTGACTCCTTCTTCATCCACTTGTTGGTATTTTGAGGTCCAATATTGGTCTGAATT
Organism: Calotriton arnoldi; assembly: GCA_963921515.1. Classification (NCBI taxonomy): domain Eukaryota; kingdom Metazoa; phylum Chordata; class Amphibia; order Caudata; family Salamandridae; genus Calotriton; species Calotriton arnoldi. Next base: position 1,083,771 of record CAWUFW010000063.1, on the reverse strand, counting down.
TCCTCATCTGGCTTTTTTCTGGGCAAGTAAGTACCTGAAGTGCATCCCTTATTCTTTGAGGTGGGATGGTACTGGCTCGATTGCTGGCTTGCTCAGTAAGATGGCTGTTTCTTTCTTCAATTGAGCAAGATGGAAATTTGACCACCTTTGGTGGTGCTGGAAGTAGTTTTGCTTTGAATTGCAGCGTGCCGCCTGCGGTTTTCCCCCCACTTTTCTTTGTGGTAAGGACCTACTCCCCCCACTGGAGTGGCAAATGGACGGGGGTGGCTATCGTGTCATGTCTGGTGTCCTTTGACCCTATTTTTGTGGTATTGACACCTTTGACTTATTGTAGTTGCTGATGTTATCGTTGATAGGGCCAAAAAGGGAGTTGGAACTTTTGAGGGTAATTATTCCCGTCCTTGTGCTTGAGTTATGCTTTACAGTCCGTTTTCATTTCTTCTAATCCTACCTCCTTCAAAGTTTCAGTCTCATTTTTCATTTCGGCCGCCATATTTTTCTATGTTCTGGCCAACCGGAGAGGAGCCAGAGCATGCTAGATTCAGAATTTTAGCTGCACTTCTGGTTTATTTTAATGACTTCAGTTTCAGCCATGAGGAAAATTGTTTTTAATGCTCACAAACACTTCTACCATACATTTAACATGAGTTTTACCACTCTCCAACCTTATGTAAAGGAGGGCTGTAGTGTTTAATTTTAGGTTTTTATTCTTTGGAAAATGGTGGTTGTAGACTTTCAGTGTATGGTTAGTTCACCCCTGAGGTCACAGTGAAACGTCAATCTGAGCTGGGGAAGAGCTAGTTTGAAAAGCAAGAGACATCCTACTGCCAGAGCCGAAAAAAGGTTCCTTCGCTAGAATGTGCTTTACTTCTGGGAATTCTACAGAGACATGCTTCCAAATCAGAAGCTTATTTCGACACAGAACAAGATAAATATAGCCCAGTGTGACAGCAAGAGGCTCGGATTGATGAACTCTCTCTCTCTCTAGAGCTGTTCCATTAATAGGCTCTCTCTCTGAGCTGCACTTTCTTGTAGCTGTCAGCGACGTACATTGTCAGAATCTGCTCTCCGTTTACCAAGTGATCATGTGCAGGAAGGAAAGTATAGCATTTTCAGACAGCTAGCAGAGTGCTGTGTAATTAAAGCAAAGCCTGGTTCTGCTCCATGAGCGTGATGCACGCATGTGCAGTCTGAAAGGAAAAGAAATTAAATAAATGAAACAAGCACTGACAATGTCAAGGAGTCTGGCCTTTAAATGAAAGTGCCTCCTTGGTCAATGATGGGTTTAGGCATTCAAAATATCATACATGCACTCTGTGACTCATCTTTGCACTCGTCCATTCATCCACCCACTGACTAATACGTGCATTTGTCCACTTACACAACCGCAATAAAGTCACACACAAAGTCAACAACATATGCAAGATAAATTAAAGGAAGAAACAGAAAACAAGCTGCTGGGTAAACATGCATGTGCTTGCAATAACAAATAAAATTAAACTAAGCAGTAGCTGACCGTTTTGCAATGCTATTGATGTTTCATTGTTTTGAAGTTCAAGCATGGTCACCATGTTTAGAACCAATGTTTTTGCCAAGATGGACAATATTTCATGACGGAGGCCTGGTCTAGAGGCTGTGGCCTAGCAGGATGTGGCGCATTGCAGATGAAATGAATCCCAACCAAGAAGCCTGTTAGCACAGTCTGGTGAACTGCAGTATGCTCTAAAAATAATGAGAAGGAAATAAATGAAAGGGAAAACATGGAAAACTGAAGGACTGGGCCACCAGCCCTTGCTTTGAAATGCACTCATTTTCAGGTGGCTGTGCACTTAATCATTGAAATGCTGTCACTCATGGAACAACAAAGCCCATCTCTGAAGTGCCTGCCCCATGCTAAAGGTTATCATGGATGCAAGAGGATTGCTTCAGCCACTGGCTCTATTGCCCGGTGAGTGACAGCATTTTTCTGATCTGAATTCTTTCCTTCTCCTCTTTTTATTTTATATATAAATAGATCCTGTCAGGCAAGAGAGCCTGTCAGGCCTTCTGAAGAGATTCTAGAAAAAATTATTACAGTGTAAATCTTCTACCTGCTAGCCTCTGTTGGAGGGGTAATCGACTCCAAAATATTTGCCTACAAAGGTAATCTGTGAGATTTTATGTTGCATTGTACATGGCAGGCTTACAACTGTACAATAACAATCCGCCCTTAATGGGCATCTTTGTTGTAGCTATTATAAAAACAGATCAGATCTATGGCATCGGGCATAACTTTTCCCAGTGAACCAATGAGCCTTATTGCCTTTATCATTGACTTGTCATCATAATCAACTCAGACATACTGTTGTGAGCATAAGTTTATCCACAAGGCAACCATCAGGTACGCAGTAATAAAGTTTCAAAATTGTGCAAAATGTAAGTCAAAATCATATAAAATCACTCCTGAGAGGGTCCATTAGGGATTATCACATTGCAATCCTTCGATCTCCATAGTTTGTTCGAGTAGGTCACCGACATCAGAACCCCTGCCTACAATGGTAATCTGTGATATTTCATTTAACAAAACACCTGCTTACAGACTTTGGCCACAGCATTATAACAATCCACTGTTAAAAGCCTGTTACCTTTAACACTTTCTTTCACAATAAATAGGTGAGGCCTACTGACTTTCTCATAACTTTCCATAATAAGGATACAAAATCTAGGAAATCTGACATAACTTTTTCCATTGAATCAGTAAGGCCTATAGCCTTTACCATTGGCTTGACATGATAACTAACACAGGCCTACTTAAGTGTGCATATGCCAGCGACCATCACTCATACAGTTATATAAATACAAATATGAGCAAAATTACAGTTCACAGATAATATACCCCCCCAAAAGGGCCTAACGAGAATTACTTCAATGAAAATTTTCTAATCCCAGGGTTTTTCACAGGGAATGACAAACACCAAAACCCGCAGGGGACATATGCAGGAATAGGGAAACACACCAATTTTCAGATTTGATGAGCTAGGGGAACTGTGAGGAGATTATAACATTTACCTTGAAATGCTTATCTGTGCTACCAACAGACTGTACACTCTTCCATTCACTCACTAGTGGGCACATTACGATGGTGGTCGGACAAGCGTCCGACTGCCATCGCCGCGGACAGGTGACTGGCCGACAATGTTTTGGCAATCCCGCCCTATTACAATACGACCGCCGTGCAGGCGGTGGTAAAATGCCTTTTTCTACTGCGGGTTCTGCTGCGGCCCGTAAAAAGCTGCAGCACAAGCCGCAATAGAAAAAGGCACTTTACAAGCATTCATGCACCGTGTGCCGGGCACCATGTGGTGCCTGGCACACGGTGCATGGATGTGTGGGGGTCACCACATGTGCCCCGCTGGCCATTTAGCAGAGGCCCACAGGGGACGGAGGACCTGCTTGGGGCCCCCAAAGTCCATTTCCGTCTGCCTCTTCATGGCAGTGGGACCGCCATGAAAAGGCATTCAGAAAGGGACATTGTGATCCTGATAGCGGTGCCTGAGCAGGCACCGCCTCTATTCAGGATCATGATTCCGACAGCCGCCCTGACGGGATCAGTAGATCTTGTCGGAGGCAGTGGTCCGTCCCATGAGATTCAAGGGTCCGACTGCCTGCATCGTGATGAGGCAGCCAGCCTGCAGGGCTGACTGTCGGTGGGACTGCCACCAATGGCCTGTCGGTGGTGGTCCCACCTGCATCGTGATAATGCCCCAAGTGTCCACTTGCTCTTTCATTCACTCGCTAGCACTATAAAATGCTCCTGCACTGAGTTCTATGCAATTATGGATCTATCCCTAGAGTAAACAGGAGGGGATCTGCACAGGTCCTCCATGTGTCTTAAATGTGACCAAAGCGAGTCCAGGACCTTATCGAGCGAAGAGCATAGGACCTGCACAAACCAGCCATTTAGGCCGCCTAGAGTTTAATCCTATTCTTTGATAGACTTGCCCAGCCCACCTTAGCTTCAAAACTTTATGGAGAAGGAGAGAAAATTACAGGCACTTATTACATTTAAGTAAACAATTAGTCACCATGAGCAAAAGCAATAAATGTAAGGTAGAGCAGTTAAAGTTTCGAAGGTGGGAAAAGTGAATTAAGAGGAGAAAGAGAGACCTAAAGAGAAAAGAGACGTGCAAGAAGAAATAAATCAGCAGTAATGTAAGAAGATCGAGGATAAAATTTGCCAAACGTCAGCAAAAAGAAATAAGAAAAATAAAAAAATAAAAATATTATGTAAAGATTCAAATGAGAAGAGCAATCATAGTGAAATTATAAAAATCAAGTGGGTTTTAGGCTTTCAAAAATATTGGATTAGCAGAAGAAAGAGCTGGTAAATTAAGAGCAGTCTGTCGGATACTGGGTAAATGGCAGGCCATGGTCTTCAACATCCTGAGTACTTCCCTCCTTGAACTCTGGCATCTCTGCCCTCCCAGAAGTGTAAGCCACTATGGAAATGAAGAGGAGTGTAACTATCAGACCTAGCTGTCACCATCTTCCTCTGCAGCTTGTGTGCCCCACATGTATCAAGCAGCAAGAGCCAGCTGGCTGAGGTATGAGTGTGGATGGATGGGAAGGTGGTGTCTGGCTCCTGTTCCAATGCAATTCTCCTAATCCTAGAATTCCTCTAACAGACTATCTTTGATTTCTGATCTCCTGACAGGCCCTGATTCAGTTAACAAATAGACATTCAAGAAAACAAGTGCATGTAAGTGCATCACACACATGCACATATATGCACCAAACACACACACATTTCACCTCTTTCTCTTTCTTTTTCAAATCACCAGTCTACCCAGCCTTGCCTCTTCTTCTCCTACCTTCCTGTCAAGTCAACCAAACGCCTCAGGTGGGTTCCGCCAGCCAGTGCCATAAGACAGCTAGGATCGGTCTTTCAATTTACACAGCGCCTCTCTCACTCTATCTTCTCTGAACCCTCTTTTCCTCTGCCCCTTTCAGTGCCTAAAGAAGTACGCAGCCCTGAATTTAATGTTTCCCAAACAACCTTAACAGCATAACATTCATCCGCAGCCCAGAGAATGGATGGGTCACACAACCCTCCAAAGGGGGATAGGATTCTTTATGGAGCGAGCCAAATAGATCGCACAAGGTCCTGATGATGGCCTTTCAAATCCCTCTAGAAGGTTGAAACGCCGTCGACACTTGTGCAATCAGAATAGGAAATTTTAGCATCATATGGAGTATATGGCATTGTATTACAAAAGTATAGGAAGGAGAATCCTTTGGACTGGAAAACTGTAAACAGTGGAGCTGGAAGTTAAGACCCTAACACAGTCGTGCAACACACATTCAAATGCTATCACAACACATATACTGTTGGGAAGGCTACTCATACATCTGAATGACAAACTAGGCAATGTACCACATTTTTAGAAAAATATCAAAGTCTTTTATTAAAAAATTTTCATAGAACATATAGGACCACAAAAACACAAATCATAAAATTGTATGACACAAAATATATATATGGAATTCATGCACATAGATCTCAAAGAACAATTTAAAAAACATATGAGAGTACATAAAACTAGACAAAAATGATATGTCATTAAAAAACAACCATCCGTGATTACACAAATTCTAGGGCTGGAGCCCGGTATGTCTCACTTCATTGAATACTCAAAAGGCCCAGACCATGGCACAGATTGGGTTGTATTTAAAGGTGCGTCGACGCGTTTCGATGGCTAGTGGATAATAGCATCTTTATCAAGACAAACAATTTCCGACTCTCAAGCAATTAAAAAGCAACAGTGCTGCAGTCAGAAAACACCTGCATAATAAAAACACATAGCTTAGTGTCACAAAGTAAATGCATATCACAATAAAAAAAAAAATTTAAAACACTATATTCATAACATAATCCTACTGGTATAATGTTGCAAGAAAAGATTTGAACATCAAATAGTGGTCAACCAAGACATATGATCCCCTTCCCAAATTGTTTACCCAACCAATCACATTCATTCTTCTCCCTAAACACTCCCACACTTTCATACTTACGTAATGCTTACCCAATATGGTTTGACTGCATTACGTATTGATTTTACTTAAATTTAACCTTCAATGGCAAAGCTTACCTATGATAAGTAGGGTATGCTACTGCGACTTCCAGAAACTGGTATGGTCTTGGGAGGATAAGATAAATCCTTCAGTCGTCAAAAATGAAGAAATATGTAGATATCTAAAGGGGGAATTAGAATCGTGTTATAAGTGACCCTTCTTCCTCCCTATTATTTGTTCACCATTGTTCTATATTGGGAAGTTATATCTCTCTCACCTGGATAATTAATATTAACTGGCCGCCTCGTTATTCATAGAACCAGGAAGTGAAAGTTTCTAGGATGGACTCTATCTCTCGTCAGTTCCTAATACACTATAACGACAAATGTAATCTGGATTAGTCACTATTGCTCAGTACCTGGGGCTACTAGTGGTATCGCATGGTGCCTCCATAATACATTAGTAGAAAAAGTACCTGATCAAAGAGTCACAAAATTCAAGGTTTTATTTATCCTTGGTACTTATTTTCGTATTTTCCTTTTTCTGGTTTCCACGTGACCTTTTGTAATTAGGATCTAGATAAAGAGAGTGTAATTTTATATATAATTGTGCACCCATGACATTGGGAAATAGTTGTCTCTATCATTGTAATTCTATTTACAAAAGAATTAACTTTATGAATTTCAGAAAGACAGCTAGACTCGTCTTTTGAAATTCTTGCTACAGGTCGGTGGTTTCTATCAAACATCTAGTCTGACCAAACTAAACTTAGTAAGGAGCCTGTCCACTTCTATACTTTTCATCGACAGACATTTGTCTGTTGCTGCTTAAACATATCCTCTTTTGCCATTAGTCTCTACTACCTGGAGAAAACATTTGTAATTGCAATTTGCACTGAGCTTTTATCTGGCACTCATCATTGCCAACCTTAAATGTTACTGAAAAATAGAAAGAATAAAGCTATAAGTTTTATCTAACACGATACATTGCTTTCGTATTAGCCTTAAAATACCAGGAAGCAATGCTAACTTGCGAAATGTTGACAAAAATCTATAGAAATTTAAAATACTTCTAGGCTACTTCTAGGCTACAAACGCTCTTGAAGTTTTAAGAGAGATTAGTCCCTCCCGGCACGTGCAACTCTCAGCGACAAACACTTACTTGTGGCAATATTGTCCGATCATCATAGCGTCTTCCTGATGGTATGCGATGGCGGGAAAATGTTTAAACTGACGGAAACACGGTCTTATTTATATAGTTTCCCATCACTTGCACCTGTGTACCATTAGTTGCACACGGCATTCGCAAGTTCAAGCCCGATCGGAACCAGCTTCCGACGGGTAATAGAAAGAAACAACGGCCGAAACACTTAACTCTGCTCACCGGCAACCGGCGCCATCTTTGAATGGTTATCTGGCTGGCTTGTTTATGTTCCTCCATCGACAATTATCATCAAAATAGATTAGAGTTTAGAAGTCGGGATCAAATTTTATCGACAATTGTTGTTATTATATTATACAAAGTAAGTTAGGAAAAGTTTAAACTTGCAACACCTCCTTATCTATATTGCTGGGACTCCCAGATTAAAATGAACGGTTTGTGAACTACTTCATGTTCATAAACGGACATTTTTTAGATGTTTATTATATCTAATTTAAAAGCAAGTTCCCTTCGCCCTTTAGATAATTTAACACAGCGGATATTCATCAAATAATGTAAGGGAACCCCCATAATATACAAGTCAATTTTTGAATCATTCATACATCCTCGTTATACACGACTCAATTGTACAGTTGAATTAAACCTTTTATTTAAATGTAAACCCCATCGAGGGTATAGGTAACAAAACCTGAGGCTATATGAAAGTAATGATGGAATGGCTGTATAAGACCAGCCTATAAATTTTATTCAATGCCCATTTGGCAAGTGATAAGGGACCCAGACCAGCAAAGGTTTATGGAATCGTGCTTTCTTTTAATTCAACTGTTTATGAACATGAAGTAGTTCACAAACCGTTCATTTTAATCTGGGAGTCCCAGCAATATAGATAAGGAGGTGTTGCAAGTTTAAACTTTTCCTAACTTACTTTGTATAATATAATAACAACAATTGTCGATAAAATTTGATCCCGACTTCTAAACTCTAATCTATTTTGATAATAATTGTCGATGGAGGAACATAAACAAGCCAGCCAGATAACCATTCAAAGATGGCGCCGGTTGCCAGTGAGCAGAGTTAAGTGTTTCGGCCGTTGTTTCTTTCTATTACCCGTCGGAAGCTGGTTCCGATCGGGCTTGAACTTGCGAATGCCGTGTGCAACTAATGGCACACAGGTGCAAGTGATGGGAAACGATATAAATAAGACTGTGTTTCCGTCAGTTTAAACATTTTCCCGCCATCGCATACCATCAGGAAGACGCTATGATGATCGGACAATATTGCCACAAGTAAGTGTTTGTCGCTGAGAGTTGCACGTGCCGGGAGGGACTAATCTCTTAAAACTTCAAGAGCGTTTGTAGCCTAGAAGTAGCCTAGAAGTATTTTAAATTTCTATAGATTTTTGTCAACATTTCACCAGTTAGCATTGCTTTCTGGTATTTTAAGGCTAATACTGAAAGCAATGTATCGTGTTAGATAAAACTTATAGCTTTTTTCTTTCTATTTTTCAGTAACATTTAAGGTTGGCAATGATGAGTGTCAGATAAAAGCTCAGTGCAGATTGCAATTACAAATGTTTTCTCCAGGTAGTAGAGACTAATGGCAAAAGAGGGTATGTTTAAGCAGCAACAGACAAATGTCTGTCGATGAAAAGTATAGGAAGTGGACAGGCTCCTTACTAAGTTTAGTTTGGTCAGACTAGATGTTTGATAGAAACCACCGATCATCGGTAGCAAGAATTTCAAAAAGACGAGTCTAGCTGTCTTTCTGAAATTCATAAAGTTAATTCTTTGTAAATAGAATTACAATGATAGAGACTACTATTTCCCAATGTCATGGGTGCACAATTATATATAAAATTACACTCTCTTTATCTAGATCCTAATTACAAAAGGTCACGTGGAAACCAGAAAAGGAAAATACGAAAATAAGTACCAAGGATAAATAAAACCTTGAATTTTGTGACTCTTTGATCAGGTACTTTTTCTACTAATGTATTATGGAGGCACCATGCGATACCACTAGTAGCCCCAGGTACTGAGCAATAGTGACTAATCCAGATTACATTTGTCGTTATAGTGTATTAGGAACTGACGAGAGATAGAGTCCATCCTAGAAACTTTCACTTCCTGGTTCTATGAATAACGCAGGCTGCCAGTTAATATTAATTATCCAGGTGAGAGAGATATAACTTCCCAATATAGAACAATGGTGAACAAATAATAAGGAGGAAGAAGGGTCGCTTATAACACGATTCTAATTCCCTTTAGATATCTACATATTTCTTCATTTTTGACGACTGAAGGATTTATCTTATCCTCCCAAGACCATACCAGTTTCTGGAAGTCGCAGTAGCATACCCTACTTATCATAGGTAAGCTTTGCCATTGAAGGTTAAATTTAAGTAAAATCAATACGTAATGCAGTCAAACCATATTGGGTAAGCATTACGTAAGTATGAAAGTGTGGGAGTGTTTAGGGAGAAGAATGAATGTGATTGGTTGGGTAAACAATTTGGGAAGGGGATCATATGTCTTGGTTGACCACTATTTGATGTTCAAATCTTTTCTTGCAACATTATACCAATAGGATTATGTTATGAATATAGTGTTTTAAAAAATGTTTTTATTGTGATATGCATTTACTTTGTGACACTAAGCTATGTGTTTTTATTATGCAGGTGTTTTCTGACTGCAGCACTGTTGCTTTTTAATTGCTTGAGAGTCGGAAATTGTTTGTCTTGATAAAGATGCTATTATCCACTAGCCATCGAAACGCATCGACGCACCTTTAAATACAACCCAATCTGTGCCATGGTCTGGGCCTTTTGAGTATTCAATGAAGTGAGACATACCGGGCTCCAGCCCTAGAATTTGTGTAATCACGGATGGTTGTTTTTTAATGACATATCATTTTTGTCTAGTTTTATGTACTCTCATATGTTTTTTTAAATTGTTCTTTGAGATCTATGTGCATGAATTCCATATATATATTTTGTGTCATACAATTTTATGATTTGTGTTTTTGTGGTCCTATATGTTCTATGAAAATTTTTTAATAAAAGACTTTGATATTTTTCTAAAAATGTGGTACATCGCCTAGTTTGTCATTCAGATGTATGAGTAGCCTTCCCAACAGTATATGTGTTGCGATAGCATTTGAATGTGTGTTGCACGACTGTGTTAGGGTCTTAACTTCCAGCTCCACTGTTTACAGTTATCCAGTCCAAAGGATTCTCCTTCCTATACTATTGTATATAACCCTATTCCTTTGGCACTAAGGGGTTCCTCTTATTTTCTCTTAATTGTATTACAAATACTGAAAGCCCTTCCCTTTATTACTAGGTCGAATGTATATTCATACAAAAATCATGCTATTCACACAATTGTTTATTTCTCACAGTGTGAACACCTATGAGCACATATGAAATAAAAGAGATATCTATCAATCAATCAGCATATGTGGAGTGCGGCACTGTCACCCATGGGGTTATCTGGGCTCTAGGGTGCGAGGTCTCCATCAAAAAGCCAGGTCTTGAGGAAACAGTGGGAAGAGGGAAGAAACGAGCAGCAAAAGGCAAAACAAAAAGTAGAAAAAAAAGCCAGCAGAAAAGGCAAAGCAGGGGGCAGAAAAACGAGCTGAAATGGCAAAACAGAAGGCAGAAAAATGAACCAGCAGAAAAGGCAAAGCAGAGGTCAGAAAAAGAAGCTGAAAGGGCAAAATCGAGGGCAGAAAAATGAGGAGAAAAGGCCAAACAGAGGACAGAAAAACAAGCAGACAAGGCAAAACAGAGAAAAACAAGCAGAAAAGACAAAACAGAGCAGAAAAGGGCGAAACAGAGGGCAGAAAAACAAACAGAAAAGGCAAAACAGAGGGCAAAAAATGAGCAGGAAAGGCAAAACAGAGGGCAGAAAAACTAGCAGAAAAGGCAAAACAGAGCAAGAAACGAGCAGAGGAGGCACAAACAGAGGGCAGCAGATAGACAGGCAGCAGAGGGTAGCAGACTGCGGACAAGCTGGATAGGAGAACTGTCGTAGGGGGAGCTGGTACGAGGACCTGCCCAATAGGGTCGCGCTGCGGCCTCCATTAAGTAGGTCCTGGGGAGGGCGGGGCGTTGCGTGGTGGGAGGAGGGAAACGGCTGGAGGAGGGAAAGGTAGGAAGAGGTGCTGGGTGACAGGAGGAGGGAATCGGCAGGACGTGGCAAGAAACGAGCAGAAAAAGGCAAAACAGAGGGCAGAAAAATGAGCAGAAAATGCTAAATGGAGGGCAGAACACCAAGCAGGAAAAGAAAACAGGGGGCAAAAAAACGAACAGAATAAGGCAAAACAGAAGGCAGAAAAACGATCAGAAACAGCAAAACAGAGCAAGAAATGAGCAGAGGAGACACAAATAGAGGGCAGCAGATAGACAGCTAACAGTGGGTAGCAGACTGCGGGCAAACTGTACAGGAGAACTGTCGCAGGGGGAGCTGGCACGAGAACCTGCTCCGGAGGAGTTATTTGAATATTGCTTGAATATTACTGTGTATTAATGTCCTCTATTTATTTGCAATGCACGGTAGCTGGGTTCTGATTTCCAAGCTACATTAGTTGTAATTCTGGTAAATAATATGTCTAACAAATCTTTATAGACAAATTAAATGAGTCCATAGTGAATGCGTTTTATATATATCATCCACTCTCAATTTAGCCTCCTTCTGTGGTCACCCACATATTAAACTTGTTATGAGCAAATACTGGCACATGAGTTGAAACACCATAAGTTGCATGTTCCTCCACTCAGAACAACAAGCTAACGTGTAAACGGTGCCTTTATGAGTCACGGGAGCAAGCAGGCCACCTGGAAAGGAAGGTTGTGGCCAGGTCAATGGCACTTCCAGGCCGATATCCCTGAATGCAGCCATCTAGCCTGCAGCCAACTGTGGAAATGCCAGCGTACCCAATGGCCAGTCCAACTCTTCCAAATGGGTTTGTTTAAAACCTTGTGCACAGTTTGCAAATATTTTTGCATGCTATGAATTGGGTTAGTAGCATCGGGGAGAATCCAGTGGTCCAGTGGACTACCGCCTGGACCCACTGATGTTTTCCCAAACTGAATTTTTTTATGTTTTTAAAGCAGCACCCGTTCTGAAAGGAACATGGGTTGCTTTGAAAAAATAATTTTCCATTAGAAATCAAACACAGAGATGGTGGTCTGCTGGCCCTTACAGGACACCGTCCTTGTTCTGTAGGCAATCACTGGGGGTCACATATTGCACCTACCTAATTAATATTCATCAGGCAGGTCGTTGCAACTGCGTCCGAAAGGTGATTTCGTGAATCAACCTAAGAGTATATAGATCGGTTTGCAACATCGGATACCGAGTGCAAATGGCCGGTGTGCAATTTGCAACCGCTTTTTGCAACAGTACATCTGGTCCTAAAGGTACAGCTGTCAGAAAGCACACAGCTCTAAAACAAATATGGGTTAAATCCATGCAATATAAAAGAACTGGAAGAGGTGTGGCGCAGCGGCCAGGGCGACTGACTCCGGAACCCGGGGGCTCACGCTTCGATCCCTGGTGCCGGCGGCAGATCAGCCCAGCACCATGTGACTTTGGGCAATAGCTCGCTTAATCTTCCCGATGGCCCCCAGCGCCTTGACACCTTCGGGTAATTGTTCGCGCTTTACACATACTGGACATTTACATTTATAAACAAATACGCGCGTGCGCAGCTGAGTGTGACCTTGTACTTTTCACAATATCCAGGCCTACGCGCTGCACCCTATTCATTTGGTCAACACCCACCCTTTTAACCACACACGCAGAGAGTGCACAGGAACCCAGTGGAAATCGGAGCGCCATATGACCGGATTCAGGTCACAAAGCCAGTGCTTAATTTGAGCTGGTGATTTCTGGTGCTCAGCAATGGCACTTAACCATCAACTCCGGCGCTATAGTTTGATGAGCACCAGTTAAGGACACACTCATTTTTGGTAGGCACTGGGAGATTAAGTGAGGTGCACGCTGCCTCCTGACGACAGCCCCGACACTTATTTTTTTTGACAAATTAACAACTGCACAAAGCACTATATAAATGACATGGGGTAGCTCCCTTCTCAGCAACCGAAAGCGCTTTAGGCCTTGCAAGGAATATGGAAAGTCTTGTATAAATACCAACACAATGCAATCCAACAGAATCCCATGTCTGATACTTCTCTCACTTACTCACTCCAGAATGTAGTGGAAAGAGATTCATCTGTAGTACTTGCCCATCAGACCTCCCTCACATTCACAGCTATGTCCAAAGTTTACTGAGTACCATGCAGTTGGACTCCGCGGATCCAACGTAACCCCCAATGGGCCCTCACTTATGCAGCAGCGTTGACATGACAATGTCGGTGAACAGAAGTCCACAGTTCGATAGCCTCTCACCAAAGTGGGTGACTGAGACTTTATTGTTCAGGGTTACACACACTGTGGTAAAACTCTGATAAAATCCACTGGTATGACTGACAGCATTTAACAGTAGGCTGAAAAGCTGACGGGTTGTCAAACCGCAATGAATGAGCAATATTGTGGCCTTCTGTCACGTGCGACTTCCTGCCTCTTAAAGGGACCATCCAGTGTAGAGGAAAAACACAGTCCTCTTTAATTAGTTCTTCGTGCTAAAGATTCCAAACAACAGACATTCTAGAAGGTTGCTTTGTTTGATGACGTCTACTGGAGTTTTTAGACGGGCTGGCCCCCTTAATGTTATTCCACCTCTTGACGTATATTCCAGTTGTAGATGCGCGTGCAGCTGTTCTATGCAATGTCTCCCTCCCTGGTTCTCACACGCATGTCATTATTGCTAATGTCCTGGACATTTGAACTGATTAAAGATGCAAGGGGAGAAACACCTCGCTAATGACTTCATTAAAGAGTCGCTAAGCGGGGCAGAACATACAGGTAGCGGCGCTTAATTGGCAACAGTAGCTGCGTCAGAGCCTGTGGCCTGTGAACTGGAGCACGGGCTTAATCCGGAGCAGATGTGAGCCCACAAGGGCATTGGGTATGCTCACATCAATGGGCGCCCTAATGCCGCAGTAACCATTTTTCATTAACTACAAAGTGGCCTGTCACTGAGCTGGGCTCGTGGTGCGAACTGATACTTCCACTCGGACCCTTCTTCACAGGGGGTTCAAGCAGGATACAGGATGCAACACATTGCCAAAGGAAATTAATAAATTGTAACCACATACAGCCCGGAGGGTAGGTTTAATCGACGGTCACTCGGTGCAACATTTACGGAGGTGTTTGGTGATACTCCACACAGTGTTCAAGAGAGAGTATGGATGGAGCACAATAAAAAAACAGAGTTTTCTTTTCAATATTTTTCTTTCTGTCTCTCTATACAGATCTTATGCTCCTAAACCTTAAAGATCACACCTCTTTACACCTATCAAAAAAACCAAAGAGGCAAGAATCACTGAATTCTTAATTTCCAATTGGCATATAAATGTTTCTGATCTGTGACACGTGTTTCGCTCTGGAATGCACGCCTGTGAGCTTTTCAAGGCCAAGCCTCCTTGCCATTCGAGCTTAGATAATATCAGTTCTCAAATCAAAGTGCGTGAGCTCGTTTCGATCTATTCTATATGTGTTGATCAATCTTCATGTAACAATCAATGTCCACTATTGTTGTACTGTCCTTGGCGCTATTCTTAAATCCATTTTGCACATCTTCCTGCTTGTTTGTAGATATTCTGGGTGATTGAATAATTGAAAAACTATATTAATATTGCAGGGGGAGGGAGCTGTGTTGCCTCCAATATGGGGAACGGGCCTAAGCTTTTTTTTTCTTGTGAGCATTTGCAGCAAGCTTACATCAATTTCTCTTTTTTTTAAAAATGTTTTAAACTTTTGTTTATTGAGTTTCATAAAGCCAAGTATCTTCGTCGCCACGCAGGGCGGATGCTGTTGACAAACATATCACAACATAAAACAAAACAACCAAAACATTGTGATTGACCTTACATAGAGTATTCTTGCACGTATCATCCACGAAGTCCCTGCAGAGTTAGTGTGCCTTACAGTGTATTCACAGGTCGACAGTTCTCAACTTTCAGATTCGACCCCCTGATTTTGCACCAGTAGATAACTACATAACGGTTCCCATATATCCCTGGGCCTAGAAGCTGTCGGGAGTTCCTCTGCCCAGAGCACAAGATTCTCTTTACAGTATACCATATCCCGAACCCAATGTTGTACCCGGGGGTTCAAGGTGCTTTCCCATGTCAATGCCACATGCCGCTTGGCCAGCAAGAGAGCAATTCTCACGAATTTCCCCAGCGCTCCCTTCAGCTGAGGGACATAGCCCAGCAGGCAGATCGATGGTGTGCATTCCACCAGAGCTCCTGAGATTTCCTGAATACGGTATGTTACCTCCCCCCAGTACTGAGCCACCGGCGGGCACTGCCATGCTAAATGCCAAAAATCCGCCCCGATAACCCGCAGCGCTTGCAATTACTCGTGTCTCTAAGGCCAAAAGTGTGTAATTTAAGGGGTGTGTGGTACACCTGATGAATGTATTTAAAATGAATAATCCTCAAATTGCCATTGGGAGTTAGTTTGCCAGTAAGGGCACAGACACGCTCCCATTCCAGTGGTGTCAGAGGGGGGTCGAGTCTTTCATTCCATCGTGCCAGACTGTTGTCAGATCCATTTGTTTGGTCCTCGCGTATAGCTTTGTACAACTTGGTGACCATTTGATGCCGTGTAGGTGCCACCAAAAGGAGCTGCAGGGCTTTCAGTGGGTGCGGCTCAGCGGGGAATGTTGTATAGTGCGTTTTAAGTGCTAGTTTCAAACGATGCATGGTGAACTGAAATAGTGGGGATTGGTTGACAATGTGCTGTAGGTTATCAGCTGTAAGAAATTGCCCCTCCTGATAAATGTCTTGCATGCGGTCCATGCCAGTTTCCATGAGCAAGCGCATCGAGCCTCGTTCCTGTGTCACCGTGAGTGCTGCGTGATGTGCTAACGGTAGGGCCGGAGCATATAGAGGGAGTCTATCCGTAAGTCTCCCGATCGCCTGCCAGGCACCAATGGTAGCGTCTATGGTGTTTATTTCGGGCCTAGGTGTTCCTCTACGTGAGTGTGTGAGTATTCCCGCAAGCGGAATGGGATGTGCGTCCCCGTCTTCCACCGCAACATGTGGTGTGAATGCGTGCGGGTGGAACCAATGATATGCATACTGCGCCTGTGCGCACAAGTAGTAAATATAGAAATCGGGAGCGTTGAATCCCCCTCTGGCATAAGGCAATGTGAGCGTGTTCCATCCCACTCTAGCTTGTCTTCCCCCCCAAATTAGCTGGAGCAGCTGTGTGCGTACAGTCTTAAAAAATTGAGTGGTAAGTTTTATAGGGATATTGTTGAATAAATATAGGAACCGGGGTAGGACGGCCATCTTTATAAGAGCAATACGATCCGCTAGGGATAACGGTAGAGACATCCACCTATCTACTTGTTCCAAGACTATACAAGCCTTTCCGTAGTTTTCCCTCACGACCACTTCAGGATCTCGGTGTACCCACACGCCCAGATACTTAACCGGCTCCGTAGACCACGATAAGGGATACTCCATGGTCGGGGGAGTAGTTATTAGTGTTAATGGTATAACCACCGACTTGTTCCAGTTAATCGAGAGGCCGGAAAATAATCCGAAGCGAATGTATTCCCGGAGAACAGGGGCAAGGTATTGTTGCAGTTCTCGGATGAACAACACCATATCATCAGCATATAGAGATATGCCAACTGGACGGTGCCTAAAATTCAATGCTGATGCCCTATGACGCTGGCGGATCACGCATGCGAGGGGTTCTAGTAGAATAGCAAATAATAGGGGCGAAAGCGGGCAGCCCTGGCGAGTGCCTCGCTCAATCCGGAAAGGCCTGGAGGTGAATCCCCCAATCCGCACCATGGCCGACGGGTTAGAGTAAAGCAGCCGTACCCATCCCACAAAGACACGCGGGAACCCCATACGATTCAGGATGTGGAACATGTATGACCATTCGATCGAATCAAATGCTTTAGCCGCATCAAGCATGACTGCAGCCGCAGGTAGATCGGGGTTCAATACATGGAACATAGCAAAAATGGTCCGTAAGTTGTGGGAGGTGGACCTATCAGGTATGAAACACGGACTGGTCCGGAAGTATCAGGCGTTGCAGGAGAGGCTGGAGCTTAGTGGCTAGTATTTTAGCGAGAATTTTCGCGTCTAAATTGATCAGTGAAAGAGGGTGGTACGAGTCACACTGAGAGGGGGGTTTGTCTTTTTTAAGTAGGGCTATGATCATGGCTTGTCGGAGGGAGGGCGGCAATGTACCCGTCTCATGTGCTTCAGCATATAACTCAAGTAGGTAAGGAGCTAGCAAGTCAACATAAGCTTTATAAAACTCCGCCGTGAGGCCATCCGGTCCAGGAGCTTTTTTATTTGGTAGGGATAGAATTGCGGCCCGTACGTCCATCTCATCCACGGGTAGGCTGAGGTACTCATGCTGGGCATCCCCGAGCCACGCGCAGGCAATATCGGAGAGATAATCATCTAGAGCCGCATCGTCCAGGCCACCGCGCGAGGTATACACAGAAGCGTAACAGTAATTGGTCAACTATATCCTGAGGCTCGTAATGTGCGTTCCCTTGTGCATCTACTATTTTTGTGATATGGTGATGCTCATCCCGATATTTGAGCTTAAACGCCAGTTGCTTACCCGGTCGGCCACCCTCTCCGTATGATCTGGCAGTGTGTCTACGTGAGATATAGCGTGTTTCAGTTTGTGCTAGTGAATCATATTCCAATAGTAGCTCGTGAATGCGAGCCAACGTGGAGTCGTTTGGGTGGGATGTGTACTCTTTCTCAAGTTCGGCTAAATCAGTTTCTACTTTGTGCAATTGACCCCTGATATCCCGTAGTATGCCTGGTCTGGTGCTAATACATGTCCCCCTTATTGTAACTTTAAAAGCTTCCCACAAGGTGGACATGCTGTCAACTGTGCCTACGTTCAACTCAAAATACTGGACTATCGCTTTGTGAATGGTGTCTGTGTAAATCGGGTCAAGAAGGGCCTCCGCAGGAAAGCGCCAAGTGAAGGGGCGACGTGGATTAGTGGGAACAGCAAAAGTGAGACGCACTGGGTTGTGATCAGACAATGTGCGAGGTAAAGTCCCAATCTCCGTAACCCAATTATTGGCCCTCTCATTCAGAAGCCAGTAGTCCAAGCGGGACCAGCTGTTGTGCGCAGGAGTGGCGTGAGTGCCCGTACATTGCGTATTCGCCAAGCATCCACCAGCCCTAGTTCTAGCATGGCGTTCCTGATACATTGGGCTATCTTCAATGTGCGAGAGACGTGAGGGCTAGATTTATCTTTAGTAGGATCCAGGTGAGTGTTGAGGTCCCCTCCCCACAGAACGGCCGCCTCCGGCCAAACCCGCAACTCATTGAGTAGACGATGAAACACTTGTGGGTCGTCCACTACGGGGCCGTACACGTTAACAATGGTGACTAGTGCCAGACCCAGTTTACCATGTACCATAGCGCAGCGCCCTTCAGCGTCAGTGTAAGTTTTGATAGGTGTAAAAGGTATGCCTTTTTTGACCAGGATGAGTACCCCTCTAGAGTAAGTCGAGTAAGACGAGGCGAGCTTCTACCCAGCCCATCTACGTGCAATCCTGTCGTCAGCTGCGGTGATCAGATGTGTCTCCTGTAGGAGAGCTACCTGGATTCCATGTCTATCTGGATAGGCAAACACCCGCCTGATCATTTGTGGGGTGTTGAGACCTCGAACGTTCCACGTTAGGCATGTGTATTTCTCACCCATTTCCAGCATAGGGCCGGTCACGGAAGAATGATGCAATCGTCAGGGAGTATCTAATCATAGATACGTACATGTGAGGTGTCCAATCTGTCGGTGCAACCACAAAATAACAAGCCCCAAAAACACAGTCCAATCCCCCACCCCTCACCCACTTTAGCAGTCCTAATTCACCAAAGCCATCCCTCAAAGCATAAACATAAATCCCAAACTGTATACACCAATGAAAAAACATAAAATCCCAACAATGTAGGGGGATACCCATCAGGGAGCGCCCGGGCACATTCTCCCTCCCAAATAGGCCGGGAGGTGGACGGAGCGGTGTATAACACACGTTCCCACCCAATTCTTGTAGTGTGTCATTCAAATATATAGGAAACATTTTAAAAGGTAAGTATCAAATCCTTATCTGCGACTTCAGTGTCCAAGTCTGCCATAGTCTCAACGATCACCATCCCGGATTCGTCCACAGTACTGTTATACAAATTCGTGGGGGAGGGGGATCAAAGGCAGATGACACGAGCAAGGGCCACGGCCCAATCTGAACCACCCAAGTGTGTCACTCCGGTCCTTGCTGTGATGCATCGTCCTCATCATTGTGTCGCAAGGTTGCAGACCCCCGATCCCGGTGTCGGAGAGATTTTGCGAAATCCAGCGCCGCTTTGGGAGTCGTGAATATCTTAGATTTCCCGCCGATGTCCACACGGAGACGTGCCGGGTATAGCATCGCATATGGAATTTTCTCTGCCACAAGAAGTTTCTTGGTCTGCTGATATTCCCTCCGTGCCACCTGCACAGCCACCGTGAAATCGGGGTAGAAGGCCAGAGAATTCCCCTCATGAATGATGTTGCCTTTCTCTTGCGCTAAGCGCTGCACTGTATCACGATCCCTGTAGTTCAACAGCCGCGCGATTAACGGGCGTGGCAGAGTGCCAGGCTGCGGACGGGGAGCCAGCGACCTATGTGCCCTTTCCACGATCAGCATGCGGGAGAAGTTCTCCGCCCCGAATATAGTCTGCAGTAGGACTTCAATGTAGGGTTCTAGACGGCCTGTGTTGGTCGATTCGGGCAGACCTGCGATGCGCACATTGTTGCGTCTCGATCTGGCCTCCAAATCCTCGTTCTTAGCCTGTATAACGGCCAATACCTTCTCCATGGCTAGGGTTTTGGCAGTGGCTTGTTGTAGGCCGTCCTCATTTGCAGATATGCGGGTCTCTGCTTCGCCCAAGCGCATGGCATGCTTGTCCAGTTTAGCGGACATATAGTCCATTCTGAGGTTCAGGCTATCTATCTTGCCGTCGATAGATTGTAGGCTAGTTTGCACCGCTAGAAGTGTCTTTTCAATGGCAGAGAGGCTGTCCGATGGGGTCTTAGCCTCTGAATCCGATGCCTCATTCCGTCTTGATTTACTAGATTTGCGGGGTTCAAAAGTCAGGCGGGGCTGATTTGTATCTGACTTCCCCATTTTCAGCTATAATTTCACCACTTAGGGGGGGGAGTGTTATGTCAATCCAGGTCCAGCTAGGTGTCAAGCACCAGCATCCGCCCAGTCCAAAGCCGCCAGTCACCAGGGATGATGCCTCACAGACAGCGCGTCCCCAGCACCAGAACCCTTCACCGGGTGACAGTATTATCAGGCCTGTTAAATGGGGCCGCACCACAAAGCAGCTCAGTTGGGAGGACACTTCAAGCAGGCATATGTAGCACGCAGGGTCTAAAACATCGCGGTTCTCAGCTGTGCAGCGCCTCCTCCCGCGTTTCAGTGCAGGCCACCCTCGCCTCCGATGATCCGCGTCTCTCACCTCCCGGCGCTAGTCAGGCCCCGGTGAACGCGCCAGTATACATTAATAGCGTTAGCGTACTGGGCATGCTGGTGTACTTTAGGAATGTGCGCCGCCCGTTTGCCCCACTGTGATATGCCGACGTACCCTTCTGTGCAGCAGCGACAGGGGAAAGGTGTGGGCTGCGGGGCACAGTGATTTCCGCGCGGGTCGTGCGCGTTCCCCTCCGGTTAAGTCCGGCCCCAGTGTCTTGTATGGGCTGGTAGCACTCACCCGTGCAGTGGGTCCGCACTCCGCTCAGGCGGGACTGCCGCTAGTATCACCACGGTCTCAGTCACAGGATGCCGCCCGCACGCAGCTCTGCCGAGTCCGGGCTCGTTATAAGGGCGCCGCCATCTTGAGACCAGCGGGCCGCACCGCTCCTCACGATATACTGGCGGCTCTGGGTCACCGCCAACAGCGCCAATCGTCCCGCAGCTGAAGGTGACAATCCGCTACCCAGTCAGACGATTTTCTCCACGTTTTTTGTGCAGGAACAGCAGGATAATTACACGTTATGGGCTCCGTCCGGCGGAGCTGCGCTACAACGCAGCCATTTCGCTGTGCGCCCTCTAGCGCCCCCATCAATTTCTCTTTATGTATAAATGAAATGTAATAGACATATTAAGATTTTTTTACAATTTTTAATTAAAGCCTATGATGTGATATTTCTATCTTGGTGGCATATGAGTATGATTAATGGAATGATTGTAGATGCAAGTGAGTAAGGCAGGGTGAAAGGTGATTTCAAATTTGTGGTGATATTTTCTGATTAAAAGGAAAAGCAATTTTTCCTACTGTCTAGTAATGCCCTGTCCCCTTGGTGTGAGGGGCCGTCTCTCTTGTTTACGGCCTTTTCCACACACACCTTTTCTAGCTTGGCATACTGCACTTCCTGTCTATTTGTCTCCACTTCCTGTGTCTTTGTCTCCACTTCCTGTCTCTTTGTCTCCACTTCCTGTCTCTTTATGTCCTTCTTTTTATGCCTTTCTCTCTTCTGGGTCAAAATTTGGTGATGACTAATAGTTCTAGTCTCCAAAAATGAGTGCTGCTGCGTACTACGTGAATTCATCTGCATAGTTTAAGCACTGCTCAACCCAATGCTATGTGCATGCACGTGAGTGCATGTATGTGCTAAGGACACAGGAAAGTGGCTGGCAATTACACTCCCAAAGTTTGTTGCGCTATTCAATACTTTGAGACATTAGTGAGATCATCACTTGTTTCACAAGGAAGGTAAGAGGAAGTCATCCCCGTATTAACCAATTCCAATATGGGATGCTCTCTCAATTACAGGGCGAAAGCATTTTGACCACAATACCATCATCAACCAAAGTCGCATTATGCCCAGCTTTGGAGATCGCTCCCCCTTGCTGTCCTAGGAACAGGTGCACTTTATAAAATTGTAGTGCTTTCTAAGTTTCTATTTCTCCTTCAGAACACACCATCTCGTGTCCCGGAGCTGTTTTCTAAAAGGTGGATGGATGCAATAGTTAGTACTCTGTTATGGGACGGAGGAACATCGAGGATTGCAAAAGGCTCATTAGCTCCTGGGGGGTATGATGGTTGAATCACCTGCTCTAATTTACACTACAGCTATGGGGCGTCCCACGTCATGGTGAGAAGTGAGTGAGTCATTGATCTGCATTGATAGACATGGTAGGGAGTGACCCTGGATACTCAGTGGCACTATATGGGACCACAGATTTTAAAACCCTGCCGCAGCAAACACCCAGAGTGATCAGGCTGTGGAAGAGGGCCACAAGAAAATTGGGCTGTAAGGGCAAGTTGACTGATCTCACCAGCTGGTGGGTGAGCAGGGGGCTGAAAGAATTGGGGCTTCTACACAGCTTTCACAGTTGGGAAGAGATTGGGATCTCCACTTCAGTAGATGTCTGGGGCTCAAAGGGTCTACAATCCTTTTAATAGCTTGACACTGACTTTTGTCTTGGGAAGTGGGTATTAGGGCTGGTTTTCTACTGATACATCTTAAAGTCTTACTTAAGGTGTATTACACCCATACAAGGCTAAAAATTGGATAAGGGAGAGTGACAGTCTTATAAATAGGTGGAGGACATTTCAGACTTTGGCTATGTAACAGTGGAAGTTAGACATGGGCATTGGGAGATGTGATCAGGAGGGCAATTTCTTTCAAATCATATGGCTCTGACCCCGGTTGAGGTGATTTTGTGTTGGGGGTCGGTGATTGTCTTAATATTGGAAAGAGCACAGCCCCTGGGAGCTAAACTCACATACTGGGAATACGGCAGGGCAGCCCTTTGACATGTCATAACTAAAGAGTATGGGCCTCATTTATGAGCAATTGGCATAGGGCAGCACCGCAAATCTTCTTGCTGTGCTGCCTACACCAATGTGAAAGGGCAGGAATGCACTGTATTTATGAAATATGTTCGATTCATGTCCTTTCCTCCTGTGCTGGTGCACAATTTGCTGCCTTGCATCAATGTAGGCAGCCTTGCACCATGGTGCAAGGGTGCCTCAATTGCAGGCAGGATTCTTTTTGTGCAGGAAGAGGCATCTTCCCCCCCAAACAATCCAGATTGATGTTTCCCTCTTTTTATGTGGACTGCAGAAGGCAACACACTTCGAAAGAGGAAAAAATGAGGTGGAATAAAACATTTTCTCCTCGTTACGACTGCTCTGGGGAGGCATAAGGTTTTGGTGCTGCCCCAGGTTTACGTGATTAAGTAAATCTGGGGCAGCGTCAAAATCCATAAGTGTTGCATGGGAAAACCCACCGCAAAGCTCATGGAACACCTCCTTGACGCAGAGTAAGGGAAGGCAACGACTTGCGCTGCTTTTTCTTACTCCATATCTATGAGGCCATGCAAAGCCATGCAGAGTGGTTTTGCGTCGCCTTATAGATATGATTGAGAGGCTTGTGCCACTGGAGCATCAAAAAAAGTGATGTTCTGGTGGCGCAAGCCTCTCATAATATATATATTCTGGGTCCACTGGTTGCCCATTTCGATACAGCTAGACTGTGGGGCAGAGCTGAGCTTCCAGCTTTAACAAAATAGACCTATAACATACATGTGTATATAAGGGCAGAAGTTCCTCTAGAACGTGTGACAATATGTGGGGCACCTGGATAAAGTATAGAGAAAACCTTGAGGTAGAAGGGTATATGCAGGCTCAGAGTGCCTCCCCAAATAGATGAAGGTTGCTTTGTGTAATGTGAATCGTTTGAACACTGCTGAACGTAAGTGTTTTATGATGTAAGATCTTATTGCATTTGTTTATATTAATGGAACATGCATTTGCTTAAAATAAGTCCTTATAATCCATGTGAACCGACTGAAAGTACAACGTTTTACAGTTTGAATTAAAATAATATTTGTTTTAAAAAACAAGTTTTGATTGGCACCCCCAATCAGCAGCTATAAAGACATTAAAACCACAAAACTGGAGCATCTTTCTGAAAAGCTCTCTATCGTGTGTGGGAGGGCGGGGGGTGGGGGGGACTTCTCGTGGCCATAACTCTAGAAAGCCCACAAGGACTAGGCTTGCAAACAGGTCTTCTACTGCTAAATGCCCAAAGTCTGAAATTACTCTACACCTATATCCAAGACTATCCCCCTCACCCTATGTAATTCCAGAAGGCGCTAAGGATTTTTCAGATTTAACAAAACCGAACCCTTGTTCCATATGAATTTGTCCATCTTGTCAACCCATTGGCAGCCGTCATGAGTCCTACAGCTGTATAATCTCAACTAAGGTAACTTCGTAAAATATGTTCCTTATGTTTTCCTTTGATAAGTACAGTGCTCCACTGCGCTGCGTTTTGCTCAACCAATTCAAAAAACTTTTTCAATGTATAGTTGTGTCTTATTCTTATCTTCGGTGTGAAGCACTCCTGAATTTCCAGGCATGAATCTCAAAGCGTTTTCAGTGAGGTTCTGTGTCTTACTTTAAGCTTCAGTGCTATCTACTTATGTATATATCTCAAGGAGGAAGACATGCCGATTCATGAAGAAAACCTTTGTGAATGACAAAACCAGACCTACCAACTCACACAACCCCCGTGTGTCACAAAATGTACGCTCTCTTCACATGGTCACCCACTTAAGAGCCAATATTGCACGGTAATAGATGTCCTGAGCTGGAAACCCCTTCACAGTGCGGGTTTCCAATTACTACATGAAGGCTCTGCAAAGCTGATATCCATGGTAGTTATAGCAATCTCCTCAGGTTTTTAGCGGCAGCCTGAAAAGCATTTCTTAGTGTCTTTTTTTGAGGGAGTGCTAAGTGGTTTCTAGGCAGTTCTTGGCATGAGGGCCCCTCCCCTCCATAGCCCCACCCCCCAAGGAACTCTTCATGGCTGGTCAGACAATTCCCACACATGGTGAGAATTTGTTCAATCCATGGGTTTGCATGCCTACTCCTAGAAATTCATGTTCCACACATCTTGCTGAATTTTCTCTTGCTATGCACAGCGCTCCAATTGCACACCCAGGACAGCAGAGGTTTCTGCAGATGCTGGGAAGGCGAGTTTGTACTATTTTAATCCCTCCTTTTACACAATTTTCGAAAATTACAATTTACCCAAAAATAGTACTGGAACTGTATTTACTGTTTTACTTCAGTACTGGAATATTTATGGAAAGTTAAACATACCCCAGATATTTCATGACAGGTTGAACTGTTGTAACTTAACAAAGACAGTGGCTGCTGCTATGAGGCTCCCACTGAAGGCAAAAACTAGGACTATCATGCATCCATTACTACGAAATACCCATGCAACAATGTTTTTACAATGCATTTAATTTTACAACGCATGCATTTACAACGAAATAGGTAATGGAACAAACACTCTCAGATTAAATAAATAAAATAATGTATGTAAGGCATACATGCCCAGAAGGTTGAGGGAGGTATTGATTTGCGGTAAATTTGCTTTACATTTCTCATTTTTGTTTTTTGAAACACACACCTAGATTGTCCCCAATGAGCAAATAATTATGTGGCATCTGAATGTCTGAAGAGGGGCTTCCCAGTTTGTCAGGCATATCTGGGACGTTTCCAAGTAACAATGCTTACACAATCCTTTCAAGTCAATCATACCACACCTGCGCCATGCTTGAGCACAGCAAACGCTTAAGCACTCTAGCCCATGTCTTTGCATCACCACTTAGCCGTACTACAGACTAAAAGAATAAATACCATATGATACGTCAACACCAGAGGTTCCATTTTGAAATAATCTTGAATACACTTAAGTACATCTGCTCTTCATTAGAATCCGGTGGCATCTGAAGGAATTGGGCCTGCTTTTCTGATCTCCAGACTGGCATGTGTTGCCCTACAACTTACCTTCAAGTTGTAAAGCAGGAGCATTTACTGTAAGCCTTACCTGGGGTGATTATTAAACCACCCAATCCATAATGCTCATATTCCTCATGTTAAGGGCCCCTACTCTTCGTTAAGGTTACTGAAGGGCAGCTTGTCAGATTTATGCCGGGCGTGCGGCCTCCAGCCCCCTCAGACTTGGCTGCTGCATTGCTCTACTGGAGCTCGCGCAGCTGTTCGCGCCTCGCGTGCACTGAGCAGCGTGGCACAGTCAGGCCGTTATTGGCCACCGCAGCTGTTACTAAGTCATATTAAGCAAATGATGCCGAAAATTGAACACAGCATAAAATGTTACCACTTGCAAAGTTCAGCCTTCAGCTTTGTAACCTGGTGCGGATGCATGGGCCCCGGGGTAGGGTTCACTAGAGTACGCGTTGAAATTATCGTAATTATCGTAATTACGTATTCCGAGCGTCATTTCCTTTTGTTGGCGATAGTGCTGTTTAGGCAATGCCAGTAAGCTCGATCCCCAGAAAGATCTTGGAAGGGTGTCATGAAAAATGACGTTTCTTTCTGTCAAGTGAGGAAAGTAACTGGAATGCACAGACGTACATACGGACCGAGCAATTTACTATGTTTAGAGTACTACTTCCCCTTTATGAAACAACCCCACTCAGTAATCTTTCGTACGTAGAAGGCAAGTTGTGCTTACTATCAGTCATATGATAGGAAAAGTGAATTTTAATATTATATTGTAAATAGCCAGATTTAGGGTTATAAGGAAAGCTCAAAATGGGATATTGCATTCATAAATAATTTTATGCATGTTCAATGGCCATAGCACATGGGTAAATCCTGCTCAAGGGGTTAAGAGTGGTCAGCATGGTTTGCCTGGAAAGTTTGTGAATACACACAAACTTGATCGATTTGGGTGTTCACAAATTCCTTTCAGAACCTTTGCCACCCTGGATATGGTCAGATATGTATTTACATTGAAGGCATGTGTAAATACCTTTCTAGGGTGGAATGGGGAAGGAAGCATCCCAACATTCTGTGAGCGGGTTGGGCAGGGCTTTAAGTAGGCCGGGTCCTGCCGGTGCTCAGCACATGCAGTTCTTAAAAGCAGGTGGTGAGATGGGTCCCTATCGGGCTCTGCATTTTTACCCTTACCCACAGGGTGAAAAAAAAATATTAACTCTGCAGCAGTACCCCCCTTCACTGCCTTTGAGGTAACTTCAAAGAGCTCGCTATAGTTCTTTCACAGTCTCATCATTTCAGTACTGAAGCATTTTCAATATTCTATACAATGAAACAATAGTTGGTGCTTATTTCTCTTACGCAACTAACAACCACTGTCAAAGCCAATAGTTCTCGCTTGTTGCTGGTGTAATGTTACTTGTATTATATATCTGGATGCAAAGACAGAAGTAGCACAGTACCAGTTGAGCGGCACACTATGCTAAGCACAGGTTTTTTATGTGTTTTTAAGCCATGCTCCTAATTACATCGGCCACACGCCTTTGAAAGACCCCCCAGTTTTTTCATTCCACTTAAAGCCCTGGGAAATATTTTCCCCCTGGAGAAGTAAAATTGGGGCAATGCATAAAGTTTCTGGCATTTCAGGAAATGTAATAGTAGACCATGTGAAACAATCGTAACCTACCTTACTAGATGTGCTCAACTCTGAGCCGTAGATTTGTCTGTGTCTTGAATCTTGAGACGTAAAAGATAAAACCCTGCTTGTTCAGCTGAAACTTTACACTCTTGTTACTAGTGAAGGCCACCTACTAAATTCTCATGATCTCAACTTGGCACAAGTGTGTTCCCTTTGTAAGAATTTTTTCATGTGATTGGTGCTAAAACTGTGTGTGTAGAAGGGAATATATTCAGGATCCGCCTTGAGTAGGGGACCCTAGCTCTATAGCTGATGTATGGGGATCCTCTCAGTGATTATCTCTGTGATTCACAGACTAATATTCTCGGTAATAAGCCCCCGTAGACACAACAGAAAACGTGAGATTGAGATTTCTTCAACATCGTTTAAAATTATGCTGGCATACATGCCAACACACTGCCATTGCCAAGAATCCACAAAACTGTGACTGGATCCGCTTTCCAGACTTAGGGCCTGATTTAGATCTTGGCGGGCGGGTTACTCCATCACAATGGTGAAGGATATCCCATCCGCCAAAATATAAATCCCATTATATCCTATGGGATTTTATATTTCGGTGGATGGGATATCTGTCACTGTTGCAATGGAGTAATCTGTCGGCCAAGATCGAAACCAGGCCCTAAATCTGGAAAAGATTTGAAAATTTCGAAATTTGCATCAATGCAAATTTGTACACCTGCTGGTGCAGACGTATGAACGTTTTGGTGAATCGTGCCTAGAAAATCAAAGGTCAGTAGGACAGTCCAGTGAGTGATCAGATCCACTGTTGAAATTTGGATATTATTGAAGGTTGTAGTTTTTTTACAGCACTCACTTTTTATTGATTTTTGATGTATTTCTTTGCTACAGAGAAACAAAGCAATAACAATGCAACCATAGTGCTTTTTTCCCCATCGCCCCCACCCTAAAAGCCCTCCCTCCACTGAACATCCAGTGGCATGGGAAGGATGTACTTTGAAATCTAGTAGCATCATTCCTTAGAGTTAGTTTAGTTGATGGACAATGCCTTCTGAAGGCAAAGTCAAGCTTCTATGGCTTGTCAGGCAGTACGGGTTCAAGGCCCCACTCCCACCAAAGCTCTTTTTCCTCCTCTTTCACAGTGAGAACTTTTTCATGGATAGCAGATCTGAAAAATGTTTTTTTGATGAGTGTGCGTCTTCGTCTTAGAAATATATGTTCCACACATCTTGCTGAATTTCTTCTTGCTAGGTACCCCACGCACCCAGTGGGAAGCACAGGATTTTGGGAATGCTGAGAAGGATAGGTTTTCATTTTTAATTCATGTTCTAATTTATTTGTGGAAATTACAACTTTGTCCCGAATAGTCCAAGAGTTGTATTTCCTATTAGAGCATTTTAAGGCAGGGAAAAAGTGAGCAGTTGCCCAGGGTCATCACCTTCCAGGGGGACCCTGATAACTGATAATGGTATGCATATAAATACTTTTTTAATTTGACAGCACAGACTCGCTCTCGCTAAAAGTTCACCTTCAAGCTCTCAGACACTTGCTGGCAATTAAATGAAAACATAGGCCCATATTTATCATAAAGTAACACAGCACAGCAAGTCACCTGGCTGCGCTGCGTTACAGGGAAAGGGTAGGAATGTGACGTATTTAAAGCAATACTGCAGATTCCCGTCCTTTCATAAATGGCTTCATAAATCTCCTTTTTTTACTGTGTCGCTCTTGCACCACGTTGCATGGTGCAAGAGCGATGCAACAGGGCTCGCAAATATGTCCCACAATCATTCTGTCTCTCCCTCCTTATTGCACCTCCCCTCTTCTACTTCACCCCTCCCTCTTTACCTCTCTCTATCCCCACAATTCTATGAACCTACCTGGACTGAAGGCTCCTGTACATTCCCGCTCGTTGCCAGTGTTAGATTGGTTCAAGGGGTACATAAACGAAGCCAGACACAATAAGGAGCTTATAAAGATGCCAACAACGAGGTAAGTCAGTGAGTTTATTGCCAAAACAGCAGGACACAGAAACAGCCTCCGCTCACAATAACGCCGCCGCCCAACTGCCCAACCCCACCATTCTCGAACC
This sequence comes from Calotriton arnoldi, assembly GCA_963921515.1. Lineage (NCBI taxonomy): Eukaryota > Metazoa > Chordata > Amphibia > Caudata > Salamandridae > Calotriton > Calotriton arnoldi. The sequence continues at coordinate 1,053,873 of CAWUFW010000063.1, read as the reverse complement.
CTTCCACTCGAACCCTTCCATGAAACCATGCATACCGGGGCATGCCAAGGACACGGCATGCGGAACGTAAGAAGTGCCAATACATAAGCCAACTCATCTTTCCCCTTTACAAACAATACATAAAAGCAAAAATTAAATACAGGAAACGTACCACATAAGAAGATAATATTTCAATACAGTAAGTGCACCACACAGGAAAATAATAGAACACTTGAACAGGCTGCATAACTACTGTGATTGCAGGACATAGTCACAGAACCTGGTAGGTGGTCTAGTGACCCTGGAAGACAAAGACTGCTCCTTCGCCACCTGTTTGCCATTCAAATCCCTTTGTGGCCTATGTTTGCCAGACTCATCCTCCCGGTGCCAATGAGAGTGTATATAGTGCCACTAGCACTAGTTCTAGTGGCACTATATACACTCTAGGAATGATATTTGGCAGTTGTTCTTGTAACTGAGCACATAGTATAGTACAAGTGTTTTTTAAACATGTTTTAACATATCATTTCTCCACTTCATCATGGTTCAGTATGTCACTATGGGGCATATTTACAAGGGCTTTATCTCCGCTTTTTTGGCTTACAAAGACAAAAAGCGGAGATAAAACCAGCGCCCTATTTACAAGAGGGTGCTAACATGCATAATTGCATGTTAGCACCCTTTTCACTAACGCCTCACTTTGCATCTCCAATGAGATGCAAAGTGGCGTTACTGAGCGTACTCAAGATGGGCTACCTTGCAAATATCGCTGATGTTTACATCGCGATATTTACAAGGCAGCCCACATGATTTTAGCACACATTAGATTTTGGCGAAAACGGCCGTTTTCGCCAAAACCTAACGTCTGCTAAAATCCTGACTTAGCCATCCCTAACATAGGGGTGGATTATGCTGATACGACCCTGTGGGTCGTATCAGCAAGGTTATCGCCCTTTTGCAGGGAACATCGCTGGAAAACCAGCGATGTTCCCTGCAAAGGGCGATAACCTCGCTATCTCTGGAATCTTTATCGCCCTGGAGTAACGTGTTGTTAATAACGCGCTACCAGGGCGATAAATACCAGAGATAGCCTGCGATAATATAATTATCGCTAAGCACGGCCAGCGATAATTATCGCTGGCCGTTGTTAATATGCCCCTATGTTCTTCTTTTCACAGGTGACAACAACTACCCTGTAGATTCTTCACAAAGGAGACCACAGGTGTCTGTAGGTTGTATCGTTCTAATCATCAACACTTTTAGTTTAATCACATAGTTTTGCAGTAGCAATAATCATCTAGGTCCTGAGGAAGGCCGCGATCTGAACTAGATCATCATGGCTGAAACATGTAGACCCTTTGCTTAGACCAGCGCGCTTGACAATTTTTTCAGACCGCGCTTGCACTGTGTTTTAACCTTGACACCAAGAGGCAACCATTAAAACATTTTTCTCTCTTGGTAGCCAATTTTAACATCACTTTATACATCACCACATCCTTTGCACTGCAACCATCACCACGTACATTTTCATGCTTCACATTAAACGGATTTTAGGAGATCCTATTCACTGACTCTTAAAACATCCCTGTGCTCCTCCCTCACAGTGAGGGGGTTGTAGCCCTTGGTTGCACTAGGATTTGCAACCAAGAGGAGATCCCAGATGATGAAGCATGCCACTTCGGTGGGTGATGGGATTCCGTCCTTTTAAAGAGGACTTTTTCCACTTTTTCCATGTTTGAGTAGGAGCCACTCGCTTGTACTGTCTGTGCTCATGAGCTTTCTTTAGAGAGTCTGATAGACCTGCAGACTCTTTTGTTTGATACTTGATTGTTCTGGGGATTTCATCCGCGCAGGTCTTTAAACCTTTCCCTGAGACCCTCCACTTATCATAGTGTTTTGTTTGTATGATATAACAAACCATTAATAATGGATAGTTCTTCAAAAACAATTATCAATGAGAAAAACTCTTGTCTGACCTACAATAATTTGCTAAGCGGCCTCCATTAGGCTCATGTTGAAAGCGGGTATAACATAAACCACTCGGGCTAGGTACTTATTTAAAAAGAGTTCTATCTGATTTTTATTTTTTTCAATATTCAAAATATCTTATCAAAAAACAGAGTTTAGACAGACAACAAGAGAATCCCACATATGACAACACATCAGTGGAAACTCTGTTTTTTGATTGACTCTCACCACTGCAGTCATTATCTAGTGTTTGTCATTCTAAACATTTGGAGTTCCCTGGATATACATCTCCCTTTTTTGTGTATGAGTGTGTGGTGTGCATGAGACATTTATGGCAGATAGTATGAATGATGGATGTTTGTTTTTGGGGTCAATGGTAATGTATTCTATGACGTCATTTATTGGAATGTAATTGTAACTTTGTCATTGTTCGTTTGGTATCTTTGCAAATTTGCATTTGTTGTAGTAATATGAATTATCTTTGTATCACGGTTGTTCTACTGATCGTTATATGAACTAATGTTTTTATATGTATTTAAAAAAAAGAAAGTCGATCAGACAAACAAAAATCTTTTTCTAAAATAAGATATTTTGAATATTGAAAAAAATAAAAATCAGATATAACTCTTTTTAAATAAGTACCTAGCCCGAGTGGTTTATGTTATACCCGCTTTCAACATGAGCCTAATGGAGGCCGCTTAGCAAATTATTGTAGGTCAGACAAGAGTTTTGCTCATTGATAATTGTGTTTTTCCCCCCTCACTCTTGGACCTCATACGTACTCTAGGGGGCACCTTTCTCTCATATAGTTCTTCAAAAACATTCTTGTACCTTACACCTGAACTATTCACAGAATTCCATGTAGACCAACCTTTGCTCATACCTCCCATGACCTCCTTGATTTCCTGGTCTGTTTCACACGCATCCCTCCATTCTTGTTCTGATATGGCTCTTTCAGAATGGCTCTCTACACTGTAAATAATCTCCATGTCATTGTCCTTCCCTTCCTTATCATCCCCATTGTCCTCACTACTAGGTAATCTGTACAGACAGTCTGCTAACATATTCTTTTTCCCTGGCTCATACGCAACTTTAAAATGATGTTCCTGAAGTCTGTACTGCCATTTGTCAATCCTGGGGGTTGCTCACTCTCCCCCCTTTGTAGTGAAAAGTTGGAATAAAGGCTTTTGGTCAACTCTTACTGTGAACCTTGAACCCCACAAATATGGCTTAAAATGAACAATGCAGGAGGGAACCTCGATACCGGAGTAGTCACCGCTCGAGGATAGACTCCTCCTGGATCCCATGACCGATAAGGCAATATCCCTCACGTATCGTAAGCTTATTAATAACTCTCCAGACTACATGGGACCCCTAAGGGAAACCTGGGAATCAGATATTGATCTCCTTGAGGATGATGATTGGGCTGAGGCCCTACAGAGCCCCAGAGAAATAGCTATCTGGGCACGCTTTCGACTGGTCCAGCTCCGCATTCTTCACAGATCCTATGCCTCGCGAATGGTTCAATTTCGTATTGGTAATTGTATGTGTGAGGAGTGCGCGAGGGGATGTGGAGAGAAAGGGTCATTCTTCCACATACTGTGGGACTGCCCCATGATCCGAACATACTGGGAGAGCCTGTCTTGCGTAATGTCTAAAGTAGTGGGAGAACCGGTATTGACAGAACCGAGGTGGCACATTCTGGGAGCAACTGGGGAGACAACATGGCCACAATGGGCCAAGACCTGGCTGGCATTGGCAGGGGGGTGGCCAAAAGAAACATCGCCCGCGCATGGGGGGCGGGTGACGCCCCATCAGTAGAAGCCTGGAAAAGAGATATGGATTGGTGCTACAGGGCGGAACAATCACTGGGGGAACAATTTAACATGTTAGCCCACCAATTTGACTTAGCCTTTATAAATGAGCTCTGTTCACCACCTGTACAATTTATGAACACTTTCAATGGTAGAGGTCTGGGCTCTACTATTGACTACATTATGATAACAAGAATACACTCTAGTAGGTTGAAAGCCTTTATGACGCATACTAATTCTATTAGTGATCACTTTCCTATAAGTATTTCTATCAGTATTCCTTGCCCTATTTCGAGTCACCCCGCTAGTAATAGCGAGTTGAATTTATTCCCCTTTGAACCAAAAATTAAAACATTGAATGGTTACTCGCTGAGCTGGGCCAGAATAGATCCTCAAGTGATATTCAATAAATTAATTCTTGAATGTTCACGTGAAGTAACTATCTGTCTGGATGAGAGGGCTGAAAAGATAGATATCCTAAAATCGTTTAGTATTATTAGTAAAACAATTAAGGAATTACTAACAGTGAAAATCACACAGAGAAAGGAACAAGAAAAGGGTTGGTTTAATACAGACTGTACTAAAGCCCATTCTAACTTGAAGAAGGTTCTACATAAGAAGGATAGTACACAATGTGAAAAAAATATGGCTAGGTCAGCATATAAGTATGCAATAAAAGAACGGAAAAAAGCACTAAAGGACGAGGCATGGAAATCTCTGCTTAAAGCTAGTGCCCTGAAAGACAACACTGCTTTCTGGAAAGTGGTTAATGCTCCTCTTTTAAACCCTATAGACCGGCCCACAGTTGAGGTTGCTATTACCGAAAACTCTTGGGTAGACCACTACACAAACTTATATAATGACACACAGGATCAGGACTTTGGAGTTTTAATGGAGAGAAACTTGTTAGTTTCTGGGGAGCAGGCGGGTGTTTTTCCCATAGATTTGTATTTTTCTCTGCAGGAGGTGTTATGTGCTATTAATGATAGTATAGCTGGAAAAGCCCCAGGACCAGATGGTGTCCCTGTAGACATATTCAAATCCAATCTGGTTTTCTGGGGTCCTCTTTTAACCCAGGTATTAAATGCTTGTAGTCAGCAACGTTTAATATCATCTTGGTCAGATTCCATCGTGGTCCCCATTTTTAAAAAGGGTGATCGAAATAATCCGGTGTGTTATCGCCCCATCTCCCTGCTGGACTCGACTCTTAAAATTACAGGTCGAATAATTTTAAATCGTTTACAATCATGGGTGGAAGAAAATGGGGTCCTTTCTAGACTACAGTACGGTTTCCGTAAGGGCTTAGGAACGGTGGAACAAGGATTGAACTTAAACTTAGTGATCGACAAATACACACGTGCAAAGCAAGGAAAGTTGTTCCTAGCATTTGTCGACCTAAGTTCCGCGTTCGACTGTGTGAATCATAACAAATTATGGGGCATACTGAAAGAACTAGGGATGGCTCCCCCGCTTTTAATTTTTATAATGCAATTGTATAGTGAGGCTGGAGCCAGGGTCCGTTATGGAAAACAGGGCGAATGCACAGCTAAATTTCCTATTAGAAAAGGCGTAAGGCAGGGCTGTGTGCTCGCCCCTCTACTTTTTAATTTGTATATAAATGATTTAGGACAATTTTTAGAAGGACAGTGTCAGGATCTTCCCCAAATTAATAAACAAGCTGTGCCAGCGCTGATGTACGCTGATGACGCAGTTTTGATGGCGCGTACTCAATTAAGTTTGCAGAAGATTTTAAATAACTTTGTATTATTCATGAATGAGAGGTGCCTAAAAGTCAACATTTCTAAGACTTTTATTATGAAATGTGGGAAAACTAATATTAGATGCCGTGATATATTTATTGAAAATTCAAAGATAGAATGTATTAACAGCTTTTCTTACCTTGGTATACAATTTGATTATCGAGGTACTTGGGCCCCGGCGGTAAAGGGAAGAAATTTATTATTTATAAAAACAATTGGAGCTCTCACTAATTTTGCATGGAGGCTGGGCAGAAGACCAATCCCAGAATTGATTGTTATATATAAGGCTAAATGCGTGACTTCAGCCGTGTACGGAGCGGGTATATGGGGTTATAAAGATGTGAATTCTATCCAAATAACAGAAAACTCGTTTTTAAAATATCTATTGGCTATCCCAAACAGTATAGCAAATTTTATCTGTCATTCTGAACTTGGTCTGCAATACATTACTGACTTAATTAGAATAGAGCCTATTTTATTATGGCATAAAGTATGGGTAACAGAGGAGATGAGCCTTAATCGTGAGGTTATCAAGGATTGCCTGGGCCTGACCAGGACAGCGAGTATACCATGGTTAAATTATATCAAAAAGTTTATGACTGACATTGGCCACTTAGAATATTTTGAGCAACCTGATACTCTGTCTAAATTGAGTAGAAAGTCCCTCAAAGTAACATGTTTGGCCCATATGCAAGCTAATAGGTTAGCACTCGAGATCATAAAAAAGTCTGTCATGGATAACCAAATGATGCTTTCTTGTCACGCTATTCAACCGTACTTAGTACATGTATCCGGGTCCTATGAAAGGATGTTATTAACACGATTCCGATTGGGAATCTTTCATAGGTTGATAAGTTTTCCTAACATTAATGACTGGTCAAGAATCTTAGATGTATGCCCATGTGATGGCATCTCTAATCAGTCTACCATACATGTACTTTTTTTCTGTAAATTTTATCAGTACCCTAGAAATAGATTTTTAAAACAGATCTTAAAAAAACTGGGACTTAGACAATGCCGACCTGCTTTACTAGTATTACAAATTTTAGATGGTGAACTAATTGTTTTTTGTGTATCCTCATTTTTAAAATGTGCTATGAATTATAGGAAATTTTTATGATTATGATAAATGTATGTATTGTTTTTATTGTGCAAAATGTTTATTCCCAGAGTGTGCTCCTTTTTCTCTCTTTTCTTTGCTGTGCTTTTATGATTTATGAATTAAATCGAATAAAGCTTTAAACAAACAAACAAACACCTGAACTATTCACAGAATTCCATGTAGACCAACCTTTGCTCATACCTCCCATGACCTCCTTGATTTCCTGGTCTGTTTCACACGCATCCCTCCATTCTTGTTCTGATATGGCTCTTTCAGAATGGCTCTCTACACTGTAAATAATCTCCATGTCATTGTCCTTCCCTTCCTTATCATCCCCATTGTCCTCACTACTAGGTAATCTGTACAGACAGTCTGCTAACATATTCTTTTTCCCTGGCTCATACGCAACTTTAAAATGATGTTCCTGAAGTCTGTACTGCCATTTGGCAATCCTGGGGGTTGCTCACTCTCCCCCCTTTGTAGTGAAAAGTTGGAATAAAGGCTTATGGTCAACTCTTACTGTGAACCTTGAACCCCACAAATATGGCTTAAAATGAACAATGCAGGAGGGAACCTCGATACCGGAGTATTCACCGCTCGAGGATAGACTCCTCCTGGATCCCATGACCGATAAGGCAATATCCCTCACGTATCGTAAGCTTATTAATAACTCTCCAGACTACATGGGACCCCTAAGGGAAACCTGGGAATCAGATATTGATCTCCTTGAGGATGATGATTGGGCTGAGGCCCTACAGAGCCCCAGAGAAATAGCTATCTGGGCACGCTTTCGACTGGTCCAGCTCCGCATTCTTCACAGATCCTATGCCTCGAGAATGGTTCAATTTCGTATTGGTAATTGTATGTGTGAGGAGTGCGCGAGGGGATGTGGAGAGAAAGGGTCATTCTTCCACATACTGTGGGACTGCCCCATGATCCGAACATACTGGGAGAGCCTGTCTTGCGTAATGTCTAAAGTAGTGGGAGAACCGGTATTGACAGAACCGAGGTGGCACATTCTGGGAGTATCTGGGGAGACAACATGGCCACAATGGGCCAAGACCTGGCTGGCATTGGCAGGGGGGTGGCCAAAAGAAACATCGCCCGCGCATGGGGGGCGGGTGACGCCCCATCAGTAGAAGCCTGGAAAAGAGATATGGATTGGTGCTACAGGGCGGAACAATCACTTTATCAAAGCAGGGGCTGCCCGCGCAAATGGGGGAAGATATGGGGAGCATGGGCAAAATATAGAGGTCTTTGGGCAGAGGAATGAAGGCTGCTTACAGGCTTCCCTAGACCGCATAACTGAGCGATACTTCTCAGGGGAGCAATAGTAGCAGCAGCAAACCAGTGAAATCCAAGGTATGTTGTAACTTGGGGTACAGGGAACACATGTAAACTTATGGGACTTTATAATTTATGTACAATGTCTATCTGAAGATTGTTACATGTTCAATAAAAAGATTTTGTTTAAAAAAAATGAACAATGCCCCACCAACAGGCCAGCGCCTCCAGGTCAATCACAGAATAAATCACTTCTGCTCCCCTCAAACTTCCGGAGGCAAACGCTGCCACCTCATCTTTGCCCCCTCTGCATTGCATAAGCACAGCATCCAAACCTCTTTGACTGGAATCAGTCATGATTATGGTCTGATCTTTGGTGTAAAAGGTTTGAGGGGAATGGCCTGTGCAACTTCTCTTTTAATTTCAGCAAATTCTTCTGCACACTGTATTCCAAACAAATCTGATATTCTTTTTGAGCAAACTCCTTATGTGATAGGTTTTTGTAGCACAATTGGGAACAAATCTAGCATAAAATTCAATGAGCCCCATGAAGGACCTTAACTGGTCCTTGTCGCTTGGAGTGCAAAAATCTTCTATAGCTTTTACTAAGCTAGCTTTGGGTTCCACACCTTCCACGGACATTTTATAGGCCAAATACTCTTCTGTGGGCATGCTCAATTTACACTTTTCAAGCCTGAGAGTCACACCCTTATCCTTTAAAATGGACAATACTCGATGCAGCCTCTCATTGTGTTGTTCCTGATCAGCGCCATATACTAGAACATCATCCTGGAAGGCCATCACTCCGGACATCCACCTAAACATGCTCTCCACAATCCTCTGAAAAACCGCAGAAGCAAGTTCAAAGGGCATGCGTTTGAATTGGAATAGCCCATCTGGATTGATAAATGCCATTCAGTGCCTAGAATCAGGGTGCAAATCAATCTGATGATAGGCAGATGTCAGATCTAACAAACTAAACCATCTTCCCCCTTAAGTATAGAGGTCATTTCTGTGATATTGGGTAAGCAATATTGATTCACTCATATATGTTCGTTCAAGTCGTGTAAATCAACGCACATGCGCAGAGATCTATCAGCCTTCTTGGCCAGAACAATGGGAGCCACCCAGTCCGATGACTCGATTAGTTCTATCACAGCGTTTGCACACAGTTTTTCGAGTTCTTGTTCCAATTCAGCCCGCAAAGCTAAGGGTACTTTGCGAACCTTATGTACGACTGCTTGAGCTCATTCATTCAATTTTATCTTGTGCTTGAAACCTTTGAGTAAGCCTAGTTCCCTTCTGAAAACTTCAGGATATGTTGATTCCCATGTTTTCCCTGCACCATCAGAGCCTGGGTATACTCCTTCCTTAGTATTACCCAATGAGGATTGTAACACATATCAGAATCAAATTCTCCCATGACTTCGATAACTTTTCCCCCAAAGCTTACCGGATGAATAGAGGAACACGTCAAAGATAAACCCTGATCCTGGAATTATTCCTTCCATATTTTCTCACTCAAAATGGTGAACGGGGACACTGAATCTGCCAACGCTCTTACTTCCACCCCATTGATGTCTAGTATACAAAGAGGTCTTGTAGAACCCTGCAAGTCTATTCCACACACATCCTCTGAGTTTGTCTGTCGATGAGTTCCTGTACTGGTGAAGACCTCATCTTCTTGGCTAGATGAAGTATCCTCCTCTTCTGGTTTGCTATGTTCCACTCTGTGTACCTTACCAGAAGATGATCTGCCTGAAGATCTACATACTCTCGCAAGGTAACCCCTTTTTGAACACTTGCCACATATTTTATCAGTTGCTGAACACACCTTGGCATTACCAAGATAAGTGGTACTACCACATCTATAACATTGTAAATGCTGTTTAAATGGTTTCTTGTCACACTTCTCCTGTCTGTTGACCTTCTTCTGATCATATTTGTTCTTTTTAGTTTTACTTTTAATGGCTAGCACTGCTTGGGAATGAGCTTTTGAATCCGATACAGACATCTGTTCCATGTATGACGTTGTACTTTCTATTCTGGTAGCAATATCTAGAGCTTTTTGCAAAGTTAAGTCTGACTTGCACAGCAAAGCTTCTTGTACTTTCTTATTACGTCTCTTTTCTACTAATTGGTCTCTTATCATTTCTTCTTCAAATGATTTGTACTCACAAGAAACTGCTAAGATGCGTAATGCCCCTACATAGGTTAAAGCTGACTCTCCAGGCATTTGGTACTCTTTTGTAAAATTTGTGCCTTACTAGTGTCACATTTTTACATGCTTTGAAATCCGTATCTAATGATTTGATGGCAGTAGCATACTCATCCTCCACTCTATTCCCCTGACCATCAGCTATTAATACCTCAATTTTGGGACTATGATTCAAAATGTTACGACCCTCCTGACCAATACAATGTCTTAGGATTGCAAATATTTTCTTATGAGTAAAAGATTCACCTTCAAGGGCATCTAAATATGCCTCAAAACCCTCCTTCCATTTTTCCCAATCTGTCTAAGGGGATGCAGGGGTGGGTACAAATGCAGGCGTGGAGCAATTGACTGTTGCATAGTTGTAGAGCTAATCGTTTGTTGTCACAGTACTTATGAACTGTCAGAGCCAGTTCAATTGATAATTATTCTGCATAAATGTAGAAAAATATACAACACCCACAAGATGTGGCAGACCCAACTGAGGAGAGACTACCAGTAAATAAAAACACTGGATTAAGGCGCAAAAATGTCATCCATGAGATGCAAAGAAGGATGCATGTGTTGTAGAATACGACAGGGCACGCAGGAATACTGGAGCACACGGTGTACGTGTAATCGTATGCAGGATTGAAATATAGACACACAGCAGAAACTTATGGTGTGGGTGTCACTAGCAATATGCACATACAGTGCTCACCATTTAGTATGGCACGCAAGAGCAGCTTAAACGCTACAGATGTGTATTACTGGCGGAATGCGGGTTGAAAAAACTCAGGAAAGTAGAGTTTCCCAAATTAATATGACGTCTGGGTGAAATCAGTGAAACACGCAGCATTCACTTGTGCGTGTCACCGGAGATGCCCTGGACTCCTTTGAAACGGACCCGATCCAAAATAGCCGCATGACGTAAGGTGTCATGAAACACAGGAAACGTTGAGTTTCTCAAATTGATATTGCTTCCGGATGACACGCAGAATTCAGGTGTGTGTGTCACCGGAGATGCCCCGGAATCGGCCCAATTCAAGATGGCCACACGACGTGAGATGACATCACGGCACCCTGGAGCACGGCAGGCAGAAACAGCAACAGCTCGAGCGGAGGCGCTCACGCTACTGAGGAAACATCGCTGACTAGTATATCATTTAAAAAATGTAACTTGGAAGGGTGCAACGCTAGCTAAGCAGTTAACGCACAGCTCACTATACCGCTGATTGATGCAGCATCCATGAAGCACTGGAAGTGCACCACGGTCCATCTGTCATCCGCATCAGGTCCTCGGCAACCATCAGAAGAGGCTCCTGGCATCGTGGGATGTCCTGCTGTCGCCTGCAACTCGTTGCCGATATAAAGATGCAGTCAGTAAGTTTATTGCCAAAACAGCAGGTCACAATAACACTGCCGCCCAACAGTCCCAACCCCACCATTCTGGAACCCTTCCACTCCAACCCTTCCATGACACCATGCATACCAGGGCGTGGCAAGGACAAGGCATGCGGAATGCAAGAAGTGCCAATACGTAACCCACTAGAGCTTCATATAAACATGAGTTTATTTCGGTACTGCTTCTAGCAGGAGCTTCTTCCAAGCTGTCTCCACTCCACCCATCCTCTCTCTACCAGCCGTCTCTCCCACTGTATTCTTTGCCCGAGCTTTGCCCGAGCCTACAATTCCAGAATGTTTGGGAGCATGCACTGAGAATGCCACATTACCCCCTCTCTAACTCAAATCTCTCTAGCCAGGGCCGGCTTTAGGGTGGTGCAACCGGTGCAGCCGCACTGGACTCTGACTTGGAAAGAGGGGCACTGACCTCAGGGGGGGGGGGGCGCTGTGTTTAGCAATAACATGATTTAAGAGCACCTGCTGCAGAGTTCCTTGTGTGTTCAGCTTTCAGGGAGCAATAAAAATGTCTCAATAACTCTTGTCATTAATGGTCCTGCTAGAAAGAGAGATCGGAGTTTTGTCTAGTGGCAGTCCCAACTCGCCATAAAGTAGTGCAGTGCAGAAGGTTAATGTGCCTCCTGCAAAGAACAGATTTGTATTTTATGTGGATAGCTGAGTGGATTAGTAAAGCCAGCCTTTACCAGCGCTTTAAAACAAATGAAATGTATGTGAGAGAAGGGCTATGGAGGGATGAGGGGCACTTTTGACGGGTGGTACTGAGGGAATCCGAGGAGTAGGCCCTGGGGGAAAATATTGTTGCACCAGGTGCCACCAGTGCTGAAGCCTGCACTGTCTCTTCCTAGTATGTCGTTCACCTCTCTCCACCCAACTCTGTGTGTAGGTCCACCATCTGTCTGAAAATGGATCATCGTATACTTCCATCGTATATGGTTTCATATACTGTCCATCGTCTACTCTATGTACACACTGTTGCCTTTGTATATCATAATGCTATGCTATATAATATCATTATGCTATTTCTATATTCTTTGCGCTCACTTCCTGTCAATATTCTTCGTTTTAACTTCCTGCCAATATTGGAAGATTATATCTACGCTGTTAGTTTAAATTGCGCACCTCTCTTACACACTAATGTAACATTTTCTTTTTGTGTTTAAACACATGTATCTGTTTCCTATCTTGTATGTAATCCATGTACTCTGATGCCTTTACGTCATGTAACTGGTTCTCTTGTAAAGCGCTCTGACACCTTCGGGTAAAGTATGCGCTATATAAAAATGCATAAATAAATAAAATAAATACACTCTTTATCACTCTCTCTCACTCTCCCACACACTCAGTGCCTACCTCACAGTGCCCTCTCTCTACCTCAACTCTCTCTCTACCTCACAGCTCTCTGTGCACCTCCTTTATTTCAACTCACCCCCTTCACCTCATCTCTCTCTTCATATCTCCTCTCTAGCTCAATCCATTTTCTCTACCTCACACCTCACACTCTCTCTCTACGTCTGTGTCATTGACCTCTCTTTATTTACTGCTGCTCTTCTCTCTATCACTTTTCTTTCTACACCTGATCTCTCTGCTTTTCAAAACCTTTCTCAACTGTTCTTTCTGCCTCACATCTCTCTTTACTTGACCTTTTTTTCTATACCTCTTAGTATTGTTCCCCTTTTTCAATTTTACTGCTCTTTGTACCTTGCACGTCTCTATACTTCTATTACTACCTCTCTCTGCCTCTCCCACTCTACATGTCCTTCTCCCACACCTAGCTCTCTCTAACTCGCTCGAAAACCTAACCTAACTGTTCACCTCTCTTTCCCTACCTACCTCTTCCTCTTTCTACCTATCCTTTCTTTGCCTTACTTCTCTCCCTATATCACTGATCTCTCTACCCCATCTCTTAAACAACCTCTCGTTTTGCTCTGCTTCACCGCTCTCTCTCACCATACCATTCTCTTTGCCTCTACATATTTCTCCTGTCTCCCACTCCTTTTATTTTTCTCACTCAATAGAGATGTAGGTCACTGTCTAGATAAAGCAGTACACACAGAGAAAGGGGAGAGGAGGGATAAGGAGACGAGAACTGAAGAGAAAATCATCAGATATCATCAATCAATCAATCAATCAGGGAATTTTGAAGCGCGCTACTCACCTGTGAGGGTCTCAAGGCACTTGGGGTTGGGGGGGGGAGCAGATATCATACAATGAAATGGGGAAAATCCTCCAAGAGCTGCTTTGATTTTCACTGTACAGATAGAGTGCCAATTGTGAAGGTGGATTTATTTGGGATTACGAATATCCAGCAATTAAAGTTACAATTTTAAGCACATGGGTGCATTTGCTTTTTTAATTGCTATGCACTAACTAGTCCATTAAATATTATTCGAGTCACCCATACCCTTCCAAACTAGTTAGACACTGAATTCTTCGTAAATTATTGTTGTTGAAAAACAAAAAGATCTAGATCAAAGCACAAGAAGAAATTACTTTGCCAATGCTTGTTAAAACTTTTTTTGGTACTGTTTGGGTGGCAGATGCTGGACAGCTTGGGCTGTTACCTGTTTATGCGTGCTCCGGTTTCTGAAACTTTAGCATACAATTCAATATTGTTTGGCATCAGGGGGCCTTGAATTAGCTGAAAATCTGAAATAAATTCATAGTTTGTCCATACAGGAGCCCCCAAAATATTTCTTGCCCAGGGCCTGAAAAGTCCTTAAAAAGACACTGTCTATTGTTCTTAATCCAGCACTAGACTATTTGTGGAAAGTTAAACATTCCCCAAATATTTTAAGGCGGGGTTGAAATGTTGCAATTTAACAATGCCAGTGGCTGCTGCTCAAAGTGAGGCACTGAGGACAAATATCTAGGAATACGACCCACACAAGTACCCTGAAATAAAAGAAATAAAATAATGTATGTAATGCCTCCCAGAAGGTTAAAGGAGTTATTGTTTTGTAGTAAATTCACTTGATATTTCTCTTTTTTTTTTAAAACACACCCCTCACATGACCCCAAATGTGCTAATAATGATGTGGCTTCTGACCGCTTTAGAAGGGGTTTCACAAATTGCCATACATTTCTGGGCTGTTTCCAAGTCCCAATGCTTACAAAATGCTTTCACGGCCAATCATACCACACATGCGCCATGCTTGAGCAGAGTACACATCTAACCACTCTAGCCCAGATTTTTACATCGCACTCTAGCTATATAGACTGAAATAATAAATAACAATTCAAGATGTCAACACCAGGCGCTCCAGTATGAAACAAACTTGAATGCACCTAAGTAAGTATGCATTTCATCACAGTCCGGTGGCATCTGATGGAACAGCCCTGCCTTCATGCTCTTCAGACTGGCATGTGTTGCCCTTCAGGTTACCTTTAGGTGGTAATGCAGTTAATTTCTCTGTAAGCCTTGCCTGGAGTGACAATGCACCTGTAATGAAACCACCCAGTCCATAATGCTCATCTTCCTCATGTTAAGGGCCCTTATTCTCCGTTAAGGTTACTCAAGGGCAGCTTGTCAGATTTATGCCGGGCGTGCGGCCTCCAGCCCCCTCAGACTTGGCTGCTGCATTGCTTTACTGGAGCTCGCGCAGCTGCTCGCGCCCCGCGTGCACTGAGCAGCGTGGCACAGTCAGGCCATTATTGGACACAGCGGCAGTCACTAAGTCATATTAAGCAAATGATGCTGAAAATTGAACACAGCATAAAATGTTACCACTTGCTAAGTTCAGCCTTCAGCTTTGTATCCTAGTGTGGACGTATGGGCCTCGGGGTAGGGTTCACTAGAGTTCATATCCAGTGGCATGCTGATCCTTTGACACCGTGACCTTTACAAAGAAAAAAATTGAGGAACAGCATCCTCAGAGGAGCGAGTGTGGCATTGAGCCACACTCAGAGCACGCGTTGAATTGTCATAGTTACGTGCTCCGAGCGTCATTCCCTTTTGTTGGCAAGGAGTAGTGCTGCTGAGACACTGTCGGAATGCCCGGTCCACAGAAACATCTTGGAACTGTGTCAAGAAAATTTGTAGATTTTCTGTAAATTGAGGAAAGCAACTGGCATGCTCAGAAGTACATACGGACTGAACAACAAAGTCTCGAGTACCACATAAGGTTTATGAAACAAACCCCACTCTGTAATCATTCTTACACAGTAGGCAAGTTGAGTTTAATATCAGTCATATGTTAGAAAAAGAAAAGTGTAATGTTGAGTTAAAATGGCCAGATTTATGACGGCAAGTAATACACAAAATTAGATGTGGTATTCATAAATCCTTTTATCAGGTGCAATATGCATCTCGTTAACCTATTCATAGTACAGATTCACTGATGCGCTAATCATCAGCACAGGGCCTCATCACCCCAGTATCTCCTGTAGGAATGAGGTCTTTCGCAGCACCGTTCATTTGCACAATATGAAAGATACATGGTGCCAGGACCAGCCTCATTTGACACAAGAGAAGTTGCTGTAAAACTCTTAGACCTTGATCAACTACCTGTTAAATAAAGATATTCTGGGGTATGGAATTTAACAGGTGCAATATTATCGCACCTATTATGAGTTTTCCCCATTACAACAGGGAGTAACATGAAGATTTTGGTGCTTTCTGCACTGGAATCCACAGGTCCCTTGATTTAACTGGCCTCTCCACCCAGGCCCAGGTCTGACATGCCAATATTGACCTCTAAGGATTGGAAAACTCCAACCCACTTATTGCGATACCCATGCAAACAGGGATTTGTGTGGGTGTTGCATGGATATTGCCTTTCACCACAGCTGTCATAATGAAGACGTTGCCCACATTCATTTGCACCAACTCATAGCAATATTTATTTACAATTGAGGTGAAAGCATATAGGAAACATGTAAGGATGCTTATTTGGGAGGCCCATGACCCAAATCTGAGCACGGCACCCGCCGAGCAGGAATAAAAGTCAGCCTACTCACACAATTAACAAGGGGGCACACGTATGAGCAGCCCTAGTCTCATCCCTTTTTCTTCTGTTTCCGAGCAAGCAACCCAATTGTATGAGCTTGAGTTCCAGAAGCCATAGACCTAAGCCAGAGCCATGCTACTTATCCCCACGTTAGGAGGTACATTTAACAAATTTTGCAATTTCCCCCTAAATCACACAGTCTGTTTTGAAAGGTCCTTTGTATTCCACTGCAGGTTAATGACTATATTGGTTCACACATACCTTACTTTATTCACTTTATTTCGGTCATAAAACAATAAAAGTACATTAAAAACATAAATTTTTAAAATATGAATGTTTTAAAAGCATAATTCAGTGTGATAAAATATTTAAAACGTTTGGAAACACATTTCATCCATCATGATTTAAAAGCAGAACAATGCAACCAATAGAGCTAGAGAAACTCAAGCAGTAAAAGCATTGGCACCAAGTACAGACTAAAATGTTTATCAAACTCAGCAGCTATTTTGGTTGAACCAATCACGCAGAGTGGATACAATCACAAAAACATTTTTCGAGTACAACAAATTAAAAATAGGTATCTGGAGATGGAGAAGACAATAGATTGGAGAGTATCCGATTTCAAGACTCTATGTGCCTTGGCACAATGTGGTCTTCCTAAATTCCTACACAGTGTGACTAACCATTTGGACCTACCTTTCTTATAAGCTGGGTAAAAGAAAAGAGCATGGGCCTCCTTTTCCTCGGCTATGCCACACAGGGTGGACAATTCTGCTCCAATTCATGGCCCCCAGAACTGGAAAGGAAGGGTTCCTTGCCTAAACTGCACATAGAGCTTCCTTGCTAGTGCAGGTTGGATTTCGTCCATGAATCCTTCCAGCCTATAGGTATCCTTTTGACCTATAAATCTAAGGGTCAAAGATCCCAGGGAAGAATTCATTAGGAGGGATGCCCACTTGTGTTCCTTGTAGCATTTGGCAAGTTCCACTTTAGAAATGGTGGAACAAGCCTCAACGGGATTGCCTCACAGACTAGCTCTACCAAGGCTTCTTAGTCTTTCCCTAATGTGACAGAGTCACAGCAATCTCCCGGATCCCAACGGCCCTAGGATCTCCTCCAGAGCTAATCTATAAGAGATTCATTTGGGTGGTGCCCAAATTCTTCTCCAATAGAGGAGAGGCCTAAGGCTGATTCCCTCCGAAATAGGACTAATTCCCAGATCAAATCTGAGGGGACACAACGGAGTACACATACCCCTCAAGCAGCTATCTTTAGCAAAGACAACCATATACACAATGATTATTTCAATAAATATATTGTAACCCTGGGTGGATAATTTGACTTGCGTGGAAGCTAGTGTGGAACATCTGATGTTCAGTTGCTTAATGAATGCATGCATAGCATGGGCATCAGCACCTTGGCAAGACTGGTGAATCATCTCACACCACAAAAGCACTGTGTCCTAAACTATCACAGCCTCCCTGTAACACCACTAGTGCTCCTAATGATCCGTTCCCTACCTGATCCTCAAAATAAGGAGGGCAAGGAAACAGCCAATCACAAATCTATCTCACAGACTATAAAGGCTCCAGCCTTACCTCTAAACATGTGTAGGACTAAACAGAAAGTGCCCTTCGTTGCCGTGTGGAGCTAGATTACATATGGAAAGGATAAAACTTTTGACTATGCCTCACTGTAAGTCACCAAATTACTCACTTAGACACATAGGGCCTGATGTTAAAGGGAGGACTGAGGTCACAAATCCTACGAGTTGCAAAATTGCACAGTTTGTGAATGCAAAATACCATGTTCCTAATTACAAGAGCCCTTTTATGAGTCGGAAAAGTCTTTCTGATTTGTCAAAGGGCTTTTGGGACTCTGTCTGAATCGCAAATAGAAGGGGGTATGAAAGAGGTATTCCCCCCGCCTATTTGAAATTCAGATGTCCCTGTGGGACATCTTCTACTTTGGAAACGTGACGGCACCTCGGGGGGGAGCAGGCAGTGGTCCAAAGGATAACATCCCTCTGCTGTCCCCGATGTCTTCCTAAACTGGAAACATATATATATATATATTTTAAAAACTGCACGGTCCCTTAAATAGTCACAGACTGCTTTAAAACAAATGTTTCCCATTTTGAACTGCAAATGGGGATGGAGGTCTGCTGTCCCTTGCAGGCCTCCATCCCTGCATATACAGCCAATCACAGGGGGTCGCAAATTGTGACCTACTGGATTAATATTTATTGGGGAGGTCATTTTGCGCCCCCCTGTACAATTTGTGATGTAACCTATTAGTACATGTCACATAGCAAATTGTATTGCCATTTGCAAATGAGCCGGTATGCAAAGTGCCCATCTTTGGTTTGCAAATAGGATAGTACACAAGGGCTACAATTTCTTTTTATGGATCTTGGTGTAAATTGGAGGATTTTGTGTGGAAGGGACGGGGGTACCAGAGTCAATGCAATTGTAGTTTGTTAACGGTCAAAATAAAAAAAAAGTTTAAAGTACACAATCAAAAGTAATGGCGGATAATATTTTTCTCAATTGCTTATATATATTCTTTATTTAGGTATTTATTTATTTAGTTGGTTATTTATTTATTTATTTATTATTATTATTTTTTTTAGCAGGTTGTATAGCAAGAAGAAGATCAAAAATGTTTCAGAACACTTTACGTTGGCCAAGTTACATGCGCCATAAAGAATTTGCTCATTACTGCTCAGGGATAAAGAGAGCTTGTTGTTCATGTGATTTATATTACTATAAGGATGGTGCAAACGGCCTTGGGTTCCAAGCAAAGTAAGATAATTTCTCACAGCATTTAATACCGTACACAAATGTTGATCAAGCTAGCTAAAGTGTTATTGAAAACACGACGAGTCACCTATCTTTGTGAAACCTACATGCTTCCTACAGATTTGGCCTACTTTAACCCAGGCCATAGTGGAGTGATACAATCAGAAATGTCAGATTCCAAAGATAGTAGAAAGTCATCTTGTGTAGGACATACAGGGACATATAAGATCAGACCCTGGCTTAATTTTAATCCAGAGAGACGAGCACATTAATGGGGCATGCACCCTACCAATAGACCTGGTTACCATACATAAATAGCTATGGGAACATCACCAGTTTAAATGGAAGGAAGTTATTGAGTCCATGCCAAAGCCTTATCTCTATATTAATGGGATGGTGAAAGGTGATTACTTTGAATAGTTTACATTCTACTCAACTCATGGCTGTGGTGTAACTGATTGCACTTTCCCCAGACCAATCACCAAACTATTAAAGAACAATCACTACTGACAGACCACTGGCACACAGTCCTGCACATTATGACAAACAAACAAAAACAAGCATTGGCATAACCAATAGGTCTCGCCTTTGGGATCTTATAAGTGTTTAGACAGAGGAATTGGCTTTGCCAATGTCTTTAAGCTATGTTTTAGAGCATAGTCGTTGCTGTGCAGCATGTTGAACATAAGACACTGCAAAACATACAAAAGACACATGCAAGTAAATATAGAACTGTGTAATGTGAGACCGTTTTATGTAGTATGCCATCAGAAACGTGGGTTAACATGAATGAAAACAAGCAACAATGGGCAAGCAAAGACGTGGATGGATGGAAGGGCTGATGGAGGGAAGGATGGATGGAGAGATGAGAACCGAGGGAGGAAATATAAAAGTACGAAAGTCATAATGTGCCCCTATTTTCCACATTTTTCTTTGAAAGGAGTCACCCCTTCAATATCACTTACGGAGGGGCAGCCTTCGCTGAATTTAATTGTATCACGAGTGCCCTGACAGAATTTCTTGCAAAGCCTCCATTAATTTGCCTAAATCCACCACTTGCAATGTTGTTTTCAGAGTACCCTTGAGGTGAGCGGAAGAAAGTTGCATGGAAGCAAGCTGGGAGCCTTGTGTGCCTGTAGCTGAACTCCTTGTGTCTGAGGACTAGAAAGTCTCTGCTTGGAGTAGAGATGGTATGGTACTAAATCTGTAGTGCAGCCCGTCACTGTAGACCAACCCCACAAAGACAGACACGACCACCCCCCATAGTAAGATTCACTCAAGGAACTATAGACCTCAGCGGCACCCATGAAAGCCTAAAAAATGCTTAAGATGGTGCAGGATACAGGGAAACCCAAAAGAGCTTCCAGAGAGCAGGAGACCACGGGAAGAGCAATGACAATTTAGAGGGCACACAGCACCTCTGAGAGACTGCACAGTGCTGGGAGTTAAAGGAAAGACTGCAAAATTCTGTAAGGCCCAAGATAGACTGCATGGAGACCAGTGAAAGGCTGATGAGAGACTGCGGGGAACTTACCACAGAAGAAACCCGCGAGAGACTGGTGACAAACTGTAGAATGCAGGGAGAACAATCAGAGGCTGGTGAGTGACTGCGGAATGCAGGGACCCCAAAATAGGATACAGGGGGCGTCTGGGAGGCTATGGAATGTGAAGAAGCCAGAAAACTGCAGAGTGCAGGGAACCCACAAAAGACTGCAGGGAGACCGCTGCGAGAGACTGCAGGGAAACTGACGAGACTGCAGTATGCAGGAAACAAGTGACAGACTTTGGGGGGCCAATCAGAGGCTGGTGAGAGACATTAGAATGCAGAGAACCCAAAACAGGATGTTTAGAGAACCCCGAGAGGCTACAGAGTGCATAGAAACCAAGGGAGGCCGCAAGATGCACAAGACCCCCGAGAGAGTACAAGGAAATCTTAGAGAGACCGCAGGATGTAGCGTCTCTTAATCCATGTAGCTCCTGCTGAGCAGATTTTACCAGGGGCAGCTCCTCCGCTAAGGCAGAGGAGTGTCGCCCTACTGTTTTAAGGCAGTGCAGAGGAAAAAGAAAATGATAATAACGAAACGCATTATTATCCTTTCCTTTTTCGTTCCTAGGTGCGGGGAGAGGCGGGGCTGGCCAGAGCAGGGGCCAGGAGAGGAGTGGTTTGCCCACTCAAAGTGCGCATGAATGTTTGACCGGCCATCTTGGGCCGGCCAAACATTCATGCGCACTTTACATGTTCCCCACCTGGCTGCATTACACAGCCTTGTGGGGAACATGCACAGGCTCCCTGGCCCCGTCTGAGAGTTTTTTGGGAAACAGTATGTGCATTATGAGAAGTTAGCCTGGTATATGCTGTCCACTAATTAAAGTGGGCACCTTGCACCAGTCCAAACAATCCTTGTGGTAATTTAAGAGGTCAAAGATAACCTTAGAAAGCAATCCAAGTGGTAGCTGTGGAGAGCAGTCTTCAGGCTTAGTCTTGAAGGAATGTTAAGCAGCTTGTTTTACCAGAATGCAACCTTATAGTATTGGTTAAATGAAAGGAGAACCACACAGTAGTTATAAACATATGTATTTATTAATATAACACTATCTAGTATGACACAGTATCTCCTACACAGAGATAATCACAAAGCACACAATACTTAAGCACAGAAATGACAGTAAATAGCACTAATGCACAGTGAGCCCCGGGGGGGACCAAACCATATACTAAAATAGTGGTATATAAACCACGACTCAAGTCAAGCCAGTGTCAAGAGGTTGTAGAATCCCTGGGACCCCAAGGAACCACCCAAGGTGAGTAAGTAGGGACCCCACGGAGGACGGGTGCAGTGTGGGAACATGACCGCATGCTCCGTACAATTCTATGGGAAAGTCGCGGTTGAAGTTTTAGAGTTTAAGGACCCTTCCCAGTGGACTTCGAAGAAACCCAGTGGAAATTAGGAGGTTGGAGAGCCACCCCACCTGTGGATACTGAGGTACCCGAGTTACCTATCCCAGGGAAGCCGGGTGCATAGGACTGAAGTTGCGTCGGAAACCGCCGTCGACCCCAATGGAGGACTTCGAAGAAGAGCCACTGCTGGAAGGAAGAAAAGTGTCTGTTGGAATCCAAAGGTTGTTTCTTGTCGAAGAGTACCTGAAAGCAGTGGGGACAGAGTCTGAGTCACTCAGGAGTGACCAGGGGCTCAGTAGACGAATGCCTACCGATGTCGGGTGCTTCAGGTGCGTTGAGGGAGTTCTTGACTCTGCAGCTACCGGGACCAGAAGATGTCGAGGACAACCAGGAGCCAGATACGAGCTGTCCCACAAAGTATGTCGAGTACTGAGGGGTCAGTGTCCGGCTGGAGCACGAACAAGCCTTGGCAACGGCAACCCACGCAAAAGGTTAAGGAGGGATACGGTTCAGACCAGCAAGGTCCAGGAGACTCACCACTGCAAGGGGAGTCAGGGCAGGCCTGGAGAATCCAGGGGAGCCCAAGAAAAGCAAAGTTGACCCTCAAGTGGATCCACAGGCCGGAGGCACAGGAGTCGCGAGAGGACCTCAAGCAATTTCAACAAACAGACCACGGAGCACTCGGTGCAAGGAGGCTGAAGTTCTTGGTAGGAAATGGTGCCAGAGGTTGGAGCTACTCGGAGGCCAATGCACTTGTTCAGAAAATGCCAACAAGCATATGCACTTGCAAATGTACGCAGTGCGCAGGGGTTCGGTTATTGCAGCCCCCACGAGGGATTCTGACCTCAATCTTGGTGAGAAGGCAGGTCAAACCTTGAGGAACGTAGAAACCTACCTCTTGTGTTGCTGAAGCCTTCGGAGTTTGTAGGAGCTCAGGGTCAGCAGTCCGGACAGCAGTGTTGTGGTGCCTGCAAATGCAGGGGAGTGACTCCTTCACTCCAAGGGAGATATCTTTGGTTGTCCTTGATGCTCCACAGGTCCTGCACGGATGTCAAGGTTCTATTCCAAACTCCCAGGATCGGTGTGTTGCTCAAATGGGTCCACCTCTCAATCGCTCCACTCTCTGATGCTATAACAGCGCAGAGGGTAGGAATGATTAAGCGAGGGAAGGAAAGGATGGGGACAGCGGGGAGGGAGACCTACAACACAAGAAACACAAGATAAGCCTATTTCACTTTCTGTAATACATATCTAAACTCATAACTTATACGGAGCAATAACTACCTGTAAAGGAAAAAAGAACGAGCATTCTTGCACCCATGTCTTAGATGAAGGTATCATATCTTAGGAAGGCTCTTTATATGCAAAAACGAGAAAAACACACATATCATGAGTTTCACCACACTATGGGTATACACTTCGTCCCACTCAACGCTCACTCATACTGTACCCACCACAATGATTGTTGGTACTTGCATCACAGAGGGGTTGAACAAAACTCACACCAAAGCCCCTGCTAGGAAGAAAGATCATAAGAGCACATAAAGTATTTAGTAATACTCATCATCAGAAAACGAAATAAATGGTACTGGCATTAACTTCTCATGCCTAACACTCTTCTGCTGTTTTTGCACAGCCCATGTAATGTATAACAACTTTTCATGCCTAGCACTCTTCTGCTGTTTCAGCACAGCCAATGTAATGCATAACACTTCCGGTAATAAGGTATTTTAGCAGGCGTAAATACCATGTATCCAGACTCAGTACTTGATGGAGGTATAGCTTCCTTCCTCTACTATAAGGTTAAGAAACTACGATAGAACACATAGATCCAATTCACCTCTTCGTGAGTATACAAGTTATGCCCCCAGAGCGGTGACAACGTCACCCTTACCGCCCTGTATGAAAGCGTTTCCAAAGGTCAAGGATTCTCGTAGCGCGGGTCTTCCCTGATCCGGCGTCCCGGCCGAACAGAATTCGCAGCACTGATCACCGCCGCCGCCCTGCTAGAAGAACTCGTAGTAGGCGCGTCATCAGCACGCGCGCGCCTACCCGGAAGCAGGATTCCTGGGTAATGTAGTTCTTCGGTGGCGCGAGCGTACTCTGAATCTACGCTCGCCTCGCGCCCTGAAGCAATCGCCCGTGGACTCCAGGTGAGTGTGACAGTACATTCCCCTCCCTAAAGGGGCCGACTAAGACGCGGTTTACCTGGAAACCGCGCATGGAAAGCGCGTATCAACCTGGGAGCATGAACACTCCTTGCGGGTTCCCAGGAATTCTCCTCCATGCTATATCCTTTCCAGGAAATCAGATACCATAGTGAGGATCCCCTCATTTTTGAGTTCAATATTTTAGATACCTCATATTCAGGTTCACCATCCACCCAAACTGGGGAGGGCGATTTCTTCACCGGCGTGTAGGAGGGTTTCAGCAGGGATACATGAAACACTGGGTGTATTCTCAGAGTCTTTGGCAAGGATAACCGGACTGAAACTGGGTTAATGCATTTTATCACCTTGTAGGGCCCTAAATAACGAGGGTTGAATATACTGTATCGGCGAAACCTGAGGTTTCTCGTGGATAACCAGACCACATCACCTGGCATGTATGGGGGACATTCCCTACGGCGTACATCTGCATGTTTTTTGTAGCTTATTTTAGCTTTCTGAAGATTCAACTGCGTCTTTTTGATAGCGTTTTGTATTCTTTTCACTCTGTCCTGTACCTCAGGTAATTTATGATCCATCCCAGGGTGGACAAAAGGTAGGAATCTAGGATGAAATCCATAATTGCTGTAGTACGGGGTGTGCTTGGTGGACTGATGGGTCGCACTGTTGTAAGCTGTTTCTGCCACCCACAACAGATCCACCCATTCATCAGTGTTTTCTTTTACATAGCAACGTAGATATTGCTTTAAGTTTTGGTTCAAACGCTCAGTCTGCCCATCCATTTGTGGATGGTAACTTGTGGATTTTGCTGATTTTATTTGCAAGGCCTCACACCACACCTTCCAGAAATGAGCCGTGAATTGGGATCCACGATCGGATACAATAGTGGATGGCACGCCATGTAATCGCACTATCTGACTCAGAAGAATCTTGGCTAATTGCCCAGAAGTAGGTAGAGTCTTGCAGGCTATGAAATGTCCCATTTTCGTGAGACTGTCTACGACTACCAAGATAACAGTGTGCCCTTGGTCTTTAGGCAACCCTACTATGAAATCTACGGATATAGTATTCCATGGAATCGAGGGTGTGGGTAACGGTTGCAACAACCCTTGAGCCTTTCTGTGATCTGATTTTGCCTTGGCGCATATTTCGCATTTTTGTACAAAAAGTGCCACGTCTGTCTTTATTGAAGGCCACCAAAAATATCTCCGAATTCTGTCTAACGTCTTGTCGATGCCATTGTGACCTGCACTGGGAACCGTATGACACCAATGAAGCACTCTTTCCTGTAATGCTTTTGAGGGAATCAACATCTGTTGATTTCTGATCGGCACCCCTTGTCTCATTTTCCATTGAGGATGTTCCTTGAGCCATTTCCTCCATAAGGGCGATGTGCTTGCACGAGCCACAGAACGTAAAAATTGTTCAGAGTGCACAACGCCTATGACTTGATCAGGGGCCAATATTGAAAGGGTTTGTTTCATCGGGCTACATGTAGTTTCCCGTCGGGTAAGAGCATCCGCTTTC
The DNA here is from genome assembly GCA_963921515.1 of Calotriton arnoldi. Classification (NCBI taxonomy): domain Eukaryota; kingdom Metazoa; phylum Chordata; class Amphibia; order Caudata; family Salamandridae; genus Calotriton; species Calotriton arnoldi. The sequence goes on along the minus strand of CAWUFW010000063.1, from coordinate 1,028,009 downwards.
CCATTCGCCGCACCAGGTCTATAGGTGACAATATAATTGAACTCTGAAAAAAACAACATCCAGCGCATTTGCCTAGGGGATAACATACGGGCAGACCTCATAAACTGGAGGTTACGATGGTCTGTGTATACTGTGACCACATGCTTAGCCCCCATCAAATGATGTCTCCATGTAGTGAAAGCATCCTTGATGGCCAGCAACTCTTTTTCCGCAATGGTGTACCTAGTTTCAGCCTCATTAAGCTTGCGAGACATGTAGGCTACTGGATGTAGCTGTCCTGTCGTTACATTCCTTTGCGACAGAATTGCACCCACCGCCATGTCAGACGCATCAGCTTCCACTACAAACGGCTTCTCAGGATCTGGGTGGGCCAAAACTAGGGCAGAGGTAAAGGCTCCTTTCAATTGATTAAAGGAGGCTTCAGTTTCTTGAGTCCATTCAAACAGAACGTTTTTTCTTAACAGTTTTGTTATTGGTGTCACCACCTTTGAAAACTGGGGTATGAACCTTCGATAAAAATTAGCAAATCTTAAAAAACATTGGACTTCCTTCATATTGACTGGTTGTGGCCATCTTTTACCGCTTTTATTTTACGATCAGACATTTCCAATCCCTGAGGTGAAAGAATCACTCCTAAAAACTCCACCCTCTGCACATGGAATTCGCATTTACTTAATTTGCAAAATAATCCATTGTCACGAAAGGCTTGCAGAACCAAACACACATGCTGATAATGCTGGCCCACGGAATCAGAATAAATCAAAATAACGTCAATATAGACTACTGTAAAAACATCCAGATACTCCCGCAACACTTCGTTCAAAAAAATTGAAAAGCAGCAGGAGCATTACACAGCCCAAATGGCATCACAGTGTACTCAAACAACCCAAAACGAGTGCGAAACGCTGTTTTCCATTCATCTCCCTTCCTTACTCTGACCAAGTGATAAGCACCTTTTAAGTCCAGCCGTGTATAAATTTGGGCAGTTTTAACCTGGTCTAAGAGAACTGGAATGAGAGGTAAGGGATACCTGTTCTTAATGGTGATGTGATTCAAGGCCCTAAAATCGATGCACGCACGTTTTTCCCCGTTTGCTTTCGGTATGAAAAACAAAGGGGAGGCTGCAGGAGACTTAGATGGTCTTATGAAGCCATTCGCCAAATACTGATCCAAATATGATTTGAGATGCTCGTTTTCCTTGTCCGTAAGAGCATAGATCCTGCTACATGGTACTACAGCACCAGGCACTAGGTCAATTTGACAGTCGTAGGACCTATGAGGGGTAACACATTGGCTTGTTGTTCATTGAACACTTCCCTGTATTGTTCGTATTCCGGGGGTAAGGTAATATCCTGCTCTGCAGTGGTAGCTATGTGAAGAAGAGTGGCTAAGGCTTTTACTGAAAGATCACTGTGTTCCTGACTGCCATGATCCTTGCATTCCGGACTGTTAAATAGAACAGTCTTGGCAACCCAATCTATGGAAGGATTGTGCTTAATTAACCAAGGTAACCCCAGTATAATACCATACTGAGGTGCTCGTATTATATTGAAGGTTAGGGACTCTACATGTTGATGCGCACAGCGTACTAACAGTGCACTTGTGGAGAAACTGATAGGTCCTGTGATCAACTCCCTCCCATCTATGGCCAAGACAGTCTCAGGCACATCTTTTTTAACTAAGGACAACTGTAAATCAGCAGCCAACTTCTCATCCATAAACAACCCAGTGGCCCCTGAGTCTATCATAGCTTCCATGTCTCTCCAGCCATCTGGCAACTGAATACCGATAGGGATCCTAAAATGTCCTGATGTGATCACCTGTATCTCCTGAGTTGAGGGGATTACTAAGCCGCTCAAAAAGCCCCCTCCTGTTGCCTTTGAGCCTTCTAGTTTTCCGACTTAGGGAACACAGATGCACTCGTACTACCAAACCCTGGTTTGTTCTTGGGTTTAGCCAGGCAATCCCTTACAAAATGGCCTTTCTTGCCACAATACAGACATAATCCATTCTTACGCCTCTGCTCTCGTTCCTCCTGTGATAAAGGAGCTCTAACAGTACCTATCTCCATAGGTTCTGGCCCTCCGGCCGTACTAGGTTTAGAAAACCTGGGTTTTTCATACCTGGAAAAAATTCTATCAGGTCTTCTTCTATCGGTCCGGCGATCGTTCATCCTACTGTCTAACCTCAAAGCCAAATTAATGAGATCAGTACACGTGGCCGGTTGAGGGTCTACCTGGGCTATTACGTCTTTGAGCTCATCTCGTAATCCCTGATGAAACAAAGCTGCTCTCTTATCCTCAGGCCATCCAGTTTCCGATATCAATCGCTGAAAGGTATTCAAGTACACAAGCAGGTCTTTATTGCCTTGCCTTAGTTCCAATAACTCCCTATCGGCTGTGAGACTATGGGATCGTCTATCAAAGATATTCTCAAACTCTTTTCTAAATCCGTCCCAATCGTACAACAGGGGATCATCCTTACGAACAAACGGGACAGCCCACAAGGCAGCATCACCAGCTAAATACGAAATAAGGAAGGCTACCTTAGCTTGGTTAGTTGGAAATGCCCGAGGTTTACAGGTAAAATGCAACAACACCTGTGTCATAAAAACCTGTACTTTGCTCTCATCCCCTGTAAACCTTTCAGGGGCTGCCAAAGGTATAGGTGTGGGAAATTCCACCGTCAATGGTGGTGCTGCTCCTGCAAAGGAACCTGACGGCCACGTAGCACCACTACCTCTTCCTGCGCTCACGTCAAACGGGTTCCTTTGTAATTTGTCAACTCGATCTTGTAAGGCCGCAGTTTCTGCCCTAGAGGCAGCTAACTCCTGTTGAACCATAAACAAGGCCGCCATTACATCGTCTAAGGTGGCCATCATCAACCAAACACCGATCAGGAGAGAATAAATTCTTGGGCTGCGAATTCTGTCAAGGTTCTATTCCAAACTCCCAGGATCGGTGTGTTGCTCAAATGGGTCCACCTCTCAATCGCTCCACTCTCTGATGCTATAACAGCGCAGAGGGTAGGAATGATTAAGCGAGGGAAGGAAAGGATGGGGACAGCGGGGAGGGAGACCTACAACACAAGAAACACAAGATAAGCCTATTTCACTTTCTGTAATACATATCTAAACTCATAACTTATACGGAGCAATAACTACCTGTAAAGGAAAAAAGAACGAGCATTCTTGCACCCATGTCTTAGATGAAGGTATCATATCTTAGGAAGGCTCTTTATATGCAAAAACGAGAAAAACACACATATCATGAGTTTCACCACACTATGGGTATACACTTCGTCCCACTCAACGCTCACTCATACTGTACCCACCACAATGATTGTTGGTACTTGCATCACAGAGGGGTTGAACAAAACTCACACCAAAGCCCCTGCTAGGAAGAAAGATCATAAGAGCACATAAAGTATTTAGTAATACTCATCATCAGAAAACGAAATAAATGGTACTGGCATTAACTTCTCATGCCTAACACTCTTCTGCTGTTTTTGCACAGCCCATGTAATGTATAACAACTTTTCATGCCTAGCACTCTTCTGCTGTTTCAGCACAGCCAATGTAATGCATAACACTTCCGGTAATAAGATATTTTAGCAGGCGTAAATACCATGTATCCAGACTCAGTACTTGATGGAGGTATAGCTTCCTTCCTCTACTATAAGGTTAAGAAACTACGATAGAACACATAGATCCAATTCACCTCTTCGTGAGTATACAAGTTATGCCCCCAGAGCGGTGACAACGTCACCCTTACCGCCCTGTATGAAAGCGTTTCCAAAGGTCAAGGATTCTCGTAGCGCGGGTCTTCCCTGATCCGGCGTCCCGGCCGAACAGAATTCGCAGCACTGATCACCGCCGCCGCCCTGCTAGAAGAACTCGTAGTAGGCGCGTCATCAGCACCCGCGCGCGCCTACCCGGAAGCAGGATTCCTGGGTAATGTAGTTCTTCGGTGGCGCGAGCGTACTCTGAATCTACGCTCGCCTCGCGCCCTGAAGCAATCGCCCGTGGACTCCAGGTGAGTGTGACAACGGATCCCGTATGTGCACAGGCACAGACGATGCTTCAGACTGAGAGGGAGATGAAGTCCGGCCCAAACAAAGTCCAGCGAAGTCCAGAGTCTCCAGACGGTCGAAGTTCAGTGGTTTCTGGTTCAGAATCTTGTCCCCGTCGAATCTAGGGGCCTACAGCCAGGTAAGCCCTTAAGTACCCACGGGAGAGGGTTGGACAGATTCAGGGGACCCTCCCAGGGGAGGGTCTGGACAATGGGGAGGTTACTCCCCTGTCCTTTGTCCAGTTTCGTGCCAGAGCAGGAGCCAACAGCTCCCAGGACTGGTTTGAATTGGACTATGCACCAGGGACACCACATGTGCCCCTCATGCAGACTTTCGGTCGCTGACAAGCGCACCCACCCAGCCTTAATACACTAAATCCTGTCTGGGAGGTGGTCACACCTCCCTGTGACAGGATGCCTATTGTTCTGCCTTCCCCTGCTTGAGCTTGGCTCAGCAGCAGGAGGGTAGAAATGTGTCTCTGATCAGCAGCAACCATTTTGTGCTGCCCGGGACTAGAAGGCTAGTACTGGGAACAGCAGGGACCCAATGAAGCTCGCTTCTGAGGGGTGGAATCATACCTCCCACACCGGTTACTGGTGTGGCGGTATGATTCCAACATGTTTGACACCAAACACGATAGGGTTAGTTTCAGCCGTTTTAGAGTTGGTCATCACGTGGTCGCATAATGCCACTCTATATGTCGTAAATGGTTGCCTCACTGACAACCTGGGAGAATGGACTCCGTAGGCTGCAGTGGTGTCCTGCTCATGCAGTGGCACTCTCTCACTTAGAACCAAGCACCCTGCCCTCAGGATTGTAAAGGCCTGCTAGAGGGGTGACTTATAGGTTTTAAGTGCAGTGACCCTTAGATATAGTAAACCTATATCTTAAGTAAGTGGTGCATGCACCAACTTACACAGGCTGCAATGGCAGGCCTGTAGGTTCCATTTTGCATGGCCTCTCATGGGTGGCATAATACATGCTTCAGCCCATGGGAGGCCTCTGGGGTACCTATGCCCTGGGTACATGGGTACCATATACTAGGGACTGACAAGGGTACCCCAGTATCCAGTCTGGAGTGTACCAAAGTACATAGCATAACAGTTTAAGGAGAAAGCAGATAGACTGGGGTCCTGATTAGCAGGATCCCAGTCAGACTAGTCAAAAACAGCATTACATTCAGCAAAAAGTGGGGGTAACCATAAGAAGCAGATCCTACTTTCCTACATGCATCATGGGACATGTAGTTTCGGTTTTTACTTATAAGTATGGGCTCATAAATCATAGTAGGTAAAATGCTGTTGAGGGGATGGCTCCCTGTGAAGTGTTGTTGTCTACAGATTGCCATGTGTTCTAGTTTATGAAAAAGAGAAAAAAATCCATCACACACTGACAGCCACGGATCCCTCAACATTGCATTGGATTTTCGTGTTTGAGCTACTAGAGTTTTTAGTAGAGAAAAAGAACAAAGGCATGTTAAACCCGTTCTTACTTTTTTATATAATCAAAAATAAATCAAATATGGTCATGTTGGGACATCTGATATATTTGTTTTTAGTGTGTTTGTTTCCTTTTAACTCAGTGTGTGTAATTGTGCATGCCTGTGTGCAGGTGGGGGAGAGTGGCCATGTGTGTGCTAGTGGGCCCTCAGTGCAAACTTGTATGTGGGTTTCAATTTGTTGAGGTACAATGTGTGGGCTATGTGAGTGTGTTTGTGGGCGTGCCAGTGTATGTGTGAGAGTGAAGTGACAGTATGGCTGCTAGTGGGCAGGTGGTGGTGGCTTTTGTTATCCACTCGAGTAGTAAAACACAGCAGAACCACAGTTCTAACAGGCATACAGTGAGGAGCCTGTCCTACCACCACACACTGCAAACAGCCTTCCGCCCCCCTTTCTTGGCTGGAAGACTTTAAGGCGCTGTTAAAAGTGGGGATATTGCCTGAGAAAGATGCCCACCTCAAACCTGACCCCTTCGTTCCTCCTCTTAAACCACATTCTCAGCAGCAAAGCACAGTTGTCTGGCCAAAGCGAGAGCGCTTCTTCAGAAAATGCCAAGAATGTGAGCAGACCATTGCGATGGACAGCCCGACACTGGGCTGCTCACGTTGTCTCTCGGGGTGGTATGTTGGGGTTTTTAAAGTGCTTTACTTTTCTGTCGCCCACGGGCGCTAGCGAACCATGTCCGTGATTTAAACGCCTGCATGGTATATGGTGGTACTGCCTGCGACATGGGTGTGATGAGACCTAGGGCCACTACTAAGGGGCATAATATGCACTTTAGCATAGGGACTCTGTAAAGATCTCAAAGGAAGCTCCTTTGTAGGGGAGGATTTGTTGCTGTGGAGAGTTATGTGGAGTGAAGGGGTTATTCTGAAGTGCAGCTGCCTACCTCCGATATCTAAACGTCTCGTTGTCTTCCTGTTGTCAATAATACCAAGTAAAAAAGTAGGACCATCTGTAGTGAACGTGGGCAGGGATCTGCACAAAACGAAACCCCAAACTCTCGATCCTTAGACTTGCTTTGTAAAAATGCATCAGAACGATGCCGCGGAGTTACACTTCTCTAAAAATGCAAACATTGTCAAGTTATTGTGTTTACTTGTGGGCGAAACATTCTGGCGAAACCCATGGAATCTGCCAGCAGAGGAAGTTCTAACCAACGCGAATTTACTAGGGTTATGCAAACTTTTTTTTCCTATGTGTGAGATTCTGCTGTGTTTGCGACATTCAAGGACAGTTTGCAAATAAGGCAATCCGGAAATGAGATATCTGTTTATTTACAGTCGTATGCAGTATGTTGAGCTGTCGAAACATGGAAGTGCACTCCTTTTCAGGCTGCTTTGTGTGTTGAATCGAGCTGATGCTCGCTCTGACTCCACGTGCTTTGTTGCCTGGAGACTCCCCAGCCCCTCCTGCCCTCTGCAGCCGCCTATCACGGTGACACACAGCTCTGCACAGCTGCTCCACTCACAGTCCCTCTCGGACCCTTGCATGCACTGGTGGCTGCTTTTCTTACCTGCTGCTGCTGGAGTGGGCGGTGCAGCCGTACTCTGAACTGCTGTTGTGTTGACAGTCCCTTCTTGCTCTCAGCTCTATACTGACTCCGAGCTGATGCCAGCTCTGACTCCACGTGCTCCATTGCCTGGAGACTTCCCAGCCCCTCCTGCCCTCAGCAGCTACCTATCTCGGTGTCCCATTTAGGACTGACACTGCCAGCAAAGAGATCTGCCATGCCCACTGCATTGTATTTATGACCGGATCACTCACAGTGTGTGTAGACAACATTTAGTAAATAAATAAAGACAAGCATTGGCATAGCCATTAGGTCTCGCTTTTGGTACCTTATAAGTATTTAGTTATGCAGCACAATATCCTTGGTGCAACAACATCAACCGTTGCATGGCTAAACACTTATAAGGTCCCAAAGGCGAGACCTATTGGCTATGCCAATGCTTGTTTGAATTGGCAGTGAAAAGGATGCGACAAGCAGGGAGGGGTAACGGAGGAGAGCCGAGTAGTCTCTGGTTCAGAACTGACAGCAGACGAATACCTATAAAGATTGCTACCGCTCTCTCTTCTACACAACATATGGGTCTTGTTTGGGCATGTGAAACGCTGCCTGTTTTTCCTTCTTATCTATATTTGTTAAATGAAGCATTCTGTTTAAATTACAGAGCTCAAATTGGAAAAGAAGCATGAAAGTAATAATTTTAAATAATAGCGATTGACAAAAGAGACACAGAGCTATGTATAGGTGCCTTTGTGCGATTTGAATGGGGTGGCAGGTTTGAAACACAGGCTGCAAAAAGTAAACAACCGAGCGGTGTAATGGATCACACTTCACAAAACAAGCAGGAAAGTCATCAAACCCAAAATGTGTTACGGTAGGGAAAGAAAACAGTCGACCGGCAGATACTCTGGAAGTGGACTGTGAAAACGAAAATTAGAGTAAAAGCGACACACATCCATTTACAAAAGAGACATAAAGCCAATAACTGGTGCCTTTGTGAGATTGGAAAGGAGACGGCAGCTTGATGTAGTGCAGGGTTGTTTAAAAATCCTGTCTAAATATCGGAGTGAGAATGCTTTTGATGGTAAATGTAAAGCAACACGCTGATAGTCACAAGTACGGATCCCAACTCAAAACAAATGCTATTGTGCAATTAGAAAGGAGACAGTAGGCAAATGCAATGCATGGCGGTTTCACAATGTAGTCCAAAACTCGGTGCAAAATGCTCTGAAGGAATAAACAACAAGCCCGGGAGTGATGCGTGCGTGCGAGGTGAGCCCGCGAGTGATGCGCGCGCGTGCGCTTGGGAGAGCAGTCTGCTCATTTTCAAGCACTGCACTCGTGCTTGTGGCGCGCCGCTGCTCGCTCCCGCAAGGTGGATGCCGCCACAAGCGCGAGAGAGTGCTTGGAAATGAGCAGAGCGACGGCTAAAGGCCCTCCTATTCAGCGCATGCGCGCTGCGTAGGCGAGACCTAAAAAAAGCACCACGAACCACGAAAAGGGAGAGCAGAAGGGACCAGGGAGGTGATCAATACGGACAACAAGAGGGGAGCGGGGAATTTACACCAGGGACAGCATGAGGATGGGCAGGAGGGGCAAAAGGCAATGGGACAGTGGGCGAATAAAAAGCAGGACCCAGGGTGCCGCTCGGAGCAACGGAGCACGAGCAGGGAACACTAGCAGGAAATTGACAAAACAAGTCTAGGCATAAGAAAAGGTAGTGCCCAACACTAACATATATGACCGATCGCGAAATAATACATGTAACAGGGCCAGTCTCCAGGGCGTGACTAAAATAGCAAAAGGAGGGACAAATGTAAGCTATTCCCCAATGAAAACAAAGGATATTCAAAAAGCACATGAAGGAACCAATCATAAGCAATGGGTGTGCTGAATGCCCATAGAGAAGATACTGCATGTCTCGCAGACCAGTGCATGCGCACTGACTCTAGGCTCGACCTAAACAACCACACCTAAGAACCTCCATGATCATCCCCACACACCCACCTAGACAGTGATAAACCTGTGTCTGCCCCTCCCACCGACACACCAAGAAGTATGACCAGTGCCCACCTCAATATGAAGGAAAGCACACCAGTATGAATGTGCTCAATCTGGTCCTGATTATTATGCAGCCCCTCGAATAGTACTCATGATGCTGAACATCCTGTCGGATGTACCAGCCTCCCTCTACATTAAATAAAAACCCATCGAATCACAGTAGTACTTCTTTGCCTCAAAAACCTTTGGATTAGAACTCATCACCCGTAAAACAAAACTGCCTCTGAAGCCTATGCCAGATCCGTCCCGAGTGTGGAGACTACCCTAATCCACCCCGAGTGCGGAGACTCCCCCACAACTGCAGGGCCTCTGCCATGAGCACGAAGGCCCTTTGCGAATCAGGCCCTGTGTGTTTAGTTATTGGAAGCTGAGGTGGCAAGGCTCATGTAATGGTATGCAGCAATAAATGGGGTTCGCTTCCCAAATGGTATGGTGCAGACACAGAGACAGTTTTAACATCTAGTAACATTTCAATATTTATTTATTTTTCAGTTTCATAAAGTGTTGTGTTTTGCCTTTCTATTGCATTCTGATTTAGCAGAAATTCTGAATGAAGGATGGGACAGGAAAGTTAGCGGTTGGATCGCAATAAACTCCTGTTTAGTGCGAGCTCAAAAAGCAAGTTTGAACATTTCAGTTTTAATGTTTCCTCTGCCTCTGGGCCTGTATTCAGAGAATTCTACAACCTGGGTATCTTGAGTCCAAGAAATCTACCTCTGTTTTTCAGTCAATTCAAGGTTTGTTCTCTGATTGTGTGTGCAGTCGCTGATTGTACATTTCAGTTGTCAAATATCAACTATCAATTGATTGTAAATTACTGATTGGAACAGGGGGGGTTGTGTCCAGTTTCTGCAGATATTCTGGATGTCATCCATACCTGGGTTCATTCACAGTGCAGAAGACCTTGACTGACCCTTGCATCTTCAAGGAGCATTTATAGTCCTTTTTTGGCTTGTTTAATGTGGTTCCGCTTTCAGAAGTTGAAGCATGGTTTTGTTGTGTTTGCAACTTGTTGACGACTCATTTTTTAGGAGATCATGTTGCAATAGTCAAGGCATGTCATAGACATGGCTCTACCAGGAAGAGTGGAAAGAGCTCCCGCAGTAAGGACAGTGAGCTGCAGGTCCACTTAATCGACCAAGACATTGACTGAAGGAGCGAAGAAGTGCTCTGGATTGAAAAGAACTTCTTTCAGCAATGATGCAGATGAACTCTCTTTTATCTGGTAATCCAGGCATGGGGTAATTTTTGCGATCACCAGCACACATTTGAAACTTCTCCAGCTACTGCTCTAGCTATATCAGCGGGAGAAGGAAGAGCATGTAGATATTGAACAGCAGGCAGGAGAGGAATGACCTCTGTGATGTGCCGCAAGACATCATCCGCAAGGACCACTCCACCACCAATCTGAATTTGTCAACTGCATTCGGAGAGAATTAACTGTTAACTAGATCTGCTCTGGCACTAATCCTGAAGCCCACACTCATTTCTAAGCTTCCGGGTAATATGCCAAAGTTTCCTGTGAGTAAGACCTCTCAAATTTCCCATTCCCGTCCATGAGTAGTTCATACAAGCAAGGTAGTTTCTTTGTATTACGGTACCTGCAGTCATACATTCTGGGACTACATGTCTTAGAATGCAAATAAAAAACCTTGACTAGATGGCCCACTGGATGGACAGGATGAGCCACTTACTCTTGGGCAGTTTGGAAATACGAGATGCCTTTTCTTTTACATGCATAATGCAGTGGCGACTGGTACAGAACAGGGGTGGCGGGCGGGCCAGGGGTGGTCTGTTTGGAGGAGGTAAAAGAAAAAAAGAAAAATCCACTTACCTCCTCTGCAGGGCCGCTGTCTCTCTGCCTCTCCTCCGGCGTCATCTCTCCTCGCAGGAAGCACACAGGCTCCCCTGAACAATCACGACGCTGCTGTCACCATGATAGCAGCGTTTTGATTGGTCTGAGCGCTGTGGTTCGGCGCTCAGACAGGCAGTGGGAGCCTGTACATGTTCTCCACCCAGGCTGTGAATTACAGCCCGGTGGAGAACATGCTAAGTGCGCATGACTTTTTGGCCGGCCCAAGACAGCCGGCCAAACCGTCATGCGCACTTAAGTGCATGAACCACTCCTCCCTCTGCTGCCTGTGAGACAACCCAGCCTCGCCCGCCCTGCCCCATAAAACTGCCTCAGTAAGGAAAAATAAAATGACAATAATAACATATTATTATCATTTTATTTTTCCTTTTCGGCAACGCTCCTCAGCCTTAGCGGAGGAGCCGCCTCTGCTGATGTCCTCACATAACAGCAGTCGCGGCTGGCATGACTCGCGGGTGTGGGGGCTGGTGGGGGGGGGGTCGCGCAGGGGTTCACAAAGGGGTGGAATTTAATTAAAATAAATAAATAAATAAACTTACCTTCCCGGGTCCCGTGGAAGAGGAAGAAGGCAGCCTCCCTCCCCTACCCTAAGCCAATCACAATGCTGCAATGGCAGCATTGTGATTGGTGGAGACGGCGCCCAGCCGGGCGCCTATGGGGAGGCCATTTTCTCCATGTAGGCTGCATGCAGCCTACATGGATAAAAGGGAGAGTGCACATGACTGGTTTGGTTGGCCCCAGAGGGCCGAACAAACAGTCAGGGCCTGCAGCATTCGGCTAGCCACTCCTCCCCTGCTCTCCAGCAGACCCGCCCGCCCGCCCACAACCAAACCCTTCTGCTTTCTTGCAGTGCGAGAAGCAGAAACGTAAAATGGTAGTTTTACCATTTTATGTGTCTGCTTCTCGCACTGCGAGAAAGCAGTGGAGCGACGCTCCTCCGCCCTATTGGAGGAGCCGCCCCTGCACAACAGTTTAGTTCCTTGCTGCCAGTGATGGTACAGGGTACTATGCCTGACTTTCTTGACTGTGCCTGCAGTTTTGAGAAGGCCCCTGTATAGCTGACAAAGAAAGCGTTGAAGCCTTGCTAGAGACGTGAGACTAGCGCTGTCTGTCAGTGGCGTGAAATGCCGCAGTGCCGGATGACATGAGTTACACATCAGCTGCTGCAGGCCCTGGCTGTCCGCCAGGGTGACGGGCCGGGTCGGGACGGCTTTCCTTCCACCCTCTTCATTCAAACGCTTTTGATTTAAGATCTGAAGACAGGAAAAGAAAAGCCAACATTCCAGGGTCTTGTGATCACGGGCACTCGCGGTTAGTGATGAAAACTGAAAGAATAAATGGTATTTTATTGAATAAAGCACTCTTTAAATACATCTGTAACACACTGTGGTCAGGAATCCCTGTGTGTGTTTTTTTTTTAATTCGTAGAGACACAGGCCAAAGTGAGCGAGGCTGAGCCAGAGCCTGGGGGGATAATAAACCTAAGAAGAGAGATTAATTGGTGTCAAGTAGGAACTAGCTTTGGATCAGCTGATTCTGGGAGAATTGGACTGCAGGAAACATTTTATAGCAGGCTTTCCTCCTGAAAGCATGCCATTGTTATTCTGCAGTCTGCTGCCTTCCCCTGTGTCAGCTTCTGCGAGGCTTCTAGCAGGGAATAAAAGTGAATAATTAACATTCCTCCTGGATGCCTGCAGACCAGCCCTGTAGAATATTAAAAAGATGCAAAAGACACGGGAGCGTTTGAAGTGCTTGACTTATTTTTATTTCAGATGTTTAGAGAGCGGTTTTACAGTTCTGGGCACTCCTCACATCTGCTTTTCCGGTCTGTAACCAATCCCCACAATATTTGACAACAAACATGGCGGACAAAGAGCTGTTGGCAGAAGAAAGTGATCCCACGCGTTTTAACAAGTGTTCCATTTCAGTCAGGCCCCGCCTAATTAGTTTTTTATTGTTTAGAAGGTATAAGCCTATGTGCTTTAAGCACCTTATATAACGAGGGCCTCATTTATGGGCTTTTGCCGTAGGGAGGTGCCGCAGGCCTCCCTGCTGCGCTGCCCTACGGCAAAAGGAAAGGGCAGGAATGCGCTGTGGGGCAGATTTACAAGCCCCTTGCAACACTTTTGCGCTGCGGCGTAAAAAATGCAGCAAATTTACAACGTGACGCATCTAGGGCGATGTGTCACGTTGTAAAGCCCTGCGTGACATTATGCCTGCGTCAGGTTCCCACGCAGTAAAGCCTCGTAAAAGTGATGCAGTGAAATCTACAAGATTTCACTGCGTGACTTTTAGGACGCCACTGCGTCAAAACCTTACGACCTCCTTGAAGCAGGCGTAAGGAGTGACGCATTGTATTGGGAATAGGCCGCAACACGCATTGCTGGAGTTGCGTCGTGCTTGTGACACGACTCCAGCAATGCATGACTTTTCCGCCAACAGATGCATCAGAATTTCTGACGCATCTGTCAATCCTTGCGCCATAGTGCGCCGTATTGTAAATAAGGCGCATCTATGGTGGCGCAAGGGTTTTTCACGCAGGTGCAGGGAAACTGACGCATCTGTACAGATGCGTCAGTTTCTTGTAAATCTGCCCCTGTATCTATATGATACAGCGCATTACTGCCCTTTTCCCCTGCGCCGGCGCACAATGGGCTGCCGTGCGCCAACGCAGGCACCTTTGCACCATGGTGCAAGGGTGCCTGCGTTGCGGGGATTATTGATTTTGTGCAGGAAGGGGCCCTTCCTGCATAAAATCAATCCATTCAGGCGCTTTCCTTTTTCTATGTGCGCTGCAGAATGCAGCACACATAGAAAAATGAAAGCACGAGGAGAAATGTTTTCACTTCTCTTCGTTGCGCCTCCCTATCGCCACCCCTGGGGTGGCGTAAGGTTCTGACACATTCCCAGCTTTACGATGCCTCGTAAATCTGGGAATGTGTCAGGTTCCATGGGTGTGGCTTGGGAACACCCACAGCAACACCCATGGAACTCCCCTTTCACGCAGTTTTCTGCGTGAAAGGGGCACATATTTATAAGGCCATGAAAAGCCACGTAAAGTGGCTTTACGAGGCCTTATAAATATGCGGTGGCACGTTGCGCCAGCAGAACGTCAAGAAAGTGACGTTCCGGGGGTGCAAAAGTGCCGATAGGGCCTCATACATGAGGCCCTGAGTGTCCTCAGACCTGATTTAGAATTTGGGGGAAGTGAGATATCCACCAAAAAGCAACAAATCCCCCCTACTCTATTGGGAATGTATAGATGTCTATGCGCTCTAAATACAGCGGCCCGGGCATCTGACGCTTTTTGAAAAGTGCCCCACAACCACCAAATTCTGATTCAGGCCTCTTGACTTTGATCACTGAGTAGAAACACTCACTTTACTGAATCCTACACTTCGAGTCACAGCCCTTTATTCGAAGGCCCACATGCCGATAGCGGCGTGCAATCACTGGTAATTATAAAGCCTTGGAATATGGTAATTTACAGATAGGCAATTTGCACAACTTTCTAAGATTCGCACCTTGGAATGGGGATCAACATGCTAAGTGCGCCCATTTCTCCCATCCCAAGATGTGTGAAACCAAAACTGGGGCTGTTTGTCTGCATAATTTGCACTACTTTTTTATTTGGGGCAGATTGTGGGGGCAAAGACCTTTGGGGTTGCAAGACGGGAATCAACCTGGACTACCAGACAACTGCAGTCAGACTGTCTCTCGTTTATTCCTTCAAAAGAGGGCCTAAATCCTCCAAAAGAGGACCTGAGTTCTCCTGTCCTTTGAACCGCCTTCCCCCACGACTACTTTGGCCACCAAAGGAGTTTCATGATCCCAGCGGCCAAGCCGTGGACAGGGAGGGAACATTACTTGCGGTTGTTGCCTTTTGTACAAGTCAGAGCCATATCTGAACATACTAGAGGCCCCAATAGAGACAGTGCCTCATTGCCAAGGCCAGTACCACATAAGGCACCAGATATCAACTGCAGTTAGCAAACGACTATTGGTTTTTCTTTAGGGTCTAGATGTGGCATGCTAGTTTTTGAACATTACAGTACTTATGTTCAGCTGAAGAAACAAAGACAGCGCCAACCGATCACCTTAGTCTGCAAACCTTTACTTCAAATATAGGCAACTGATAAAACCACCCTTTTTAATTTAGCAGAACACAGGAACACCATGGGATTTTTAGGCAAATATTTTGAGCAATTATTCAAACTTTTTCAAATGTGTGTTATGGAACAAATCAACTTTTTAATTGATTTCAGATTTTGTGCACCATTTATGACAGCCTATTTTTTGCAGTGCTCATCTTAATGGATATCACAGGACACACTTGCAGGGACTTGGCATTTAAGAGAATTTGGCAGAGCTTTACCAGTAGAACATCTGATTGTTGTGTACAACACTGTCCTATATTGTCCATAGCTACACTGAAGAGGATCCTGCAAGCCACTGCTTGACTCACCAAGTAGCAAAAGAAGCATGACCACAACACTTGCATTCTAATAGACCTTTACTGGTTATTCCCGCAGGTCAGCATCATATTCAAGATCCGTTGGGTAAGAAATTGGGTTGTTGGTTGACTGATGTGTAAGCCCTGGACAATCAACAATTTTAAAGATTTTAGTGAAAATGGTGCCAAAAAGCACAAAGCGCCAACTCTGGATCTCTGGTCGTGCCGGACTGGGACAAAGTTGCAAGTTCAGGCTGACTGCAATGGAGCGTGGGCCAGCTACAGGGGCCCAGTTAGGCTCACTGAACAAAATACCGTAAATCCTGGTTTGTGAGGATCTGTGTTGAAGATGCTTCGCACAGCCGAAGTGATGCATCGGTTTCGAAGTGCAGAGAGGCTGCGTTGTGAGGTCCTGTGTCATCGACGAGGATCCCGTCAATGAGGGCTTGCAATGTGAAGTACGGAAATGAGGATGTGTTGCGCAGTTGGGGCAATGCTTTGGTTCAGAGGACTTGCGATGCTGCGATGCAGAGCCTGGCTTTAAGGCTGCCGTCGATGAAGAATGCGAGGGCCTATGCAGAGGATGCGTTGTGCAGTGGCGGTTCCGAAGAGGCTGCAAAGGTGATGCAGGTCATTGCGATGGGCCCAATACATGCAGCAGCGGCGATGTTTAGGTTCTGCTTGAGGTTGCGCTGTGCAACAGAGGAGATGTGTTGATTCCACTGGGTCCACAAAGGCTGGCAGAGCCCCTTAAGCTCACTTCCAAGGGTCCTGGACTGGGATGTAACCACTTGGTAGGGTAGACTGAAAGATGGCAGAGTCCAGCTGTGGGGGTCGAGGTTGTGGAAGCCTTTATGTCTTTGAGGCTCAAATCAGGAGGCCAGCCAACTAGCCCTTGGAGTCTCTCTGGGATCTGGGTTCAACAGGTGCAGGTCCAGTCCTTCTGATCCGGGCAAGAGGGCATCAGGCAGCAGGCCAGCACAGCAGGGCAGCAGACCTTCAGAGAAGCAGTCCAGCAGAGTGACAGTCCTTTAAGCAGCCCAGCAGTCTTTCTTCATGGCAGGGTATTCACAGGTCGAGGTGTGTACTGAACAGTTGGATTTCTGAGCTCCAATATTTGTAGTCCTTCTTCATAGCAGAGCATCCACAAGTCCAGAAGTGCACTAAAGAGTTGTTGCCTAGGTCCAATATTTACATACCCAGTTGTGCATTTGAAGTAGGGAGAACTTCTAGAGTCATGCCTTTGAAGTGCACAGGTGCCATGCCTGCCTGGCCCTGGCACCAGACTAACTACAGGGGGTATGCAGAATACAGCCTTTTCAAGTTTAAGTGGGGCTGTGCCCAGCTCTTCCCTCCCATCCTGCCAGTTATGGCCCACCGAGGCACAACTAAGCTCCCTGTTGTCTGTGGCTGTCTAGGAGAACTACGAAAAGCCCTACGGTCAACTACACCCAGTCATGTGGCCCAGAGACAGCCTGCAGGCACTAAATGGCAAGAAACTGTCAGCTTTCTAAAAGTGGCATTTTCAAAATTGTAACTTAAAACCCAACTTTACCATAAGTTAGGATTTTTCACTACAATTCCACAGATGTCAAAGATAAACTGGTTACCTGTTCCCATTTGGAAATTACAGCTTATTAAATGTAATAAGGCAAGTCCAATGTTATCCTATGGGAGAGGTAGGCGTTGCAGGAGGGAAAAACACATTTTTCACAACCAGGGCATGTAAAACTTACAAGTATATGTTTTACTTTTTAAATGCATTGTACCCTACCCTCTAAGCTGTCAAGGGCCTACCCTAGGGGTGACTGATAAGTATTAACAAGCAGTGGCAAAGCCAATAGGTCTTGCCTATGAAATAGCTATTGGCTTTGGCAATGTGTTTTAGCTATGTTGTACACCAATGTGGCTGCTGTTCAGCATGGCTAGAAGTGAATGGAGTGGGGTGGAATAGGGTAGATTTTGATAGATTGGGGTGGGGTAGATTGAGCCTGGTAGATTGTCGTGGGGTAGGTTGGGGTGGAGTCGCTTGGGGTAGATTGGGGTGGGGTAAATTAGGGCAGAATGGGGTGGGGTATATTGGGGTGGGGGGACTGGGGTGGGCAGATTCAGGTGGGGAGATTGGGATGGGCAGATTGGGGTGGGGTAGATTGGGGCTGATTGTGGTAGATTGAGGTGGGATAGATGGGGTAAATTGGAGTGTGGTAGATTGGGGTAGATTGGAGTGGGCTAGATTGTCATGGAGTAGATTAGAGTGGGCAGAGTCTTCTAGATTGGGGTAGATTGAATGTTGTGTATTGGGGTGGATTGAAGTGGGGTAGGTGGGGGTAAATTGGAGTGGGGTAGATGGGGTTAGGTTGGGTGGGGTAGATTGAGGTGAGGTAGATTGGGGTGAACTGGAATGGGGTAGGTTTAGGTAGATTGGAGTGGTGTGGATTGTTGTGGGTAGATTGAGTGGGGTAGACTGAAGTAGTTGGAGTGGGGTAGATAGGGGACGACTGGAGTGGGGAAGGTTGAGATGGATTGTAGTGGTGTAGATTGTTGTGGAGTAGATTGAGTGGGGTAGATTTGGGTAAATTGGAGTGGGGAGGTTGAGGTAGATTGGAGTGGTGTAGTTTATTGTGCTGTACATTGAGTGGGGTATATTGGAGTACGGTAGTCTGTGGGGGATAGGATAGGAGTTGGGTAAATTGGGGTAAATTGGAGTAAGGTAGATTGGGGTAGATTGGAGTGGGTTAGATTGTCATGGAGTACATTGGAGTGGGGTAGAGTGTGGTAGATTGGGATAGATTAAGTGTGGGGGATTGGGGTGGATTGGAATGGGTAGGTTGGGGTAAATTGGAGTGGGGTAGATTGGGTGGGGTAGATGGAGGTGGGGTAAATTGGGGTGGAGTAGATTAGGTTAGATCGGAGGGGGTGGATTGAGGTAAATTGGAGCGGGGTAGATTGAGTGGGGTAGATTAGGGTAGATGGAGTGGGGTAGGTTGAGGTAGATTGGAGTGGAGTATATTGTTGTGGGGTAGATTGAGTGGTGTAGATTGGATAAATTGGAGTGGGGTAGATTAGAGTGGGCTAGACTGTAGTGGGATTGATTATAGTGGGGTAGAGAGGAGTAGCTTGGAGTGGGGTAGAGAGGCGAAAATTGTGGTAGATTGGAGTGGGGTAGATTGTGGTAGATTGAAGTGGGGTAGATTGGAGTGGGGGTAGATTGAAGTGGGGTAGATTTGGTGGGGTAGGTTTGGGTGGGGTAGATTAGAGTGGGGTAGATTGTAGTGGGTAGATTGGAGTAAAATGTAGTGATGTACAGCGGTGGCCAACATGGCTTGCGGGTGGAGGGGTGGGCGGGTCGCGGGCCATGCGGGGGTCGCGATATATTTATTAAAAAAACACATTAAAAAAATAAATAAATAAACTTACCGTTGCGCCAGGGTCCACATCTCCCTTTCTGCTCTTCTTTGTTTTGGAGGGAAGCATAACCAGGCCCCACTGACCAATCACAACGCTGCAGTGCAGCGTTGTGATTGGTTTTGAGCATCCTGGTTGGACGCTCAACCAGGGATGGGAGCCTGGGCTTGTTGTCCATGCAGGCTGTAATGCAGCCTGCATGGAGAATAGGGAAAGTGCGCATGACTCATTTGGGCGGCCCGAGAGGGCCGACCAAACAGTCATTGCCCACTTAGGAGTGGGCAAACCACTCCTCCCCTGCCCTGCTCCAAGAGCAGAGCAGCCGCTCCCACCCGCCTGCCCGCATAGCAGCAGGAAGCATAAAATGAAAATAACTTAAAGTTATTATCATTTTATGCTTCTTCTTCGCAATGCTTAAAAGCAGTGGGGCGATGCTCCTCTGCCATAGCGGAGGAGCTGCCACTTGTGAGGTAGATTGGGGTAGATTGAGTGAGGTAGGTTGAGGTAGATTGTAGTGGGGTGGATTGACTAGGGTAGATTGAGTGGCGTAGACTGAGAGGCATAGATTGGAGTAAATTGGAGTGGGGTAAATGGGGGTAGATTAGGGTAGATTAGGGTAGGATGGATGGGGTAGATTGGAGTAGGTTATATTGGGGTAGATTGGAGTGGGGTAGGTTGAGGCAGATTGGAGTGGGGTAGATTGGAGTGTTATAGACTGGAGTAGGTGGAGTGGGGTAAATTGGAGTAGGGTAGATGAGTAAATTGAGTCATGTAGATTGGTGTAGATTGAAGCTGTGTAGATTTTAGTGGGGTAGATATGGGTAGGTGGAGTGGGGTAGATTGTAATGTGGTAGATAGGAGTGGGGTAGATTGGGGTAAACTGGAGTGGGGTAGATTGGGTGGGATAGATTGGGGTGGGGTAGATTGGAGTGTGGTAGATTGGTGGTAGATTGGAGTGTGGTAGATTGGGTAAAATAGAGTGGTTGTAGTGGGGTAGATCGGATTTGTTGTAGTGGGGTAGATTTGGGTAGCCTGGAGTGGGGTGATTGGGGTAGTTTGGAGTGAGGTAGATTGAGGTAGGTTGCAGTGGGGTAGATTGGGGTGGATTAAGTGGAGTAGAGTCGGGTAGATTGGAGTGGTGTGGAGTGTGCTGCGATGAAGAAGGGGAGCAGTAGCATCTGTTGGAAAGGGGAGAAGCAGTGCCATGATGATGGAGGAGCAGTAGTGCGATGAAGAGGGAGGGGCAGGGGTGTCATGAGGAAGTGCACGTTCCACTCTATTATCAATAGCTGTGTAGGCAATTTGTTTTGAAAAGTGGAAAAAATACTTTTTGGGCCCAGGACGCATTTATCCCACTGCAGGTACACATAGAAAAACCCAATGAGCCAGTTTCAAATGCTTGCCAGCTGTTTTAATTGTAAGTATTTTGTTAATAAAATATATTTTTTAGTGTAATTTTTTTGTCTTTGCATAAATTTTGTGTTGCACCAGACGTACAGCTGCAATATTTAGAAATTCTGTTTCACTACATATCAATTTCATTGCTTACTAGTCCGTAACAGCAATGTTGAGAAAGCTGTTCTGGGGTTCATTTGCATGCCCGTAATGCCATGGGCTCTAATTGCTGATTTAAGCTGCTTCCTCCTTTTTAATTGCCTTTTAGCCACACCAGTGATATGTTTGAAAGTTGCCGGAAGACAGAGCAGACTGCATGGGGAGTGTGCCCTAGTTTTAACAAAATCACTCTCACTTTAAAATCTTTTCAGATAAGGGCTTTATATACTGTTCTGTTCAATTTTACTACACTTTATGTTGTGTCGTGAAAACAAATGGTAAGGCTGTGGAGATGCTGTAGCCCACCAACTATAAACAACTTGTCTTAGGAAAAGGTTTATTTTGCCATGTCGCAATGGCAGTTGAAAACTGCACACACAGGCTGCAATGGCAGGCTTAAGACAAGTTGTTTAAAGTGCTAAATAAGTGCTGCAGGTCCACTAGTAGCATTTAATTCACAGGCCCTGGGCACAGGTAGTGCCACTTTGCTAAGGACTTGCAAGCATATTAAATATGTCAATTGGGTATAAGCCATTTCGACAATGTTTTGAAGGAGAGAGCAGAAGCACTTTAGCACTGGTTACCAGTGGTAAAGTGCACAGAGTCATAAGGCCAACAAAAACTGATTCAGCAAAAATAGAGGAGTGAAGGCAAAAACATCTGGGGATGACCCTGCAGAAAGGGCCATGTCCAACATGTTGCATCACCTAAAATGCAATGTGGAAATTGTTATTTTCTATTGTGTCAGGCTTTTATGACCTTTGGCCTATAGCCTACAACCCCAACCTCTGATGTTCAGCATTTGCTTTTCCCAATGCTACATACATTCTCACAATATTATGTTTATGTTTTGTGTTTAGCAGTTATGATAATTCACCTATGTTCTTTCTGTATGTTGCATATGTATATTAATGATGCCCACTATTGCAGTCCATATGATTAAGAAATATGAGACCCCGGTACAAGCGCGCTTCACACCTCACATCTTTCTCTCCCTAGATGCCAAGAAAGCATTTAATGCGGTCCACTGGTCATTTCTTGAACAGACACTTCTGAAATTTGGCTTTGGCCCCCCCATTTTAGGTAGTGAGTAGCGGTGATCTACAAGAGTCCGGTTGCGACAGTATGGGTTAATGGGAGAACATCGGTCGAACCCCTAATAGGTAGGGGTACTAGGCAGGGCTGTCTCTGCTTTTATTCAACCTAACTCTGGAGTCCCTGGCTTGTGTGGTGTGGTTGCACCCTGGAGTTGGAGGGTTTCATATATCCACAGTGGATTACCAGGAGGAAAAAATATAGTTGTATGCTGACAATATTCTCCTTTATATAACTAGTCCTGCGACCACAATTCTGCCGCTCTTTCAACTGTTGGGATAATACAGGCTATAAGATTAATTGGGACAAATCAGTGCTACATACCCCTAGCGCCCTTCCAGACTCATTACTGTTCCCACAGTGGTGGTCGACAATGGTTTCCAATACTTGAAGATCTTTATAATATCACAGAGGGAACTCTGAGCTGGTCGCAATGTTGGGAGGGTGATCACAGCTTTTCAGGCTGGTTTTGCAAGATTGAGGGGCTTGCCTCTCGCCATGATGGGGCGGGCGGCCCTGTTTAAAATGATTGCGCTCCCCAAACTCCTCTATGCACTAGAGAATACCTACTACCCACTCCTAAAGAGGGTGCTATCTAAGATTAATGGAGAATTGTGGACCCTGTTGTGGGATGGGCACCACCCAAGAATCTCATTCAAAACATTACAGTTCTCCCGGATATTGACGGTTAATACTGGGCAGCCCACTTGATAAATATAAATAATTCGAATATATGCTCTGTGGCATCCTCCCATGTTTCACCTTGAACAGGCCCAATTAGAACGAAGAACCCACCTACATTACCTTTATGGGGGATGGGGCTCTCGAGCACTGATGCTGGCAACACAGGTCGCACTGGCAGTGTGTTATAAAGCGAGTTATCAAGCCAGGAAGGCTCTTGGTTGGGCTCATAAGATCATCAGAGAAGCACCCGTCTGGAAAGGGACTTGCTGCGAGAGCTTACGAAATTCGGGGACTTCGAACAGTGGGATATTATAGGTATCTGACATCCTCGAACAGGGAGACATCCTCGAACAGGGAGACATCATGCCCTTCTCCTCCCTACAGAGGGAATTCCATATACACCCAACACAATTTTCAAAGTACGCCCAATTGAGGCACGCCTGGCCTGCTGAAGGGATAGAAGGGACAGAGTTACCTGAATATGCCCCACTGAGGGCTGAATATTAATGGAAGAATTGGGGAGAGGAGCAATTTCCACCACATACAGAATGATTAACAACAACATTTCAGATACCCTTGGCTAGTAGTGGGGGAGGTGGCAACGGGATGTGGGCGAACTTGAAGACATAGACTGGGAGGCTGCATTGATGCACCTGCGGGAGGTAGCTATCAAATCACGCCTACATCTCATACAGTTCAAAATACTCCATAGGGTCTATTATGATCATCACAAACTTCATACTTTTGGGAGGGAGCCTGCCCCGAACTGCTTGCGCTGTGCTGTCATTATGGGTACTTTTTATTCACACGCTCTGGGACTGTCCCCGCATACAATCATTTTGGACAGCGATCCTCCAAGAACTTTCTGCTTTTTTGGGGGTCTCTCTCCCGCTTGAGCCAAAAATTGTTCTGTTGGGGATCCCCAGTGACATAGATGTCCTACGTTTTCAGTTGCATTTTAGTTCACTGGCAATGGTGGTGGCCAAGAGAGACGTTGCCAAGCACTGGGGCACGTCAGAGGTACGGTCTAAGCAAGAATGGAAATGAGGGATGGATCTTTAAATGGCGATAGAAGAAGTAATGTATAGTAGTAGCGGTTGTCTCCGTAAGTTCTACAAGATATGGGGATGGTGGAGGGACTATTAAGGGTTGGGGTCCTAGAGGGAGACCCTGGAGTGATGCGGGCCAGGCTTCCAGCCTGCAGTAATAGATATAAGGACGACCTGTGTGGTTTGTTGTGCTATATTCTTTACATATGATGTACTTAAGTGTCCGCTGACATCTATTAAATATTTCAGTATTATACTGTATACAATTGACAATAATATGCTGACAATGATATATGAAGTGTGTGACCATAATGCCTCTGTTGGTTTGTATATTTCTATAACATCTGAAAATAAAAATATATTAACAAAAATATACAAATGTATTTCTTATACATGTTCTCGCACTACTGTTCTCACCATACATCATGATCATGAGAGCGCCTTCTCGTGCATCCCAGTGGAAACAGTTACAAACAGATGCTCTATGTTTGTGTGGAGAGGACCAATCTGACCAGTGAGGTACATCTCCAAGCACATTTGGCATCCACTCCAGAAATAACCTGGTAAGATCTGTGAGCTGCAGTTTGAGGGCAGGATGTATTCAACCTTAGTTTCAAGGGTGCAGTTTCTGTATCTCATTGCCATTCATG
This sequence comes from Calotriton arnoldi, assembly GCA_963921515.1. Classification (NCBI taxonomy): domain Eukaryota; kingdom Metazoa; phylum Chordata; class Amphibia; order Caudata; family Salamandridae; genus Calotriton; species Calotriton arnoldi. The sequence goes on along the minus strand of CAWUFW010000063.1, from coordinate 1,004,105 downwards.
GCAGATTTTTGAGTGACAAGCAAATAGGGCTAGGTAAAGTGGGAAATACATATAGGCTATTACGATGCTCAGTTTCTTCTTTCTGTTTATTTTATTTATGTTCACTATTGTCAATATATTTGTTTTTGCCATTCCCATTTTGCTACATCTGCTGTACTAGATTGGCCTATAATAAAAGCCTTTTTAAATGGTTTTATAAGTGTCTGTTTCTGCATTAATGTTGGGGATAGCCCGCTGCGTTGTGTGAAAAGGGAGGGAGCAGAAATGCTCCATATTTACAAAGATATATTATGCATTTCTGCTCTCCCCTTGCGCTGCACTGTTTGCTGCCTAGCACTAACACAGGCAGCCTTGCACCACATTGCAAGGATGCCTGCGTTGCAGGCAGAATTGTTTTATGCAGGAAGGTATACCTTCCTGCACAACATTGCTTAGAGGCATTTTGCACTTTCTATGTGTGCTGCAGAATGCAGCACATATGGAAAGAGTAAATCACAAGGAGAAATATATGTATATTTCTCCTTGTTATGCCCCACTGGGGAAGATGTAGCATTTTGACACATTCCCAGGTTTTCTGGGTTTAGTAAATCTCGGAATTCTCCAGAATCCACAAGTGGATGCATCGAAAGGCCCATGCTTCACCCATGGAACAACTCCCAAGTTGAAATGTAACATATCGCATGTGAGAATTACTGGTGTTGCCCCTGCAAAAGTGGACCTCTTTAGTTAAAATATTGCTGAGGCACAAGGTCCATTGCCCCACAGAAGTTGTTGTCTGTGGTAGGAACAACCGAAGCAATAACAGCGGCCACCACAGCAGCAACAGCAGTTATCATCACAACCACCACAACAGCTACCACAACAGCTGCCACTGCCGCAACAACAGCTGCAAGCATAACAGTGACCTCTTCAGCAACAACTGTTTTAGTGCCAAATTGAAAACAGCTGCCACCATGGCAGTAACTAGAGTTGCGGCACAGCTGTAAAGACAGCATGGGCCATGATATCAACCAGCGCCGCCATTGCAACAGCAACAACTGCAGCAACAATAGCTTCTCCCACATCACAGACCACAGAAACAATAGTTACCATAGCCACCACAACAGTAGCAAAAGCTAGTTAGATCTGTTATCGCAGATGTTGTCTCTCTTGCTGAAAGCTATTGTTGCTGTCATTGATGGTAACAAATGTGGTTGCTACTGTGATCCCTGCTTTGCTAGCTGTTGCAGTGGCTGTGGTTGCTGATGTGGTCCATACTACTGTGCAGCTGTGATCCTGGCTGTGGCTACAGCTGTTGTCACTAAGCTTAATGGCTCCCATAGCGGTTGCTTTGATCCTCGTTGACATGACAACTGTGGTCACGGCTGTGGTTCCTGCTGAGGTTGCAGCAATGGTTGTTGCTGTTTTCCCTGCTATTTTTACATCTGTTGTTGCTGTTCCTTCCAAGGTGGCAGCTTTTGGTAGCAGCTGTGGTCCTTACTGTTTCAGCAGATGTAGTTGCTGCACTAGTGGTAGCTGTTGTTGCTACTGTGTTCTTCCTGTGGTAGTAGATGTGCTTGCAGCTGTAGCCCCTTCCAAGGTTGGACTGCGACAGAAAACAGGCGTGGGCACCAAAATAAAAGAGGCCCCATTAGTGAATCAGATAGCTAAAAAAAGTGGCCAACATTTGCAAACCGGGCAGTTTTGTACTTGTAAAGAGAAGCCTTATAGCTGTTTTGCAAGTCATGGGAGACGGCATGCAATTGTGCCTGATGCAAGCAATGTTTGTGGTACTGTCAGAGAAATCAACAGTAAAGAACAGCCCATGAATCCATAAAACTGGCCCACAAACAGCCAAAAAACAGCCCATGCACTGACCTGTCAAAGTAGCCCTTCTGGCACTTCCAGAGTGCCCAACAGGCCAATCCGACCCTGTTTCCTGCTGTGGAGACTCTCCAAAACAATAGGAAGCACTGTGTACAGCATTTGTGTCAGGAGGGAAGCTTAGCAGTGCTATTGTGACAAGGGACTACATGTCTGTGCCCTCTCACCAATGCAAAAACACAATCCAAAATGTATAACTGCTGCAATCAACAAAGAAAGCTCCTTTCTGTATTGTCTTTTTTTGCCATCACATTAGCTCATATAGGGCTGAAGAGGTCTATTGTAGACCTAAAAAGGAGATGGAAATGTCCACCATGTGTGCCTGCAGCGGGGTCAGAAGAAAGACACTCGAGTAAACATACGTAGAAATGAAAGGGATGGAATATGGGTGGGTAGAGGAACTTGAGAGGAGTAAAACACCATAGACAAGACCAGGGTTCATTAGGATAGAACAAAGAGCTTCCTTGCAGATGGGAGGAAAAGTAACGAGCGCAAAATCAGGTAGTAAAAGAATGGTGGAGATAAACGGGGTGTGGCAGTACCATCTTAACGCATGGGTACGCTGGGCAGTTGCCCGGAGGCCCCACGAGTATAGGGACTCCATGCAGCCCAGAATTTAACACAAATTTTCTGTTAAACATTTGTATTCCTGTGAGTGGTAGTTTAGGCAGAGCCCAGTGCACTGCTTTGCCTGGGGGCCTATAATGCTGTTAAGACAGCCCTGAGGTGTGGGAGGCATGTGAGGCAGGAGTCATGCAGAAAAAAATGCAATGGCAAATAATGCACTGAATATTATAGGGGTGTACAAAATAAGGGTCAGAGGACTGCCTCAGCTAGAGTACGCAAAGAGGAACAAAATTGATTTCTCGTACAAGTCAAAAAGAATGCAGCGACAACTATGAGAAATTGGAACAGATGCGTCGACACTTGCATCGGCATGTCGACTCTGAGACTCGAATCAGACACTAAAGACAGACTATGCACTCCATCTTTGTTTATGGTTTGTTTGTTTAATTTTATTCAGTTTCTGATATAGTGCCAGCCTAATGGTGAGTTGAAAAACAAGAAGCTGTCAGATAAAGGGGGAGAAGAAAGAAGGTTGAGAAGGCTTCGTTGAACTGGAACATTTTTAACGGATTGAAGATGGTTTTTGGTTGGACGCATGACCTCAGGTTGTTGGTTCCATAAGAGAGCACCTTGCTCTGAAAGGGATTGTGCTTGGAAACGAGGTTCATGGATTGACATTTTAATGGTGATTTGAGAGGCAGATTCAGTTGAACGTTTTTCCCTTCTTCGCTGGTACTTGGGTCTTCATCCAGGGAACGCCTTAGGCACTTGGTATTGAATTTGCCTGTCATTTGATAGGTAGCTGATCAATTAATAGCTTAGAGTCCAGCCCTTGTTCTGATCATTTTAGAATTACTCAGGCCTTGTGTTAGTGCATAATCTGTTTTTTTTTTAAAGTTTGACCAACATGGCCTTTTCATAGAGCATATTACTAATCTAGAGCTGCCAGGGACGTTTTTAAGACAGTCATGACTTGGAGTGAGAAGTGAAGTTCAGGAGAAGCTCCACTGAGTAAGTGGAAGAGTGCCTTTAAGAAAAGTGGGCTCACAAGAAGACATAACTGTCATGTGATACAGAAGCTACAGAGTTTGAGGTTCAAAGCCTCATGGACCACTTTACCTGTCAACGGGACTGCTTATGATGTCATTAATGCTGCTTTGTAGCTTGAATGGGGGCCGCCTAAGTCGCCTTTTGTTCATCTGGTGCCTGTCTGCATGACAGTAATTGTCGCTAAAAGCGGCTCGGAGACGACAACCACTGAAACATGGCATTATGCAGCAGTATGTCCATTTGTTTCATTCAGATCTGGGGTATTAGCTATTGTTGGAGAAAGCAGCACCTTCTGCAGGTGACAGACGGGATTAGGTGACAAGCTCCTCTTTTCTCACTATCGCTAGGCCCCTGTGGCTCAAACCCTGTTTTGCGTGTGGTCTTTCAGACTGTTATTTTACGTATTTACAACGAGGCTTTGAGCTTCACAGGCAGATCTAACCAGCTCTTGCAGACTTACTCAAGGCCAAGAGAAAAAAAGCTAAGACAATAAAGCAACACAAGAAAAAAGAAATATAAAGTTTTGGGATAAACAGTTTTCTACTATGCTGATCATGAACAGGCAATACTGGCTAACCGAAGTTATGCTTTCACCAGTGTAAAGAAGAAAGCCTCCACATGCGGTTACACACACCTAAAATAAGGAGTCAACAAATTAAAGTTAGGGATGCATGCACAGCAAACATGATCAACAGTGAAATAAAGCACGAATTGCCATAGACATAATCAGAAATGCAACACGGCGTTCCTCTTTCTTCTAAACTTCATTAACTGTTTAGCAGCCAATGGTCACGGCTTACTGCCAATTCAGAATGCTGAATAGCGTCATTCGTCATGTAGATGGTAATTTTCATCAAAGGATGGGCGCATAAAAATTCAATTTGTGATCAAATAATCAAAACTGATTCTCACTAACGCATATAATATATTTTTTTGAAACCTAGTCAACCTATCAATGTCGCAGTTAGGACACTGACTAGTGGCTGCTATCAGAGTGAATGCATAATTGCGCAGTGCTTAATTTGTAAAAGAATAAGTGCCAGGGCCCAAAGTTTTGCTCAGAAGCCTGTGGCCGGCGCTGTTGAATGACAGGGTGCCAGATACCAAGTCTGCATAGTCTTGATTCCACCTCAGCCGCTTTAATCCACTACCAGACGCTCCCTGCCCCTTTATCTTACTTTCGCAGGTTCTTTTTCAGCCCTGCTTTCCCCCTTTGTTATTCTTGTCCTGTCTTTCTCTTTCTCCTTCTTTCCCCCTTGTGTGCTTTTTACTCCTTAGTCCTGGGTCAAAGTCTGATAATTGAAAATAAATGCTGGCCCCCAAAAATGAGTACAGGTGACCCCCACCTGTAACCACCAGCTCAAACCAAGCACTGATTGCATGTTTTTTTGGGCTTCTTTTTCTACATTTTGGGGTAGTGCTGTGCAAGCATCATTATGGGACACTACTGCCGTGTATTCTTTCAGTAAAAGGACTCCTAGGCAGGAAGTGACTGGATTCATCACATAATCTTGTTTTGTTGAGGGAGTATTGGACTTTACTGTAAGCAGCACCGTGGTGGCTGCCATAGTATAGAAGGAGCTAAAGCCTTATCTCCATTTTAACACCAGAGAAGACTGGTGCTCTATCTCCTCTCCCCCTTGTCCATGTGCTCTTCCACACCTTGATACTTCGTTCCACTTCCCTTCATGAGACACAATCATCGCTTGTCGTGTTACGACATCTTGCCTTACTCCCATGAGCTGCCACCTGTCCCTGCTCCTTGCCAGTGTCAACGCATGCTTTCCTCCTCCGAGCCATTGGTCTGGACACGACCTGGAATGATCTTGATCCAGCGCGACTGTTGGAAATGGCCCTTTTTGCAGGGTCACCCCTAAACTTTTTGCTGACCTGTTTCTGTTGGTTTTATGACTCTGGGCACTTTACCACTGCTGTTCAGTGCTAAAGTGCATATGCTCTCCCTTGGTAAATATGTCTATGTGAATTGGTATATCCCTGATTGGCTTATTTGGTTTACCTGTTAGTCCCTAGTAGTGTGGCCTGTGTGTGCCCAGGGCTGGTAAACCAAATGCTGCTGGTGGGCATGCAGCGCTGGTTTGCGCCACCCACAGAAGCAGCTTGTAAAGTGTGTCTCAGACCTGCCACTGCAGTGTCTGTGTGCAGTCCAGAACTGCCATCTTGGCTGTGAAGTGCACCCACTTCCCAGCCCCTGAACCTTCCCTTGGCATCCTGTAAGTCGCCCCTAGGGTAGGGTGCATTGTATGTGTAAGGTAGGACATGCCTTGGTGTGTGTAGCATGTCCTGGTAGGGAATTACACCCCATTTCGTTTTTCACTACTGTAAGGCTACCTGTTCCTCATAGGCTAGAATGGGCAGTTTGACTATTACATTCTATAGTCCTAACTGGCCCCAGGAACATGGTAGAAAAACGAATTTAGTATGCCTGAGCTCAAAATATTAAAATACATCTTTTAGTGAAGTTTATTTTTATATTCTGAGTTTGAAAATACCACTTTTAGAAAGTAGGTATTTTCTTGCCTAAGCCTTCCAGTGTGCTATGCTGTTATGTGTATTGGCTGTCTGGTTTTAGAGAGGCAGGGCAGGCTGAGTCAGACCTGGGTTGAATAGAGAGATCTGCATTTAGAGTGTGGGGAGGGGCGGCTCCTTGACCTGAATAGGGCTGTGCCCCGCCAAGGTGAATGCTGGCTCCACCTCCTACTGTGTGTCTGCCAGCAGACCCCCTCTTTCTGAAAGGAAGGATGCAGCCTGGTAAACAAAGTGCTCCAGGCCTGAGCAGAACTGGTTCTGGCGAGGTTCAGTGACTTGTAGCTTCTGAGAACAAAGACTTTTGGGGTATAAATAACTGTGCTCAAACCCCTACATTTTTGTATTGCTTTTGGATCTGGAGAGGAAACTCTGTCCGTGCCACTGGAGGAATCTGCAGGAAGTGACTGTCCTTGTGCTTGTGTGTTGTTTCTTGCACTGGCCTGCAGCAGTGACCACTGGACCTTGAAGAAGAGGAAAAGGAACTTTTGAGAGAACTTTTATTTTTGTTACAGCAATTACCCAAGGGCTAGGAAAAGAGCTAGCCTCCTGCTGGAGTCTCAGGCACATCTAACTCCACCACCAACCTCCTGCTTCCTCCCTGCGAGGATTGCTATCTGCTGATGAGGCTCCTGTGAGTTCCAGGGCCTCTAGTTTTGCTTCAGAGAAAAGAGTGCTGGAAATCGTCGCTAACGCACGTTTGCGAGCCGCTGCAGCCGACGCGCTGGAAAAATCATCGCGCTGCTGTCGCCGAGTGCTCGCAACCCCTAAAGAAATCATCGCTTCAAGACATCGCTTTGCGGACGCTGTGCGTCCGCCATTTTCATCGCATCGCACCGGATTTCGTCGCTCCCTCGCGGAGCGTCATCTCTTCGCATCGCAACACAATCGCACAGCGCAACAGGATCGTCGCATCGACTTCTCCCTCGCAGCAAGAAAGTCATCGCATCGGCGGCCTATCATGCAGAAGTTGGTCGCAGTGTCTCCGCACGCATCACGCAGATCGGCGCATCATTCTCCCTTGCGGCAAGGATTTCAACGCATCGCCGGCCTCGCGTGCCGAGAATCATCGCTACCACTTCTTTGCGACATTTTGTTGGTTTTGCTACTAAACCCAGGTACTTTGTGAGAGAAAGGGTCGCAGAGACCACTGCTTTGAATTTGAACCTTATTTTTGCAACCTTTGAACTATTTTTTGACAGTCCTTCAACAGCCATCCTATTTTTGACAGTCTTATGAGAGAAAGGGTCGCAGAGACCACTGCCTTGAATTTGAACCTTATTTTTGCAACCTCTGAACGAGAAAGGGCGCAGAGACCCCTGCCTTGAATTTGAACCTTATTCTTGCAACCTTTGAACTATCTTTGACAGCCCTTCAACAGCTATCCTATTTTTGACAGTATTGTGGCTTTTACAGTTATTGGTCTTGTGATAAATCTGCCTTTATATAAAGATACTTATTTTTATAGCTACTTGTGTGGTGTCCCTCTGTAGTGTTCCTCACTGTGTTACTGTGTATGGTCATAAATGCTTCACACCCTGCCTCTGAGATAAGCCTACCTGCTCGTGCTACGTTACCACAGGGTTGAGCAGGGGTATTAAAGAGGGTAGCCCTCTCTCTCTGATTTAGGAAGAAGGGTCCCTACTTGGACAGTGGCCAGCCATTGCCAACTAGAGACCCCCATTTCTAACAGCGACTAATATAATTTCTTTTCCTTTGGACATGACATCCAGGTTGAAACACTCTTTTAACAACTATACCAATATGACGGTGGGGCCCATAACACCGCATAAAACGTTCACTCACTCAAGTATTCCCTGGATCCCATCCACCTTCACCTAGGAGAAGAAGTTAATAACTGCTGGAAGAAAACGGGATACCTTTTTAAAGTCGACAAGATAATTTCTCAAACATCATACATAAGTAGTTTTAATCCTGTCAGTTTCTAAGACATCAAGGTATTCCGCTCTTTGGTCGATGGACCAACTAGTGAGAATAAGTTGATGGTGATTAAGACCAGCTCAATCACATTAACCCCTTCGATGCTCATGACGAGCTGGACTCGTCATGGCACACAGTGGTCGTGTGCTCATGACGAGTCCAGCTCGTCATAAGACCACCCACGGGGAAGCGCTGGCGCTCCCCCGTGGGAATCCGATCGTCGGGTTTTTGGGGAAGGCAGGGGAAGGGCTTCCCCTGCCTCCCCCGCCCACCCCCTCAATGACGTCAGCGCGCGAGGCACGCTGACATCATTGAGGGTTTCCCTTTGTTCCCCGACGCGCTGGAAGCCATTTGCTTCCAGCGCGTCGGGAATAAGGTTGATTTTGGCTCCGAGGAGGGGGATTTGAAACAGAAGAGGCATCGAGGAAAGGAAAACCCTTTCCTTTCCCTCGATGCCTCTTTGTGCATTCCTGCTGCACGATCATGCGATCGTGCAGCAGGAATGCCCACTAGACGCCAGGGAATTTTTTTTAAAAACGGAAATACTGTTTTGGGGAGCGGCCCCTTGGGCAAGGGTCGCTCCCCTTTTGAGGCCTTATGTTTTTGGTGCTCTGCCCCCTGGGGTGGGCAGTTTTATTTATATAGCGCAGGGCTTTACCCGAAGGTGTGAGAGCGCTTCACAATAGCGCGTCGGGGAATACGGTTAGTTTTGGCTCCGGGGAGGGGATTTGAAACAGAAGAGGCATCGAGGGAAAGGAAAACCCTTTCCTTTCCCTCGATGCCTCTTTGTGCATTCCTGCTGCACGATCATGCGATCGTGCAGCAGGAATGCCCACTAGACGTCAGGGAATTTTTAAAAAAATGGAAAATACTGTTTTGGGGAGCGGCCCCTTGGGCAAGGGTCGCTCCCCTTTTGGAGGCCTTATGTTTTTGGTGCTCTGCCCCCTGGGGGGGGCAGTTTTATTTATATAGCGCGGGGCTTTACCCGAAGGTGTGAGAGCGCTTCACAATAGGAACAGTAACATTACATGGATGAGAAGGTTACAAGTGAGCATAATACAAAAGCAAGCGTTACATTACATGAGGAAAAAGTGACAATTGTGCATGATACATGAGATACAAAATACAAATAGAGGTATAATACTGCAATAAGTGGCAGAACACACTGGGAAGGCACTTCTATAGGCATGGAGTACAGAATTTCCTTAGTGGAAGAACTTCCTTGAGGGAGTAGAGAGGGCGTGAATTAAATGAAGGGTACACAAATCCAGCACAGCACGCAAGGGTGAGGAATGTACAGGAAAAAGTACAAATTTACAATGAAGAGCGAACTTCCTAGAGGGGCTGAGAGTGAAAGTATTAGTTCTGAAAGTGTCTTTGGAAGAGAAGAGATTTGAGGTCAGCTTAGAAGATCCGGGTAGAGGAGGTGGCACGGAGCAATGGGGAAGCGAGTTCCAGATTCTCACCGCATTGCCTGAGAAGGATTGCGCCATCGATCTTTCCCTTTTGAAGACGGGGGGCTCAAGCAGAAGCTTTTCGCATTGCGAGAAGGGCGAGAGCCACCGGACAATTTCAATTTATTCGCCAGGTAACGAGGGGAGGACGTGTGTAAGGCTTTGTGTGTGATGCAGGCAGTTTTGTAAATAGATCTTGCCTCGATCGGAAGCCATCGAAGAGAGGACAGGATAGGAGTGACGTGGTCGCTTCGTTTAGACCCTGAAATGAAGCGAGCTGCTGAATGGAGGATGGATTTGAGAGGGGAGAGGTGGGATTTGGGTAGGCCTGTCAGAAGAGAATTGCAATAATCCAGTCTTGAGAGAACCAGAGATTGTACCAAGGTTTTTAAGTCTTTCTCCGGGAAGAACCGACGGATCCCCCATAGAAGGCGCAACTGGTAACGTGCGTTCTTAGCAGTAGAGTTGATGTGGGAGATTAGGTTGAGTCTTTTGTCAAGAATGACACCTAGGGATTTAGCGCTGTCGACAATGATGGGTTTGTTGTTGAGTAGGTTCAGCTGATCCATCCAAGATTGAACAGGAGGCGGTGAGAGAGAGGTAGAGAGGAGGAGGAATTCAGTTTTGGCGGGATTCAGAATGAGTTGGTGAGCTAACATCCAGTTGTGAATAGAGTTGAGAGTAGAGTTGAGTAGTGAGAGATCGTGTGCTGAAGATAAAGGTATCTTCCCACTAGTCCACCAGGCATTTATTTGTGGAGAGTGACCCCTTGGGTGGCAGAATAGCAGTATGTTTTTAGGCCCATCTGCCCCCAAGGAGGTCAGAAGTCACTAGACACCAGGTTTTTAAATTTTTGTGTTGGGGAGTGGCCAAAGGGCAAGGGTTGCTCCCCTTTTACGGGGGTGAATATTTTATTTATACTCTTTGGCCCACCTACCCCTTAGCTTGGCTGGTGGATTGTGTGTGGACTGGTGCATTATTTGCATATGTGATTGTAATGTTTTTTTCTCCTTTTTATTCTAGTGTAAAGCTTTTGATTCCTGTTTGCGGTTTCGGCAGTGGTTGTTCTGCAGTTTTGCGTAATTGCATTTATTTGGTAAGAAAAATATTTTTGTTGTGTGTACTCCAAATGAGTATTATTGTCATGCATGAATGAATTTTTTTGTAAGTGGTGTCATAATGGCAGCATATTTGTTAGTGTTCGGAGCATGAAATTCTTTGCGATGTTTTGCATTGTCTTATGTGTAATTTTTTTCTTCTTCTTTTTTAGTGGGATATTGTTGATCCTTACTGTGTCTGTGCAGAGTAGGTGGTGGTGAGTCTAGCTGCTTCTGTCACGTGAGTGGTATAGTGTTGGAGTATATAGGTCTTTGTGATAAAGCTACATTTTGTTTATTTCTTTTTTTTACAAAGGGTTTGTTGTTGTTGACTTGTTTGACAAGTAACCTTTATTAGTAAGCATTATGGCTAGCCGTAGAATTACTGCTCAGCAGGTGGTTGGTTTGCTTCTTGAATCTTCCTCTGAGCAGGATTATGAGACTGACAGTGCGTCTGAGGGAGAGGAGGGAGGGGAAGATTCAGGCAGTGAGTTTTCTCTCCACATGGAATCATCGGATGATGAAGGTACTCTCAGTGCAGATGAAGTGCCTGTTTTAGAGGAGGATACTACTGTGCCGATGGTGCAAGAGGCATCTGGATTGCAGCCTGGGGCTGCTAGGCTTCCTACTGGAAGTGCTGGACTCTGGGTTGATCCAAACATGGTGCAGCCGGTGTTGCCTGCCTTTAGTGGTTATGCAGGGTGTACAGTGGATTGTGAACATTATTTGCCTATACAGTATTTTCAGTTGTTTATGGATGATGTATTTTTGGGTGAGATTGTTGAGCAGACTAATTTGTATGCTGAACAGTTTTTGAGGGACAACAGTGCCAGACTTAGGCCCCATTCTAGAGCTACCCGGTGGAGTCCCACAAATCTGGAAGAGATGAAGAAGTTTTTGGGTTTGACTTTTTTGATGGGTTTGATAAGGAAGCCGTCCATGGGTTCATATTGGTCTACCAGTCCCTTGATGGCAACGGCCATATTTCCTGCAGTTATGACTCGTGATCGGTATTTACTTTTGCTTCGGATGCTGCATTTTGTTGATAATGGTTTGGCGTTGCCACGAGATCACCCTGAATGTGACCGTCTTTTTAAGATTCGGCCTGTTCTTGATCACTTTGTAGATCGATTTTCAGAGATCTATACTCCAGGGAAAGAAATATCTATTGATGAGTCTTTGGTCCTGTTCAAGGGCCGTTTGGTTTTAGGCAGTACATTCCTAGCAAGAGGGCACGCTATGGAATTAAGCTGTATATGTTGTCTGAGAGTAGGACAGGATATGTTTTTAATTTGCGTGTGTACACTGGTAGGGATTCCACTATTGACCCCCTGGTTGTCCGCCGACTTTTGGAGTTTCAGAGAAAATTGTGTGGGATCTTGCTAGAGGACTGTTTAACAGAGGCCACCATTTGTACCTTGATAACTTCTACACTGCTGTGCAATTGTTTAAGGAATTGTTCAAAGTGGACACTTTTGCTTGTGGCACAATCCGCTCTAACCGTAAAGGTTATCCAAAGAGCTTGTTTGCAAAAAACTTCAGAGGGGACAGTGCAGTGCCTTGCGTAGTGAGGAACTGCTAGCTGTGAAATTTGTGGACAGGAGGGATGTGTACATGCTGACTACCATCCATGATGAGAGTACTTCACCTTTGGCTGTTTGGGGTCAGATTGCTGAAGTGCGCAAACCTGTGTGCATTTTAGACTACAATAAGCACATGGGTGGTGTTGATAGAGTAGATCAGAGGTTGGAACCTTACACTGCTATTCGTAAGGCTTACATTTGGTATAAGAAGTTGGCCATCCATCTTTTCAATTTAGCAACTTTCAATGCTTTTGTTGTGTTCAAGGAGTGTTCTCCTGCGTCAAAGTTGACTTTTGTTCAGTTTCAGCAGTCTGTCATAGGCAGCCTTGTTGTTGTGGAACAGGCAAGTGTTCCTAGAGTTGGAGTGGTGGAGGATGTGGCTCGATTGAAAGATCGCCACTTTCCTGATCACATTCCTCCTACACCCTCAAAAGACTTTCCCACTAGGAGATGTAGAGTCTGTTGGCGAAGAGGTACGCGGAAGGAGACTCGTATGTACTGCCCTGAGTGTCCTTCTAACCCTGGGCTGTGTGTGCCTGCTTGTTATAGAGCGTACCACAAGCAAAATAATTATTGGGAGCAACCATGAGTGGTAAAGTGAACTGCCTGGTCTGTAATGTTTAAGAATTGTTGTTCTGTTTCAAGGTTGGCATTAGTGCAATGTATTTAGTTTCTGATTTTGTGTTAGTAGATTTGTATCTATTTGCAATTTGTTTGTGTTTTCTTTTTTGTATAAAAAAATCCTAAATGTGATGGTGGTGTGTGTAGGCTGGTGCTTGGCTGGTGGTGTGCGTGGAGTGGCGCTTGGCTGGCGGTGTGCGTGGAGTGGCGCTTGGCTGGCGGTGTGCGTGGAGTGGCTCTTGGCTGGCGGTGTGCGTGGAGTGGCGCTTGGCTGGCGGTGTGCGTGGAGTGGCGCTTGGCTGGCGGTGTGCGTGGAGTGGCGCTTGGCTGGGGTGTGCGTGGAGTGGTGCTTGGCTGGCGGTGTGCGTGGAGTGGCGCTAGGCTGGCGGTGTGCGTGGAGTGGCGCTAGGCTGGCGGTGTGCGTGGAGTGGCGCTTGACTGGCGGTGTGCGTGGAGTGGCGCTTGGCTGGCGGTGTGCGTGCAGTGGCGCTTGGCTGGCGGTGTGCGTGGAGTGGCGCTTGGCTGGCGGTGTGCGTGGACTGGCGCTCGGCTGGCAGTGTGTGAGTAGTGACTTGCTGCTGGTCACTACACACTGCTAGCCGAGCGACACTCCACGCAATCCATCAGCTTGTGTGGTTGCTGTGTTAGGAATGTGGGCGTGTGAAAGTGATGGGCCCTTGAATGGCGCTGTCTGCTGGTGTGAATGTTGTAATGTGATGGGCCCGCGGCTGGTGGTGTGAATGGTTTTGTATTTGTCACACGTATGAAAGGTGTATGAATGGCCTGTAAAGAGGTTGGTGCCTTGTTGTGGCTTTACAGCTCACGAGCTGTGAGTCAATGGTTCAGTTTCTCGTCCTTTCAATTATTAACAGTGCATTTCATTTTTGTGAAATCACTTGTTAATACAATTGTATATACTGAACCATCACTCACCCTCGTGCCAAATCCAACCAGTATGTGTGTGTGCTTGAGGATTAGATGGCTGTGCAGTAATATTTTTTTTTGTCTTTCTCAAGCAGGGTGTACCTTGTCCCTTTTTGTGAAAGTTGTAATGTGTTTGTTTCGTGCCTGGTGGTGTGAATGGTCTTGTGTGTATCACGTCTGAAAGGTGTGTGAATGGCCTGTAAAGCGGTTGGGGCCTTGACGTGGCTTTACAGCTCACGAGCTGCGAGTCACTGGTTCAGTTTTTGTCCTTTCAATTATTGACAGTGCATTTCATTTTTGTGAAATCTCTTGTTAATAAAATTGTATATACTGAACCATCACTTGCCCTCGTGCCAAATCCAACCAGTATGTGTGTGTGCTTGAGGAATAGATGGCTGTGCAGTAATCTTTGTCTTTTTAGTCTGTCTGCCAAGGTGTACATTCCGTCTAAGAATAACCTACCAACTGTAGATATTGTCGTAAGCGAAACACCCATGGGAGTACATGGTGATATCTCTCTTGTGGATCCCAACAAGTTATGGTACCCACAATGTCCTGCAAACCTCAAAATGTCTGTCACATTTTCCTTGCAATATTGTGCCAAAATTTTCACGCTGCAGAAATAAACAACACATTATCTCAAAATGACCTGGTTTTGCAAGGGGGGTCACCTGGGTTTTTGGCCCGGGGCTCGGCGGCCACATAGGGAAACCTACCAAACCCACACATTTCTGAAAAGTAGATACCCGGGGGCTTCCAGGGAGGTATGGCTTGCGTGGATCCCCCAACGTTTCCTTACCCAGAATCCCCTGCAAACCTCAATTTTAGCTGAAAAAATCACTTTTTTCACACATTTTTGTGTGGGAAAGTGTGGCATCACCGGGCTCACACAAATTTCCTACCACCCAGCGTTCCCCCAGGTCTCCCGATAAAAATGGTGCCTCACTTGTGTGGGAGGCCCAAGTACCCGCGACAGGCAAGGGCCCAAAACGTAGTGAGGCGACATCAAAATTGCCTATCTCAAAACCACCTGGTTTTGCAAGGGAGTCACCTGGGTTTTGGCCCCGTGCTCGGCGGCCATCTAGGGAAACCTACCAAACCCACACATTTCTGAAAAGTAGACACCCGGGGGCTTCCAGGGAGGTATGGCTTGCGTGGATCCTCCAACGTTTCCTTACTCAGAATCCCCTGCAAACCTCAATTTTAGCTGAAAAAATCACTTTTTTCACACATTTTTGTGTGGGAAAGTGTGCATCACCGGGCTCACACAAATTTCCTACCACCCAGCGTTCCCCCAGGTCTCCCGATAAAAATGGTGCCTCACTTGTGTGGGAGGCCCAAGTACCCGCGACAGGCAAGGGCCCAAAACATAGTGAGGCGACATCAAAATTGCCTATCTCAAAACCACCTGGTTTTGCAAGGGGGGTCACCTGGGTTTTTGGCCCCGTGCTCGGCGGCCATCTAGGGAAACCTACCAAACCCACACATTTCTGAAAAGTAGACACCCGGGGGCTTCCAGGGAGGTATGGCTTGCGTGGATCCACTAACGTTTCCTTACCCAGAATCCCCTGCAAACCTCAATTTTAGCTGAAAAAAATCACTTTTTTCACACGTTTTTGTGTGGGAAAGTGTGGCATCACCGGGCTCACACAAATTTCCTACCACCCAGCGTTCCCCCAGGTCTCCCGATACAAATGGTGCCTCACTTGTGTGGGAGGCCCAAGTAACCGCAACAGGCAAGGGCCCAAAACATTTTTTGATAGGCAATGTTGATGTTGCCTCACTACGTTTTGGGCCCTTGCCTGTCGCGGGTACTTGGGCCTCCCACACAAGTGAGGCACCATTTTATCGGGAGACCTGGGGGAACGCTGGGTGGTAGGAAATTTGTGTGAGGCCAGTGATGCCACACTTTCCCTCACAAAAATGTGTGAAACAAGTGATTTTTCAGCTAAAATTGAGGTTTGCAGGGATTCTGGGTAGAAAGGTTGGGGATCCATGCAAGCCATACCTCCTGAAGCCCCGGGTGTCTACTTTTCAGAAATGTGTGTGTTTGGTAGGTTTCCCTAGGTGCCGGCAGAGCTAGGGTTCACAAACTACAGCTAGGCACTTTGCCAAAAAAGGGTCATTTTTCACTGCGAAATTGAGGTGTGACCACGTTGCGTTTTGCGCCGTTTCCTGTCGCGGGCACTAGGCCGACCCACACAAGTGAGGTACCATTTTTCTCGTAAGACTTTGGGAACGCGGGGTGCGTGGAAATTTGTGGATCCAGGCAGATTCCAGAACTTTCCACCACAGAAATGTGGGGAAAATGTGGTTTTTTGACAATTGTTTAGGTTTGCAAGGGATTCTGGGTAACAGAACCTGGTGGGAGGCAGTCCAGTCACCCCATCCTGGATTCCCCTGGGTGTCTAGTTTTCAAAAATGTATAGGTTTGCTAGGTTTCCATAGGTGCCGGCAGAGCTAGGGTTCAAAAAGTACAGCTAGGCACTATGCCAAAAAAGGGTCATTTTTCACTGCGAAATTGAGGTGTGACCACGTTGCGTTTTGCGCCGTTTCCTGTCGCAGGCACTAGGCCGACCCACACAAGTGAGGTACCATTTTTCTCGTAAGACTTTGGGGAACGCGGGGTGTGCGGAAATTTGTGGATCCACGCAGATTCCAGAACCTTCCACCACAGAAATGTGGGGAAAATGTGTTTTTTGGACACTTTTTAGGTTTGCAAGGGATTCTGGGTAACAGAACCTGGTGGGAGGCAGTCAAGTCACCCCATCCTGGATTCCCCTGGGTGTCTAGTTTTCAAAAATGTATAGGTTTGCTAGGTTTCCCTAGGTGCCGGCAGAGGTAGGGTTCAAAAACTACAGCTAGGCACTTTGCCAAAAAAGGGTCATTTTTCACGGCGAAATTGAGGTGTGACCACGTTGCGTTTTGTGCCGTTTCTTGTTGCGGGCACTAGGCCGACCCACACAAGTGAGGTACCATTTTTCTCGTAAGACTTTGGGGAACGCGGGGTGGGTGGAAATTTGTGGATCCACACAGATTCGAGAACTTTCCACCACAGAAATGTGGGGAAAATGTGTTTTTTTGGACAATTGTTTAGGTTTGCAAGGGATTCTGGGTAACAGAACCTGGTGGGAGGCAGTCAAGTCACCCCATCCTGGATTCCCCTGGGTGTCTAGTTTTCAAAACTGTGTAGGTTTGCTAGGTTTCCCTAGGTGCCGGCAGAGTTAGGGTTCAAAAACTACAGCCAGGCACTTAGCCAAAAAAGGGTCATTTTTCACTGCGAAATTGAGGTGTGACCATGTCGCGTTTTGCGCCGTTTCCTGTCGCAGGCACTAGGCCGACCCACACAAGTGAGGTACCATTTTTCTCGTAAGACTTTGGGGAACGCGGGGTGGGTGGAAATTTGTGGATCCACGCAGATTCCAGAACTTTCCACCACAGAAATGTGGGGAAAATGTGGTTTTTTTGACAATTGTTTAGGTTTGCAAGGGATTCTGGGTAACAGAACCTGGTGGGAGGCAGTCCAGTCACCCCATCCTGGATTCCCCTGGGTGTCTAGTTTTCAAAAATGTATAGGTTTGCTAGGTTTCCCTAGGTGCCGGCAGAGCTAGGGTTCAAAAAGTACAGCTAGGCACTTTGCCAAAAAAGGGTCATTTTTCACTGCGAAATTGAGGTGTGACCACGTTGCATTTTGTGCCGTTTCCTGTCGCAGGCACTAGGCCGACCCACACAAGTGAGGTACCATTTTTCTCGTAAGACTTTGGGGAACGCGGGGTGTGTGGAAATTTGTGGATCCACGCAGATTCCAGAACCTTCCACCACAGAAATGTGGGGAAAATGTGTTTTTTTGGACAATGTTTTAGGTTTGCAAGGGATTCTGGGTAACAGAACCTGGTGGGAGGCAGTCAAGTCACCCCATCCTGGATTCCCCTGGGTGTCTAGTTTTCAAAAATGTATAGGTTTGCTAGGTTTCCCTAGGTGCCGGCAGAGGTAGGGTTCAAAAACTACAGCTAGGCACTTTGCCAAAAAAGGGTAATTTTTCACTGCGAAATTGAGGTGTGACCACGTTGCGTTTTGCGCCGTTTCTTGTCGCAGGCACTAGGCCGACCCACACAAGTGAGGTACCATTTTTCTCGTAAGACTTTGGGGAACGCGGGGTGGGCGGAAATTTGTGGATCCACACAGATTCCAGAACTTTCCACCACAGAAATGTGGGGAAAATGTGTTTTTTTGGACAATTTGTTAGGTTTGCAAGGGATTCTGGGTAACAGAACCTGGTGGGAGGCAGTCAAGTCACCCCATCCTGGATTCCCCTGGGTGTCTAGTTTTCAAAAATGTATAGGTTTGCTAGGTTTCCCTAGGTGCCGGCAGAGGTAGGGTTCAAAAACTACAGCTAGGCACTTTGCCAAAAAGCGTCATTTTTCACTGCGAAATTGAGGTGTGACCACGTTGTGTTTTGCGCCATTTCCTGTCGCGGGCACTAGGCCGACCCACACAAGTGAGGTACCATTTTTCTCGGAAGACTTTGGGGAACGCGGGGTGGGCGGAAATTTGTGGATCCACGCACATTCCAGAACTTTCCACCACAGAAATGTGGGGAAAATGTGTTTTTTTGGACAATTGTTTAGGTTTGCAAGGGATTCTGGGTAACAGAACCTGGTGGGAGGCAGTCAAGTCACCCCATCCTGGATTCCCCTGGGTGTCTAGTTTTCAAAAATGTATAGGTTTGCTAGGTTTCCCTAGGTGCCGGCAGAGGTAGGGTTCAAAAACTACAGCTAGGCACTTTGCCAAAAAAGGGTCATTTTTCACTGCGAAATTGAGGTGTGACCACGTTGCGTTTTGCGCCGTTTCCTGTCGCAGGCACTAGGCCGACCCACACAAGTGAGGTACAATTTTTCTCGTAAGACTTTGGGGAACGCGGGGTGGGCGGAAATTTGTGGATCTACGCAGATTCCAGAACTTTCCACCACAGAAATGTGGGGAAAATGTGTTTTTTTGGACAATTGTTTAGGTTTGCAAGGGATTCTGGGTAACAGAACCTGGTGGGAGGCAGTCAAGTCACCCCATCCTGGATTCCCCTGGGTGTCTAGTTTTCAAAAATGTATAGGTTTGCTAGGTTTCCCTACGTGCCGGCAGAGCTAGGGTTCAAAAACTACAGCTAGGCACTTTGCCAAAAAAGGGTCATTTTTCACTGCGAAATTGAGGTGTGACCACGTTGCGTTTTGCGCCGTTTCCTGTCGCAGGCACTAGGCCGACCCACACAAGTGAGGTACCATTTTTCTCGTAAGACTTTGGGGAACACGGGGTGGGTAGAAATTTGTGGATCCACGCAGATTCCAGAACTTTCCACCACAGAAATGTGGGGAAAATGTGTTTTCTTTTAATAAGTTTTTGGGTTTGCGAGGGATTCTGGGTAACAGAACCTGGTGGGAGGCAGTCAAGTCACCCCATCCTGGATTCCCCTGGGTGTCTAGTTTTAAAAAATGTATAGGTTTGCTACGTTTCCCTAGGTGCCGGCAGAGCTAGGGTTCAAAAACTACAGCTAGGCACTTTGCCAAAAAAGGGTTATTTTTCACTGCGAAATTGAGGTGTGACCACGTTGCGTTTTGCGCTGTTTCCTGTCGCAGGCACTAGGCCGACACACACAAGTGAGGTACCATTTTTCTCGTAAGACTTTGGGGAACGCGGGGTGGGTGGAAATTTGTGGATCCACGCAGATTACAGAACTTTCCACTACAGAAATGTGGGGCAAATGTGTTTTTTTTGACAATTGTTTAGGTTTGCGAGGAATTCTGGGTAACGGAACCTGGTGGGAGGCAGTCAAGTCACCCCATCCTGGATTCCCCAGGGTGTCTAGTTTCCAAAAATGTATAGGTTTGCTAGGTTTCCCTAGGTGCCGGCAGAGCTAGGGTTCAAAAACTACAGCTAAGCACTTTGCAAAAAAAGGGTCATTTTTCACTGTGAAAATGTGGTGCGTCCACGTTGCGTTTTGTGCTGCTTCCTGTCGCGGGCACTAGGCCTACCCACACAAGTGAGGTACCATTGTTTTCGGAAGACCTTGGGGAACGCGGGGTGGGTAGAATTTTGTGGATCTGCGCAGATTCCAGAACTTTCCACCACAGAAAAGTGAGGAAAATTTGTTTTTTTTACCAATTGTTTAGGCTTCCAAGGGATTCTGGGTAACAGAACCTGGTGAGAGCCAGTCAAGTCACCCCGTCCTGAATTCCCCTGGGTGTCTAGTTTTCAAAAATGTATAGGTTTGCTAGGTTTCCCTAAGTGCCCGCAGAGCTACGGTTCAAAAACTACAGCTAGGCACTTTTCAAAAAAGGGTAATTTTTCATTGTGAAAATGTGGTACGTCCACGTTGCATTTTGAGCCATTTCCTGTTGTGGGCACAAGGCCTACCCACACAAGTGAGGTACCATTTTTATCGGGAGACTTAGGGTAACACAGAATTGTAGAGCAACTGTTATTACCTATTGACTTTCGATGCATTTCTGCCTTCCAAATGAAAGACAATGTGTAAAAAATAAGTCATTTTGAAAAATGACCTATAATTCTCATGCTAGTATGGGTACTCCCAATTTCGGAAATGTGCAAATATCTACTGTTTCTAAAATCTACATTTTGTTCCCATTTCAGAAATACATAGGTGTCTTTCATAACAATTTTTCCATGTATACATTTTCCCAAAATAATTGCTATATACCCGGTACATAATAAAAAACCATTGCAAGATGCTGCTCAGTTATTGGCTCTGGGTTCGTCGGGTTCTTGGTGAACCTACAAGTCCTATATATCCCCACAACCAGAAAGGTCCAGCGGATATAACGGTATATTGCTTTCAAATAGCTGTCATAATTAGAAGAAGTTACAGGTAAAAACGTTGACACAAATGGCTGTTTTTTTCAACTAATTTTCAATTTTTCCTTCATTTAACTGTTAGTTTCTATAAGGAAAACTTTAAGGATCTACACAAATGACCCCTTGCTGAATTCAGAATTTTGTCTACTTTTCAGAAATGTATGGCTTTTCAGGATCCATTATTGGTTTCATACCCATTTCTACCATTAACTGGAAGGAGGTTGAAAGCACAAAAAATAGCAAAAATAGGCTATGTCCCAGAAAAATGCCAAAACTGTGTAAAAAAAGTTGGTTTTCTGACAAAAGTCTGCTTGTCCCTGAAAGCTGTGAAGATGGTGATTTCAGCACCACAACCCCTTTTTAGATGCCGTTTGCAGGGAAAAAACAAGACGCTTTCATCTGTAGCCCTTTTTTTGCATTTTCCCCCAAAAAAACAAAATGTTGCTGTATTTTGGCTAATTTCTGGGTCCCCTCCAGGGGAATCCACAAACCCTGGGTACCTTTACAATCCCCATGATGTTGGAATAAAAGGACGCCAATTTGGCGTGGATACCTTATGTGGTCAAAAAGTTACAGGGGCCTAAGCGCGCACTACCCCAAATAGCCAAAAAAAGGCTTAGCACAGGGGGGGGAAAAGGCCTAGCAGCGAAGGGGTTAAACCTATTAAAACATTTGCATTTATCATTGAGCTAAAGAACCACAGACTCGTAGTTTTAATTATAATAAAGTTTATCTACTTGTTTAAAATGCATGAATAAGTTTCAATTTTATTAATCAGTTTAATACATTTAATATCATTATAAGGAATAAAATTCAAAAGAATTCAATGCATACCCTTTTAGTTGAAAAATAAAGTTCGTCACAGCAGATAAATTGCAGATCACAGCATAGAACTCCCAAAAACTGACTGACTGTCCCGCTAAACAGGCCTCCTCGACGGACCACCTATACAGGCTTCCCGCAACGTTCTCGTTCCTTCCCAGTCAGATTTAAAGTTAAAGGATTAATTATATTAAAAATAATGGCCTATGGAAAATAGCCGCAGCTCTCCAGCGTCAGCGTCCAGTGCTCAAAAATTATGTATGGATAGCGCTCCTCCTACTTAAGTGTAGGTCCTCTTATACCCTATTACTAGCTTACTAAACAGAAATGTTTCAATCTTTGGGGGCGAGATTCACGCTAATTGGTCCATTGGAGGGGTGGCAAGCATCTCCTCATTGCCCTTCTTGCTCAAACCAGTTCCGAAAATGTTTATAATTTTGTCCTTTCACACGGTTTTAGGACATTACCAATCCGATTGACAGCTCCCCTTTTGTATCTTCTTTTGTAACTTTATTTTAAACAGTTCATTGTTAATTCACAGCTGCATCTTTGGTCCTTCTTGGCACACGTCTTGGTGACAGGTCATGCTGACCTTGATCCTTTTCATTCTGGGCTCTACAAGCAATCACGTGATATGTTTCTGCAGCTTTTCTTCCGCTTGGAAGCCATTTTGCACTTGCGCATTAAGCCCATCTGCCTCGGCAGCCATTTTTACAGCACGGCCTAGCAGGCCCGAACGAACTATCATGAAAACAAACACAATAACAGTTAAGAATAAAGAAAATAAGCCTTTTCGTTTCCCACCCATCATACTACGTACCCCATTTAGGTGTTACCTAGCAAAAGCGACATGTAAAGCTAAGTTTACTTACCATCCGCATTCTTTTGCCACAATACAATTTACTACATAGCACAAATCATGCAGTATTATTCTAATTAGTACGCAAACCATTATGTTAATATTATTCCACTTTTACAATTGTAAGTAAGTTAGTTTGCACATAAATTGCAAGTTACCAAAAATGTCTATAAAAAGACATAAAAATGTTGATTAGTTGTCAAAACAATTAATAACGTTAATTATTAATATTAATATTAGGGGGTTCAAAAATTTCTTATTTACCTTGCTCCATCAACTCCCCCCTTTGGTGATTTTTAATATCACCACAAAAACCCATGTTACACAATTTTTCAGATAGCATTGTTTCTTGTCCATTTGCTTCTTGTTAGTTTTACACATCTGTATCCCTTTCATCTTGTCTTTTTGTTCTCTCATACATAATTTCTTTTAGTTCTTCCAGTTCTATTTCACCTATTTCTCGTTCTCTTTCTTTATTTATCTTATTTTCTCTTTTTATTTTGTTTTGTCTTTTTCTCTTCTTGATACATATAATAACAAATTTCACAAATAGCACCACTAAGATTACTACTGTTGCTGATATCAAAACTTTCCCTATAATAGAACTACCTATTTCAGTGAACCATTTTGGTATTGAGGAAAAACTCTTACCAAGTTTCTCCCAGGCATTTTCAACCTCCAGTGGAACAAGTTCTTTGTGCAAATTTGTAATATTCTTTATATACTTTTGTATATTTTCACTTTTAGTAAAAAGCAAAGGACATGAAACATGCTCTCTTTCTCTCCTTCTGTTCAATGACACTACATTTTTAGCACAATACTGAGCTATCTCGTCGGCGTACTTATTGCCCACGGTTATGTAGTCTTCCCCATTTTTGTGTGCAGTGCACTTTACCACCGCAATCTGTTTAGGCAGCTGTATCGCCTCAAGTAATTTTTTCACAAATTCACCATTTCTAATTGGAGTCCCTGCAGACGTCAAGAAACCTCTTTGGGACCAGATCTGGCCAAAATCATGAACCACTCCGAAGCCATACTGGCTATCCGTGATCACTGTGATTCGAACATTCTTTCCCAGTTTGCATGCCTGAATTAGAGCAATTAGTTCAGCCACTTGGGCGGAACGTATCCCTCTTAAACAAGATGCTTCCATTACTGTAGCTACTGTACATACAGCATACGCCGCACTCAAAACTCCTTCACTCGTTCTCAAACATGAGCCATCCACAAACATCACATAATCTGATTCTTTCAAAGGTTCTTCTCTGATATCTGGCCTTGGTTTTGTACAATATTCAAGTACATTCAAGCAATCATGGTCAACTTCATCTTTGTCTATCACACTCTCTTCATCCGGCAATGATGTCGAAGGATTCACGCTTGTGCATCTGTCAATGGTTACATTGTCTGCACTTAAAATCACTTTTTCATACCTAGTCAGCCGACTATGTGTCATGTATTGAGTTTTGGTTCTTGTCAAGAGAATTTCGACTGAATGTGGAACATATACTCTCAGTGGGTATCCCATCACAATACCTTCACTTTGCTCCAGACTCACAAAAGTAGCAGCTACTGCTTTCAGACACCCAGGCAACGCTTTTGCTACCGGGTCTAAAACAGCTGAAAAATATGCAATAGGTCTTTTCATATTTCCATGTTTTTGCACTAGAACTGAAAGTGCGCACCCATCTCTCTCACTACAGTACAGCTCAAAACCTTTTTCATAGTCAGGCATTCCCAGTGCCGGTGCTTCACACAGTCTCGCTTTTAGTTCTCTGAATGCTTTCATTTCTTCATCATTCAATTCAAATGGATCTTTAACATCCTTCTTTGTCAATCGCTGTAATGGTTTCGCAATTAGTGAAAATCCACTTATCCACTGTCGACAATATCCAACCATTCCCAGGAACATTCTTACCTCTCTTTGTGTCATTGGAGCTCTCATTCCTCGAATAATTTTTATTCTCTCAGTTGTTACCTTTCGCACTCCCTTTTCAATTTTATGACCTAGGTATTGAACTTCCTGTTGACAAAACTGTAATTTTGTTGGGGACACCTTATGTCCTCCTCCTGCTAAATGGTTCAACAAAGCAATTGTGTCGGTAACACATGCTTCTCTGGTTTTTGATGCCACTAACAGGTCATCAATATATTGAACCATCACAGATTTGTTGGGCATTTTTAAATCTTCCAACGATTTCTTTAAGATCTGATTAAAGATCGAGGGGCTTTCTGTATACCCCTGAGGAATTCGGCACCATGCCAAAATACGCTCTCCGAACCTGAACGCAAATAATGACTGGCTATCTGGATGTAACGGGATAGGGAAAAAGGCATGGCAAAAATCAATGACAGTGTACCATTCTGCCTCACGTGGAATCTGATACAGTATTACAGCAGGGTTTGGTACAATTGGACAACAAGGAACAACAATTTTATTAACCTTTCGTAAATCTTGCACTATCCTATATGTTCCATTTGGCTTTTTCAGTCCCATTATAGGCGAATTACATGGACTGCTCATTATTTCTTTCAAAATTCCTTGTTCAATCATTTTATTTATTACAGGGGTTATTCCTTCAATGATTTCTGGCGTCAATTTATATTGTGGAGTATTTGGGTAGTTCGTTCCCTCTCTAACAGAAATTTTAACGGGGTCTACTCCTCTCATTAACCCAATATCTTCACCTGTAAAATCCCACACCTCCTGTTTCACTGTTTCTTTTAACTCAATTGGGATTTTCTCTAGATCGAACATAGGAAACAAGTCATTCACTCCTGACTCTAAATCTGCCATTGTCATTTTATATAGTACATCTTCATCTGGTGTCTGAAATGCAATCCCATCCGGAGTACAATAGATGGTGCAATTCATTTTACAAAGCAGATCGCGTCCAAGTAAATTTACAGGACTGCAATCACACACCACAAATCGGTGCATTTCTCTGAACGGTCCAACTTTTACCTCTACTAATTTGGTAAGAGGCGCCTTAATTTGCTGGTTTGAGACACCAACGACTTGGATATTTTCACCTGAGAGAGGAAGGTTTGGAATTTCCACTGATCTAACAGTAGAACGGGTAGCTCCAGTGTCCACAAGGAATGTTACATTTGCACCATTCACTTCTCCATCCACAAATGGACCTGCCTGATCTACCTCTAGAGTTGCACCAAGCACGCACTCTTCTTCCTCTCCTAGGCACCGTCATAAACTTTCATCCGATTCATTCCCATCCTGTCGTAACCAATACTGCGATATCGCAGCTGCTCGCGGCAATTGTGTTACCTGCTCTCCTCCGTAGAATCCTGTCTCTGCACTGTATCTCTGTGGGTTTACACTCTTGGGAAGTGGTGGTTGTGGCACCTGACTCTGCTGAGTAACTACCTGTGGTTGCTGCTGCTGTTGGTAACTCACCTCACTCTGCACCTGTGGATTTAATGATTGATTTTCTGCATTAGCTTTTGCAGGAAATTTACACTCGTTTCTCCAATGCCCTAACTTTCCTCAGTTGTGGCATGGCCACTTTTTCTTTGCTTCTTCTATACTCATTTGGCCTTTGCCTTTACCTATATTCGGTTTGGATTTAGTTTGTCCTGTCTCATTAACCTGATTATTCAGTTGAGCTTCTTGTTTTTCTTCAACTTTCTCTTGTGCCCACATTGCTTTCTCCTTTAATTTACGCTGTCTACACTCAATGTCATCACTACAATACTTAGCATACCTCAACACTTCGTCCACTGTACTATTCTGCCAGCATATCATATGCTGTTTAATCATTTCGCTTATTTCTGGTTTCAGCCCATAAACAAATCTATATACAAAATGACTCATGTCCTTCTCATTCAGAGTCTCATAACCACTATACTGTTTGAAAACCAAAAGTAGCCTCTCATAGTAGGCATGTACAGATTCCTTACTCTCCTGTGTAGTTCTGTCAATTTTTACCCAATCAGTTTCTTTGGGCGGAATTTTGTTTTTCAAAAAGGTAATAACTTGATCATATTTCCTCATAACCTCTGGTCCTGGCGCTCCTGTTTTTGCATCTCTGGGGTATTCTACAGTTGGCCAATCAATGGTAATTTTACATTCTGTCCATAAATCGGCTGGTACCACAATGTCAAATAATCCATCCAAATCTACCCACAACACCTTCGAAACTTTGACAAACCTTTCCACTTGTCTGTACCATTCTACAGGTTTTTCTCTCAATTTTGGAAAGTCATTTGTAAATGACAGTATGTCTTGTCTGGACCAGGGGACATGTACATAACTACCTCCGGGGGTTTCTCTCATCGGATACTCCCTTACAACCGATTCCTTGTCTGTCACCGCAAAAGCCAAAGACGCTTTGTCAGTTGTTCTCTCATTCCTTTTAGTCCACCTGCTTCTCCATCTGTCCACATCACCCCACTTTCTCAGCAAAACAATCAGTTCTTTTATCTGGGTTAACCGTCCTGATGTGTTCAGATTTTCTATATCTTTCTCACAAAAATCTACCCTGTACGGTTTCTGTAAACTCCTAACTTTTACAAATTCTACTCCTAGTTCATTCGCTGTCTCTTCCAGTTTGTCATGTAAATTTCTAGCTCTCCAAGTAATGCTTTTGCACAAGAACATTATCTCGTCGTCCTGATATGTCTTCAATTTTTCTGTACCAATGGTCCCTAAAATTAACTCTTCCATATCTATCTTTAGCCTGATTACATCTAATGGTTTCGGTTCTGTCTCTTTCTTTTGCGAGTTTCTCATCCACTCATTCAATTCGTCTGGAGTTGGACCTACAGGTGTACTATTTATTTCTATCCAATTTCTATTCCTTTCTGGTGTTTCTGATGCAGACTCAGTTCCCATAGGAATTCTCCTTATTTCACTTTAATTTACTGTCAGGTTAGTAGGTGGGCTCGGTCTATATGAACTGACCAAATTTCTTCCCCCTTCAGTTTCTAATTCCATCCCTTCTCTCATTCTTTGCAAATTTGAGTTCATGGGGATAACTAAGGAATGTTCATCTACTTTCTGGTTCTCAAGAACTGGTATTACTGGTCCTATTGTCACAGGCACAGTTACAGCTTCCATGTTCATTGTTAACTCTCTTATTTTCTCAGTCAATTCTTTTGTAGTTTTTGCTAACTCCGCTGCATTGTCACTGTCACATTTTTCACTTTGTGGGGTTTTTAGCTGTTCATTTGACCTATTTATCTCATATCTACGTTCTGGACTTTTATTCCTCCCAGTTTCCATTGGCGGTGCATTGGGTGTCACCATCGCTGAATTCTGTTGATATGGAGGTGGGTTTCTGTTTAAAATATCTTCCAGCAACTCATCCTCTGTCTCGCTGCCTCCATACCCGTACCTTTCTGTAACTGTATGTTTCTTTTTCTCTGTACACTTCTTTCTTGTACCCTCTTCAACTGTAAAAGCTGGAAACAAACCTTCTGTCATATTAGCATATCTCCAACGCTTCATTCTGTCCTCATGATTCACTCCCCACAACCTTCCAGGAACAAAACCATGATTCTTTGCACCTCTGTATCTTTCTCGTTCATACATCTCGTCTTCCCATTCACCTAACGCTTCAAATTGTGTCGGTCTAGGTTTTGGCTCAAGCTTCGTCATTTTCTCTCTCAAATTTCGAAGTACAGCTATGCTAAACGAACCATTCTCTGGAAAAGCCAATACTCCATCATTTTGGGTATATTTTGTCCAATTTTCTAACCAAATGCAAGCATGATAACCGTATTTCAGCATCATATGCGAAGCTGGTGTTTTCGGTGGAGGAATTACCTGTCCCTCTCTAGTCACTACCTTTTTGTCTTTCTTAAAGAAGTTCTTAATTTTCGCCATCCATGACGGTTTCTCTCTACCATATTCATAATAAGCCATATTTCACGATTTCTTTCCCTTCTGCAAACTCGTAACTCAGCTCTGATCTCTATGTGCTATTCGGACCTATCCCAGCGCGTCTCACACCAACGCACCAATCCGAAGCTTCTACGTCACTGCTTTTCAGACCTATCCCAGCGCGTCTCACACTAACGCACCAATCAGGGCGTCTTCCGTGTTTCTAGTGCACTGGCCAATCCTTTTGTCAACGTCAGTTCTGCTCCTGACCCCTCCTTTACAAAATTTATCAGCAATTTGTTCTCGACTGTTTCTGGTTAGTTACGACATTAATAACACATTTCCATTGTCTCTTTTCGCTAAACAAAGTGATAGTTTACTCTATTTTGCAAGAATACAGTTTCGTTCGATAAGTGTAGCACTTCCCTCTACCTTACCCTTCTTTCAAGCAAGGGGTAAACCCGTTTCTCTGGGGATAAAACACATGTGGAGACTACACTGCTCCTGAGAATTAAGGCCAGAGTTTCACAAGAAAACCAATTTCTATTTCACTCATACACGTTTCATACAGAAAATGTCCCTATCATAACACAGCCTGTGTTATCACCAATTTGAAAACCAAACAATGCACTATTCCATGTGACTTCTCTTGCCACACCTGTCCACTTCCTACTTCCCGGAAGCTTCAAAATTTCCGACTTACATATAACATAATACACTTCGACATAAAGTGTTAGACATGAAATAATCAATAATCAATAAACAATAATCACCAAACTAATCTATAGTAACCATCCTCTGCTACCAAGAAATCTGATCCAGCGCGACTAATATAATTTCTTTTCCTTTGGACATGACATCCAGGTTGAAACACTCTTTTAACAACTATACCAATATGACGGTGGGGCCCATAACACCGCATAAAACGTTCATTCACTCAAGTATTCCCTGGATCCCATCCACCTTCACCTAGGAGAAGAAGTTAATAACTGCTGGAAGAAAACGGGATACCTTTTTAAAGTCGACAAGATAATTTCTCAAACATCATACATAAGTAGTTTTAATCCTGTCGGTTTCTAAGACATCAAGGTATTCCGCTCTTTGGTTGATGGACCAACTAGTGAGAATAAGTTGATGGTGATTAAGACCAGCTCAATCACATTAAACCTATTAAAACATTTGCATTTATTATTTAGCTAAAGAACCACAGACTCGTAGTTTTAATTATAATAAAGTTTATCTACTTGTTTAAAATGCATGAATAAGTTTCAATTTTATTAATCAGTTTAATACATTTAATATCATTATAAGGAAAAAAATTCAAAAGAATTCAATGCATACCCTTTTAGATGAAAAATAAAGTTAGTCACAGCAGATAAATTGCAGATAACAGCATAGAACTCCCAAAAACTGACTGACTGTCCCGCTAAACAGGCCTCCTCGACGGACCACCTATACAGGCTTCCCGCAACGTTCTCGTTCCTTCCCAGTCAGATTTAAAGTAAAAGGATTAATTATATTAAAAATAATGGCCTATGGAAAATAGCAGCAGCTCTCCAGCGTCAACGTCCAGTGCTCAAAAATTATGTATGAATAGCGCTCCTCCTACTTAAGAGTAGGTCCTCTTATACCCTATTACTAGCTTACTAAACAGAAATGTTTCAATCTTTGGGGGCGAGATTCACGCTAATTGGTCCATTGGAGGGGTGGCAAGCATCTCCTCATTGCCCTCCTTGCTCAAACCAGTTCCGAAAATGTTTATAATTTTGTCCTTTCACACGGTTTTAGGACATTACCAATCCGATTGACAGCTTCCCTTATGTATCTTTTGTAACTTTATTTTAAACAGTTCATTGTTAATTCACAGCTGCATCTTTGGTTCTCATACATTCTCGCTGAGTCCTTCTTGGCACACGTCTTGGTGACAGGTCATGCTGACCTTGATCCTTTTCATTCTGGGCTCTACAAGCAATCACGTGATATGTTTCTGCAGCTTTTCTTCCGCTTGGAAACCATTTTGCACTTGCGCATTAAGCCCATATGCCTCGGCAGCCATTTTTACAGCACGGCCTAGCAGGCCCGAACGAACTATCATGAAAACAAACACAATAACAGTTAAGAATAAAGAAAATAAGCCTTTTCGTTTCCCACCCATCATTCTACGTACCCCATTTAGGTGTTACCTAGCAAAAGCGACATGTAAAGCTAAGTTTACTTACCATCCGCATTCTTTTGCCACAATACAATTTACTACATAGCACAAATCATGCAGTATTATTCTAATTAGTACGCAAACCATTATGTTAATATTATTCCACTTTTACAATTGTAAGTAGGTTAGTTTGCACATAAATTGCAAGTTACCAAAAATGTTTATAAAAAGACATAAAAATGTTGATTAGTTGTCAAAACAATTAATAACGTTAATTATTAATATTAATATTAAGGGGTTCAAAAATTTCTTATTTACCTTGCTCCATCAATCTCTCAGAGACCGAAGCTCGCACCATCTTGGGCTCCCCACACTCACCTAGAGTTGCTTGCCAGAGATCTTCATTTTCCTCTCGAAGACAATGATAATGTCCACCCGCCTTCTTACTTGACCTCTCAAGACAGCCACCCGTAGTGATCTATCAGTCCCAGAAATGTAGCAGCCACTTTCTTCACCTCCCCTTGAGGAGCCCAACCAAGGCTTTATCTGCCTGCAACAATTCATGCAAGTGTCCGAATGAAAATTGATAGCCATGTATGGGTAAATGCCAGCATCGACTCTGGAGGAGATAGCTTCAATCCCACATGGGCCACTTTGAGCTAACTGGAACAACGCCTGCAAGGACCGGCTTCAGCCATGCAGAAACTCTTGAGGAGGGCAACATCCTTTCTGCAGGAGTCAAAAAGGTAGAAAGGAGTACATTCCGGAGGTATCGCTAACCTTAAATGGCTATAATTTCATTTGGAGCTGTCATACCATAAAAGTGGGTAATACCCCTTTTGCCCATGGAAGCAAGCACTGTTAGAAGTATGTATAGTAGACAGTTGGACAAATACTAAAAGTTGTTAGATTAAAGTAAATATATAGTAAGTAACACATTCCCAGTATGGTAGGTCGAAATTAATAAGCATGGTTTATATTTTCTTATAGGCTGATGAGCCAGTCAACGTGTTCTGTAGGTTTGTTTCAAGGCTGTATTTTATTTTAGAAAAGTAAAGATACAAAGATTCATTTTTTTGTTTAAATATCTTTATTGGTATTTTCTGATTTTATCATGACTGGCATCACGATTTTATACAAAATATCCAAATGTTTACAACATAATTATGGAACATATATAAAGAATAGCAGTGTACATTGCAACAGAGTGATATTATTACTAGTGTACTATTCTCGATTACAAGTACTTGTACCATATGTGAATATGTGTTCTGAGGTCCCTGTGTGCCATTGCTCACATGTGTTGCTACATCATGATTTATAAATTGTAGTCATATCCATTTACATCATGCTTATGACACGTCCAACCGGAGCCGACATAACAATATCCGATATATATGTGGTCCGAACATACAAAAACTGTCATTCGGACATAATCATCACTTTACTGCAGGAAAAGAATCACATAATGACAAAATAAAAGAGGAAACCACTGAAGGATACCAATAAGACATATTTTCTATAACGTGCAAACAAAACTGAAACTTACAATAGAAAAACTGCCATCCGTGGAATATACATAGGGTCAATCCTACATGACTGGGTACGAAGGTGTATTTTCAATACATAGCCATCTAGTGGCTCATCTAGTCGGGAGTTGAATCAGTGCACATATCTAAATACAATTACAAAACAGCAGAGGGCACCCCTATATCTGAAGACAGATAGGGCATGGGTAACCGCCCACAACTGACCAAGGGGCATATACGTTTTCTATTCTATGAGCTCCAAAGTGTATCTGCTCCTCTCAGCTGAGCAATGAGTCACTAATGTATCTATTACAGATCAGCAGATGGAGCATTATCTCCCTAAACTGTAACACCGCGCTGAAGGGCAGTGAGTAGTGTGTCCCAGTCTTGCGCAATAGGATATTTGCGGAGCCCCGCTGTCTCCTCTCTGTGCAATGCCGTACTCTCCGCTTGCACCCATATTGTGAGTGAGCGTTTCCAACTAATTATCTCTGGTGGATCCGCATGCTTCCATTTCTTAGTTATCAGTCGTTTCGCAGTCATTAAACTTAAATCTCAGAATCTCGAGGTAACCTTATTTTTTTTTGATCTGGCATAAAGCCCTAGAAGGCAAATTTCCCATGACAACGGCAGGGGCGTGTTTGTACATGAGGCAAGGATCGTGACCACCTCCTGCCAATAATGCTGAAGGGATGCACAAGCCCACAGCATATGAAGCAAGTCCGCATCTGGCTGCTGGCAGTGCGGGCATGCAGAGGTGGCGACATGAAAATATCTATTTACCCTGTCAGGTGAAAGGTACGCCCTCTGTATAATGAATGTTTGTATAAGTTTGAACCTAGAGTTCCTCGGTATGTACCTAGAGCCGGTTAAGATAGCGTCCCATTCCCTATCGGTCCAAGGCTGGCCTCTATCTGCCTCCCATCTGACTCGGAGTCGTTGCATCGGCTTCAATGTATGTGCAAGAAGCGCCTCCACCAGCCAATGCACTACATGTGATCCCGCCCCCATTACATGTAGGTATTGTAATAGTAGATGTGTCAGTGGCTCAGCTGTGAGATCCCCCCAGGTGGCTGACAAAGCCTTCAGAAGGGAGGTATGTAGAAGGAATTGGCCTGCCGGCAACTCAGTGTCTTCGGCCAATGTCTCAAACGTCAGTAATACGCCGTCTCTATATAGATCGCCCAAAGTGTCCAACCCCGCAGCGTGCCAGGTCGCTAGGGTTGTGTCCGATGTACCCAGTCTACCCCTTGGTGTCCCCATCAGTGGCAAAATCGGGGCATATGGAAGGGTCGTGCGGGTAAGGTATAAACTCCTCTTGTAACATTTATGTGCCAATCCCAAGTGTAATTGTGGTGGTCGTGGAAGTTTAGCTACGGGGTGGAACAGATGACAAATTTGAGAGTGGGTCCAGGGCTGGTACATAGTCGCTGTGTCCTTCAGACACCTGCCGTCCAGCCATTTCGTCGCCCATTGGAGCTGGGCAGCTAAATAATACAGTTCCATATTGGGGACAGCCAGCCCACCCTGACTAGTAGGAGCATACATCTTCCACAAAGCAACTCGTGGCCTCCCCTTATTCCATATTAAGTCCCGGAATAACCGTTCCAACTCTTGGAAAGTCCTAGGTGGGATATAAAGTGGGAGATTTGAGAAATAATATAGCAATTTGGGAAGTACGATCAATTTCAGCAGGGGGATGCAGCTCATGACATTCAGTGGAAGTGTTTTCCAAAATTGCATTTGAGCTCGTATAGCCGAGATTGCTCTCAGCAAATTGCCCTCTAATAAGTCGTCAGGCATCCGGTATATAAAGATACCGAGATATCTGAAGGTGGTGGGATACCATGTGAGGGGCGAGCCATTTAGAACTACAGCTTCCTCCGTTGTATCGGTACTGAATGGATAGATCCCCGATTTAGCCCAATTGACCCGGAGTCCTGACTTCTCCTCAAAGGTTCTAAGTATGTCCGCAATGGACGTCGGGATCGCAGTGACATCCCGGAGGTATAACAGCAGATCATCCGCGTATAGGGAAATGGCATGTAGCCCATCTCCCAGCCGTATACCCCACGCCTCCCCATCGCTCCGGAGCAGCATCGCTAAGGTCTCCATATCTAGAGAAAACAACAACGGGGACAAGGGGCAGCCCTGACGCGTCCCTCGCCTTACTCCAATGGGGTCCGAGATTAACCTACCGGTGCGAACCCGAACAGTGGGACGCTGGTACAATAGGCGAATCATATTTAAATAGTGCTCTCCCAGTTCATATTTGCCCAAAACTGCTGCCAGATAAGGCCATTCCAAAGAATCGAAGGCCTTCTCCAAGTCCAAAACCAAGCAACCCGATCGGGGCCAACTATGTATTGCGTATTGCTGTACTCTAAAGAACCTACGGATATTAAGAGAGGTGCACCGGGCAGGAACAAAACCATTCTGGTCAGGGTGTACTAGCGTTTTCACTAAGGGTGAAAGACGCTTAGCTAGTAGCGATGCAAAGATTTTATAGTCTGTGTTAAGGAGAGCCAGCGGGCGATAGGAGCCCAGGAGATCGGGGTTTTTATCAGGTTTAAGGAGGGATACCAGCAGGGCCTTGTTCTGTGTGGTGGTAAGAGTAGAGTCATCGAGCGCAGTTTCGTACACTTTTAGTAACTGCGGCACTAAGATGTGAGTGTATGCCTTGTAAAATTCAGTCGGTAGACCATCTGGTCCTGGCGACTTCCCATTAGACAGCGAGAAAATACTGTCCCGAACTTCCTCTGATTGAAGAGGGGCGTTTAGTTCTTCACTTTGGGTGCGTGTAGGCTTCAGCAGATCTAGGCCCTCCAGGTAAATCTGTAGCTCTAGGGGTGTAACTCGCGCGCGTGATTCATACAGATCTTGATAATGCGTTACAAACGCACCATGGATATCTTGCTGCGTATATGCGATTCCCCCGTTTGCCATCCTCACCGATGCTATTGGCGCTGATGACTCATTTTGGCGGATGAGCCATGTAAGCAACTTGCCTGCTTTGTCACCCATATGGTATGTCCGTGCCGAGTAAGCGGCGTAGTTGAGACATCTCAGCCACTCTAGTAGTCGCGCATGTTCCTCTCTGTGCAGATCTAGCCGCCCCTGGGTTCCATCTATGGCTGCTTGCTCACTAGTGGCCAGTCTCCTTTCTAATATGGTAAGTTCCTTTTCCAATTGCGCGCGCATACCCGCCTGTGTCCCCAAACAGTGCCCCCTTACGACCACTTTAAGGGCATCCCATTCCACCAATGGCGACGTGGCTGTGCCCGCATTTTCTTCAAAATATTGTGCCACTGTGGTGGCCAATAAATCTCAGAAAGGCGCGTCAAGGAGAACATCCGGCTGGAGGCGCCACACTGGGATCGGCGGCAGCTCGACCTCCCACTGTAACACCATCACATGTGGGTTATGATCAGAGTGCGTGCGTCCCATATAGGAGGATTCGGGAATACATGGTAGGAGATCGTTCGACACCATGAAGCGGTCCAGGCGCACATGGAGTCTATGGGCTCCTGAATAGTAGGAGTATACCCTATCTAGCGGGTTCCTGTATCGCCACGCATCAGAGAAGCGCCATTGCTCAGCCCAGTGCGCCAATGCTTTCGCAGCTGTGTGTGTGGCTGTGCCAGGCAAGGGAGGAAAAGATCGATCTAGGGAGACATCCAGTACACAGTTATAATCACCGCCCAAGATCATAGGTGCATCGTCCCATGTGGATAGTTTTTGCGATATCTGATCTAAAAAGGCTGCCTGCTCAGTATTGGGTGCATAAAGTGATGCTAATACTACCGGCTTACCATCCAGTACACCCTTAACTATAACATATCTGCCCTCCCCATCGACCATTGTGTCCACCATCCGAAACGGAGTACCCGGCCTCACCCACACTAGAACTCCTTGTGCATATGCAGAGTAGCCCGTCGCATACAGTTGCCCCCTCCAACGTCTATGAAGGCGTGTAACTTCTACTTGAGGCAGATGTGTCTCCTGAAGGAGTGCTATTTGTATGTGATGACGTTTTAAATAGGAATATATGAGGTAGCGGCGTGCCGGACTATGGATACCCCGCACATTCCAGGTTCCTATCTTGATGGGCGCCATAACCAGTAAGTGTCAGGTGTGCAAACGGTCCCATCCGACCAAGGGGTGGGAGAGGCTAGCAGTGGGCATGTAGAGGCCATTCTAAAGTGTGTTTCCCTGCGCAAACTGACTTTACAGCAATCATACCCTAGTTGAAAAATGATGGCAGAAGAAACATAAAAACAATTCACAATAAAAAATACCATGAGAGCAATTCTGCAACAAGCAATCGCCCAAACTTGTAATACAATAGCACACAACTAATGCCTGGGGGAGACTATTGTGCACAGCAACACAGGAGCTAGCTAAAGAGAAGGAGGGGACTGTCATTAGCGGTTAAACCTGTCTCTGGCTAGACACTTGTAAAACAGGGCCGCTGCCTGTTTGTTATATGTAATATTCCCATATAGTAAGAACCAACAGGGAGAGCATGTCATCAGTTCCGGTACCTGCCGTGCAAAAGCTACATCATCTCGACTACCAAGTACAAATATTACAGCTCATAAACAGCATACAGAGTCTTTGATACTTGCGTGTCCGATGTAACCGTGTATCGCTCGGTCAGTGAAGGAGAGGAGAGATAAACAATTGATATACACATACTCAGGCAACGTTATCAGAAGTCTGCGGGGTAACATGTGGCAACACACAAGAGCCTTGGGAAACAGGAAAGTCGTCTGAGAGTTCATCGTCACTGGGCGGCCCTTGTCGATCAGAGTCTGAATTGGATTCTTCTGCCGGTGATCCGCTGATGTTCGCCACAGCTTGTACCGCTTCAAGTTGACCGCTCAGTATCAACTCTGGTGTTGGGCCAGAGGCCTGAGAGGTCGGGGATTGCGATTTTCTTCGTCTTCTTCGGCGTCTTCGTAGAGAAGCCTCCTGCATCAGCTCTTTCCGCCCGATTTGTGACGAACCGTAAGCTTCCAGCCATTCCTCTGCACTCTCCGGGGTGGTGAAAAGTGGGTCTTACCATTTGCAATGACCCTCAGTTTCACAGGAAACAGCGAAGAGTACTTGAGATCGCACTGTCGCAGGCACCTCTTTACCGCAAGATAAGAATGCCGCTGTTTCTGGACTTGGAAAGTGTATCTGGGAAAATCATGACTTTATGGTTGTCTACTTGTATTTCCTGCAGTTTTCG
Source organism: Calotriton arnoldi (assembly GCA_963921515.1). Taxonomy (NCBI): domain Eukaryota; kingdom Metazoa; phylum Chordata; class Amphibia; order Caudata; family Salamandridae; genus Calotriton; species Calotriton arnoldi. Next base: position 967,157 of record CAWUFW010000063.1, on the reverse strand, counting down.
AGTTTCTTGGAGAATGGCATCTCTGTCTCTGTAGTTCAATAATCGGATTAAAAGTGGTCTCGGGTTCGAGCCCGGGGGTGGGGGCTTGGCAGGTACCCTGTGTGCTCTCTCGACAACAAAGTGTGGGGATAGGGCCTATCCTGGCAGCAGCGATCGGAGCCAATCTTCTGCGTAGGTCACTGCATTTCTTCCTTCCACTCCCTACGGGAGACCCACGACGCGTACATTATTGCAGCGAGCCCTGCCTTCAGCATCCTCAGCTCTATCTTCCAGGAATTCCACTCGATTCAGTAGATCACGAATGCTCTTCTCAGCCGTGGACACCCGCGGTGAGACCTCCGCAATTTCCCCTTCAGTGGCTGCAGTACAATCTGTAAGTTTCCGATGGTCTGCATGCAGCAGCGTAAGATCAAGTGCCACTTTATCTATTTTACCTTCTAGGGAGGTGCGAATTTGATTCATCGTCTCTCCAAGCTTCTCAACTGCCGCCAACACCACGTCGAGCTTATGCGCCATGGGGTCTGCTGTCTCCGCCCCCACCATCTTATCTGCCTGTGCCTGAGTCTGTGGGGGAGGGGCCACCGCACCCCCGGTGCCAACCTTCGTTCGGCCTCCCCGTGACATGGGGTAGCGGGTAGTGAATGCTAAGCTGGACGTAGCACTTCCCGGGTGTCTCTGGAGCAGCCTCCAGGGTCCGCACCCACCACCCGCATCAATGAAGGCCTAAGAGGGACTAGACAGGGCAGATGCGTCTCACCGGTACTGTCCGTGGCTACACCGCAGTCTCCTCGGCGTGGGAGCAGCCAGACGGATCCTACTACCTCCCAACTCGGTGTTGCAGTCGTGGGAGGCAGGGCGTAACAGGTGTGGCAAACGCCGATGTGTGGCCAGCCGTAGGTCCGCAGCGTCCCAACCAGTAGCGGTCGGTGGTGGGAGTGCCGCCGGGCGCTGATGTGGGGCGGGGGAGGGGCAGGGTGGGGGGTAGTAAACTACGGATTATGGGCGATTACAGGTAAGTACACATATAAATAAATAAAACGAATTTCGTTTCTCGCGCTGCATTGCCAAATGTGATGCAGCGCGAGAAACGAAATTCGTTGTATTTATTTATATGTGCACTTACCTGTAATCGCCCGTAATCCGTAGTTTACTACCCCCCATCCTGCCCCTCCCCCGCCCCACGTCAACGCCCGGCGGCACTCCCACCACCGACTGCTACTGGTCCCAACCAGGAGGACCTCGAAGGGAGAAGTGTATGGTGTGGCAGACTGCACCAGGTCAGGATATATAACAACAGGGTATCGCCAGCAGTGCTTACTTTGGACTACTTCGGGTGATCTAACATGACCTTCTCCTCCTAGCAAGTATTGTCCCACAGTCCACCCCAATAGGCCCGGCTACCACGATTCAGCCAGTACCTGGGGGATTACTCGAATCGCAGCGTCACAGGCCCCGTGTACTACTGCAAGTGGGTCGTAGGCCACCGCTCCACAGGTCCACGAAGGTACTGACACCTGGTTATAGCTGGGGCAATACGGCCGTGATGAGCGACTCCAGCGCAGTTATCCAATACTAGGGGTGGGGCAGTCATCGGCCTCATGCGAGTCTCGGTGCCCAGCGCCTCGTCCCTCTCCGTGCGGCGGCCATATAAGGAGATGAGTCAGCCCCCAAACACGATCGTCTTCACCTCCCATCTCCGCACCGGGGTCTCACTGGCGATCTCGAAACCCCTGCAACAGGCAGCGGTCTCTGTGCCGAGTCGACGTCTTCCCTCCCGGTCAGGCCTGGGGGGAGTAGCCAATCCCCGGCCTCACGTATAGCGCTACAGTCAGCGCTGCGGCCTCCTGTCCGGCGGTCCCGCAAGCAGCGAGGTCCGCCCCAGAGTCGTGCGGCGGTTTCCCTTCGTCGCTCCTCTAACCTTACAGGGCCGGACTTGGTCCTTCCGCGACGACAATCAGTTTATAGGGCGAGATGGGGCCTCTGCGTCAGTCTGGGCCTAGGGGGTGGGGCCAATCCCCGGCCTCGCGTACCTCGCTGCGCCCGGCGACGTGGAGCCACTCCCGGCGAATTCGCAGGCAGGAAGGTCCACACCCAGATTTCGCGGTATCCGTCCTTCCGCTACTACATCGGGGTATCAGGGCAACCCCTGGAGCAGTCCCAGCTGGCAGCGGTCCCCACAGTTCAGGTATGTACGGAGTAATGCAGCCAGAGAAGGGAGCCGATGACGGAGCTCTACTGCAGCACGTCCGACTCCATTGCTGGCCAAGCCACGCCCCTAAAGATACAAAGATTCATAATAAAAATTAAAGCAGACATACATTAAAAACAATATGGTTATGGTGGTGGGGTGCTCGTGTCAGTGAAAGTGAGATGCCTATCTTTTATGGGGCAGTGAACAAAAAGAAAGTTATGTGTCGAAGGGGAGTTAATACGTAAGATGTTGCCCTCAAAGTTATATATCTGTATGGGAAACTGAGTAGGTATAGAGAAGGTTTCATATGTGTGTAGGTAAGTCATATCTAATGTGTGAAACAATCGAGGTTAGTGATCATAGAATTTTGTGTCTATATAGATATATCGATGCTATAGTTAGGGCGATCTATCTACAGGGTGCAGAGGAAGCAAGGCAGTTTCAGAATGTAGTCAAACAAGAAAAAATGACTACATAGTCATTAAAGCATTGGTGCTAGGGTGCATGCTATCATACCCAGAGTCCTATTTTGTGTTGCCCGCCATGATTGTGTCTCACTTGTGTCTCGCTGCTATTCATGTTACATGTTATGTTTTACCGTATATACAATTAACCCTAATTGTTTCATATGGATGCTTGCCTCCTCTGAACTGTGCCTTTTCTGATGTTCCTGGCTGTCAATTTTCTAAAATTTTGTTCTCTGGTTTTGTACCGTATTTGGGCACCTGCCTATAATGTCCATTGGACTGGTATTGTTTGATAATTTGGGCATTGTTGTCTCTTCTTTTCCACATTGACAATCTTCTGTTCCTTTTCTGAGTTTTTTTGATGCTCCTTTTCTGTATTTAGCCTTGAAGAAGCCCCAGGCCTGCGCGCCAAAAGGGGGCGAAACACATGTTGGTTGCTCCTGCGTTTGAGTTGTTTTTCTGGATCACCAGAATAACCGAGTTCACTCACAATAAAGAATCCTAAGGAAATCGTAAAGACTATGATACGACTCTTTGACCTCTCTTATTTGTTACCCATTTGGTAAAAGTATATCCACAACTGAACTTAGCGACCAGCTCTGTCCTTCTCCTCAACCAAAGTGTATATTAATGGGTTCGGGGTTTCCCATTCTGGACATCTGGTACCCACTGCATTACCCATTGAATAAGGACAGACAGCCGGGACGAATAACCCCTGCTTTCACTTCACTGTCTTCTAAAGGAGAGAGCTGGATGCCAAGGAGGGCGGCCAGAAGATTTAACTGGTTCGAAGAGGAAACAAGTTGATACTGGACTCAAAATGGAGGTCACGGTCCTAACTAGTGACACTACAAAGCTGGCACTATCAGTCAGGCTAAGCAGCTACAAAAAATGCCCAGTATTCAGTCTGCCAGGAAGCTCAGTTTAGTGTCTTGTAAGCAGTGCCGCCAAAAGCCCTAACCGGGCTCTCGATTTGAAAATGTGCTTATTTGGTTTTGTTTTTGTGCTGTAATATATCCTGCCATGAGGTGGTGGGTTTGCAATAAACAATGACACGAGGAGGAAGAGGTGAGTTACATAATGTTCATGTCTAGACACCCCATTTGTTTTGCTTATGGGCAATTATCCTGTTGACACTTTTTCCTTTTTCCTGCCGCAGCTTCCCTGTTTAGAAAGGGACATCCTGAATTGTTTTTTTCCAAAGTGAAGACCGAGACTGCTCGACGTGTGAGTTGACAAATAACCCAGATTGATGCACATCGCTTTTATCACTCTGGGCTACCGAATTGTCCATTTTGACGCCGACTTCCTGTCCTGGACGGAAGTAGCCGTATCTGAGATAGACCCTCATTTGCAACGATCATTAATGCGTTGTCGACAGGAACTCCTTTTACCGTCCTAAAGTGAAATTGTTCTTCAAGAATCAACATTTGAGAGACTTCAGTGGGAAATGACCCTTGTTTCCAACAATTCTCTTTTGTTTTGTTTGGAGGGCCTGCATCTGTACGAGGATTTCCTTTCATGCGAGTTGTCTTTAGCAGACATTTTTGTATGCACAATTTCCAAATGTATTTCCTTCCATACCATATTTGAGAAGGCTGTTTGTTAATTTTCTTAAACAAAATCACAATACCGGACAAAAGCAATTACCCATTGCCATAAATATTGCATTTTCTGCAGGCATTTCAAAGGAAAGGCAGTCTTTTTTAATGCTGTTTGGTCTATAGTAGGAAGAAATATTCAAACAGCCGCTTCGCCTGCTTTTTTACCAAAAGATGTTTGAAATTTTAAAAGATGTTCAATTCTTCAGTGGATTTACCATAGTTTACAGTGACTAACTCTAGGGGGTGCTAAGGTACTTGTAACTAACTGGTCTTGTGCTAAAAGGTACGATTGACTGAATATTGGGCTATTCAAATTTATTTATTAAAGACTTTTCAATAGCTGTGCATGTTACTTTGGATTTTATTTTTAATTCCTTGGTAACCAAAAGCAGATCTTGGTGTGAATTTGCAAATTCTATTTACACTTTGGCCTAACATAGAATAAAAACAGTGGTAGAGAGCCAGTGTATGTCTGCCCGTACAAACATTCATCGTCTTTCACCTGTGTTGGGTTTTATTAGAATTGGAATTTCACCACGTTGTGGAATGCATTACTTGATTGATGACAGTTGAAGGTCCCTGCCTGAAGCTGCCGGTCATATTTCTAGATGCTCAAATGAACTTCACTCTTACACTGTTACCGTGCTATATCGTGCCATAGCATCTTTTCATTGGCGACGATTGACCGGCAGCGATCTGGACCTGTGTGTGCTGGAATTCGGCCTCTCCTAACGCAGTCCGACGCCTTATGCTTTGAGTGGTTCTCTCTGGGCAGGCGCCTTCATGACGGCAAGCAGGGTTAATTGGTACTTGAAGGACCCCGCCGACCATACTTCTGGGCAGATTGACTTTGCTTGCACCCCGCCGACTCTCCGACATTTCATCTATCAAGGGAACATATTTTTGGGCGGATTTACTTTTTTTTTTTGATACGCTTTGTTAACGTTACAGCATCAAAGGTCGGTTACATCACACCACCTGCACCAATGTGCTGATATATTGTGAACGAAAAAGCTACAATGGTTCCGTCGGGTAAGAACAATTGCTTATACGGTCAAGTATGAATCATAAACAGAATTTAAAGACAGTGACAACATTTGTTCATAAGAGTGAGCTGGAACACATGAGACCAACAATTTATGCAGAGTCGTAAGAATTTACTCTTTCTCTGAATCAAAGTCTTTTATCATGCGGCTGTCAACATTTCAGTAAGAACAAGGTGACAATAAATAAAGTGAAGGAAGTGCTCAAGTGACATGGGTGACTGAGTGTCATATACACATTGGTGAAACAAGGACATATATTCTATGTACAAATTATACAAAGGAGTGATTCTTCAGTGCGGCCAGTATATTGATGAGTCAAGTGTCTCTGGTATATTGCGAAATTGCTTTGCAGTTTAGACCCAGAGGACCCGGTGAAACTGGACCGATATGGAACGTCGATGTTTCGACCCTGACGTAAGCGTGACTAACAAAGCGTCATGGCGGGTCTTCTTCAGGACAGGACAACAACAGGACAGGCTAAAATTAAATTAATCCATATGTATCAGGCAGTTCCAGCTGGTGGCATCTGAAATGCGACATTGGTACCCGAGTGAAGATACTCACCGATTTAATGTTAAAGGGATCAGTCAATCAACCAAAAGGTTGCCAGACGTGGCTGTGGACAACATAGGGTGCCTGAAACAATTCAAGGTGAGTGATTAGATCACTGACTCCAGGTGGGGGGGCCTGAGTGTGGAAAATTCTGAGAAAGGCCTTACCTAAATTCCTCAGTGAGTAGGAAGACGACTGGTGGCACCCAATGATTGCCTTTAGGATCTGAAAATGAAGAGTGAAGGATTTAATTATAGAGAGTGGTCATTTAGAGTGAGAAGGCCAATATACATGGCCAGACCGGCCAGGCCTTACCTGATTTAAAATGGTTCATTGCAGTGATGAATCTGCAAACTGGGACGGAACTGCGTATAAAGCATATCATTTCGTGTCAGGTAAACACTGTATGACTTTAAAAAATCACCGTAAAAAATCACGCGCTTTAGGGGGTATATTCACAAGAACGTGTGATAACTACTGCAAGAGTAGCGTAACGCAACTTTCAATAACGCAGCCTATCATGGGAAAATAACCCCGTGTCAACGTGGAATTCACAACAAGGCGGTAGCATGCGATAGCCTGCCGAAACCGCGGACAAAGTCCGCGATACAACCACCACGATGGAGATAAAAACACAACACCAAAAAACACGCGATGGGCCAAAGCGCGATGAAGAAACCAGCGACAAGCAGCGCCAGGCCTGCAACACACACCTGGCAGGCGTCAGAAACCTCCATAAAAGCAGAAAAAAAAACCCCACACACAAACTGACCAACACACAAGCACCATGGAGGCAGCCGGAGCAGGCGCAGAGGACCAGCGCAACCCCACAAGCACCCCGGACGACCAGCCTGGGACCCCGGGGACAGGGAAGGGCAAGGACAAGAAGACGAGGAAGACCAAGTTCAGTCCGCAGGCGAACAGGATCATAGTCACGGAGGTGATGGAACACCATCAACAACTCTTCGTCACCTCCAACGTGTCATTGGGCACCAAAACTGGAATATGGCGGGACATCGTCGACAAGGTGAATGCCGTCGGAGAGCACAAGAGGTCAATGAACGAGGCCAAGAGGTGATGGAATGACATCAAGCGGAAGACCAAGGAGAAACTCTATGCCAACCTGAAGGCAGCAACACAGACCGGAGGTGGGGGCCCAGCGCCACAGCTGGAGCTGGATGAAATGGAGGAGCTGGTGTCGACAGTCATCAGTGTGGAGACTGTGGCCGGAGTCGGGGGACCGGACACTGCTCGACAGGACACAACACAACCGCAACAGGGTGAGTGACCACCAGGTACTGGGGGACGGGGGGAGATGGCCACAATGGCACACATGCACAAGCAAGCAGGGCACAGTGCACACCCACAATCACTCTGGGTCCTCGCCCAGACCCACACACTGTCACAATGTACAATGCCATGCTGTCTGAATTTCAACCTGTACCATGCGGCTACATACATGTGGACACATTGTAATACACCATCTCCCCTTCACATCGCAGGGGCATCATCAACACCTCCTGCAGAGCAGTCACAGCCACTCTTCACTGATGACGAGGAGGAGGACAACACCAGCATCGACACCCAAACCATCCAAGACCTCATTGACCACCTCCGCAACTCACCTCCAGGATCAGGGCAGCCCAGCTACATCCATGAGACCCCACCCACCAGCCAAACCACCCAGCAGGAGGCACCCACAGCCCCGGCACCCTCCCAAGTCCCCCAGGAACAACAAATGGCCTTCCAACGCCGTGTGCTGGAGGGCCAGAGGGAGATGGCCGAGCAGGTGCGGGTGGGGTTCAAGCTCATGGCTACCAAACTGGACGCCATCCTTGGGTGTCTATGTCCACCCCATGGACTCCAGCGAGCCCTGACTGACATCTCTGGAGTCATGACGCGGAGGAAAGAATACCTGTCCGCTCAGAGTGGCCCCAGCGATGCCAGCCATGAGCTGGCACGCATGCGGAGGCTCATGGAGGACATGGTGCGGATGGAGGGGGAAAGGGTGGCAGCCTCCGCTACACATCAGCGAAATGTAGCTGGGATCTACCGTGCCCTGCATGTCCTCATCATGGCATTGCTGCCACAAGGCGTGGCGATGATGAATGCTGCTGCCCCCACGCCATCCACATCTCCGGGCCCTGGTGTGTCAGTGCCTCACAGTGTGGCAGGCGTATCCACTCCGGCACCTGATGTGTCACTGCCACACAGTGCGGCCGACAATCCTCCTCCGGCCGCTGATGAGTCAGTGGCACACAGTGCCGCAGCCGGCACTGCAACACCCACAGGTGGGGCAGGGCACACACCCGGGGACGAGGACGTGGATGGGACTGTGGTCAGGAGGGCCAGGCACTAGCATCCATTACCGCCACCTTGCCTGTTTCTGCTTGGTGCCGCACATGGCCTCAAGACCTACCACTGACCCCCGATACACTCCGAGGCACTCACCTTGGACAGCGACATGGACTGCCACATCCTGTTTGACGACCAATGACACGGCGGACAGACTGCGGACTTTACCCTTCCTCTTCCGCAGTACAGGTCATCCCGGGATGGACACTGGCTGGCCCTCCCCCTGCCCATATTGTATGGTGAGCTCGGCATTGCCCTGTACCTCTCCAGCTGCATGACTGCACTGGATGTGCAAATAAACATCCAGTGACGCACTGCTGTGTAATGTCTTACGTCATTCCTGTGTGGATGAATGTGGGGACAGTGCCTTCCCTTGCGTCAATGATGTTCATCCTGTGGGATGCCAGTAATGGGGTGCGACATTGCATCTTGTGTAGCGGGTTCTGTGAACACTGCAGCAGGGACACACGCATCAGTCACTTCCTTGTCCGGACATGGACTGGACCACGCCCAGAGCCCACGAGTCATTGTTGCAAGCCCTGCGCTGGTCCGGCGTACGGCAGGCCAGTCCACTCCGCTTACGCCCAGAGGGGGGGCCCTCATTGCTACCCATCGCAGCTGTACTCGCTGGTGGTGTGCAGGTCACTGGTCTAGTCGTCAGCATGTCACAGCCACTCCCTGAGGGCAGGTTTTCACACACACCACACCCATCCGGCACAGGCGTCACCGGCCAACATAAGGGTCCGACGACGTCACATTCCCCTCTTCCGGTGATGACTGGATGACGGACGCCCCACGGTTCGCACTCATATAGGGCCCATGATTTGTTGCGCACAGGGTTAGTGGCATCCGAGGCCTTGAGTATGGCATGGGCCTACCGCCACGTGGCGCAGACTGGGGTTGCACAGGGTTAGTGGCACCAGAGGCCTTGCGGATGGCACGGGCCTACCGCCACGTGGCGCAGACTGGGGTTGCACAGGGTTAGTGGGACCAGAGGCCTTGCGGACGGCACAGGCACCCCGCCACGGGACGGTGACTTTGGGTGCACTGAGTCAGTGGCACCTTGAGCTGCTGAGCGGGTGTGCAGCCTACGATGATGCCCCGTCCCGGCGGTCCGGACGGGTCAGGTTTTGTGTGCCCTGCTGGACCGCAGTGTAGGCCAGAGGCAGCCGGCAGCGCGGGTCTACCGCCACGTGGCATCGCTTCCGGGATCCCAGAGTTGGTGGCACCCATTGGGCTGAGCGGGTGTGCAGCCTGCGATGGTGCCGGGTGCACTGGTATGTCCTCTGCCATGGAGTAATCAAGACCCAGCACCAAACGTGAGACCTGGTGGCCTGCGGAGCGAGGCTGCATGATGTGGAGGGTGCCATGTCCGCGGGCCCCGGGCTTGTGGCTTGCAGCGGCACGTGGTGGGACCTCCTGTCTACGGGCCGGTGGCGGAAGGTGAGCATTGAGGCCTGGGTGTGCATGGGCGGGCATGCTCCGATGGGCGGCGGGAGATGTTGGGGTGCCTCTGCCTGGGTGTGCATGGGCGGGCAGGTGATGTTGTCTTGTGCAAGTGTGTGTACTGTGCCAGTCATGTATCTGGACTCTGTTTCAGCTGACGGCTCTGAATCAGATGTGTGACCTGGTGAACTGCACTACATACCGGCACGTGGTTGGAGACACACCGTTGCCAGCAGGCGAGCAGTGTGGCCTGGGTGCGCAGGGGCGGCACTCTCTCTCTCTCTCTCCTCTTCTCTCTCTCTCTCTCTCTCTCTCTCCCGGTCTTCCTCTCTCTCTCCTCTTCTCTCTCTCTCTCTCCCTCTCTTCCTCTCTCTCTCCTCTTCTCTTTCTCTCTCTCCCTCTCTTCCTCTCTCCTCTTCTCTCTCTCTCTTTCCCTCTCTTCCTCTCTCTCTCCTCTTCTCTTTCTCTTTCTCTCTTTCTCTCTCCCTCTCTTCCTCTCTCTCTCCTCTCCTCTTCTCTCTCCCTCTCTTCCACTCTCTCTCCCTCTCTCTCTTCCTCTCTCTCTCCTTCACTCTCTCTCTGTCCTCTGATGTGCGCAGGATACACCTTCTCATCATGTTTTTTGTCTTACAGGCTGTGACCTACGTATTGTCCCGAGGGGAGCGGCCATGTGTCTTCATTTTATTTCGTTGTTCATTTTAATAAAGTTTCATTTGTTGCTTCGAAAGTGGATGTGTGCTGCTCATTTCTGTGACGACACATGTATGTCACCAGTTGTGATTGTGTGGCATCAAGCGGAATATTCTGTACATGTTTAGGAGTGGCTGATGTGGCATGTCTTTGGTCGGGGGTGCCAGGGAGGGGTGGTCCTGGGGGTGGTGGCGGTGGGTGTTGTGGCCCTCTTGGGTGTCCGGGCCGCATGATGGGTGGCTCCATGGCATCTGTTGCCCTTCGGATGTGGCCCTGGGCTGTGCTCCCTTTTGTGGTGCTGGCTGCCGTCCGACTTTACACCAGGTCAGAGCAGGTGTAGATTTCCTGGTGCTAACGCGCCTTATCGCCTGTTTTGTGTTTTTATCGCGGATGTGGCTGGTCGTTGTGAATGTTGAGGTGAGCTGTTGTCTCGGCTTTTGTCACGGGAACGCATACTCTGCATCTCATTAGCGTTATTTGCGAGGGTCCTCTGTGGCGATGTTTTTTGCGGCTGCTATCGTGGGTATACTGGTGCTGTGGGCACCACCGGCTTGTGAATGGGGGGGTAAATTTATCACGACTTTGGCTGCGATAAAGTGCCGTTAATTCGGCGATAGCTCCTTGTGAATATGCCCCTAGGAGTATGAAATTGTTACCTCTCGTAATTACTTGGAGGTTTCCAACGCCCGATGGAGATGTATGGTCACAGTCCCTGACAAGTAAAAAATGAAATCAGGCATAAGTCTACAGTGTTACTAGTAACACCGAGGGAAAATAGAAGCATGATTAGCTCCGCCAACAGGAAATTACTGGCGTGTTAGTGTGGGGCGCATCCACTTACCTATGAGCTCGGAGCACTTCGGCCTCTCAGTCAGCAGTCTCAAGTGAGTCTGGTCAAGTGCCGGTAAATAAAGAAAAGAAAAACTGGTATGTCTTACGTCGGAGTGGCGTACGGCGGCGTGCATGGTTTTCCGCAGCAGCTAGATGTTGCTGCTCGCCATCCAGCGGTCAAGTTCAACTTCTCGAAACTTCAAGAGCCTCTATTCGGTGATATTCAATAACCCATCTAATGAATATATGGTGCTCATCCTAATTGGCAACAAATTAACATTGGACAGGTTCCCCAAGGAGAGACCTTATGAATCAATGTGTATGTGCTCATGCTTATTAGGAAACATCTGTATCCAGGATTCCAAATTCACAAGTGCGTTTCTCAGAGAGGATAAGGATAAGAGTATTATCCAACATTACACATTAAAATACATGAAGGGAGTTTTACATACATTGTAACATTATAAAAAGAAGATGCTCTGAAATGATTACACAGCATCAAGACAAGGGTATTGTTCAATGTTACACATTGTAACACACACAATGAGTTTTACACACATTGTAACATAATGAAAAAGACGATGTTTTGAGAAGACGATGTTGTAAGGTAAATGAACAACATAAAAACTGATACAGGTATTGACAGATTGAACATTAAAATCCAGAACGAGTGTAACAGAACTTAGAAACTCATAAGGTCCCTCCTTGGGGAACCTGTCCAATGTTAATTTATGCTAATTAGGATGAGCACCATATATTCATTAGATGGGTTATTGAATATCACCGAACAGAGGCTCTTGAAGTAGCGAGAAGTTGAACTTGACCGCTGGATGGCGAGCAGCAACATCTAGCTGCTGCGGAAAACCGTGCACGCCGCCGTACGCCGTTCCGACGTAAGACGTACCGGTTTTTCTTTACTTTATTTACCGGCACTTGAGCAGACTCACTCGAGACTGCTGACTGAGAGGCCGAAGTGCTCCGAGCTCATAGGTAAGCGGATGCGCCCCACACTAACACGCCAGTAATTTCCTGTTGGCGGAGCTAATCATGCTTCTGTTTTCCCTCGGTGTTACTTGTAACACTGTAGACTTATGCCTGATTTCATTTTTCACTTGTCAGGGATTGTGACCATGCATCTCCACCGGGCAATGGAAACCTCCAAGTAATTACGAGAGGTAAAAATTTCATACTTAAAGCGTGTGATTTTTTACGGTGATTTTTTAAAGTCATACAGTGTTTACCTGACACGAAATTATATGCTTTATACGCAGTTCCGCCCCAGTTTGCAGATTCATCTCTGCAACAAACCATTTTAAATCAGGTAAGGCCTGGCTAGTCTGGCCATGTATGTTGGCCTTCTCACTCTAAATGACCACTCTCTATAATTAAATCCCTCACTCTTCATTTTCAGATGCTAAAGGCAGCCATTGGGTGCCACTAGTCGTCTTCCTACTCACTGAGAAATTTAGGTAAGGCCTTTCTCAGAATTTTCCACACTCAGCCTCCCCCCCCCCCTGGAGTCAGTGATCTAATCACTCACCTTTAATTGTTTCAGGCACCCTACGTTGTCCACAGCCACGTCTGGCAACCTTTTGGTTGATTGACTAATCCCTTTAACATTAAATCGGTGAGTATCTTGACTCAGGCACACTGTCGCATTTCAGATGCCACTAGCTGGAACATGCCTGATACATATGGATTAATTTCATTTTAGGCTGTCCTGTTGTTGTCCTGTCTTGAAGAAGACCCGCCATGACGCTTTGTTAAGTCACGCTTACGTCAGGGTCGAAACGTCGACGTTCCTTATCGGTCCAGTCTCGCCGGGTCCTCTGGGTCTAAACTGCAAAGCAATTTCACAATCTACCAGAGACACTTGACTCATCAATATACTGGCCGCATTGAAGAATCACTCCTTTGTATAATTTGTACATAGAATATATGTCCTTGTTTCACCAATGTGTATATGACACTCAGTCACCCATGTCACTTGAGCACTTCCTTCACTTTATTTATTGTCACCTTGTTCTTACTGAAATGTTGACAGCCGCATGATAAAAGACTTTGATTCAGAGAAAGAGTAAATTCTTATGACTCTGCATACATTTTTATTCTCATGTGTTCCAGCTCACTCTTATGAACAAATGTTGTCACTGTCTTTAAATTCTGTTTATGATTCATTCTTGACCGTATAAGCAATTGTTCATACCCGATGGAACCTTTGTAGCTTTTTTGTATAGATACCCAGGTTCTGAGGGATACAGGGTTACCCCATTTTTATTATACGATATATTGTGAACAGGCAGTACCAACTCGTTCTTCCTGCCTCCCTCCCCCCAGGTGGAACTCAGGTGTGATAACATGTTAGCAAGATTTTGGTGTAGGCATATGTACGTGACAAGGCAGCATCACATTATACAATGAACAGTCTGCAAAACAACACCTTCCAAGCCCTGAGTGGGTCTCAGAGCTTCCCAGGATTACAGTGCTTAACAGTGCATATGCTATGTATCTTTGCTATTTGTTAGTCAATTTCTTCATCTCGAACCAGTGTTCCCTCCCTTGTATGCAAATAGAAGAGCATCTGTTACCATGCCCCATGATCATCTTCTAGCCTCTCGTCCCACCTGACATGCCTCATTCTGACCTCTTCCGCAGTCGCCCACTCCAACATGTCTCGCATCTATTCCCCATGACTCGGTGGGCATGCATTCAGCCATTTAATAGCAATTCGCCGCTTGGCAAGCACCAGTCCCAGGCTCAGGAATTTACAGCTAAGTTTCCTTTTAACAGGTGATGGGAGAATTCCCAGAAACACTTCTCGAGGAGTACCTTCAAACTCACATCCAGTAGCTTGTTTTAGTGTCAGCAGGACCTCCCTCCGATACGGCTCAATGTCTGTGTAGCGCCATACCATATGCAAAAAGTCGGCCGCGAGGGTTCTGCAATGCGGGCACCCGCTCGATCTCGCGGGGTAGATAACAGGCAAGGTCTTGGGGGTGAGGTACAATTGGTGAACATAATTGTATTGTATAAGCTTAAACCAAGCGTTTGAGCTAATCGTACGCGTTTCCTCGTGGACCCTCTGCCAATCTCGTGGAGTGATGTCTTCCCCTAATCCCTCCTCCCATCTAGCGTGTGGTTTTGGGATGACCTTCTGTGCATCGTCCCATATCGCTCTGTATAAGTGTATATGTGTGTAATAAGTCTCCGGCCCCCAGCCATGTCCAACAATCTATTCAGTGTCTGGTAGAGGGCAGGCTCCTCTGGAAAACCAGGCCAGAGCTCATGGGCAGTGGCCGACATCTTATTAAACTGAAGGTACTGTCACATGCCTAGTGCAAATGAGTCCACTGTGTCCTCCAGAGTAATAAATTGGCCCCCCAGGTATAAATCGCCTAATATCTCACAACCCCCCTCTTTCCATTTTCCCATCGACATGGTGTTCTCTATGTCTACGAAGGACTTGAGTGCCCATATTGGCATATCTCGTGCGAATGGAGCCCTGAAAAGGACTGTCGTGACCACTTGCTCCCAGACACGGACCATCTGCCTGATCAAGTATGGGGAAGTGTCCGGGATACGTACCCCACACATGAGGAGCTCTGGTAGACATTGGCGACCATCTAGGCTGCCCAGCAGCCTCTTCTCCCATTGTCCCCCTCATCAAATCAATGGATCCCATGCTGGAGGTTCGCAGCCATATAATAGAACTCTAGATTGAGGAGTTCAGTGCCCCCTCTTTCCCAGGGTTGTTGCAACATACGTAGTCCAATTCTTTTCTGCTTCGTGGACCATAATAGATCCACGAGAAGACTGTCGGGGAATCTCGTATAACGAGCCCTGCATGACATATAAGCAGCGAGGCAATACCATCATTTTGACTAGGGCTGATTTCCCCATCAGTGTTAGAGGAAGGTCTTTCCAGAGTTGGACCTACACACGTAGTCCCGTAAGCACCCTACCTCTGTTCTGATCCACGAATCTCTGCTTCGCTGTGGCTATCCTAATACCCAAGTAATGCATCCCCTCCAGGCACCACGGCAATGGAAGTTGTGGGAGCAGCACGGGGTCCATGTCTGCCAGTGTCCCAAGCGACATGAGTCGTGACTTCTGGGCATTCACCGAGAGGCAGGAGACCGACGCAAACTGGGGCGGATTGACTTTGCTCGCGCTCCCTTCGTGTTGTATTCGGCGCGAGTGTGGAATTCCCACTTCAGTCAGACCCGACATCTATGTCCTGGTGTGAATGACGCAGATGCGTGCACATTTGCTGGTTGCCAGGCAACGTTCCACAGTTTAAGTGTGAACGCCGCGTCTTCTATGTTTCATTGTTGCCTGGCAACGCCCTGCTGATCTGTAAATTGCTGATCGGAGAATTTTAAAAGCAAAGCAGAATTGTAAAAGCATTACTCTTTTACAATTGCTCTCTCCGTATTATTCATTGGTTCACCCTGCGCATCACGGTGATTCGCACACCCCATGGCTACATGCATTCATTACAATGAAATTTTGTTTCGGTGATCTACACACCAGTGTGTCATTGAGGAGCATATCATTTGTATTCATTACAACACAGCAGTATTACTTTGCGGATCTCGGTGATTCGCATACCTGAGTCAATATTATTTTGGTGATCTGTACATCATTGGTGCAGTCATCACTGGCAGGTATTATTGGCATCAGTGATCTGCACACCATTTGTGCAGTCATAACAGGCAGTTTTCAGTAGCATCCCCATTGTGCTGATTATTCACAAAGTTCAGTCATTACAGTGGAATTGTTTGTTGATCTGCACACCATTCGTGCAGTCATTACAGTGCATTTATGGTACTGATTATTCACAGTGTGCACTCATTACAGTGAAATTGTTCAGTGATCTGCACACCATTCAAGTGGTTATTTCGGAGATCTGCACACCATCTTGATGGAGCTGGAAAATTATTTTTTTGGGGTTTTTGTATTTTTCTAGACATACTCTTCATACATTACAGGTGGATCTAACAATCTGTCACCATGTTTCAAAGTATAGTACCCCTACCATCTTTTACTCCAAGCACAACTCATTTGTGCGTGAATTGGGAACAGTGGAAAGAAAGCTTCGAAGCATACATGTCAGCTATAGATGGTGAAGACTTTACACACAAGAAGAAGTATGCCTTGTTATGGCATTGTCTAGGTGCTGAAGGCAGAAAGGTTTTAAAACACTTACCCCAACAATGCATATTAGGGGAGGGTGATGTGGTGGATGAGTATGTCTCTGCATTGACAATGTTAGACATGAGATTCAAATCGCACAAAAGTATTGTGTTAGAAAGACATACATTTTATCAACTTCCTGGGGAGCTAATTGAGAGTTATGTGGGAGCATTAAGAATATTAGCCTCTACGTGTGAATATAAAGAATTCGAAAAGGAATTAATAAGGGATCAAATAGTGAAACATACTAACAATAGAAAAATTCAGGAAGTTCTGTCTACCACACCTATTCCGACATTGAATAAGGCTGTGAATCTGGCTGCCGGTAGTGAACAGTGGCGGCTCCTCTGCTGTAGAGGAGGAGCGTCACCGCACTGCTTTTAAGCAGTGTGAATAAGGAAAAATAAAATAATAATAACTCAATGTTATTATCATTTTATTTTTTCCTGCTGCGGTAGTGCGGCAGCTTAGCGGGGTTAGGCTGCTCTGCTCTCAGAGCAGGAGAGGAGTAGTGGGCACTCTGTAAAGTGCGCATGAATGTTTGGCCGGCCCTCTCGGGTCAGCCAAACATTCATGCACACTTTGTATGTTCTTCACCCAGGCTCCATTACAGCCTGGGTGGAGAACATGCCTAGGCCCCCTGTCCCCATCTGAGTGTGCCGAACCCTGGTGCTCAGACCAATCCCAACACAGCATTGTGATTGGCTCTGGGGAGCCTGGAAGCCTGGGTGCTACCTGTTTCGGTGGAGGGAGGGACGAGGAGGAGAGACGCGGCGAGGAGGAGAGATGCAGAGAGGATGTAAGTGTTATTTACTTTTTCTTTCCCCGTCTCACCACCCCCCCCCCCGCCCTGCCACTCCCGATCCGTACCAGCCGCTGCTGGTATTGAAAGTACTGCATTGTTAATTTCTCAAATGTCTCTGGCTGGGGAATCTGTGTCGACTAAGGAGCTGGTGGCTGATGTACACATTGGTGACAAAAAGAAAAAAGAGACGATAGAGGCAAAGAAAGAATGTGAAAAAAGGAAAAGTATAGTTGTGTCATCAGTGTGGAAGCTCTAACCATTTAGGAAATTCACCAATGTGCCCTGCTCATGACAAATTATGCACTGGCTGTAAAAAGAGAGGACATTTTGTTAAGGTATGCAATTCTAGAAGGAAAATTGGTAAACCAAAAGTAGTAAGCAGTGTGAGTGAACATAATAGGGAGCATGGATCTTCTGAGTCAAGTGATCAGAGTGTTTTGTTGTGTGTTGAAACTTCACAGGGTCAACATCTTAACAATTCTTAAATCATGCAAGTTGAAGCTGGCTATTTCAAAAGATTGTATTGCCAGATATCTGTTGGTGAGGTTGAAGTCAACATGATGGCAGTTTCTGGATCTCCATTTATGTTAATTGGTTTAGAAGATTGGAAAAACGTCAGTAATGTGGAACTTAAGAAATCTATTACTAGACCTCCGGCGTATGGGGGAAACCTATTGAGGTTATAGGTGAATTTGAGACCACTCTTCTTTTCAAGGGCAACTCTACCACAGCTGTGGTGTATGTGGCAAAGCATGGTTCATCATTGTTGGGGTGGCTAGAGCAAAGACATTTGGAGATCATATCAGATTCAAATAGCCCTGCGCAGGTTCCACTTAAAAGAAAATATTCCGAAGTTTGTGAGCTCCAACGTTCTGGGTGGGAGGTGAAGTTTCCTAAAGTGTTTACTTTACTAAAGTGTTCAACCTACATTTGGCCCCAACCTACCATAAGATTCCACTCCCTGTCAGCCGATGTCCGCTGTCAGCTCCAACCTCAATCGTACATTCAGTCACCACCACATCTGGCTGGATTAGGAGTTAGGAGATGACTGCTACTGTGTGATACCCAGGAATCAACCAACCTGAGCAAAGAAATTGCAACAGCGGGACAGTTCTGGCTCCGATCTGCCTTCAGTCTCGACCTGCCGTTGTGACCCACCTGCTGTTAGCCATAACACATCCTGTGTACTACATCACGAGTTTCTATCCGCCTCTGACTTAATTAGGAATTTTAAGATTTCTCCTATAGTGCTTGGGCTGGGAGTCTTGGATATCATTGACTTGATCAAACAGTGGCAGCCCAGCTCTGGCCTGACTCACCATCAACCCCGACAATCAGCCACCACCCTACAGCCTTACCACCTACCTCAAGAAACAGGCATGGTGTGGAAGCATATGGTGTTGGTGGGAGTCTGTGGAGTCTGCAATCCTAGGTGAGTCCTACAAGAGAAAACCTCTATTTTTGTGCTCAGCTTGCGAAGCAGAGTTGACATTATTTGCCTGACATTCACGCCAAGTGCGAACTGGAAAGAAAAATGGAGGGGATTCTGACATTAAGTATTTTGAAAAAATAATTCCCCCAACTCTCATTATGTCCTATAGAATAAAAATTGTACAGAATAAACATAAATGCAAGGAAAAGGTGTTAGAGTACAGACCATTGTGAGAGCTGGTCCTAGATCTGGCATTCCTTGACCACATTCCTGGATGAGTTAAATGTCTGGTCGAAACTTCTGCTGAATAAATCTGTTTTCATTAGTTTTTGGAAGGAATTCTCCAGCGATGCTGTGCTTTTTTAGGTCGAGCCTAGCGCAGCGCGCATGTGCTGCTCTATGGGAGGCTTCTTGTGAGCACTCCAAACTTCCCCTAAACTTCTCCGTGTGAGTCTGGTAACTCCCACACATTCTATTGGCCTTTGCGTGTGGCTTTCAATAATGAAGGCACGCAAATGGCCAAACGCAGGTGCATGTCCCACCTTTTCTCTAAAGGTTCCCTCCCACGGCCTTTGGGTCTCGGGAGCGAGCAGCGGCGCGCATTGTGCCAGCTGCATTCCTCCCTTATCGTGGCTCATGTTACAGCGCGGTCGCTTTCACTTTCGCGGCCGCGCTTGTTTAATGTTGTTTTGGTTGCTCTGCTCCTGCCCCCCACCCGCTGTCCATGTTCACAATGCTCCCACCCCCTTCCCGTTCACCGCATTCCGTTTGTGTCTTGTTTATTGTGAAAGGGAAATCAGCATATCTAAAATTCACGGACGAGTTTAGATGCTGCAAATTGGGCATGTAGCTCACTTGATGGGCCTCTCGTAAGAAATAAATGGGATATAGGAAACACAAAGCGTGTGGTCAGTTAATAAGGTATGACTGCGCTATATGTAAGGATTAAAAGGAAGAGAATTTAAAAGTTTGGGTGGCTTAACTAAGTTTATAGATCTGGTATAGTCAGCTAGTTTTTTCAATGAATTCAAGGATTTTTTTAATGTGAAGAAAGATTTAATTACCATTTCTAACTATCCCAACTCCCTGCAGCACATTGCCTTTGTGTGGCCGGGGGTTGGGTACAGGGCCTGGCCTGTGGCCAAACCCTGCGCCCATCCCCCTTGTGGGCACCCACCCTCTGCCGCGCATGGCCTTTGGCCAGCCCGCAAAGCCTCCGGCTGACCAACACCCACTGTGCATGGCCATGATTGTCTTTCAGCAGTGTGCAGTGTGGGGTGGGGAGCAGGCCCTGTGTCTGAACCCCCACAGGCTGGCCAACCCCCAATGTTCACACAACACCCCACTGACACCCACCCAACTTTTTGTTTTTGGTTGCATGGTAATAAAGCAATTTTGTGGTACTTCCTTGAATATTCATGTTTTTTTTTTCATTTTCAGGACATAGGGCCAGAGTCCCTGAGCCCTAAAGTTGCTGCTGCAACCGTCTCATGTTGAGACCAGTCTATCAGATTGTGTGTTTTGAGCTTGCGGTACTTCCTTACTCTGCAGGAGTCTCTTGAAGGTACTGCGGCATGAAATATATCTATACATTTTTAACCTTAATTTCTCAAAAACAACTGAACAGATATTCACCAAATCAGAAAAATCACTCTTTCTGGAACAAGATCTAGCTTTCTGCCAAATTTGGTATAATTGAACGTAGCCGTTTTGACTGTAGCGTTGGCTAAAGGTCCTATTGGAATTTGCATGGTGAAAATGTGTTTTGGGCCCCCCCTTTGTCTTGGCTCCCACTTGACAGATCACCGTTATGGAGCTGAGGTGGATGAACCTTTTTTTTGGAACAATTTTGTGAAGATCATCAAAACCCAGTCCTAACTATAACTACACAATGTACACACTGTGTAATAATATATATGTACGTATATATATATATTTATATATATATTTTCACTGAAAAAACCAACGGTGACAGGGACGTTATAGTTAGGCTAGGATTTCACTCACACAAAACCAGTGAAATTAGCAGTTATAGTTACCTGAGGTAACTATAACCTTCTGGATAACAGAAAATCGCATCCTAGCACATTGTTTAGAGTAAAGATTAGTACCTTGAACCAGGTATTTTGCTTCAGCACGCTATGCTGGAAGTATGTCATTCTTAAGCGTGACCATCTTTATGTTGCCTTCATAGATCTGAGGCCAGCATTTGATCTGGTTCTGAGGAAGAAACTATGACTGTGTTGGAGTCATATGGTGCCCTGGAGGACCTTTCGAAAAACTTACACTTGGAATCGTATGCCCAGGTCAGGTGGAATGCAGGTGCGGACCTCACATCGAGGATGCATATCAACTGAGGTGTCAGGCAAGGGTGTGTGCTGGCCCCTACGCTCTGTAGCATATATATAAATGGAGCAATAGAATGGCTAGCAAAGTGTAATCAGGGGCGCACTAAAACCTGTGGGGACAAATGTACCTATTTTAATGTTTGCCGATGACACACTTTTAATATCCCGAACACCACTTGGATCGCAGTTGTTGTTAGATCACTTTTCATTATTTTGTCATGCAAGGGGTCTTGAGATAAACTCAGGAAAGTCAAACTTTATGGAATGGAACCCCCATCGCTCCTTTAGGGGAAAAATAAGGATAGAGGGGGCATCTCTGGAGCAAGTAAAGTCCTTTGATTATCGGGCGTAAGATTGTCTGATACTATGACCTGAGACCCACAGCTAAGTAAAAGTAAAACGATTCTACTCCAAAAGGCAATGGCCATAGGGAAAAATATAAGGCTACCTCCAGGGGAGCAGTAACTACAGATCTGGAGGTATATCAGGCCACAGCTTTGGCAGGGGCAGTCTGTGGAGCAGAAATTTGGGGATGAACGGATGTGTCCACACTTTGTGTAGCTGAAAACCAACTCATTAGGTCCCCTTTAATCTCCAAATTAGCACCCTTCTCACCCCACTCTGATTTGATTTAGCACTAAAAATAATCGAACATGTGATTCAACTAAAACTTCGAATACACTGTGTACGATTCTGGAATACTCCGGAACTTGAAACTTATAGAAAAGTCTTGGAGGAGATCCTTAGCTTGGACAAGAGAGTATGCACCCCTTGATTAAGGAAGGCAAAAGCACTGTGTGAATCTGTTAAAATGGAGGAGGTATGGCTCACCCTTGACAAAATAGCAAAGGGTGTTATTGCAAAATTGACACAAGCTTACTGGAAATGTATTTTATTTTGTAGCACATTTGGAATGTTCAAAGAATAGGCAGTATAACTGAGAAGTTTTTGAATTTCAAAATTGGCACTTGTTTTGAGTCACAATTTCTAGACACAATATGCCCAGCTCAGGCCAAAACCCTGCATATAAAGTTTAGAATTGGCACTTTACCATTAAATGCCTTTAGCTCTTCATGGGACAAAAACAGCTCCCTAACCTCCAATTGCCCTTTTTTGCTTGCAGCAGGAGGAATCTGTGGATCATTTCTTGTTCTTTTGTCCTTGTTTTGTTTTATATCACAAGAAATGGATTATCCCAGTGTACACGTTGTTGGATATTGTTTACTTTTGAGAAGCATCCAGGATCTTTAGATGTGACCCAAAAGAGCTAATTTAGTGTGTGTAGATTTTTATTATGGGCATGGATAATTAGAACCAAGCTGTCAAGTGTATGCTGCGTGGTGTGGGGAATGGTGAGAGTAGGTTCCACGTGTCGTCGAAGTTGTCATAGATGGTCTTGATCTTGTGATGGAAGAAGAAGCTGAATCTGTCGCAGAGGTCCTGGGAGGGAGGGATATCAGTTGTCTCGCTGTTGGGTTTGGCGAACTCTTTGATGATGCCGAAGAGTTCCTTGCTGTTGTGTGCTTGGGCAGAGATTCTGACCTGGAGTGCTTTCTTCTTTGTGTATCTGATAAACTTGTGGTGGGCGGTGGTGGCTGCTTTGAAGTTGTCAATGAAATGACATCATTGATAAAAACATATCGACATTGAGCATGACAGGGGCGCAAGTTATAGTTACTTTAGGGCATGAGTTATAGTTACTTGAGATAACTATGACTGTTGAATTTCAATCAGTTTGTTTGTTTAAAATAGTATGCTTTAACTAACATTTTCACTATAACGTCCCTTTAACCTTCATTATTTTCAATGAATTTCCAAGGGTTTTATTAAATGTAAAGTACCATATTCTTACAATTCTTTTCTATAACACCAAGTTAACCTTTTTTGTTCAGTGAATTTCAATGTTTTTTAAACAAAGTAAGATGTCCATCACAGTGTGCGCCATGGGACTGGGAGAAGGACCTGGCCTGTGACCAGGGCCTGCGCCCAACCCCCTTCTGCTGCTGTCCCTTGCTGGCTATGTGATCTAACAATATAAAAGGTGTCATTTTAAGTAAGGCAGACCCACTAGCTTTGTTAAAGACTCAAAATACCAAAATAATAGTGGCAGGGCCTACTGACGTTATCGAGGGTTCAGCACACCAACACATATAAAGCTGACCAATTGGCTTTGTCAAAAAGTCATCAATAATCATATGCATATTTAATATATTGCAATGTTTAATATTAGCGATTGTGATAAATTATTTTCAATAAAGCCTATTTATGAAAGCATTAACATGTATTTGAGTTTTTCTAATGTTTTAAAGCCACATAATGCAGTCATAGAACTGACCAATAGTGGTCCCTGCACTCCAGCTGAAGAGCATACAACTCCAGCTTGGAGTGCTTTTAAAAAATATAGTAAGCACTCCTGGGGTCATGGATTCAATGACCCAGGAGACTTACTGTGTCATTTTTAATGTTGTTGGGGGGCTGCTGCACTCCGTGCAGCCCCTCACAACACAAAAAATAGTTTGGTGTTGCTCCTGTCCCTTCTAGAGAGCCACCAGCTAGAAAATGTATAATTTATAAATGCCCCAGGGCATTATGGGGTGCTCCTTGCTGGAGCAGTGAATAATAAATGAGCGGCTCTTGCAGTTCATTTCTTCTTTTTTAATTGTTTGTATTTTGTGAGTGCTCTAGTGCCCAACCACGGCACTGTCACTATTTTTCAATATTGGGGCTGCAGGTGGGGGGCCCAAAGCCCCACTGGCCCCTGCCAGCTCCCCAGCCACGACCCATTGTGGTGCTGGAGGGAGCAGGCTCTAACTTTGCTCCAGCCCAGCTAGGAGCAGCATTTTCTCACTGTTCCTGCCCAGGCGGGAGTAAAGTTGTGTTCCCTGCCTGGGAGAGTGTGGGCAGGGTGTGCCTACACTCTCCTGGGCAGGGAAGTACAATTTCCTGTGGATGGGGTCCCCTGGTGCCCACTCAGGGGACCCACACCCAACAAAACATTGGGGGCTCTGGGGGGGCCCCAAGGCCTGCAACAGCCGCAGCTGGTAACCCAGCCAGGACCCATTGTGATGCTGCCGGGAGCAGTCTCAGTAACTTTGCTCCCGCTCGAACGGGAGCAACATTTTTCACTGGTCCCGCACAGGGAGAGCAAAGTTGTGTTTCCTGCCTGGGAGAATGTGGCCAGGGTATGCCTTCACTCTCTTGGGCAGGGAAGCACAATGTCCTGGTGATGAGATCCCCAGGACACTGCAATGATAATTGGCCCAAGGGACTGGAGTCCCCGGGGCCGGATCAATGGCTTAGGGAGTGGGGCCCCATGCCCCCTCTCCTTATTGTAGTTATCGGCCACAGGAGATGGGGTCTCTGTAGCCTGTCAAAGGCTCGGGGAAGTGGCTGCATGCCCCCTCCCCTTACAATGAATTATCGGGCACAGGGGGTGGGATCCTCAGGGCTGTCCAAGGCTCGGCAAGGGGTTTGCATGCCCGGCTACCCTTACTATTAATTGTTGGCCTCAGGGGATGTGGTCCCCGGGGCCTGTGTAAGGCTCTGGGAGGGAGGGGGGACTGCGCGCCCCCTCCCCATTACAT
Source organism: Calotriton arnoldi (assembly GCA_963921515.1). Lineage (NCBI taxonomy): Eukaryota > Metazoa > Chordata > Amphibia > Caudata > Salamandridae > Calotriton > Calotriton arnoldi. Next base: position 942,610 of record CAWUFW010000063.1, on the reverse strand, counting down.
AAATACTAGCCCTGGGGATGTGGGCTCCGGGGCCTCACGAAGGTTCGAGGAGGGGGGGCCACACACCCCTTCTCCAAAAATTAATTATGTGCCCCCCCCCCCAGTCCCTGGCCCATTCTGGGTAGTTTATTAAAAAAAAGGCGGGAGGGCGCCATAATGGTTTTTTTAATCAGCGCTGATTAAATAAAATGCTGCCAGCAACACCACCAGGTCTACGGGGGCCAGATTTATCTCTACCCTACCCCTTCTATGCTATTTTATACATTTTCAGGACAGGGGACTGAGTCCCTGAGTCCTAAAGTGGCTGTCATCATATCTTTGTTAATGTGGTGGAAGCCAATCAAATCTTATCTCAAGATTTGTTGGCTGCAGAAATCTTCAGCGGCATGAAGTGTATTTTTTTAGCCTTAATTTCTCAAAAACTACTGAACTGATTTACACCGAATCACAAAAAGCACACTTTCTGGGCCAAGATCTAGCTTTCTGACAAATCTGGTGTAATTCCGTTCAGCGTTTTTGTTGTATCGCTGTTCAATTTTCTTGTCCAATTTTCCTTTTCAATGTTCCTAGGCCCTAGCTTGATGGATCACCCTGAAACGTTCAATGTTCCTACACCCTGGATGGTGGATCACCCTGAAACTTTCCAAGAAGAAGCTGAGGTCGATGAGACTTTGTTTTTGGAAAGTTTCATGAAGATTTGTCAAACAGTGGCAAAGTTATTAGCAAACCAAAACATTTTTTTCCTATCTAAACGTGGTTTTTACTATAACTACCCACAGGTGACTACCACATGGGAAATAGATGTTTGTTAATGTTTATGTTTATGCATATTTATGCTATGTATATAAAGTAGGAGGATCTGTTACAGCAAGGAAACCACTTTGTATTTCTTATGTCTCTATGGTACTCAAGATCAAGGTTGCAAGAAACCTACTGGACAGCGTTATGAATTGCAGCATTCATGAGTTCCTCTGAAGACCCAACTCTAGGCACAGAGGGTGACCCTGGCGACTGACCTCCCCTTTGAAGTATAGGGACAGTCCATGTTCCTTTCCCGCTCCATTCTTCCTCAAAGGTGTTAACCCCAACAGATTGAAAGTTAGCTCAATGAAGAAGCCTCACCCCCTGATAGGGAGCTCCCAGCCACCCCCTGCTTGTTAATAGTAGAGCACAAAGGTTGTGGCTAGACCCATCTGGGAAGAACACACAAATAGTCAGCAACCACCTAAAACCAGTCCCACAGCCATGCCTATAGAATCAACAATCTCTGTCAGTAAAGTGAGTATAAGAACGTGGCAGAAACCCCCCAACCCCCCAGGCGGTGTGCCAGGATTTCACATGGACCAGTGCCTGGGGACCCACACCAGTAGAGACTGGGAAACACATTTATGCTCCAGCATCAGGGGTTGCTGACTGCCAACTCCCCTTTGCCAGGTTTGTAAACAGGAATCTGGTAGTTCCTATATCCTAAGTATATATCTTACAAAAATCGAAATGCTACTCAAATCATAGGGAAAAAGCTGTCTCTGACTTTCAAAATGTGTTGTCAATCGACTCCAACAGACTTAGGTGGTAGAGTTTGGCAGGCGTGGGGCAAAAGCAGCAGATGCTACATCTGCCAAACACATAGTTTGCATGCACCATTTAATTTGGGAGAAGGACTAGGTTTCTGCTGACGGAGCCTCAGCTACCTCTGCCTTTGGAAACCTTTGACTGGTGGCCCGTCCACTCCAGGGCCACCAGTCAGTGTACATTAAAAAGACCACTCTATTTAAGTTAGTCCTTCTGATTTTTTAGGTCTCGCCTACGCAGCGCGCATGCGCTGCATAGGAAAAAGACCTTTAGTAATCGCTTCACTTTTGCAGGCAAAAACGTGCACGCGTTGCATTGCTTTCAATGGCAACGCGTGCACGTTTGGCGATTCCCTTGCGGGAGCGACCTTTGAAACCATCTGTTTGTAATTAACAGATGGTTCCTGCTCGCTCCCGCAAGGGAAACAGGCGCCGGCCCCCTCCTCTCTCCCCTCCCCCTGCTGCCTATGTGGCTCTTCCTTGTTTACATTGACACCGAACACTTCCCGATTCATGGTCGCCGCGCTTTAGAGTAATCAAGCACTGCTCTCAAATTTGTTGTGTTCCAGGAACGTTTCGCACAATGTTCTTTTAATTTGTTCACGCTTATGCTTTTGCAGCATTTCAAACTTAGCACGGCAGCCGATTTAGTGTAATCAAGCACCTTTTAGCCCCAGCCCTGCCTTCAACCGTGCGATTCCCAATTCAGTGTAATCAAGCACCTACCTTTTAGCCCCAGCCCCGACTTCAAAAGCGCACGCCTTTTATGTTATCAGCACGGCGCGCCACGTGAAATTAAGGTCAAAGCATCATAAAGATCATGACTTGCGAACTATTTGCCTGATTCTAACATGGCCACATGTCAGGACATATGCCCTGCGTTGGAAGCCAGGAAAGTGCAACAAACTGCCTTTAACGCATAATATAATGTCAGTCACAGCCCCCACGCAGCAACGCACTACTTTAATATCTGGAACGTGAACCAGGTTTACTCATAGCTGTCACACATTTAAAGATACAATCTGCAGTTCTGTGTCTTTAAAAGTGACGTCAAACTAGTTTGTGTCCTTCCTTTATGTCTATGACTTTAGCAGCGTCCCTTTCCTGTAAATACCCAGTGACAGAGGGCTTTAGTAGTAACCTGCATGGCGCCAGTGCAGCAACCCTGAATTCCAGCCCGACTGGGGGCAGAAGTGGGAAGAGCCGTTGCAGCAGCAGTTCTAGTTTAACTGGCATGTGAGTAAGCGCTAACCAGGAGATGAGCTCGCCTAATTTTTGGCAAGTTAATTATGCAAGCACATGGTGTAAAAAATATGAAAGACGAGATTAAAAAACATACCCCGCCTTCCTTGCCGCCCACAGGTATAATATTGTCCCTGTTATTTCTAGCCTCAATGAGAGTAGCAGGGGGATTGTGTTGTGCTGGCGTGTGTTAAAGCGGAAGATCCTCCACTCCTCTTAATAGGCATACATGGAGCCATTCATCTGCAACACCAACACAAACATGGCACTCTCCGAAATAAGTCGTAAATGGTCCCTGTGACAGCAGCCCCTTGTTGGATGTTGGTATTTATTCCAAAGCGGCCCGCAATATTGGTGTTTGTTTACCTAGCCACAAAACAGAAGCCTCTCTTGCGCCTCTTCTGAAGCAGTTCCAAGTTCCATTTGTTTGAATACCCATACAGTGTATGTACACTGGCATCTGTAGGCATTTTAACAGAGTTGTTAATTCAACAGATTCCTAAATAACATGCTTTCATCCACATCTCATCTGAAGCACCTAGGATAAATATAGTCCTTCCCCGCAGCTCAGAAAATGTGCTTGTGTGCAGTTTGTAGGATAAACATGTAAAATGTAACTTATACATGCACTTCATAGCAAGTGGACAGTTTAATGTGTCAGATTTTTCAAACATTTGCGTGCTTGGCGAAGGATGGTGGTTGCACACAAGGAGCGTGTAGTAACATCTACAGGGTAAGCGCCTCCAGGCAATCCAGTCTACTGTGCACTAAATTTCATCAGGACAACTTATAGCGCTTTATTTTATTTTCTCAGTGCGGTAGTACAACAAAAACTTATAATATAGCACAGCCCACTCACAAAATTATATCTAAATGCTGATAGCAGGTGTTACTGTTGTTCAGTTCAACCACGTATTTCCATCCTGTGATCGGTAATGCACAGATTTGTATAAGAGAAGCCCAATCCACAGGCTATCTCATTGTCCTAGATATTACAGTTTTTCTGTCTGGCCTTTCCCCAGAGCTGTGCAACATCAAGGTAGCTCAATATGATGCCGTCAGCTACGGACCCACCAGATAGCTTGGTGAATCATGAACTAGGGCCAGATTATGATATGAGAGGGCTAGTAAAATGTTGCTTTACGTAAGATGGCTGAAATTCTAGCACAGGCTCTGCATTTTACCCCTGCATATGTATAGCTGGCTGAACAATAATCCCTCCGTACATTGGTACTTCCATCACCCATTTCATATTTAGCTGCAGCAGGTGCTTTAACCTCCTGGACTTTATATGCAGGACACAGAGGGAGGCAGACATATACAGGTACGTGGTGCCTTTACAGACTGATAAACATAAGTGTGCACTGAGAGATATATACAGTTGCAACCATACCGAGATCCGCAGATGCACAGAGGCACGCACAAACATATCCAGATCGATATACAGACACACGAAGATACAAACACACATAAAAACAGACACATGGTTGCACGCACTGCACACAAGGATAGACACACATACAGATTAAACTCATAATAGACACTTAAATACAAAGAGACCTACATACACATACATGCACACACCAACAAACAGATACATACAGACACAGGCATACAACAATATACACACAAACACAGATACAGGAACAAAATTGGGCACCCACAGGTATACAAAGAGGCAACTGCTATACAAATGCTACAATACAGCTGAACACACCCCCACATAGACAACTCAGTGGCGTAGCTAGGCCTTAGGCCACCTGTGGCGGCCCCTGCGTTTCATGACAGGGGGTTGCGGCCGCCACGGCCACAGGTAAGAGCGGTGGGGGTGAGGTGAGCCGGCCGCCACACCCAAAACTCGTGCCACCTGGGGTGGCCCCCCCCCCTCTAGCTTCACCACTGAGACAACTACACACCGATTCATACTTAGAGGCCCATGCACAGACTTATAAAGACACATACACTCACACTTAAACACACGTACAGTCTAGGTATTACTAAAATCTTTATTTTGGAAGAACCATTTTATCTTATACATTTTTGTGCATTTTGTAGCAGTCTATATTATACAGTGTGTGATGCAAATTATAAATAATAACTTACATATTTACACAGGCTCTGACCTCGTAGCACTAAACATACAAAAGTCACTATTCTCCACTGCACCAACCAAGAGATAATTCTGTTTCCTAAAACAAACGCATTCCTTAATCAGACTGCATACCCCAGTGTGTACTAATTGTAGCTTTCCAATCCCTGATGGCACAGCACCCAGGGTAAAATGCTGCATGGCTAAACACTTATGAATCAGACTGCATGACCCAGTGTGTAGTAATTATATAGCTCTTCAATCCCTGACGCACAGCACCCAGGATAATGTGCTGCATGGCTAAACAATTATAAAGTCCCAAAAGCGAGACCTATTGGCTATGCCAATGCTTGTTCTGCTTGGACTGGCAGCGAAAGCCACAGAAATGACTCTCACGTGCAGGGAGCAAAGTTACAGTGCGTCAGGGACATTTTTTTGTTTTCTCTCTGGGAGTTTGTGATTGAAAAAGAAAAAAAACTTTGCAGAGTGGGCACACCAAACTCGGCTCTGCTCGGCAAAGGACCAATGCCTTTGATGGAGCCAGCACAGTGGGGGCTCAACTGAAGGCACAGAGGGGGATATTAGCAACAACTTGCGATAATTATCGCAAACCGCGCTTAGCGTGTTTTTTTTTATCGCCGCCTATCGCTGGATATTATCGCGGAGATAACACGCTATTAGCAACGTTTATCTCCAATGCGATAAAATATCCAGCGATAGCGGCGAAATGCGTGAATATCGCTGGAAATCCAGCGAGATTCACGCATTAACGCCATGGTGGACTTAGCCTGACAATCCACCTCCCATTGAAGAAACAGGTAAGTCATGTTTTTAGCAGGTGTTAAATTCTAGCGAAAATCGCACTTAGCGCGACTTTTTTTATCGCTTCGCCTGCGTTGCTAATAGGGGAAATTAGAGTTAGCGACTGTTTTCAGTCGCTTTTAGTTGGGAACGCCTACCTTGCATGTCATTAGCGATAATTATCGCTGGCATGCAAGGCGATGGGAAAACCGTCCGCTATCGCCAGAAAGCTGTCGCTAACGCCTGTTAGCGACAGCTTGCTGATAGGGCGATAAAAAAATCTATGCCAGGTAGCAGAGCATCTCTACATCTGGTGGCAACCTCCGCTGTTCTGGGGGGCCGGAGGGCCATCTGCCAGACTCTGAGAGATATCCCTTCAATTTTTAAATGCAAATCAGCACCTAAAGCATTGCCAGTCGTCTACCACGTGCGACTCACAATTATCTCTATCTCACTGAACCACATATACTTTAGCCTGAAAGATACCCTCAGGCTTTCGGCTATTTTCCAAGCCCACTTATTTCCACCATGAACCACTGACATCTTCAAATTATTTACTACCAGCAGCACTGTGTGTTACATGGGCCTGTCCTTGTTTGGCACATGCAGAAAGTGAAGTCTGCGAAAGGCAAATAAACCTGCTGATTTTATACGCTGATTTTCATTACCTTTTTTCAAAACAAATATAAATGTAACTGAGAACGTGTAGTAATTTAGTTATGGCATGCTTTTTTGAGCACATGATGTCTTATCGCAGCTGTTTTCCCAGAAAAACTTTCAGGGGAACACACAAGAATTCACAAATTAAGAAGACTGTTTTTTGACTCATTATGTTGCCACAGTGGACATTTTATGGATTAGAAGTTCAGCCTTTTTGCAGAGTTTCACAAGATATCTTCTATGCGTGCACAGATGTTTAGAAAAAAAAATCAACCAAACATCGCCCATTTAAACATCGCCCATCTACTGCCAAGCGGTACCCATTAAAACAAAAAGAAGGGGTACCTCTGCGCTCCTTTAGTGCATGACAAAAGGAGAGGGTGGTCCATCCGGGTGGCTTGATGGGCAGGGACAGGTTCTTGTTGCTCTTAGAGCTCAGAGATAGTGGGCCCACCCCTTACGTTTGCCTGATTGACCCTGCCTCCAGTGGTCTTGTGGGACCAGGAACCAGCTGTTATCAGGAGCTCTGTTTACACGCTAAAAGGGTCATTTCTCAGACGCTGACACCATGAGAAGCCTTTTCCAGAGGCTGACAGGTCTCTCGCCAGTGACTGGTCGCTTCTTTTGATGATCAGAGGTGAGGCGGAGATGTTCTTGTGAGGGGATGAAGGGTACAAATGAGTTTGACCAACACAACGTTTCTAATCACAGATCTCTGCTGATGTTGCAGGCTGGCCTAGGTTGTGGCAAGACAGCAGCTTTTCATGTTTTCATTACACCATATGTTGGATTTCACAGAGGATAAAAAAGGTATACTCAAACAGACATTTTGGAATTGTCAGTGGCATTAACTGCCAGGCCAGACATAACCCCTGGGGGCCCATCTCCTACCTATTGTAAAAAACTAGGCTTCAAGTGGTGAGAGAAGTAACGCACATTTCCCCTCACAAACCCCCTGTAATTGTCGTGTGTACTACAGTTACTACCTTTAGTTCACAAAGATTTCCTGAAAAAAGAGGTACCTTCTTACCCCGATTTAAGTTGTTGTGAGAATAAAAAATTGTCAATATCCATCCAATGTCAGAGTCTGCGGAAAATGTTGAGGTTAATACTTGAGAAGGTACAACGCACACTTTCAGTGAGAACTAGCACTCGCAAGCTAATATTTTTTTATTTTATTTTATTTAATGCGATTTTATATAGCGCGAACATTACCCGAAGGTGTCAGAGCGCTTTACAAAAGAACCAGTTGCGTTACATTAAGACTTTGGATTACATGAGCTACATAAGAGATACAAACAGAAAAAAATTGCAAATGTACAAGTGGAGTGAAAGGAGGGAACATTGCAAATGTACAAGTTGTAAAGTCACTCAAGGAAGAGATACAAACAGGTAAACTCTAAATTCACATAGGAATGGTAGTAAGTACAAAGGTCTACTACATATACTAGTGGTTAGAGTTATATATACAAGTGGAGTGAAAGGAGGGAAAAATTGCAAATGTACAAGTTGTAAAGTCATTCAAGGAGGAGATACAAACAGATAAACTCTAAAATCACATAGGAATGGTAGTAAGTACAAAGGTCTACTACATATACTAGTGGATTGAGTTATATATATACAAATTGCAAATTCACTCAGGATTACATTTAACAGCGATTAGGCTTGGACAATTATATATTACATATTTACAGAGCAGGAAATATTGACACTTTCAATGAAATATTACCAGTTTGCACACAAAAAAATAAGCAGTGGAGACAAAGTACGAATAGGCCAGACATCGGGAACGAAACACTCATATAATAAAAATTTGCCCACCCATATTTTAAAATCCCTTCACACTAATGGACGGCCGATGTCTTGTCTGTATAGTCTTGTATATTGACAGATGTCTTTCACCTCGCCTTTCCTCTTTTGAGACAGCAGCCATTTTGAATCTCAAAGGCTGTTATTATTCTTGGAGCTAAAACATTTGGGTCCAGTTTGTTAAGCCTGGTAGGGATGATTAACAAAGATAACTGAAAATATATTTAAATTTGTACATGATTAGTTTAGGCTTACAGATGGTCGTAATTTGCACATGTTTTGCGCATGTGCAATTCAATGTGTATTGCATTCAATTCAAAGTGCAGTTGAATACGTATGTGGCACACATACATGTTTTTGTAGCTCTACATGAACAGTCTTTACACATGGTGCACAGAACAAAATTATAGGGTTAGAAAAACTGTGTCTCTCATTCTCTTTCCTACGCACTACCGAATGCCGAGGACATCAATAGCCGGTCTAGCTAACATGTTTCTATATGATCATGTCTTGCTAGAAATTGGTTTATTCAACTTCCACCGGTTGATAACTTAGGATGGTCAGAATCAAATAATTGATGTTTTTTGGTACGTTTACTCATGGTACTGAGGGAGATATACAACACCAAATAAAGGATCAACAATTCTTTATAAATATTACTAAAGATATATTGTTTTTATTTCAGTGCCTGTGGACACCCCAGATCTGTTTAAAACATACACATATAGATGATCTACCCACACTCAGAAGCAGCAGAGGAACCAATACCTTGCTTCATCCTCCTCTCAATCCTGTTCCTGGGAAAGAGACAGAAGGGACATGTTCAATTTTGGAATGTTAAATGAATGTTCATGCAAAAATGTGACAACATATAGGTTTGCTGTCCAATGCACCAGGAGGATGGGGGTCTGTGCCCCACTGATAGATTCCTTCAATCAATCAATCAATCAATCAATCAATCAATCAGGTTATTGTAAGCGCGCTACTCACCCGTGAGGGTCTCAAGGCGCTGAGGGGGGGCTCCTCAGATCTGTTTAGCCGAAGAGCCAGGTCTTGAGTGTCTTCCTGAAGGTGTTCAGGGAGGGGGCGCGTCTGATGTCTGCCCATAGCTTGTTCCAGGTCTTGGCTGCAATGTGAGAGAAGGATCTTCCGCCTGCTCTGGCTCTGTGGATGCGCGGGGTTTCGGCCAGTGCGAGGTTTGAAGATCGGAGGTTTCTTTTGGGTACGTGGAAGTTGATTCTGTCGTTGAGGTATTTGGGTCCGTTGTTGTGTAGGCATTTGTAGGCGTGAGTGAGGATTTTTAAAGTGACTCTTTTCTCCACGGGGAGCCAGTGGAGACTTCGTAGGTGTTGGCTGATGTGTTCGTGTCGGGGGATGCCGAGGACGAGTCTGGCGGCGGAGTTCTGTATTGTCTGGAGTTTACGGAGTAGGGACTTGTTGATGCCGGCGTAGAGTGCGTTTCCATAGTCCAGTCTGTGGGTGATGAGTGCGTGGGTGACTGTCTTCCTTGACTCAGGGGGGATCCACTTGAAGGTCTTGCAGAGGATGCGGAGGGTGTTGAAGCAGCTGGAGGTGACGGCGTTGACCTGTCGGTTCATGGTGAGTGATGAGTTGAGTAAGATGCCGAGGTTCTTGGCGTGGTCTGAGGGGGTAGGTGGGCTTCCAAGGGCGGTCGGCCACCAGGTGCTGTCCCATGCAGAAGGGGTGGTACCGAGGACTTCTGTCTTCTCGGCATTGAGCTTCAGGCAGCTGTTGGTCATCCAGACTGCGACGTCTTGCATTCCTTTCTGGAAGTTGAGTTTGGCAGTGGTGGGGTCTTTGGTGAGGGAGAGGATGAGCTGGGTGTCGTCGGCGTAGGATACGATGTTGAGGCCGTGTTGTCCGACGATGGCTGCGAGGGGGGCCATGTAGATGTTGAAGAGGGTGGGGCTCAGTGATTAACCCTGTGGGACTCCGCAGGTGATTTTTGTGGGGTCGGAGAGGAAGGGTGGGAGTCTGATCCTTTGGCTTCTTCCGGTGAGGAAAGATCGGATCCAGTCTAGGGCTGTTCCTAGTATGCCTGTGTCGTGTAGTCTGGCGACTAGTGTGCGGTGGGAGACGGTGTCGAAAGCCGCTGATAGGTCGAGTAGGATGAGGGCTGCGGAGTGGCCTTGGTCCAGGAGGGTGCGGATGTCATCTGTGGCGGCGAGTAGGGCGGTCTCTGTGCTGTGGTTGCTTCGGAATCCGGATTGGGACGGGTCGAGGACGGTGTTCTCTTCAATGAATCGTGTCAGTTTCCTGTTGACTGTTTTCTCTGCAACTTTGGCTGCGAAGGGGAGGAGCGAGTTGGGCCGATAGTTCTTGAGGTCAGTGGGGCCATCTGTGGGCTTCTTGAGCAGGGGTCTGACTTCTGCGCGCTTCCAGTCGTCTGGGAAGGTGCCTGTTTTGAAGGTGGTGTTGATGGTGCATTGTAGTTCAGGTGCGATGGCGGACGCGACTATGTGGTAGATGTGAGGGGGCAGGGGTCGGTGGGGCCCCCGAGTGGATGCTTTTCATGGTCGAGGCGGTGTCTTCGGCCGTGATCGGTGTCCAGTTGGAGATGGTGGGCTGGCTGGTGTTTCTGGGGGCGGGGGGCCATCTGTGGCGCCTGGTGGATGGTCGATGAAGTTGTCGTAGAGGTTTTTGATCTTGAGGTGGAAATAGGTTCCAAGCTTGTCGTAGAGGTCTTGGGATGGGGTGATGTCTGTGGCTTCGCTGCGTGGGTTGATGAATTCTTGAATGACACTGAAAAGTTCCTTGGAGTTGGTGGAGTTGGCCAGGATTTTGTTGTGGATGAAGTTCCTCTTGGTGGCTCCGATCTGGTTGTGGTAGTCCGTCATGGCGTCCTTGTAGGTGGTGTGGTTTTCGGTTGTCTTGGTGTTTCTCCAGTTCTTCTCCAGGCATCTGCAGGTGCGTCTGGCTTCTTGGAGAGCGGTGGTGAACCAGGCGGCTTTCCTGGGGCGTTGTCTGTCGGGGTTGCGTAGCGGGCGAGCTCGTCTGCGCAGTTGGAGATCCAGGTGTGTAGTTCTCTGGCTGCGTCGTTTGCGTCGGGTGCCCAGGTGTGGTTGTCTCGGGTGAGGGTGGAGTTAAGTTGCTTGTCGGTAACCTTGCTCCAGTTCCTTCGTGGTGGGCGTGGGCTGGTTTGGGTGCCTTGGGTTTGTTGTTGGCGAAGTGTACGCAGTGGTGGTCGGTCCATGGCGGCTGCGTTGTGTGGCTGAATTGGCCGCTGTTTCCTGCCGCGAAGATGGGATCGAGGGTGTGTCCTGCTCTGTGGGTCGGTGTGTTGACGAGTTGTTTAAGTCCGATGCTGGCGAGGTTGTCCAGAAGGATAGTGAAGTTGGGGTCGCTGGGGTTGTCGAGGTGGAAGTTCAGGTCTCCAATGAGTATGTAGTTTGTTGAGGCGATGGCGTGGGGTGCGATGAAGTCTGTGATGGTGGTGGCGAAGGGTGTTCAGGGGCCGGGTGGGTCTGTAGACGAGGGTTCCTCGGAGTGTGGCTTTGGGGGTGGTCTGGAAGTGCAGGTGTTCGGCGGAGGGGAAGGTTTCGCTGGAGGTGGTGAGGCGGAGGGTGCTCTTGTGGGTGATGGCGAGGCCCCCTCCTGAGTGGTTGGGGCAGTCTTTCCTCTGGATCTTGTATCCGTCTTTGGTGGCGGTGCTGAAGTCAGGGGCGGAGGATGCGTTGGTCCAGGTCTCTGTGAAGAAGGCGATGTCGGGCGAGAGAGAGTCGAGTAGGTTCCAGATTCCCATGGCGTGTTTGTGTACGGAGCGTACGTTGAGGAGGATGCATTTTAGGGTGTCGCCGGTGCTGGCATCGGCGGTGTTGGAGGCCGGGGTGGCGGTGAGGGTCTGGCGGCAGTGGAGGCATGAGAACTGGCCGTGGGTCATGTTCGGCGAGGCCTGTTGGCATTCTCTAAGTCTTCCAGGGTTGAGTGCGAGGAGGGTGGTGGTGTCGTAGCGATGGGTAGTGGGAGGTCCAGGGTTCCTGGCGCTGGCCACGGTCGGGTTGCGGACGGGCACAGATGGGCTTGCCTCTGGCGTGCCGGCGGCGTAACCGGACAGCGGCCACCATTAAGTAGGGGAGGTGGGAGGGAGGAGAGGCTGGGAGGCGGGAGCGGGGGAATTCCGGGGGGAAGGGGCCGCAGGGGCAGCAGCGGCGAAAGGCGAAAGGAACAGGCAGGCACGAGAAAATAAAAACAGTGGTGGAATTAGAGCAAGACACAGATGGGCACAATAACAGTGGCACAACAGGGAAAAAATTAAGAAAAAAAAACGGCTGAGAAAGGTTACTGTGGTTGCAGGCAGTCTGGTCCCAGTTGGAGCCGGCAGCAGGCGCAGGAGCGGGCAGCAGCCTCGAACCTCCCAAGGAGGAGGTCGGGGTCTGGAGGCAAGAGACGGCACAGCGGAGCTGCGGGGAGAGAGTGGACCTAGACCGAGGGTCGGAGGTCTTACTTCCTTAAGATGAGAGTCACTGCACAAAGTCTTTGCTATTTCTCTGGAGTACTGAGGTATTGGGGACCTTTACCCTACATCCCAACCTTTAACCTTATATCCTTAACTCTTATCATTAATCCCTATACTTTTAACCCTATATCCCACACACTTAACCCTATGCCCTTCACCTATACTTTTTTAACCCTAGACCAATATATCACAAACCTGTAAACCTTATCCCAAACCCTTAATTGTATATCCTGAACCCATTACCTTATACTCTTAACCCCTAACCTTGACCCCTGTATGCTGTAGTCTTACCCTTATATTCCTAACCCCTGAACCCCAAATTCTTAACTCTAAACCTCAAAACCCTTACCTCTAAACTCTTAACCCAATACCCAAACCCTTAAACCTATACATTTAGCCTTGTACCGTTGACCCCTAACACTGTTGGGGGTTAACTTCCTAACTCCTAAACCCTTCAAGGCATATTATCAAGGTTTTGTGTCACCCTTGTGCCATGCAAGGGGGCGCAAGGGCTTGGCAAAACCTAAGTGAGATTTATCAAACCACTCAAGGCCACCTTGCGTGTCGCTGCATGGCTTGATAAATCTAGAGTAACGCAAGCCAGCGCAAATCACTGCCTTGGGTTACTCTGCAGCAGGGAGGAGTTCCATGGGTGGAGCCAATGGATTTTGGCGCATTTCCAGATTTACCATTAGTGGTAGGCCTGGGAATGCATCAAAATGCTACGCCTCCCCAGGTGAGGGGTAACGAGGAGAAATATCTTTATTTCTCCTTGATTTTTCCTCTTTCTACGTATCCTGTATTCTAGAAAGAGGAAAAGGTCTCTAAGGATTGTTTTTGTGCAGGAAGGTCTCCCTTCCTGCACAAAAACATACCAACCTACAAAGCAGACACCCTTGCAACATGACACATGGGTGCCTGTTTCAGCATTGGCAGCCAAAAGTGCGCCAGCACAAGGAAAGGATTGGAATGCGCCGTTTAATGTTAAATACAGAGCATTCTTGCCCGTTCTCTTTCATGCAGCACAGCAAGGTGGCTTGCTGCGTGGCACGAAAGATCAAAAGATTGATAAATATGCCCCTTAATGTCTAGCTCAACCTTCAAACTCTTTGCCCTTGTTAGAATTGGGGGTCTTTAGTTGGCAAAGATATGCACCTTTTCCAAGTAGGGACCCTTCCTTCTAGTTAGGATAAGGGAGTTACATCCTTTAGATAATCCTTGCTCACCCCCTTGGAGCTTAGCATAAGCAGACAGGCTTATCCCAAAGGCAATGTGTAAAGTATTTGTACCCAAACACACAGTAACACAGTGAAAACACCACAAATGGACACCACACCTGTTCAGAAAAACAAAGCATCTTTATCTAAACCAAACAAGACCAAAACGACAAAAAAATCCAACAAACATGTATTGAAACATCACTTTTAATAGGTTTCAAGCAATTCAGTCCATAGAAATCTATGGATGCGTGATTTCTTTACATGTACCTCAAATGCGTCAAAATTCCACATAGCAAAACAGAGTTGAGAAGCATCGGAAAACACAGCGATGCCTCAGTTCCTGAGCCCTTGGGGAGGAGATGCATCAGTTCTACTGCCATGGAGGAGAAGTGTTGCATTGAATCCAGACTGTATGGGGAAGTGATGCTTCGAAATCCAGGCAGTTCCGGTCTGCGGGTGCTGCATCCGAAAACTTGCTACACAGATGCGATGCATGGAAATCTGGGTGCACTGGAGGTCGATGCGGCAGCGACAAACAGGCGGTGCGTCGATTTCTTCAGCCGCTGTCCCACGATGCGTCAATTCTTTCTGCAACACAGCAGGGTCTGCATCAGAGTTGGTGCTGTGATCTAAGTCTTTGGAGGTCAGTGCACTGGACTCGGTGTGTGGCGGATTTTCATCCACCTGATAGGCGTTACGTCGATTCTTCGGTCGCACAGCAGCAGAGCGTAGAAATTTCTCCCGCTCGGCGGTGCTGCCTCAGAAAAACAGGCGCTGGAAGGGCGATGAGTTGATTTTCAGATTACTTTAGTTCTTTGTAGGTCTTTGCAGCAGGTACAACCTCCAAGGGCCCAGAACACTGCAAGGCAGGTCAGAATTCACAGCAATGGAGTTCAAGGACGCTGCAGATGAACTCTTTGTGTCCCTGAGACTTCAGAACAGGAGGCAAGCTCTGCATCAAGCCCTTGGAGATCTTCTTTAAGCAGGATACCACAGCAGGGCAAAAGTTTCAGTCCTTTCCTCTGCCCACAGACAGAAGCAGCAACTGCAGGCCAACTCAACAAAGCAATACACAGCAAAGGGACAGTACTCCTTCTGGCAGCTCTTCAGCTCTTCTTCTTGGCTGGGTCCTTTTAGTTCCAGAAGTGATCTAAAGTTCTGGGGTTTAAGGTATGCTGCTTATACCCCATTTTCTCTGTGTAATCTTTGTTTCAAGAGTCTCTGAGCTCAGTAAAAACCAGTACTGTCCTCCCTGGTCCAGCTTCAACACAGGAGGTGCAGGGCAGTCACAGCCTATTCAGGTGCTAGTGAAACTCCTCCCACCACTCTAAATGCAGAAAGCTCTATTCAGCCTGGCTATGAGTCACCCAGGAAAAGCAGGACACACCTCAACCCCCCCTTGTTACTGTCTAGAGTGAATCTACATCCCCAGCTCCTTGCACTCCAAAACCAGACGGTGAATACACAAACAGGCATAGGCACACATGATGGTTAAACAAGAAAATGCCCACTTTCTAAAAGTGGCATTTTCCAACACACAATTTAAAAAACACCTTTTCTAAAAGGTGTGTTATTAAATTCTGAGTTGAGAGAGCCAAAACTCCAAATCTCTAGCTGTTCCCAATTGAAAGTTACACATGCAAAATGTTACAGGGTAGCTCCAATGATAGCCTATGGGAGAGTTAGTCCTTGCAATAGTGAAAAACGAAATAGACAGTATTTCACTATCAGGACATGTAAAACACACCAGTACATGTCCTACCTTTAACATACACTGCAACCTGCTCATGGGGGTACCTTGGGCCTACCATGAAATACAGCATGTAGTCACAAATGCAGGAGGTATAGGCAAAAGGTCTGGGGAAACCACGCCAAGGATGCCAAATCTAGAAGCCCTATATCCCAAACCATATACCCAAACCCTGTATCCTTAAACCCACTTCTCATCCCGTACATCCTTAACCCCTTCCACTCTGTTGTTGGTTGAATATATTTGGGGGAAAAACACCTGAAACTTTTAACTCAGAACCCCTAACACACCTATGTACTTCAAGATATTTTGGAAACAAACCCTTTGGGAGGTGTTCCTTTTTTCGAAGAATGTATTTGTAGAACTAATAATTGAGACCTGTTATTTTTTAGATGTATTGTTTTCAAACGTTTGACACTATATACCACACCTTAGTAGTCTTATCTCAGATAATACGTTGTCTTAAAGTATTAATGCACAACTGTCCTTCCCTCTCTCCATAATTTTTCAAAGACATTTATGGAACGAACATTGTCAGCACTCTCATTGTCAAAATCTTTAATGAGGAGATGTACTTCAACCACAGTGGGTGACACTGAGTTTTGCATAATTCAAAATGACGCCCCCATGCAGAACGTGATGAGGGGCACCGAGACTCCCTTATCTGACAAATATTCATTGGCCTCGGGCTAAATCGTGGTGCTGTGAAAGGTTGGGGGCCCTTCTGCGCCCTTGAGAAAGAGCAGGGGCCTTATTTATGAGGTCTTGCAACACTTTTACGCTGCCGTTGCGCCACTTTTTGTGACGCACCGGCGGCGTAGTAAATGCGTCACATTTCGCCCTAATTACAAAGTGACGCATCTAAGCAGATGCGTCACTTTGTAAAGCCCTGCGCTACATTATACCTGCGTCAGGTATAATGTATGCATGGTGGACGTTCCCCCGCAAAAAGCCTCGTAGAAGTGGTGCAGTGAAATCTATCAGATTTCAATGCGCCACTTCTAGGACGCTGCTGCGTCAATATTTTACGCCTGCCTCACAGCAGGCGTAATACTGACACAGGCCCTTTCACATGGGGCTTGTGTGAAAGGACACATTGCTGGAGTTGCTTCTGTTTTCAGACACACCCCAGCAATGTGTCACTTTTCCGCCGACAGATACCTCAGTAATACTGACGTATCTGCCATTCCTTGCGACATGATGCATCATACAGTAAAAATGACGCATCCATCATGTCGCAAGGAGGGCGCACTGAGAAGTGAATCATCGCTGAATTTCACGCAGCGATGCGTCACTTCTCATAAATAAGGCCCGCTGGGCCTTTAGGCTGTGCAGAAACAGTCTTTGAGACCAGTTTACAGTGCAACATTACCCATAATGCACTGTTTTTCCTGTGCACTTTCCTGGAGGGAATTGAGAAATCAGTAGCCACCTGACTGAATTTTTTCGCCGAATAAGCTGCACAGGAGGCTGTCTGAGAGGCAGGACTTTTCCAGCTGTCCCACACATCAACTTCTTTTTTCCCCCCAGTGCATTCTTTTTCGTTTTCCTCAATGACTAAATGCAGAAGGGTTTTGAGAAAAATGATTGGAGATTACGGAAAAGAAATAAACAGTGATTCTTAAGCAAAACACATTAATTCGGAGTTTTTCTTGGCCGCTTCATACCAGGGCCTAGAGAAAGTGTGTAAACGTCCTATGTGCTGAAGGGATTTCTGTCCAGGCTGGCGCACATTAGAATCCACCTTTTGTGGGGTGTTTCTGAACCAGTAGCAGCTGTGTGTGTGGCGAATAGGCCGAGGGGAACGGAGTAATACTGTAATAAATTGCCATATGATAGGGTTCATCGAGACACGGTGCATTCCTTTCTTTTCTAAGGAAGCCTTTGAGGAGCTCGGCGTAAATGGCGCATGAAACGTGCAGGAACTACGAACTTTCCCCACCATCACCAGTCACAGTAGGAATAATGTATTTTTCGTTTGCTATCTCTTGTGAGGCTAGGCACTCCATGACTCTGAGGTGAGCACACCACGCAGGTTCAACTTGTTCTTTAATAAACGGGCAAAGGACATGACGTATTTCTTTCTAGGAAAGCAAGTTGTGCACCCAATTGCTTTTGAACATCTCTCTTGAAACTGTTGATTATATGCCATTCAGAACAATGCGACAGTTGTCTGATGTTCAAGTTGGTGAAATGTGAGGTCTCGGGTGAGTATAGTTTAGACACTTCCAGTTTGGTCGTATAGAATGATGTTGCTCACAACAATGGGCATGACGACAAGTGCAACCCAAAGTTAGAGTCTGCTGTCTCACCTAACCACGCTGGCTTCTCTTTCAAGGAAATTCCAGTTGACCAGTTACAAATGGTATCTACTTGATCCAGTTAACAGTAGATGGACTTTTAGACACCTATGAACTGCTATGAAAAAAATTCAAGTTCACTCCAGTGGCATTTTGCGAATGGCGGTTGGCGCCTGATGGTGTCGGCTGGTTTCATGGGGTGTTTTTAACCATTAGAATCTCTTTCATGTTTTTCTACTGGAGCCATGTTTTCCTACTATAAGAAGCCATGTGATGGAACTGGATCCTATGGAAACAACTTGTAAGTGGCCAATTCTTCAATGATTACTCAATGCTGCAGACATCCACCAATGTCCCTTCAAATGTTAAGCCTTACATCCATCGGCGATCTCTCAGGCAGACAGGAGTGTATGTGTCCCATTAAAGCAATTTCCAGTGACTGAGACTTTTGCAAGCATTCCAATCATCACCTTGCTTGCTTTAATATGACAACCTAAGTGCGTCCCGAAGAGCATCGGGTGTGCCCAGACGTGGGTCACTTGCTAGCTGTGTCGCAGAATCCAATCTGCACCTCACTGATAATGCCCTAAAAGGCTGAAACTGGTATTGAGTTGCTTATGTTCATGGGACGTGGCCTGGCAATTCGAGATAGACTGCTCCTATATGAGCATATGGTCGCTTCCCCTCTGTGCTGGCACAGCAGGCAACAAGTGATGGACTAGAATGCTGCCTGAGTGATTGCCAGCATCTCACCAACTGCCATTCTCAGAATGTTTCCTTTCATGATGTAACCTTGCCTCGTTCTCACTCATCTTTCTATTGTCCCATGAGTGTCTTGGTGCAATGGTGCATTTGGAGTGAATTCCCTCAGATAATCCATAATACATCCATCCTTCTCTGCTAGTCCAGTTTCTACTATTCTACAGGCATGCTATTGAGATTCAAGATGTTTCCATTCTCATGCAAACAGCTCGTCTCACACACATTAACCGGTTCAGAGTAGACACTTATGCTTTTTTATTTGTTCTGCCAACCTTAGCCACACCAAGTTGCTGTCTTCCAAACCAGCCACAGAAATATTTTTGCAAGCTTCACACACCATTTTTTTTGCAATGCCACCACTGCTTTTCTCTTTTTATTCCTCTCACACTCTATTTCTGGTCAGATTTATAGACAACTATTGGCTATTTTTAATCCTTTTGGGCACAGCTCTGTGTTTGGTTTCTGACCATGCAAAACCTCAAATTGGACTTCTGCTATCACAGCTGGTGGTGCCAGTCGCACAATATGCTTCCAGCACCGTATTAACTTTCCTCTTTCATGTCTTGCTTTTGGAAATAGCCCTTTCTGCAGGGTCACCCTCAAAAGCTTTGCCTTCTTCCTCCGCTTTTTGCTGATTTGTTTTTGCTGCCTTTAGGACTCTGGGCACTTTACCACTGCTAACCAGTGCTAAAGCGCATGTGCTCTCTGTTTTAAACATGGTAACATTGGCTTATCCACAATTGGCATATTTGATTTATTTATAAGTCCCTAGTAAAGTGCACTACGTGTGCCCAGGGCCTGTAACTGAAATGCTACTAGTGGGCCTGCAGCACTGATCGTGCCACCTACTTCAGTAGCCCTTTAAACATGTCTTAGGCCTGCCAATGCAGAGCCTGCGTGTGCAGTTTTAAACTGCCATGTTGATCTGGCACGTTAACCCTCTTACGAGGCCAAACCTTCCCTTTTAATACAAATAAGCTGAAGAAATTGACAGAGTGATCTTGGAATTGCCTTATGACAAAGCACCAGGGGAAAATGGTCTGCTGGATAAATGCTACAAGATTGGTAAAACATTGATCTCTCCCTGTCTGTGTGAGGTTTCCTAGGAGGTGGAGGCAATAGACACAATGTAAGTCTCAAGTGCCCATATCCCTTGAGATTCTATTATGCTTTGTTGCTGTGAATGCAGTACATTAAAAGCTGGCCTTGCCTGGGTGAAAATGACCCACCTAATTTTCCTGCCCGAATTCTGCAGTTCTGAACTCAGTGTGGGCAGCAAAGTGCATGGCCTGACCTGACCATGCAGGGGCCACACCCACCTGGAAGGGACCCTCAAGATTTAAAAACTGCAGATCATCTGATTGTTTAGGCCTGCCATCAGGGGAAGATATATCCAGAGCACCAGTGTTGGAGAGAAGACAACAGAAAATTCACAAGTAGAACCTTTCCCCCTCCTGGACTGGGCAAAATACCACATTCATGACAGAGGAGTCACTACTTCCTGCTGGCTAAGTGGAGAGGAAGACTAGCAAAATTGCATGGGTAGCTGGATTGCTACTACCAGGGGGAGTGACCAATCCCCAGTGAAGACGGAAACATATCTGACTGGAAGGACCTGTGTGGAAAGTTCATCATACAATGACTGCTCCGAATACTCGAGGCTGCCACAGGCAGCTGCCCAGGAAGTTAGTGCTACTGTGCATCTGTAGAATGCAGGAGAGGCCACAAAGCTCCATGGCCCTTGGGGTATCTGTATTGCCTATTCTGCTAGGCGTTGAGGTCCTGATGATATTTCAGC
Organism: Calotriton arnoldi; assembly: GCA_963921515.1. NCBI lineage: Eukaryota > Metazoa > Chordata > Amphibia > Caudata > Salamandridae > Calotriton > Calotriton arnoldi. Next base: position 922,131 of record CAWUFW010000063.1, on the reverse strand, counting down.
TTCACCCCGTGGCTTCACCCTAGACCTGTGTGGATGCCCTGCTGTCAGAAAATATTGACTGCAATAGGTTGGTTCTGAGATACATGCATTCTATCTTGACTATCACCAAAAGGGACATCAGGGGTAAACTGGCATCCTTGCCGTACACCTTCACCAATTAGAAGTACATTGGCTACTGGGTTTGGACTCCAGGTGACCTCTATGCTTGCCACAGGTGACCGGACACTAGCTCACAATCTCTGAGTATCACGAGGAAGCCCCATAGACATTCGTTTTTATAGAGTAAACTGTGGGCACTTCATTCTTTCTGAACTGTGTTCTTTTGGGCATTTTTTGATTTCGTAGCAGGTGTTTTGTTCTTCACAGCAGACGCACTGACCACATGGAAGAGTGCACTCCACAATTCCCATCAAAACTAAATCACAGCTATTGAAACTCTAATAACTGTACATTAGCGTTGGGAGTGAATCTCTTTGAGTGGTGTACATTCAAAGATCCCCAAATCCTCCTCATCCAATGATAACTTGAATACCAGTGTTTAGCATGCAGGAGCTATAAAACTGGGGAGGTCACATCTCAGGCCCGAAGGTACTAGACACTTCATGTTTTCACTATGTCTCATAGTATGTGTGTAGATGATTATTCCTATATTTTCTTTCTAAATTAAAGAACAGAATGGACATTGACTTTATTGACCGTACCATGTGTCTACAGTATTCTGAGTGGCTAACCATACATCACCTCCTTGAGTAATGCATCTCTACTCCACCTCATTGTACCTGTGAGAATCAAATGCCAAAGGAGAGTACTTGGTCATTCAGTTGGAGTGCACATGTTTTGTGGTCCCAATGCACTGGTGGAAAACAACTACACTGCCTACATTTGAGGCTCTTCTAACTGCACTGGGACCCCAAGAATAGACCACACAGCACTTCTCAGTTTCTACGTCCATCTTTTATTTCAGGCAAGTTTTACATAATACACAGGTTTTTTTGATTACTTAAAATGAATCAGAAAATTGTCCCATCTATTTCCTTTAAAAGGTTTGGTGCACATTATTCAAGATGTATGGCGACAACTCTTTTTTCCCACAGACACAAAAAGTAGGTTGCTCCAAGCTACCTACAAATGGAGGGGATGGGATGATTCCCTGTGACAACCATGGGCAAACACTGGAATTGTGAACTATCCTATTGCACTTTGGTACAACAGACCACAAGCACCGTTCATTAACAGATTTTCCTTGTTGCTGCATGCATAGATCCAGAAACACTAATCTCTCTCTAGATCCCATGCACATAGTTGCACGTCTCTGGCTGATGTACCCCACTGCCAGGACACCCACGGTGTCTCAATGATAGGGCATAGGACCTTGCAACGCGATAGCATTTTGACATACCATGATCCTAAGACTTTGCTCCTGCTCCCCTCTATCCCACATCTCACATCCATCTTAGGTCTCTCAAAGATACAGGAGTGAGATCCGTAATAGCCAAAATCAATATTTCCAACCTCTATGCATAACTTACGATCATGACAAAATTCAATGGTATATTATGGACCTCCTCAGAGCCATCTCCAATTTGGAACACCTGGATCGCCTCTTGCAAAGACACAATGGCCCCACTCAAGGGCACAGGTCACCAGAACAATACCACAAGCAAAGGAAGATGGTACACAGAAGAGCTTAAACTCACCAAGTGCCACTTCATGCATCTTGAACTCAAATGGAGCCAAAGCCAGGGCGACACTGACAAGAGCAACTACAGATAAGCCCTCAGATGATACCACACACCACCAAATGCTTTGCACTTACCAAGCACATAGAAAGCAGCACCAGCAGTGCCAAAGAAATTTTCACCATCATGAAAGATTTTAACTTTCCGGCGCCAAGTTCCACCAACATCACACCCTCACACAACCTCTGCAACCAGCTATCCCTCTTCTTCACATCAAGATCTCCAGCATCTACTACAACTTCTTTAAGACCCAACTGGACCCCTCCACCTCCACCCAGCCAAACATTATTTGAGAAACCGTAGCGACCATGCGCTTCATACATGCCAGAGCATAATTAGACTCCTGTCCTCATCACATATTCACTAAAGGACTGGACCCCATTAGCTCAGCCCTCACCCCAATCCTGAAAGACTTAGGGGCATATCAACAATGATTAGAGATAAACATCGCTAAGCGCATTTAGCGATGTTTATCCTATCGCTGGATTTCATCGCCGTGATAGCGCTGTATCAACAACGCTTTTCACAACGGCGATAAGAAATCCAGCGATAGCGGAAATCGCCGCTTTGAAGGGAACATCGCTGGTTTTCCAGCGATGTTCCTGCAAAACGGCGATAACCTGCTGATACGACCCTGTGGTCGTATCAGCATAATCCACCCCTATGTCAAACATAGGTAAGTCAGGATTTTAGCAGACGTTAGATTTTGGCGAAACGGCTGTTTTCGCCAAAATCTAACGTATGCTATAATCCTGTGGGCTGCCTTGTAAATATTGCGATGTGAACATCAGCGATATTTGCAAGGTAGACCATCCGGGTACGCCCAGTGACGCCCACTTTGCATCTCATTAGAGATGCAAAGGGAGGCGTTAGGAAAAAGGGTGCTAACATGCGATTATGCATGTTAGCACCCTCTTGTTAATAGGGCGCTAGTTTTATCTCCGCTTTTTGGCTTTAAAAGCCAAAAAGCGGAGATAAAGCCCTTGTAGATATGCCCCTAAATCAACACAGCCACCTGCCCAGATGCCTGTAAACACACCACTGCACTCCCTCTCTTAAAGAAATCCTCAGGGAACCCTAAAGCACTAACCAACTACTGCCCCTTCTCCCTGCTACCTTACTCAGTGAAAGTCATGGAGAAGATCATGAATAAACATTTAGCCACCCACCTCAATTACAACAACCTCTTCAGCACCACCCAATCTGGCTTGAGACCCCACCACAGCACTGAAACTGCCCTCATCACCACCACAGATGACATAAAACTGATTATGGACATAAGAGACACCCTGTTCTCATCCTTCTGGATCTATCAGCCACCTTTGATACCGTCTCCACCTTGTCTTTCCTCGCAGGCCACACCCAGTTGCCCAACCTGCCTCCTTTCACCCCGGCTGAATCCTTGCTCAGGCCCACACTGTTCAAATCCTATGTGGCTCCACTCATCAGCATCATTTGCGCCAGCTAATTAAATGTTATATCCTACAGTGGCAACACCCAGCTCATCCTCTCCCTCTCCAAAAAAACATCCAACACCCGGGCCAACTTCTCCACCTGCATGTCTGAAGATGCCAGATGTGTAAAAACGAACTGCCTCAAGCTCAAAAGCAGACAAGATGGAAGTAGTCCTCCTTGGCAAAGATACTTCATTAGGGGACTCTACCTGTTGGCCTGCGGATCTCAGACCCACACCCAACACTGCCATCCATGAGAAGAACTTCGGATTAGAAGTCAGCAACCAGCCCACTATATCAGGCCATGTGAACGCAGTCTCTGCTTCCACACACTCAAGCTGCTCAAAGAGTTTTTTATGTGGCTTCCCTTCAGCACCCACTGAACCGTCACCCAGGCCCTCATCACCCGCAAGCTGGAATTTAAAAATGTGCTCTATGTAGGTGTGCAACTGGCCAGAATATTCCAGGCCATATTGAAACCATCTGCCACATTCACACTCCACCTATCCCCCACATCAACCCTGCACCACAAAGCTCTCCACAGGCCACCCATCCACAAACAGGTACTGTTCAAATTCCTTACACACACATACAAAGCCCTGCACAATATTGGCCCTAACTTCCTCAACAATCGCATTAACTGCCACAAACCTACCCAACACCTTTGCTAAGCCAGACTCCGACATGCTCACATTCCCCTTCTACACAGAACCAGATCTGGCAGACACACCTTCTCCTACCTCACTCCCAAAGCCTGCAATGACCTACCTCTGCACATCAGAGCCTCCTCCTCAGTTACTGAATTTTGCAAGAAAATGAAGGCATGGCTCTTCACCTATTCTTGCGCCAGGTTTGGTCCATGCCTCTCCTGATTTTTAGTGCCAGGGTACCCTCCCCGGTGAGCCGGGCACTCTATAAATACACATAACATAAAATGAAATAAAATAACATAACATAACACAACGTAACAACACAACACAACATAACATAAATTAACAGTGGGGACACTGCAACAATGTGAAGAGGATCATTAACTTCATTGAATAAGGCAAGGAGTAGACTGCTTTGACAAATTTACAAGTAACTTCTTTCCTTATTCTTAGCAAAAAAACACATTCTTTGCTTTTTTCCCACTCCATATCTTTTATTTAAAAAACAGGCACGCCTGAGCATTTATACGTTTTCACAAAGTAACCCCAAATTCCTAGGACCAAACCTGAAATTCTGCAATACTTTTTAATACCGCCCTATGTTCTGGGTATCGGATTCCTTTGTGTCCGGTGATAAGTTGCCAAAGTCCCAGCTGTAATTCCATTCTTAGCTGGAGTTTGCTGATGAATTGTAAACTTTGGTCCAGGCAAACGTTTGCCGTTCAGCTGTTTCCGTGTCCACCAAGGGCGACGCAGCCTGTAGGCCCTCCAAGGCGAGGACATTGTTATCAAGGAAACATTGAGCGGATCGCTTCTTTGAAATGTGCTTTCACTTCCCACAAAGGACGAAAGGGCATGTTGGGGGTCATGAAATATAATGCTTCAATTTGCAGGTTGTTTGGCAGCAAATGTAACCAAAATTAAATAAAATGACATCAGAGAATGGATAATGCAGAGCAACGTGCCAGTGAATGCAAGCAACTTAAAAAGGGGAAAACAGGAAGACAAACATTGGAGTGCTGGAGCAGAATACCAGCCATTATAAGCCCGGATACGCTCTATTGTCTTCAATGGAGCTGTCACCATTCCAATGCTCTAATTATTATTAGGCATATTATATTTCATTATATTACACTAGCACAACATGAACTCAGAGCCACACATTTGCTAAACACATGTGTGTAATATGCACAGATATTCAGGGTAAAGGACATAAATGTAGAACATGGCCCGCATGCAATACATGATTGGTATTGACCCTAGTCCTACCCTGCATTTATTATTCACCCATGTTCTATGCATATCGCCTGGGTATAGATGATGCCTTCTACACAGTGCATATGCCCTGTTTGTACAAGCACAGAGCTTGTGCAAAATCTGTGCCCTTTGTGAATACATTCAATGTATGACTTTCACCATGCAGTGCATTACTGTGCCCATGGTATGTCTGCAGTCTATGCCCTGTGAGTTTTATGCACAGCTGTGCTGAACACCGATCTGAAGACAATTCAACCCAGTGCCAACACCTGGACTCACAGTTATTAAAACCCTGTCCTTAAGAACAGTCGGAAGACTGCCTGGCTCTACCCAACGCCAGACCTTAAGAACAGACGGAAGACTGCCTGGCTCTACCGAACGACGGACCTTAAGAACAGACGGAAAACTGCCTAGCTCTACCCAGCGCCAGACCTTAAGAACAGAGAGAACACTGCCTGGCTCTACCCAACGCCAGACCTTAAGAACAGATGGAAGACTGCCTGGCTCTACCCAACGCCAGACCTTAAGAACAGATGGAAGACTGCCTGGCTCTACCCAGCGCCAGACCTTAAGAACAGTCGGAAGACTGCCTGGCTCTACCCAGCGCCAGACCTTAAGAACAGACGGAAGACTGCCTGGCTCTACACAACGCCGGACCTTAAAAACAGACGGAAGACTGCCTGGCTCTACACAACGCCAGACCTTAAGAACAGACAGAAGACTGCCTGGCTCTACCCAACGGCGGACCTTAAGAACAGACGGAAGACTGCCTGGCTCTACCCAACGCCAGACCTTAAGAACAGACGGAAGACTGCCTGGCTCTACCGAACGACGGACCTTAAGAACAGACGGAAAACTGCCTGGATCTACCCAACGACGGACCTTAAGAACAGACGGAAGACTTCCTGGCTCTACCGAACGACGGACCTTAAGAACAGACGGTAGACTGCCTGGCTCTACTGAACGACGGACCTTAAGAACAGATGGAAGACTGCCTGGCTCTACACAACGCCAGACCTTAAGAACAGAGAGAACACTGCCTGGCTCTACCCAACGCCAGACCTTAAGAACAGATGGAAGACTGCCTGGCTCTACCCAACGCCAGACCTTAAGAACAGATGGAAGACTGCCTGGCTCTACCCAGCGCCAGACCTTAAGAACAGTCGGAAGACTGCCTGGCTCTACCCAGCGCCAGACCTTAAGAACAGACGGAAGACTGCCTGGCTCTACACAACGCCAGACCTTAAGAACATACGGAAGACTGCCTGGCTCTACCCAACGCCAGACCTTAAGAACAGATGGAAGACTGCCTGGCTCTACCCAGCGCCAGACCTTAAGAACAGATGGAAGACTGCCTGGCTCTACCCAGCGCCAGACCTTAAGAACAGTCGGAAGACTGCCTGGCTCTACCCAGCGCCAGACCTTAAGAACAGACGGAAGACTGCCTGGCTCTACACAACTACGGACCTTAAAAACAGACGGAAGACTGCCTGGCTCTACCCAACGCCAGACCTTAAGAACAGACGGAAGACTGCCTGGCTCTACCCAACGACGGACCTTAAGAACAGACGGAAGACTGCCTGGCTCTACCCAACGCCAGACCTTAAGAACAGACGGAAGACTGCCTGGCTCTACTGAACGACGGACCTTAAGAACAGACGGAAGACTGCCTGGCTCTACACAACGCCAGACCTTAAGAACAGACGGAAGACTGCCTGGCTCTACCCAACGACGGACCTTAAGAAAAGATGGAAGACTCCCTGGTTCTACCCAACGACGGACCTTAAGAACAGACGGAAGACTGCCTGGCTCTACATAACGCCAGACCTTAAGAACAGACGGAAGACTGACTGGCTCTACACAGCGCCAGACCTTAAGAACAGACGTAAGACTGCCTGGGTCTACCCTTGCTTCTCTTCACTGTTTACATCCTTTTCTTTGCTCACATTGCAGATGTAGGAGAGAGGCATACACTTGAGAACATCATGAAGAAATTCATAAGCACTGCATAGAAATTGGTCATGTCTATGCTTGGATGAAAGTACCCTATTTGTAGGAGGGGCTGGGTCAGAATCACCTCCTTTTGACTGACATTCTGATCTGCCTCCCTCCTACTTGATTCCCAAAGGTCAGAAATCAGGGAATAATCTTCAGTTCGGATCTCCCCCATTAGCATGTGCCACTGGTCTCTCCACAAACCAACACTGTGGTCAAGGGAGCACCCTTCAAACTGTCTCTCATTTGGAAATGTCTCCACATCCTAGAAACTGACCACTGAATAGAGCGTATACGCTTTGGTGATGGCCTGGCTGTTCTGTTGTAACATAGTTCATATAGAGCCCACCTGAAAACAAAATCACCGGAATACAAAGAGTGCAAACTCTTGTAGCCGAATGTGCCTGCATTTGTTTAAATGTGACTACATTAGACCAGCTCTGAAAGCTCTACATTGTCCCTTTATTGAAATTCAAGTGCATAGAACAAAGCTTACTGGGTCTAAACATCCCCCATGATCTGACTTACCACTATGCTAAAGTAAAAACTGAGTCCATCTGATCTAACAGTGCACATCTAGATTTACTATTCTTTCATGCAATGTAACTTGTTGTGTGACAGAGAGCAGAATTTCACCACATTTACTGAGATATAACATACATATTTGTAAAGCGCCGATGAATGAAAGGCCCACCTGGATTTGAACCTGTGACCATGAGGTCAAACAGAGCCCTCTGCAGTGGACGCATTAGTCCACTGAGCCACCAGACATGGCTTCTGCTCTCTGCCAATGCTGGTGCACTGTGTGCTGTCTAGCACAAATGCAGGCACCTTTGTGCCATTCTGCATAGGTTCCTGAATTACAAGCAGTATTGTTTTTGTGCAGGAAAGCAAACCTTCCTCCCCAGGTGAGGCGTAACAAGGAGAAATATGTTTATTTCTCCTTGTTTTTTCCTCTTCCTATGTGTGCACCACACATAGAAGGAGGAAAATGCCTCCCTTCCTGCGCAAAAACAATTGCTGCTTACAACGCAGGCTCTGCTCTCTTGCACCATGGTGGAAGGGTGCCTGATTTGGCGCTAGGCAGCAGATTATACACCAGCGCTGGGAAATCACAGAAATGCCCCATATATTGTTAAGTACGGCGCATTCCTGTCCTTTCCCTGTCACGCAGCGTAGCAAGGTGACTTGCTGCGCTGCCTGATTATTTGTTAAATTTGCCCCTATGTCTACATTCGAGCCACCAGAGAACGCCATCTAGACACATCCGTCTGGACTCTACCTCTGGTGTGTTTAAAACTTCCATTGACATTCACTCTTTGTTTTTTTTTTACAGTCTACTGTCTGAAATGACCTATGACATGTAGTGCTTTATAAAACTGATAAACAAATAAGTTACTATGTTTCACTATCCTAGCTAAATTATCTTTCTAATATATCTGTGCCGGGGGATTCGCATTGGAGCCTGAAAATCCCCTGATGTACATCAATTCCGCATCATCTCAGGAATTCACATTGGCCGCCCCTCAAGAAGAAGACCCTTTTTAAAGACCTTCTACTGCTTCATAGCGCCTTTCACTCGCCTGACTCTAGTATCTATCAGATGGGTTAATGCCTTCTCTTCCATCCACAGCGTTACGTTCTTCGCCTGCTCTGTTGGTTGTGGTCCTGAAGTCGAGGTGGTTGCTCCTTTCCCTTTCTAGCTGCGCGTGCTTGGAAGTAGGTGGCTGCGAACCTTCGAAGCGCTAGCTGGCAATGAGCTGCAGTTTGGTAAGCTGTTAATAAAAACTCAGCGGTTTGCTTCCTCATATTTGGCCAAAGGCTGCGGTTGCTGCCAGAACTTTCAGCGCCAAGACGCATTTAGAAGCAGCTGTGCGCTTTACAAAGCACCTTCATTCATTCATTCATTATCTGTCTTCGACATTGTATTTTATCTTCAGTCTTTTCTTGTCTCACTTGCAGCACCAGTACCATCCCGGCACCAGAAGGGCATATAAAGGGTGTTGTTCTTGATGTGAAACCAGAGGGGGTAATTTATCGCCTGGCACTTCCTTTCCATCCTCGGTGACTGCACAGAGAAGCCTTCTATCAGCCCCAAGCAGATCAGCGGCTGACAAATGTCCCGTTACATAATCCAATTTAACAAAACGCGGGCTGTTTATTTTCTCTCTGCGTTTACATAATTCTGCCCTTAAAGTGATTTGCTTACATGCTGTCAAAGACCTCTGCAGGCATGCTGGAATCATTTCCTAGGAGGTCAGTTTTCTTTGGTATTCTTGGTTTGTTTAAGGTAAAGGCTGCGGTGGCAAGAAATAACAAATGAAAGCATTTTGTTCCGCAGACTAGGCTTTTGATGAGTGGATGGCTTGATGGTATTCAAACTGTGTGCTTGACTCGGATCTATAAAGGTTAAAAAAGCATATTTCTTTAATACAAGAACTATCTAGTGTGATGGGAAGAGGGGCACATGACGTGGCATGGCCTGTATTTACCCATAGGCACATGTTTATTCATTCAATAATGCCGTGTGTGACACACACACACACGCACACACACACACACACACACACACTCTCTCTCTCTTTATTCTTTTCTTTCTCTTTCTCTTTCTATTTCTCTTTCTCTCTCCACTTCCATGATAATCAGCATGCCAACATAACCAAGTGTGATGGCATCCTGGGACTGCCATCTTGCGGGGTTAATTGTGGTGAGGAGGGACAATCAGCCTTTCTACATCCCACCCCCCATCACTTGCCGACACAATCTGATCTTGGGCTGAATTATGTGCCCGGTGGTGAGAGGGAGCGGAGGCACGAGTAGGGTCAGAGTTAATGGGTGGGTATCATTCCATCAGTTGAGTGGGCAAGATGACCTAGTGCCAGTCTATACCATCTGGTCCATATTTGTTTTTAGATGACAAACTCACCCCAGAGATCCTACCTTTGTGCTCCCAAAGACAGTGGTTGCAATGCCTGTAGCGAGAACGTAGAGGGAAGGCGAAGGGAAGGTGTAACTTAACACGCTATATCACATCAGATTCGAAGGGTTGAGTTATTGCCATCTATGAGAAGGACCTTTCATTTCTCATCACACCAATCTACCTTACCTGAAAATTAAGTTTGCAGAATGTGATGAAGTCACTTAAAGTTTTAGTTTGATTTATTCGACGCCAAGAAGTTATTTACGCAACAAATATCAACTACTTGGGGAGTATTGTTGAGATCTGTAAAATGAAACCACGCCCATTGAAACAGATACAGGACTTGCAGCTTGAGGTCATGAACAATTATTTTGAGGATTTTCCAGACTAAAGAATATGTTTTTGTAGATGATCAAACTGAGAATATATGTCAATTTGGGTTTTCATGACTGGGCTCGCGCTGGGATTGCTGGGCCTGCTGGCCTGTTAGTCTCTCCTGTTTGGGCCTAACCGTTTGTCATTCGGTGGGGGGCACGCCGGTGTCTACTACTGGTGGATTGGAATATTCTAATGTGGGGATAGTGGGCGAGAGCACCTCCAAACATGCATATGGTGGGGGAGGTGCTGACGCCTTGTTTGCTATCTGTAGTGCAGGACTGTCAATCTGGGCTTCCTCAAAGATGGCCGATAGTTCTAATAATGCCTCTCTTCTGTCTTTCTTTTGACCTGTGTTTGGTGTGTATGTGTGTTCTCATGTGTTCAAATGTGTTAGTGTCAATAGTTCCCTCCCTTGGCCAGCTAAATGCGTGTGCCTTCGAGTGTGTGTACCATTCTTGGCAAAACTTATTACGTTTTTTAGCCTGTGTGGGGAACCTGGTTTGCATGTGTTTTAATCGTGACTCCATGATAAGTTTGGTAGTTTTAGAGGACAAGATACCTTAGCTTCTCTGTTTTAGGGAATCTTTGGTTTTGATCTAATTGTGGGGAAAATATACACAGGGTACTGCTTGTTGGACCTGGCCCATTGTGTAGGGTTCTCTCCAAACTTTTAGCCTTCTTCCTCCAGTTTTTCTGACCTTCTTTTTATTGGCTTTAGGACTCTGCACTTTATCACTGCTAGCCAGTGCTAAAGTGCACATGCTCTCTGCCTCAAATGTAATGATAATTGGTTTCTCCATGATTGGCATATTTGATTTACTAGTAAGTCCCTAGTACAGTGTACCAGGTGTGCCCAGGGCCTGTAAGTCAAATGCTACTAGTGGGCCTGCAGCACCGATTTTGCCCCCACATGAGTAGCCTTGCAAACATGTCTCAGACCTGCTACTGCAGTGTCTGTGCTTAATTTGTAAAATATTGAGTGCCAGGGCTCTGACCAGGAGGCCACTGCAGCTTGCACCACCCATCGCCCTTGTCATCACTGCCAAAACAACTATTAACCATCTATCTCGCATGTAATTGCAACAGTTCAGATTATTCCAGGTCCCCAAATCTAAAGGAATGGCAGGGGAGGCAGGTATTAGCAATTTTAATGTATATTGTATTCCTAAACTACTGTTGTTCTGCTCATCTCTAAATCAGATGAGCAGCGCCACCATGTGGTGGACTGTTCTAAGTATGGTGTTGACAATTAGGTGCCGGTGCCGAGCACCGTAAACCAATTAAGTGACGGTGCAGAGCACCGGAAAGCCCTGGCTCAAATTAAGCACTGGTCTGTGTGTGCAGTTTCAACTGCTATTTCGGCCTGGCAAGTGCACCGACTTGCCAGGCCCAAACCTTCCCATTTACTACATATAAGGCACCCCTCCGGTAGGCCCTATGTAGCCCAAGGGCAGGATGCAGTGCATTTAAAAGGTAGGACATGTACTCTTGTGTCTTTTCTTGTCCTGGTTGTGGAATACTGCTAATTCTGTTTTTCACAACAGCAAGGCCTATCTCTCCCATTGGTTAGCAATGGAGCTGCCTTGTAACATCTTACAAGTGTATCTGCCAATTGTGATGTGATAGAAAATTGGAGTTTGGTGTCTCTGGACTCACAATTTAAAAATACATCTTTTAGTGAAGTTGGTTTTTAAATTGCAGGTCTGAAAATGCTGGTTACTTTAACCATTCTGTGCCTCTGCCTGACTCTGAATACACTTCTGGGTCAGGATGACAGTTGGACTGTTTATGCATTCACCCTAGACCCTCACACAAAGGGAGCTGAGGCGTGCACTGCATATACCGATGGCCCATCACCAGGGTAATGGGCCTTCCTGAGCTAGAGTGGTGGGAGGAGTTGACACTGACACCTGAATAGGGCTGTGCCTGTCCTCACACACAGCCATCTCCACCCCCCTGTAGGGTGTCTGGAGCCAGGGAAAGGAAAGGCACGTCAAAGACTTTCCCTTGAAGTTTGCCTATTTCAAAGGCTGAAATGGGAATAAGTACTGGACCTCTGACACCATAAACTCAGAGCATTTCTGGGTAGAGGACATTCTTCCAGGATGAAGAGCTGGATTGCTTTCAGGAGGGAATGTAACTTTGCTTTTTATTTATTTATTTGTTAGTTTTATATAGCGCAAACTTGACCCAAAGGTAACAGAGCGCTTTACAGAGTAAGCACAACAATAATAACACGAGGTACATAAGGGGCGCATAGAGATATATATATATGTAGTAATGGTAAAAAATAAGCACAACAATAATAACATGAGGTACATAAGGGGCGCATAGAGATATATATATATGTAGTAATGGTAAAAAATAAGCGCAACAATAATACCACGAGGTACATAAGGGGCGCATAGAGATATATATATATGTAGTAATGGTAAAAAATAAGCACAACAATAATAACATGAGGTACATAAAGGGTACATAAAAATATATATAGTAATGGTAAAAATGCAAATGGTGTACAATGGGATATGGATAAAAATAGTAGCACATACTGGGGTTACATAAAGCGCCAATAAAAATACACAGCAACAAATGTATAAAAGACGATTCATGAGATAGATATGAAAGGGAGAGTAGATGCATAGATTCGCCCAAGGTAGTGGAGGCACATGGCATCTTAGCACTAGTGTTCAAGGCAACTTGGCACTTGACAAAATAGGAACGATATCAGTAACACGAGGTACAGAGAGAGAAAATAAATATATGTAGTACACCAGGAATAGTGGGATATATAAGTAGAATAGCAGCGGTACCCGAGTTACATAAAAGTGTAAATAGCCGTACAAATCGACAGTAAAACAAAGAAGAGTATGATCAACAATGTACATAAAAGTACTGAGGTAGTTAAGGAGGGAGGATGCAGGATGGGGGGACTAGAGGCACAGTTATCCCCGAGGTAGCGATGCGTAGAATAAGGAGGGGGGTGAAGTGAAACATAAGTCCAAGTCTTGGGCAAGCTACGGAGTGACGGAAGGCAGCGGACAAAATAGAGGGTGGGGCCAAACAGGGAGTGGGGGCATGGTCAAGTCTTTAGTGAGAGAGGAATTTGTTGGATAGGAATTTTTTTAACTTTTTTCTTGAAGAGGTATGTAGATGGGTTACATCTGATGTCAGTGGAGAGAGAGCTCCAGATATTAGGGGCCATTCCAGAGAAGGAACAGTAGTAGGTTTTCTTTTTCTTGAATTTTTATGGTTTGAGCAGTAAGGAGCTTGTACTTCTGGAAGATCTGTTCCCACCCGAAAGGGTCAGTTTCCGGGCCAGGTAGGAAGGGGTGTTGTGGTGCAACGCTATATGAGTTATGCAAGCAATTTTGAGATGCATCCTGGCCTGAAGTAGCAGCCAATTCAGCGCATGTAGGTCAGGGGTGATGTGATTACTTTTTTTAGATCCTGTGATGAGCTTGGCTGCTGAATTAAGAGTGGCCTTAAGAGGAGCAAGTGTGGTTTTCGGGAGGCCCACAAGAGTAGCGCTACCATAGTCCAGTTTCAGAAGCGCAAGTGCCTGAGTAGCAGTTATGAGATCAGCCACTGGGAGGAAAGGCTTTAGTTTCCTAAGGATAAGCAACTGATGGTTGGCTCCTCTGGTGATGGCATTGATGTGTTCAAGCTGGGAAAGATCTTTGTCTAGGGTGATACCTAGGGATTTGGCGGAGTTGACGATGTGTGGGGTGTCCCTTCCTGCATATAAACAATCTTTAAAAAATAACGATGCATTGCAACTTCATTGTGTGCTGCATTCTGCAGCACACATAGAAGTTACAAAACGCCATTGGTGATTGTTTATGTGCAGGAAGGTGCCCCTTCCTGCACATAAACAATGTAAGGGGCACCTTCCTGCACATAAACAATCTTTCCCTGCAACGCAAGCACCCTTGCACAATGGTGCAAGAGTGCCTGCGTTGAAGCTAGGCAGCTTCAATTAGTGCCAGCGGTGGGTGAAACGCAGGGCTGCACTGTATTCTTGTGAATAGGGTGCAGCCCTGTGTTTCTAAAGTGGCGGAGATCGGCGTTAAGCCAACAAGGCTAATGCTGTGCTCCGTCACTTCATTGTGAATATGCCCCTTAGTGCAGTCTGGATGTCGTTGGTGATTTACTGCGTTTTCTCTGCGAAACAGGAGGCAAAAGTTTCACACTATTTGAGGAAGCAGGATCGCTTTTGCAGGTGGATTGATTTCTGATGATTTCAAACAGTTTCTTAGGTCTATTAGTAGCAGTGTCAAGTTGATTTTGAAAAAAAGATGCTTTGGAGTTCCTAATGTGCCTATTGTAGGCGTGGCATCTTTGTTGCAGGAGTATGAAGTTAGCCAAGGAGGGTGTGTGTCTCCATGCTCTTTCAGCATGCCTGAGGAGATGCCGTTCTTTGTTAAGATCACAGTTGAATCAGGGGTTGTATCGTTTGGACAGGATTCTTTTTAGTTTTTTAGGAGCTATGGTATCCATGGTGATTGACATAGAGTTAAAGTAGTGATCAATGAGATCTTGAGCTTCTGTCATGATGGGAGATGGGAGCAGGGTTTTACAGCTCACAGTAGATATAGAGAGTGAGTTAATGTTACGGGTGTCACGGGTCCAGTGTTTGGCTTTCTCAGGTTAGCGCTTTGAGGTGATTGCTTTTATATTTAGGGAGAAGGTGACGCAGTGGTGGTCAGTCCAATTGCAAGGGAGAATAGAGTCAACATGTAAGGTGTTCTCAGCGCCTGTATGGTGGTCTCGTTAGCTTTGATTATGTCAAGGGTAGCTCCTTTCTCATGGGTCGGACCATTGCAGGCTTGGATGAGGTTGAGGTCCTGGAGTAAGGATTTGAAGCAATTCACGAGCGGGTCATTGATGTTATTCCAATGGATGTTAAAGTCACCAAGGAAGATCTTGTTGGTGTGATCCTCATTTTTGGAGGCGATAACCTCCATGATCTGTTCGATGAAAGATCGATAACCTTCAGGGGGTGATAGAACGTGGGAGGGAGCATTTGGAATTGCTGGTGGTGAAAATGTCGATCTTAAGATACTCACATGAGGACAGAGAAGAGGTGGGAGCGAGGCTCTGTAAATACCGGCTAGGCCATCTCTAGTGCGTCTTGGGCGATCTAACCTAATGATGCCATACCTCGGAGGGACTAAGATGTCCAAGGAGTAGTTGGAGGAATCATTTAATCAGAATTCCATGAGGATGTCAAGGTCTTGGTCGAGGATAAGAGCAGTTACATCAGCCACATGTTTCACAGCTGAATGACAGTTTAGTAGTGCACATTTCAGGGGTGAGTTAGAGGATGCCATATTAGCAGGTGTGTGAGAGAGGAGAGCTTAGGGGAGGTTCGATTTGTGTACAGACTTAGCGGGACGGGAGAGATCGGCAGGTAAAGTGTTATAAGAGTTTAGGAGGTCGCGTAAATCATCATTTGATAGCTATCTGACTAGCCTATCAGGTTGGGAGAAATGATTGTGGAAGGGAGTGGTCCCACAGAGGGGGGCTGAGAACTCTCAGCGCAGGGAGGGGTACGGTCTGAGTAGTGGTTGGGGACAGTGGTGTTGTTTTTAGATAGGTGGTGGGTTGGGTGGACGTTTGTGTTCGAGGTAGGAGGTGATACGAAATAGTCTGAGAATGTCAGCGCCGATCAGATGCAGTTCGGATTGTATAGTATTGAGCATAGAGTCATAGGATGTGTAGCTAAGAGTTTCCAGTTTGAGGGGAGCGTTGGAGTGTGGGGGAGTCCCCGAGCGAGTATAAGGGCTGGCAACCGTGAGGTTTACCAACGGGCATTGGTGGTGATTGGGTGAAAGGAGGTGGTGGGTGGGTGGGGCCTATTGCTGGGAGTGTGGATATGGGGGGCTATGAGGGAGTAGGGAGTGACGATGTCGGACTGGTGTGGTGGAAAGGGGGAGTAGGGAATGTTCATGGTGGTGACATCCTGGAGTTGGTGAGGGGGGGAAATTGGAGTTCTCAGTAGTGGGGGTAGTGCGAAGGGCAACAGGGGTGTCCGCAGATAGATGGGTAACTAACTGGAGAGAGGGGTGGGAGTGGAGGGTGGTGGGCTGGAGGAGCAGTAGAAGGGAGGGGGTTACATAAGGGGGTAGTCGGAGGAGGGTATGCAAGTGGGTAGGAAAGGGGGTGGTCACGTCAAATTTGTGTTTGAGATAGGAGAATAGCCCGCAGAAGAGATCCAGGGTACGATCTGAGGATTGGATGAGTACGGTGCTGTTGTTGTGGATGGAGATTGTGGCATTGCTGCGGTACAACGCGGAGGGCGCTAAATTAAGTTTATGGCTGTGAGGGATTTTTTTGGGTTATAGCGTTGTTGAATGAGGAAGAGAGAACATGCCTCCATTTGGCACGCTGTCTATTTGAGAAGATGATGTCGCTGAGTAAGGTGTCCTTGTTGTGGCAAAATTAGCGGTCAGTGAAAAGTTTTTTTTTCCTAAGGTCGAGGATTTTATGTTTGAGTTTTTTCCTGGCGGTTTTAGTTAGGTTGGAGGGGTAGTTAATTACCAATGAGTAATTTCCTGTGGGGGCTAGCACAGCGTTCATCAAAATGCCATCTTCTGGGTCCATGATAGTGGTGGGAGCATGGAACGGGTGGGGGAGTAGGATGGGCCTTTCAAAGGGAGCGGGAGCGTAAATAACAGCTGTAACAATAGAGGAGGTAAAATATTGAAGTTGTTTTACTACCTACTTAGTGAGGGCCCTATGGCACAGAGACATGGTGCATATTGGGGACATTGCAACAGGACCAGGGTAAGGAAATCTTGCTTATTAAAAATGAACCAAGCAATTGAGAGTAGATTAGTAAGGCATAGACCAACCTTGTCTTCAGAGAACATGCTAAGTTCGTAAATCAACAAATAATGTCAAGATCGCAATATAGGCAATAAATAACAGCATCAACATGAAATTGCAGTGCATGCACAAGTAAAGGTCACACTGTAGGCAATAGATAACAGCATCAACAAGAGATCATAGTGTATGCACAGGGAAACAATATAGAGGTAAGGTAGGCAGAATCATCAAGAGGCCAATAACAGCAACAACAAAAGATCACAGTGGATGCAACATGGAATCACTGTTGGGGTTAGGGTGGGCAAAGTGTGCAACATATGCCTGCAAGATCTAGTAAGCATATGTAACAGCATGCGCAGAGAAATAAATTTAACGATTCAAAATAAAAATGTGGGTGTGCAATACCAGGTTTTAGCGAGAAAATGTTCAAGCCGCAAACCAGTAGTAGCATAGGGTAGGCAGGAACCACAGAGTAGGCAATAGATAATAGCAACAACATGAAAAACACATTACAAGCATAGGGAACCAGTATGGGCATAGGTAGATAACCTCATCATATAGGCATATGTAGCAGTAACACAGTAAATGAGCAAGATGTGCAGGCGACCATCATGCCAGGGGTAACTAGTGAAGGGGCTTAAGCTGAGTTTAAACTGAAGAGGTAGCCCAATGGTTCGCTTCCTACTGAGTGGCAAGTCCAAGTGGAGTCATGCTGGTGTAGTAGCCCAATGACCTAATAAGGAAGTAGCCCAAGACGAAATGGGTGAAAAAGCAGACAAAAGTCAACCTTGGGCAGCTGTGACAAGGAGGGAGGTCGAATTTCACAACAGCCTGGTGAGTGATCAATATTCTGCAGATTGTCCGCTGTTTTGTGGCAGGCATTTGAGGACTGCGCTGGCCTGCCGTGCAGCCGCCACTGAATATTAGGGCAGCAGAGCAGGTAATATCCTGGTAGAAAGCTGAGCAGCATGGAAGCTGTCTGCTTTGCTGTGCTGGCCTGCTCATGCTGCTTCTAACCTGGGAGTGAAAGGACCAAACTTTGCTTTCTACATCCTGCTTCCAAGGTTCTCCAAGGGCTTGAGTTGAACTTGGTTTCTGTTAAGAAGTCTCAGGGCCATCAAATACTTCACCTACCAGCACCTGGGCTCTCTGCCTGAGAGTCCTGTCTTGCCAAGTGGTGCCAAATCCAGTTCCTGGGCCCTTGGAAGTGAGTTCTGGTGATTCCAAGAAGAAAATCCACACATGGTAGAATTTCTGATGAATGTCTTATTTGAATTAATCTCAGCAACTGGCACTTACTCTAGCGCCACAGGCCGCCCACAATAAAGTATAACTTTGCCTCCTTTTTGCCAGTGTGGGGGAGGTGTTTTCAACGAATCACTGACAAAATATCGAAGGTCAAAAAATCGACCTACAAAAATATCGCAACAAAAATATCGATGTCAAGAATATCGACATCCTATCTACAACATGGTAAGTACAAAAATATCGAAAAAAAATATCGATGTCAAAAATATCGTAATCAAAAATATCGTTTTTTTTTTTTTTAATAATATGTAAAATAAACTAAATAATACTTATAATTTAAATAAACATAGTTAAAATTATTTGGTAATATTTAAAATTAATAAGTAACATATATAATTAAATAAAACATTAATTAAACATATACATATAATATATAATATACTTACTTAATAATAAGTTTGAATAATTATTTTAATAAATTATAAATTATTAAAAAATATTATAAATTATAAATACATCTATACACATAAAACAATAACATAAAGAAAAATTAAATAATTATGTATAACAAATTAAAAAGTTAAATTTACTTTTAATATTTTTAAAATTAATTATATACTATATTAACTAAAATAATGCAAAAATATTAAGTAGCGTAGGGAATAAAATTACTATTACAACTCCCAAAAAAACAACAGTACAAAAAATGTTGGATAGCGTAGGGGTAAAAATTACTATTCCCACTCCAGAGAGTGCAACAGTAGGGAAAGTGTTGGATAGCGTAGGGGTAAAAATTACTATTCCCACTCCAGAGAGTGCAACAGTAGGGAAAGTGTTGGATAGCGTAGGGGTAAAAATTACTATTCCCACTCCAGAGAGTGCAACAGTAGGGAAAGTGTTGGATAGCGTAGGGGTAAAAATTACTATTCCCACTCCAGAGAGTGCAACAGTAGGGAAAGTGTTGGATAGCGTAGGGGTAAAAATTACTATTCCCACTCCAGGAGTGCAACAGTAGGGAAAGTGTTGGATAGCGTAGGGGTAAAATTACTATTCCCACTCCAGAGAGTGCAACAGTAGGGAAAGTGTTGGATAGCGTAGGGTAAAAATTACTATTCCCACTCCAGAGAGTGCAACAGTAGGGAAAGTGTTGGATAGCGTAGGGGTAAAAATTACTATTCCCACTCCAGAGAGTGCAACAGTAGGGAAAGTGTTGGATAGCGTAGGGGTAAAATTACTATTCCCACTCCAGGGAGTGCAACAGTAGGGAAAGTGTTGGATAGCGTAGGGGTAAAATTACTATTCCCACTCCAGAGAGTGCAACAGTAGGGAAAGTGTTGGATAGCGTAGGGGTAAAAATTACTATTCCCAATCCAGAGAGTGCAACAGTAGGGAAAGTGTTGGATAGCGTAGAAGTGACAAATAACATACTTAGAAATAAACAAATTTTTTAAAATAATTAATGAATTATTAAATAACTCTAAACTATTTACCAATACCAATAATAATTTATTAAAAACATATTTACCAATAGAAAATTTATTAATACATTAATAATAAATACCAATAAATAATAATTAATGAATATTAATTAAATTTATCAATAGATAATATTTAATAATATTTAATTACCAATTAATGATAAAACAACAATAAATTAATTATCAATACCCAAAAATAAATTTAATAATTACTTAATTAGATTTCAATTACTTCCAAAGTATTACCCTATAAACGCACAACACACTGCAATGATAAAATACACTTAACATAATGATCAATTAATAAATTAATAAAAATTAATAACTAATTAATAATAATTAATTACCAATTAATAATTGATTACCAATTATCAATTAATTAACACTAATATAATTATCAATACCAATTAATTAAAATAAATTATAAATTAATTGCATTTAAATTACATATTGATTAATTAATCAATTACTAAAAATTAATCACCAATTAATTAAAATTAATTACCAATTATTAATTCATTAACAATTATATAATTATCAATAACAATTAATTAAAATAAATTATAACTTAATTAAATTTAAATTACATGATAATCAATTAATCAAAATTATAACTAATTAATAAAAATTAATTACCAATTATTAATTAATTAACAATAATATATTTATCAATACCAGTTAATTAAAATAAATTATAACTTAATTACAATTAAATTACTTCCCACCCTATTCCCCTATAAACCCACAACCCGCTACAGAACTTAAACGCAAAAATATTTAAAATTAATTTATAATTCCTAAAAATTAATAATTAATTTAGTATAATTAAATTACTTCCCACCCTATTCCCCTATAAACCCACAACCCGCTACAGTACAAAAAAATAAAATTACTTAAAAAATAAATTTATTAACATATAAAAATTGTATACATATATTTTTAAACAATTAGAACACTTAACAAAAACACATATAACACATACATATTAAAAACATAACAAAATACATAACAATAATACAAATATCGATATTAGTAACATCGATATTAGTAACATCGATATATTTGATTTCGATATTACTAACTTCGATATTACTTACATCGATATTAAAAATTCGATATTACTTACCTTAGGGTCGATATTCTGTCCATCGATATTCTGTCCCTTCGATATTCTTTCCCTTCGATATTTAAACTTCGATATTTTTGTATATCGATATAATTTTTCCGATATTTTGACTGCCCACCGTTTTCAACACCACAACAGCAGGTAAATAGCCTATAAACTAGGCCTTAAATCAAACCCTGTGCAATAGAGTTAGTGAAGAGCGGTACCAGGATCATTGCTAAGATTCTGCCTCGGTCATGTTCTCTCTCGCAGTGTTCATCTGCCCTATTTCGAGAGCAGGAAAAGGCAGTGATCACAATTACAGTGCTGAAGCCCAGGAGCGTAGCTGGGTCAGTAAGATTGTGGGGGGGGGGAGTGGTGAGCTTCAAATTCCCCAACAATCACGCTGGTTTATCATGATAAAATACATTATTTGAGAAGCAGAGCAGGAGGGGGCTTAAGGGCCAGTGGGAAGGGATAGCAGTGCAAATTGTTAAGGTTGCTTAAAAGACAATATGTTGTAAAATAACCAACAGTTTTAAGAACTTCAAAACAGAGAGGAGCGAGAGAGAGGGAGTGTGTGTGTGTATGTTTTTGTCTGTGTGTGCATGTACAAATCCTAGGTGAAATCTGACAGCCACCTCACCGTACCCGACTGAAAGAACCTATACCCAACTATTCATCAGAAAATAAATTTATTAGGAGGGGTGTAACACCCCAAACACCCCCCTGAAGCTACGCCCCTGCTGAAGCCAAAACCACTATTGGAAAGTCCCATGTGGTGGCTGTGGCTCAGTTCGAAATGGATTTGGACTAGCCCCTCATGGATACCCTGACTTCCATGGCAAATCACCATGCGTCCCTGAACTGCATCTCTACATTACTGGAAGGAGAAATGTAAAGGGTAGAGGTCACTGGGTGAGAGTCCTACTACCAGCTGCCACGTGCTTATTAATGCGTCACAACTCCCACCGTGACGTGTGGCGTTGCCACAGGAGCAAATCTCTGAGTTTGAAACTTAAAAATCTCTGGTTGCTCTCCCACTATTTTGGCTTATATATTTCCTCGTCTGTGGTGACATGAAAAAAGGCCCATGTGGCACGCCCTAGATTTTAAGTGTTGCATAAATGTCAAACATATACATTTGGGGTACAAAAGGTTAAATGTGTAACATCTTAAATGAGAACAATTGTGCTGAATAAATTACATTTTTTGGTGCTCGCTGAAACATTTGTTGGTGCAATGTCTGAAATTCTGAGACAAAATTAGACTTTATGGACAATAAAGTCGATTTGTCCCTAACAATTGAATGTTGAAGACAAGTTAGTGTCAGGACCACACCTGGGTCAAAAAAGGGCATTACAAAGGAAGGTTAGACATTACTGGCTTTGTTAAAACTTGGCGAGACGTTGGCTGCTGAACTGACTTACATTAAAAACTTAAAACAGAAAATGCAGGTCTGGGTCTTGTGGAAGGCTTTCATAAAGATTTTATGCATTCCTAATAAACGAAACGATTGGCATAAAACGTACTTATTCGACTCCATTACAACTCGGTGCGTGAAACGATCCCCAACTTAACTTTCAAAAGTAGAAAAAAAAGGGAAACACATTTTCTAAATCCCAATAAATTCTAACAGTAAGTTTCCAGCCTGCCTTGCCATTGAGGTACTATACTGCTTCTGGGTATTTTGTATGCCATGTGTTATTTTTCAATAAAATAAAGCTGAACATAACTCAATGACTGCATAATCAGAAGTAACATACTTCAACAGTGAATGTTCATTGACTGTAGCAAGCAGCCGCAATAAAACACATGCTGTGAAAATGTTTCCATGTGTCCTTCAGAAAGGTCCCATATGAATAGGATGTGGCTGCAGTGCTCACAATCGCCTACACATTGAGCTGCACAATTGCCAACATATGAAATCCTTACTGAAATAGCTTATTTTGCAGACTGTATTGTCAGTGTGCACATAATTAAGCAATTAAGACATTGACCTTCTTTTAATTGATTTATGAAAATCGTGAGTGAACAGGGAAAAAGAACGCTTTCTAACAGCTGTTCAAAGGTGTTTTTTTCTCACTGAGAGCATGAATAACAGAATAGTCTGCGATCATAGCAGACTTTGCAGATGTACCATATTGAACAGGGAATTAAATAATCGGAGTGTGGGAATAGTTCGCTTTTAGATTAATAAAGCTTTCAACACTTGAAAATCCAAACATTCTAGGCTGTGCTAGGAGCCTGGGGACGTGATGTGCGATAGATTTGGAACTTGTCAAGCGAAACGAGGCCAGGAGTGCAGTTTAAGAGCGTGCATGAAGAGCAGACGAGCTTTACTAGCTAGATGAATTATACCAGAAGTATTCTAAGGAAAACTATAGCTTGCCATTATTGCTATTTATAGAAGTTAAATCGCTGAAACCCAACACGATGTAAAAAATCAGTAGAAATTCGAGAAAAAAAAACTTAACAAGAGCTATAAGTAAGGGCCTCATTACGTTGGTGGGCGGACCGTCACCAAAAGGCCGTCTGTAGCTGTCCGCTCAACATCCAGGCCATCGGCCCGACCGCCGGATTACAATACCGGCGGTCGACGCGCAGAGGTCAGAGGGAAAGACCGCCACCTTCGACAGGATCCAAGATCCTGTCGGGGATATGGTCGGACTCCTATCCCTACAATGGAGGCGGTGCCTGCACAGGCACCGTCGTAGGGATTAGGATGTCCCTTTCCAACTGCCTTTTCAAGGAGGTCCCACCGCCGTGAAAAGGCAGACGGAAACGGACTTTGGAGGCCCAAAGCAGGGCCCCGCCCCCATGGGCCAATGCTAAGTGGCCTGGGGGGCACATTTAGTGACCCCCCCACACATCCATGCACCGTGTGCCAGGCACCACATGATGCCTGGCACACAGTGCATGGATGTGTACAAAGGGCCTTTTCTACTGCGGCTTGTGCTCTGGCCCTATTCCTGGGCTGCTGCACAAGCCGCAGTAGAAAAAAGCACTTTCCGACCACCTGCACGGTGGTCAGATCGTAATAGGAAACCGCTGACTCATTTTCGGACGGTTACCTGCCCGATACAATGGCAGTCGGAGGTCCGACCGACCGCCACTGTAATGAAGGCCTAAGTTTGTTTAAGTGGCTAGAAAGCCATCAGTGTGGGTAAGTAACCCTGAAGTGTCCTTGGTGGTGGGGTGACAGTCTGCAAGGGGAGGGGTTGGTTGAATGGTCATCATATTGATGTCTTCAACACATCCTGAAGCTCTCGAATCAGACCAAAGTTCTTATTGTGGCCAGGGACAAATTTACAATCAGTGCTGGAGCTTTGAAAGTTGAAGCAAGGAGACTGACAGGGCCTTGAGCTCGAGATCCTGGGTAGGGCATCCAGAAGCCCTGAGATAGAGGAGATGCGTAGCCCCATCCGCTGTCATTCTTCTTTCTGACTCCCAGATCTACAAATATATCAATTGGCAAATAGAGGCGGAGAAAGAACACTGTGGGTGGAGAAAGGAGACCATAGGCACCTGTTTTCCTGGGTTGTTTCTAAAAAGCCAAATTATCTCTTGAATCCTGCACCCCAATTTGCAGATCACGGCTCTCATTACTCTTGTTGCCCCTTTCATTTGCCTGTACAACCAAGATATCTTCTGGAGTGTTTTGTCTAAGCATGATTGGGTTTGGTAATGCACGTATTACAAGCAAGCAACACAACTACATTGTGGTCATTGTGGTGTGGAACTCATCTTAGCCCTGACTGTAGAGATGAAATGTATTTTCTGCATGACTTTAGTTTTTTTGTTGCTTGGAGCCCTGGAATTCCAGATTCATTTGAAGGGAAGGGCCAGGGAGTTCAAAGGCTTTACTGCTTTTGGCGAGCAAGCTCTGCGACCACATGGACTGCCAGAAAATCCTGGTTGAAAGTATTGCTGAATGCTACAGTCATAGGCTCTAGTTTGTTTCGTAGTGTCCACGTTTTATAATTTTAAATGAGATACATTCCATGTAAAATGTGCTTCTGGGCAAGAGATGGCAAATAAGGAATTAATACATTTTTATTATGACCATGAGCTGATCTTGAATCCGATATGGTGCATTCATGTCATTTGTAGTGACACAATGGGTCCGATGCACAGACAATTGTCTCTGAGTTGTTGAGCATCACTCATGTCAGATATGAATTTCACCTAACTGTCTACAGTTCGCAACATATTTTGGGGCAAATTCACTAAAACCTCACAGAGCACAGCAACCAAAGGTGATGGGCTGCATTGTGTGAAAAGGAGAGAGCAGGACAGTACTATGTCTATTAGGATACATTTCTTTTGCATTGATCTCTTATGAAATATGTGTAAAAATATAAAAACATGACCAGAACTGTTAGGAGCATATTACCAAGGATGTGCGATAATTATCGCAAAGCGCACTTAGCGCTGTTTTTTTTATTGCCGGCTATCGCTGGATTACATCGCGGAGATACCGCGTTATTATCAACGCTTATCTCCAAGGCGATAGAAAATCCAGCAATAGCGGCGAAACCCAGCAATAGCGCTCGAAATCCAGCGATAAATTCCACACGCTAATGAAAAGCTTGCTAATAGGCAGGTGAGGACTTAACCTTACAATCCACCTCCCATTGACTAGAATGGTTAAGTCAAGTTTTAAAGAGGTGTTAGATTCCAGCGATAATCGCGGTTAGCGCGAGTTTTTTTATCGCTTCGCGGGCATTGATAATAGGGGGAAGTTGTGTTTGCGACTGTTTGCAGTTGCTTTTAGTTGGGAACGCCTACTTTGCATGTCATTAGCGATAATTATCGCTGACATGCAAAGCGGCAAGGAAACGTCCGCTTTCGCCATGAAGCTGGCGCTAACAGCTGTTAGCGACAGCTTGCTAATAGGGCGATAAAAATATCGCCGCTTTAACGGCAAAAAGTGCCGCTAAAGTGGCGATACTGCCCTTGATAATATGCCCCTTAGTCTTTAGAGAGACAATTATATATGTGAAGATTACTTGGCCAGCCCTGTAATCAAATTATTTCTCTCTCCTCTAAGCTCCCTAAATGGAATGGGGAATATCTGTGCTATTACCACATTAGCCTTCATTCTGCGGTGGGGGGACATGGAAAGGAGAGGTAACATTGCCCTCAGTGAATACCTCGCCCAGTTGTTCTAATATTTGTTAGGTGCGGTATTATTATAAAAAACTACAGACACTGGGAATGAAGGTCATGGTGTGTTCTTTCCATGGTAGCAAGGCAAGGGTACGTCTCCATAACTGATAGGGCTGTAGGCAAAGGAGCTTGTCTTTAGGAAAAATGTTTTGCCCATGGAGGAACCAAATTCAAAGTGAAAATGTGTTTTGTCCTTTTCTTTCCTAGGCACTGCTATGGATTTTCCACCTTGATTAAAATCCACAGGAGTATGTGTGGAGGTCTAAGAATATGCCTGGAAAAGTACTGTTTTTACACATTCCTTTGCATGCACATTTAGCGGTATGTGAATCTCCAAAAAGAAGTCATTCTTCACAACTCATAGTCATAAGTCTACGATGCATAAACTTATGCATATTTTCATGACTTGCATCCTAAATTGTGATGCAGGGTTATGTTATGTCATGTGTATTTTCATAGCGCCATATCACCCGTGAGAATATTCTGGTGCTTTGCAGGCCTGTGGGGCTAGGCTTGAAGGGCCTACTTGAAGAGCCAGACCTTCAACTTCTTGTGGAATTCAGGCAGGAAGAGGAGGCCCTTATGTAGAGTGGGAGGTCGTTCCATGCTTTGGGGGAGATGTGTGCTTTTGCATATGCGTGGTACGTGAGCCAGTGAGAGTCCGACTGAGCACAGGTGCCTGGAGGGTTGGTGAACTGAGCACCGCTATTCAGGTAGGCTGGGCTGTGTTGTGTAGTGCTTTGTATGTTTAGGTGAGGAGCTTCAATTGTGCGCACTGATGTATAGGGAACTAGTTAGTTCCCTTGGGTGAGGTGTGAAGTGAGACCCACATGGGAGGTTTAGGACCAGTCTGGCTGCTTTGTTTTCGATGGTCTGAAGTCTTTCTGTGAGCTAGTTGGTGATTCCTGCGTAGATTGTGTTCTCATATTCTAGTTTGCTGGTAATGAGGGCCTGGTTGACAGTTTTCTTGGTGTTGTTTGGTAGCCCCTTGAATGTCTTTTTCAGCATCCTCAGGGTTTGAAAACAGGCTGAGGTGACGTATTTGACCTGGGTGCACACATCCAGTTGGTTGTTGATGATGATCCCGAGGCTTCTTGCTTGTGTGCTGGGCGTGGGTCTCCTAGGTCTGTAGGCCACCAAGCAAAGTCCCAATGCAAGTATCCTTTCCACAAATTAACACTTTGGTCCAGTTGGAGTTAAGTTTGAGGCAGTTGGACTTCATTCAGGTAGCTACTTCAGTCAAGCATGAGTTGAAGTTGTTCCTAGTGTTGGGTATTTTGACTGAGAAGGACAAAATCAGCTGTGTGTCATCGGTGTAGGTATTTTGATGTTGTGTGCGCATATGACGTCTTCCAGCGGCATCATGTAGATGTTGAAAAGGGCTGGGACTCTACAAATGAGCTTTCGGACTTCTGAAGAGTAGAGTGGGCAGTTGGCTGTTAGTGCTCATTTCTTGAAAGAAAAGTGCATAGCCATAGGAAGGTGGGTCCTTGGATGCCTACCTCATGAAGTCGCCTGATCATAATGGGATAGGAGACTTTGATGAAGGCTGTAGAGAGGACGAGAAGGATGAAGGCTGCCGTCTCTCCGCTGGCAAGGATCATCCGGATGTCATCTCTTGCTGCTATGAGGACTGTTTCTGTGCTGTGGTTAGTTCTGAAGCCTGATTGCATGGTGTTGAGGAGCTGGTGGTCGTTAGTGAGGAAGGAGAGAGATTGTTCGGTAGTTTGCAAGTTTGGATGGGTCTGCCAAGGGCTTCTTCAGGAGGGAGTTGACTGCTGCTTGCTTCCAGGCTTCTGGAAATGTAGCTGGGCCGATGGAGGTGTTTAGAATGGGGGTGAGAGCTTTGCTGATGGAGGTTGAACCTTTGTCGAAGGTGTGGTAGGGCCAAGGGTTAGACGAGTCCCCAGAGTGATTGGTCTTCATGATGGCTGTGGTTTCCTCTGTGGTCATAGAGCTCCATGTTGTCAGGATATAGCTTTTGTCTGATGCCAGAAGGCTTGCTGCAAGGTGATGGATACAGTTGTGGGGTGAAATGGGTATAGATGGTTGTAACTTTGTTGCACAAAAAGTCCAAGAGATTGTTGCACAGTTCTTGATTTGGGGTGATGTACGCTCGTCTGGGGCCTTCCTTTTGGTTTCCCGGATTTGCTGGTGGTAGCCTCTCTGGGCGGATTTGAAGACTTCCTTGTCTGATTCTTCCTGACATGCTCTATATCTCCGTTCCAGGTGTTTGCAGTGCTGTTTGGTTGCTCTGAGTTCTTCCAGATACCAGTTGGCCTGCTTATATGTTTGTGCTGTTTGCCTCCTTTTCCTGGGGCCAGGGTATCGGTGCAGGCAGTGATCAAGATGTTGAAGTTATTGATGTCATCTGATAGGTGGCCTGTGTGCTCTGGTTGTGGTTTACAGGAAGAACCTTCCAGCATATCAGATCAATTTATCATGTTAGAGTTGAGTGTATTTTTTGCATGATGCAGACGATTGCACAGGTAGGTAAGTATGCAATCCGGAAATCATATCACCGATCCATGCAGTTGTGCGTTTTTATTTAAGTTCAAACTATACACATTAAGTGAATGATTGATTTTTGGCCCACACATGATTTTAGCTTCTCGTTCTCCCTTTCCAAGGTAATGGCACAATTATTTCAGCTCACATTCCAATGAGGTTCACATCTTTACCATTACCTCATTAAAATGTTTCCTCTTTGACCCACCTCAGATAGATGAAAGCCTGGGAAGATCTTGTTTGGGTGGTAACCTTTGAACTTTACCCCCCCAACTACTGCTGAAAGCTGTGTAGAGTCTTCATAAGACACTCAGAGGAAGGTTAGTCATGACATAGCGCGTCAGATATGGTTTTATGAAAGTGGTTTCTACAACGTATGAACCGACCCGCTTCCTATCTCAGCCTCCCACCCCTGCACACAAAAGGTTATGAGAAATGCCCATCTGTGAATCTAGCACCTTCAAGGGGAGCACTGCTTTGATACAGAGGCGGCAGTGCGTCTTCTATTTCTGCAGTGGCGCTGCCTGTTTTATTTTCTGATTGGTGACCCGCGCTGCAGTCATAAAGTACATGAAATGATAAATACAATGATTTACTAGCCGGGCACAGACATGCTTGTAATCTGCAGTCACAGAGACTCCGCGGCATTACATCCCTGCCCTGTAACATCATTCATTGTACTACAGAGTATATCTGTGAGGAGAAAACAACCCACCCTGAATGAACAACAATGCGTGTGGGTGAAATAGTATCCCACATACCATACCGGAAGGAGTCACACACATTGACTTTATAGGCCGTAAAGTGAGCTCAACGAGGGCACATCTAATGCCAGTCTGTGCCACAGTTTTGGGCTGCCTAGTGTCTTAAATGACTGAAGGGCTGGAGCAGCGGTATTTTACAACCCTAGAGAGTGGTAAATGGTTGTTTGTCACTGTAACTTTAAAGGAATGTGCTACTCCTCGTTGGAAATGTAGAAGCATTTTTGACATCTTTAAAGCAAATAAAGAACACAACACAACTAAAACACAGTGAAGCACAACAAAGACGTAACAGGGCACAGCACAACAAAAAAGTAAAAGCAGACTGCAGCCAAATAATCAATGCCCAACACAGCAATAACACAATGATAAAATACAGCACAGAAACAAAAAAGCAGCACAACACATCACTATCCCAACAAAATGCAAGAACTATGCACAAGTATTCTTGGCACTCATTGTCACCTCCACAACCCTGCTTTCATAATAGGGTGATGAGCAGCAAGCACTGCATTACTTACCATCAATGACATACAATAGCACCAGCTAAAAATGGTTTATTTTCCAGCCCGAAGTATGCAGTTATTGGAGGATGCTTTTATTTTAATGGAAAATAAAATAGCAAGCATGAAATTAAAGTATCTTTTTTATGTAATTCATAAAATGGAGATGCAGACGTTTATGTTAAATCCTCAAAAATACATCAATCAAATCACTTTTTGCTGGTGATACATCCACGATGGCCTCCCCTCTTCCATTACTGATAATGTCATACCTGTAAGGGATGTTTTCATTGCTCCAAAATGCTTCGTTTCGTTATCACTTCCATCCCACTGTAAATGTACTGACGTTCTCAAGCTAAAAACTTTCTACAGAAAAGTAGTGTGAGATTCTCTACTAAATGTAACTAGGCAACAGAGGGAGACAAATAACCATAACTCCGACTGACTGGATTTAATTGGATACTAAGGGGCATTTCACAAACTGCATTTTGTATTATGTAAAGTAGTACTACAGTAGTTCTACTCACATACGACAAATGTTATTCACAAACCTATGGGTGGAGACCTCCGCCTCTAACTCTCTTATCTTTTCTGTGCAGAGATCTCCACAAAGATGATGGAGATCTCCACACACATAAATGTACGTTTTAGTAGTAAATTTGAGATGGATCAAGAGGAGTGGATGAAAAATGGGGATACTTGCTAATATATAAAAGGGGTTCAGGGAAATTTAAGAAGGGGTTTAGGGAAGGACAGTGACAAAAGAGTAAGGCCATTGTTATTCACAAGCTACACTTCTAAAGTTACTACAACTCAAACTGTAGCAGAACAGGCTAAAATGTGCTCAGGTTCAGCCTTGGAGTGAGACAAGCAGCATGCATAACCACTCACAGGGACTGCAGCACACTCCCATAGAAAACCATGGAGGCAGGTAAGGAACAAATGCTAGATGAATTAAGTTATTAAGTTATGAGTTAAGTTATATATTTTTATTCATATATTTAAATTTCTGTAAGTGGTGCGGTACCTTCAAGGTACTTTTGCAGCAGTACCGCAGTACTCGCAGCATTTTTTAAATAAATAAATTAATTAAACTACTTTTCTCTAAATATGCAGACTTTGTTAAAGTGAATCATTCCTTTTCATGCATTTAACAAACAGTCTTGCACTATATCTGAGTGTCAAACCCAGAACCAGGCATTATTGTGGGGAAAAAAAATGTGGCAGCCTTTTTCTTTGTAAAGGCTTGTTTAAGACGCATTTGTTTATTTTATTTTACGGAGTTTTATATAGCGCGAACTTGACCCGAAGGTATCGGGTATCAGAGCGCTTTACATAGCACCAGTTGCGTTACATGAGGACACATTCATTTTTTTTTTTTTTGTTAGGCAGGGGGAGATTAAGTTATTTGCCCAGAATCACAGGATGTTCAGTGTCACTGCCGAGACTCAAACCCAGTTCCCCAGATTTGAGGTCAACCGCCCTAGCCGTTAGGCCAACTCCTCTCCCCTTTGTTGTTGGGGCCACATTGTAGAGGCATGCGTGGTTTATCCATGCGTGCGTCTGCCATACAACCTCCTTTTCTTAATTGGCAGCCAGTACAGGGCTCTCTGCAAAGGTTCAGATAGTAGGAAGGATGAAAGAATGGATGGAATGCAGTGTGAAAGGATCAGTTGAAAGGATTGAAGAAAGGGTGGAAGGATGTATTGATAGGTGAATCAAGGATTAACAGAAAGGTGAAAGGATGAATGATTGAACATTGATGATTGACTTGTGAACTAAACGATAATTGAATGGATAGGTGGATGAATGGATGGACGGATAGAAGGGTGAAAAGATGGATGGATGAAAGGATGAATGGGTGAAAAGATGGATGGGTGAAAGGATGGATGGGTGAAAGGATGAATGGGTGAAAGGATGGATGGGTGAAAGGATGGATGGGTGAAAGGATGAATGGGTGTAAGGATGGATGGGTGAAAGGATGGATGGGTGAAAGGATGGATGGGTGAAAGGATGAATGGGTGAAAGGATGGATGGGTGAAAGGATGGATGGGTGAAAGGATGAATGGGTGTAAGGATGGATGGGTGAAAGGATGGATGGGTGAAAGGATGAATGGGTGAAAGGATGGATGGGTGAAAGGATAAAGGGAGGATCGAAGGATGAAGGGGACTAGTATAGGATTGGCTGGCCTGTCTTGATTTGCTCATTCGGCGTCATCAGAAGTTTAGTTCAAAGTGGGGGGCATTTTAATTTTCTGGCTACTCCCCCGCTCTCCTCTTTTGATTTTTTCTTTATAGAAAATTAAAATTGACAATATTTCGTAAGTTTTTCATTGCTTGCATATCACTACTTCCCTTCCTTGTAATTGTCCTCTCCCTGTGCTCAAACTAAGAAAAAACAATTTTTAGTTTTACCAAAACAACTCATTTCCTTTTCTCCCAATTGCAGGATTTACGGTAGGCCTTGAAAAGAAGCCAAAGACCTTTGTTTGCTGACAAAAGAGAGCTCGTGTTATAAACACCCAATCAGGAATTTACTCTGAGCGCGAGCTGTTGTTAAAGGAAATGGAGGTAGCAGGAGAAAGGCAGACCACTGAAAGCCCACCACGACACACAAACAACTACTGCGGCCTCCTCTTCCTCCGATTTAGGATTTCGATCAAGTGAAGTTAGAGGGTCACCCATCATGTCTGGGATGTCTGCGCAATCCCACGCACACTTCTGAGCGGAAAGGCCTGCTCCTGGACAAACTGTGTTTCCAATTCATTCAAAGGGACTGTTGTGTATCACTCCTTGCTTGAGTGCAGCAATTATCAGCAATTATTGGGAAATGAGCAAAAGGCACATGGAATTCCAAAGCCACCCTGAATAAACTAAGCATTGTTTAAGGGTCGCCGTGGGGTTCACAGAAGTCCTGTGGTTTCGATTATTGACATTCTGGACTAGTTGGAAGTGACAGCTTCCTTTCCCGAGACTGGAATGTGAACACGTCCCTGCTGCTTACAAATGCATTGTTGTTCAGCCTGAAATTCATGGGAGGGGGTGAAAAAATGGATACACTCTACCAACAATGCTATAAATGCTTCCCTCTATTATTTATTTCATCCAGACCCTAGAATTGTTTTTGAATCATCAATGTTATAAAGTCTCAAACAGCATGACCAAAGAAAACATGGAATAATAATAAATATCAGACGTGTCAGAAACTATAGAGACAAAAAAGGTGAGAAGTGAAGGGTTTTATAAATAAAGAAGACATACTTGCCAAAGAAGCTATGAGTGACTAGCAGCATGGATGTTCTTAAAAAGTGGGAGCAATTGAGTCTTAAACAGCGAATTCAGGGAACATGGTGAGAGGGAGTGGCATTTTCTGCAAGATAGCCATGGGAGACAGGTTCACAAAATTATTGGTGGAGCCTGGGTCAGATGACACAATTTTTATTAAAAGTGTGAAAGTATTGTGGGGCATATTATCAAGAACGGCGTTAAAATTATCGCCGCTTTAGCGGCAGAAAACTGCCGCTAAAGCGGCGATAATGGGCTTGATAATATGCTCTGAGAATTCAATAGAAGCCCATGTTGACACCAGAACATGGGCTTCTATTGGAATTCTCAAGGGCATATTATCAAGCCCATTATCGCCGCTTTAGCGGCAGTTTTCTGCCGCTAAAGCGGCGATAATTTTAACGCCGTTTCTTGATAATATGCCCCTGTATATGGCACAGGAGTGTGCATGTCAAATCTACGTGTGAAAGGCGAGCAATTTCATCCATTGTAAGCTTGGACAATGGAGTTAATTTCCGGGCAAGATAACGTTTAAAACTTCAGATAATGCTCACACACTGCAGCCTCTCTTGATACACAACCTTCTATTAATGCCCTGCATGCCCACTGACCACACACCTCTAATACCTGTCCACTCTGCACACTCACTGTCCTTTCTGCTCCTGTCCCTTCTTCTTACACGTTGCCATCTCAGCTCACAACCCACTGCCTCTCAGCACACACTGCCCCATGTTCACCCTATCCCCTCTCAGCACACACTGCCCCTTATGCTCCCTGCCTCTTCTGCTTTGACTCTGCCCTCCATCGTGCCTTTTTTTGCTCCCTGCCCCTTCTCCTAAGACATATTGACTCCTTTACACTCTTCCACTCTTCCTACTCTGCTGCACTGTCTTCCTTGCTCAATGCCTCTTCTGCTCACAGACTGTCCTCTTTTAACTCTGCCCTGTCTGCACACACCCTGCCCGTCTGCACCCTTCTATGTAACTCAGACTGCTTGCTCTACACCCTTCTGCTTCTGTTCTCACTGCTGCCCTCTCTGCTCCTACTCACTCTGCATCCACGCTGCCCCCTCCGCAACCTGTCCCATTTGTTGATATTCTGCCCTACCTACCTTCTGCTGCCTCTGCGTGTGCAGAACCCTTTGTGCTCCTTTTCCTTTCTGCTGACACACTGCCCTCTCTGTACCCTGCCCTTCTACTCAGACACTGCCCCATCTGTACCCTGCATCCTTCACTCTCTGACCCCTCCACTCCCTCACTATTCTCCCTGCGCCCTTCCCTTCCAAACACACCCGGCTCTCTCGACTCCTTACCCATTCTGCTCATGCATTGCCCTCTCTGCACCCTACCCCTTCTGCCCCATCTGCACATACACAGTACAGTGTGCTCACACGTACCACACTGCTAGTTGTGCTCACACACTGTCCTCTCTACTGCATGCAGCCTCTGAACACTCACTGCCCTCTCTGCTCTTCCAGTGCCCCTAAGCACCCTAGTCACTCTGCTAACACACTGCCCTCCTCATCGGTGCTCACTGTCCCTTAGACACACACAGTGCCTTGCAAACATGGGGCCCACAGAACTTTGTGCCGATGAAAGAGACATTATCCTGAGCACCTTCCAGTTAGAGCTGTGCTGCAAACTGACCTTCTGCACTGTTAGCTGTCTGTGTTTTATAGGCAAGGGCTGTTGTTCCTGTGGTGTCCCATATAAATAATGTTCATATTGAGTTCATCCTAGATTTCTAATACATGTCTTCTGCTATGTCATCTGGTGTTGGAGAAAGTGGCAAACTGCTCATATATATTACCACTGCATTTGCAGTAAGGGGGCAATATTCTCAAATATTACCCCATATAAATGATCACTAAAAGCTTTAAATAAAGCATTAATTGCTGGAGCAGAAAAAAACAAGGAAAATAATGCCATGGGCAATTGTGGATGGAGCATCTCTTGAAATATCCCACTCAAATGTGACTGCTATTTATTTACAATTTCCATAGAGAACTATGGGGGATATTTACAAGAAAATGCTGGAGCGCGGTGTTATGCCAAATTTGACAATGCCGCACTCCGACATTTTCAAAACACAGGGATGCGCCGTATTTACGAAAATATGGCGCCCCTGCGTTTCCCCTAGCGTCGGCGCTAAAAAAAGCTGCCTAGCGCCAGTGCTGGCACCCTTGCACCATGTTGTCCACAGCAACACCCATTGCCCGCCTCTTTGCCGCAGCAGACTGATGCGGAAAAGGGCATATTTACAAGCTGGTGTTAAACCATGTTAAATGACTTAGCGCCACCTTATAAATATGGGGAATGACGCAATGCCACCGGAGGGTCAGAAAAAGTGACACTCCGTTTGCATTAGGGGCTTGTAAATATGCCACTATGTGTCACTTTCCAGTTACTTCATAGCGTTAGGTGAAGCATAGAGTTTGGCGTTAGAGTATAATCAGTGTAGTGAGGGTATGGGGTTCTGTTGATTGCTCACTGACCTTTCAGTTTTCAAGCTTTTTCTGAAAAGGTTGCAGTTTGGTTCTGCCCTGATGCTTGAGTTCCGTGAATTCCATGCCCTGGTATCTCGGCCTCCCAGAGATCAGCCTCCATGGTTATTCCACCTGAAACCTTATTGAGAGATAAAGTTTGCCATTGCAGAGCACACTTTCTATTGGGGACATTGTGAAACACCAGCCTCTTATTGAGTACTGGGGGGCAGATTTACCAAAATCTCATGCAATGCAGGGCAGCAGTCAAAAAAGCTGTACTGTGCTGCATTGCGCTAGAAGAAGAGAGCAGAAGACTGCCATATTTACAGAAATATAGCACTCTCCTCCCTTCTCCCTAGCACCGGAGCTGAAATTAGCTGCCGTGCGCCACGCACACACCTTTGCACCATAGTGCTGGGGTGTCTGCGTGAGTCTAGCATTGGTTTGTACTGGAAGAATAGCCTTCCAGTACAAAATACTAACTTTAAACTGTTCCTACTTTGTATGTGTGCTGTACATTGCAGCACACATACAAAGTCAGAAAAGGAAAGAGAAATGGAAGCATTTCTCCTTCATAGCGCCTACTTGAAATGGGCGCTATTTTCTGACACTAAACCCTGTCAACTTTTTAAGTAAATAGGGCTTAGCATCAGAAAGCTTGGGTGGTTGCATGAGAATGCCCATGCACTACCCATGGTACGCCCCTTGGCGCTAAGTAATGCAAACCAGTGCTACGTGCTGCTTTGTGTTACTTTCAAGTGATTTCCCAGCGTTAAACAAGTTCAGTGCTGGAAAGTAAATAGGTCAAAAAGATT
Source organism: Calotriton arnoldi (assembly GCA_963921515.1). Taxonomy (NCBI): domain Eukaryota; kingdom Metazoa; phylum Chordata; class Amphibia; order Caudata; family Salamandridae; genus Calotriton; species Calotriton arnoldi. The sequence continues at coordinate 885,547 of CAWUFW010000063.1, read as the reverse complement.
TTGCGTCGATTTGCTTCACTTTTGTGATGCAAACACAGCATAAAATCTTAGGAAAGAGACCCCTAGGTCTCTGTTCCAGTAAGTCTTGTGCACCAAAAAAAGAACTTTTAACTTCTATCTACATCTACTGGGAGCCATGCGAGTGCTTTCAAGCCTGGTATTATATACTCAGTTCACTCCATGTTCCAGCAAATTCTGCCTGCTTGATTCTGGAGTCTTTAAAGCCTGTCAGTAAGTGTCTTTGTGAGCCAGGTATGAACAATGTTACAGTGGTCTAGGTGGGCCTGAACAAGAGCTCATGCCAAGTCCACCTGGCACATTTGACACAGGTAGGAGAATGGCAGCGTCCTAAGAGTGTTATTTTCAAAATAGTAATATAAAATTTGAATTAAGCATTACTTTGGATTTTAAATTACTATTAAAAGGAGTCATTGACTCATTTTTCTAGCTACATCCAAACTGAAGTTAGGCACTATAAGGTGTTATAATGTAACCCCGTGCTTGCCTACAGGAGAGCCAGCCTTGCCACAATAAACAAGCATTTGCAATGCAATCGGTCTCGCTTTTGGGACCTTGTAAGTGTTTAGCCAGAGCTATTGGCACTGCCAATGTGTTTAAGTTATGTTATAAAAAAATACTTAATCTAAAAGCTATTAGCGGTCACCATGGCAACAATCCTATTTGTGTGAGAATAGGTGGACTTCAGGTTAGCAACAAAAAGACATATGATGCCCGAGTTTGGTAGTTATTGTACACGTCAGGAAACCATGGTTACACCTGAGCATGTTTGGATGAGCTCCACAGAGGTTTGATGCTAGAAGGGGCTGTCGGAGTTACAAATATTACAACCTGCAATGTCTAAGGAGGAGCAGTTATGCACTGTACAAGAGGGATTTGAGCCCTCAATCCAAAGCGTTCCCTGAGTCTTAATTCAATAAAGAAAAGTGGTTTTAAACAACTTAATATGATTACTTTAAAGAATACAATGTGAAACATATATTAATGATCTCACTTTTAAAATTTCAAGACTAAAATAAACAAGCATTGGAAATGCAATCGGTCTCGCATTGAAAATGGCAATATCTTTTAGCTATGTGTTATGGAGTGTATGAATGTGACGTGTAGTGGAATTATGTGGGTTGGATTGGATTAGTTAGTTGTGTAATTGTGTGGCGTAGAATTGTGTGGTGTGGATTTGTGTATTGGAATTATGTGGCATGGTGTGCTGTTGAATTATATGGATAGTGATTATGTGTGTTATAGAGTGTAATTATTTGGAATGGTATTTTGTGTTATGGAGTGGTATGCAGTGGAGTGTAATTATGTGGTGTGCTGTAGAATTTTGTGGCTCGATGTGAAGTTATGTGGTGTGGATTGGATGTATGTGGTGTGTTGTGTAATTGTGTTGTTGAGTTGATTTATGTAGTTTGGTGTGGAATTATGTGATGTGGAATGGATTTGTATGCAGTTGAATAGTGCAGCATGGAACAGTGTGGTATTGTGTGAAATTATGTTGAGTGGAATTATGCGGCATGATGTGGAGTGTATTTATGTGGATTGTTATGTGGTATAGAGTGGATTTATGTGGGGTGCATTTATGTGGTATTGAGTAACCTGTAATTAGGTGTAGTTGAATTATGTGGTGTTGAGTGGTATTAAATGGATGGTAATTATGTTGCATGGTGTAGAATTGTGTGGTTCTGAACTGTATGTTGTGGAATTGTGTGGTGTTGTGTTGAATTATGTGCACCATATGTCGCAGAGCAAGCTTCCATCATAAATAAAACTGATAGCACGTAGACAGCAGAGGCACTAGCCTACCTCACAAGCATGAGAGATGCAGCATTAGCACTTTACAACCCCCTCCTACGAGGAACAGGAGCAGGGTCAGCATCCGTGCAGGCTTCCCACACACAATATGTACATCACATGATGCAGAGCAAGCTTCCAGCATAAATGAAACTGATAGCGTGTAGACAGTAGAGACGCAGGCCTTCCTCAAGAGCAGTAGAGATACAGCACTGTCAATTTACACCCCCCTCCTACAAAGAACAAGAGAAGGGTAACCAAGAGTGCAAGCTTCCCACACGCAACATGTGCACCACATGTCGCAGAGCAAGCTTCTACCGTAATTAAAACTGACAGCACATAGACAGTAGAGGCGCAGGCCTGCCTCAAGAGTAGTAGAGATACAGCACTGTTAGTTTACACCCACCTCCTACAAAGAACAGGAGCAGAGTAACCAGCAGTGTGAGCTCCCCATACCTATAATGTACACCACATAATGCAGAGCAAGCATTCACCATAAGTAAAACTGAGCAGTATAGATACAGCACTGTCAATTTACACACCCCTCCTACAAAGACCAGGAGCAGGGTAACCAAGAGTGCAAGCTTCCCCACACACATGTGCACCACATGTCTGAGAGCAAGAAGACAAGGATGGAGAGTGTGGTGGAGAAGAGCAGTGTGTGGTGGAAGGATTGTGAGTGTGGGTGAGAGTAGTATGAGGCATATGTATGTAACTGGCGTGAAGGTCTTGAAGGTATGTACTAATGGATCATTTTCAAAAGTCATAGGAGGTTAACCTCTACCTCGGAATGACCTTATTTTACACAGTACACTTGAACATTCTTTGCATCATGAATAACGGTGCAATGTTTTTCAGAAGAAAGGTTTTTAAAAAAGAAAACTGAGAGCAACATTGGTTTACATTAGCAAGAATGTGATTCTTAACATGCTTTTTACTTGCTGGTCCTATTATACCCTGTCCAATTCTCAGAAATCTGTATTAAAGAGCAGGCCATTCACACCACACTTGTGTAAAGGGTTTAATACAACTCCAGAGGCCATTTCAGGCACAGCATTGTGCTCCTATAGGTAGGGGCTTCCTTTTCTACCCTCCAAAGAAGTCGTCAATAAGCAACTTTGAAAACAAAATGTGATTGGGCCCTTTAATGAAAGCAGCAGTTGCCAGAACTTATAATTGCAACATTACAGAACAAACCCATTGCACAAGAGCCAATGTTTTACTCCACCAAAACGTCCATGTATATTTCTCACTCTACTCAAATTCTTTGGAGACACAATTTGCTGATGCCAAATAATCATATATTTTCGTTCCTTCCTCTCTCTCCTCCCAGACAAACTTAGACTTTCTGCAGCAGTCTGCCCTTTAATTGCCTCATGGTAAACTGTTTGCCCCACACTGCACACCATGGTGCTCTCTTCTTTCCCGGACATTCTAGTCTGCGTACATTCATCAAGGAACCCCTGAGTTCACGATGACACAGGGAGAGACTGGCCTCCTTCATCACCTTCACAACAGCTGCCTGCTCCCACTGCACCACAATCCTCACAGCATCTCCCTTTCTACTCGCCAACAACCCTTATCAAAACATTTTTGTGAGAACATCTGAGTACACCAAAAGCCTGCCTCGCACACTGCCCCTTTTATTCCTCGAGGTAGTTCTCGCCTTGGCCTGTGTACCCACTTCAAACTTCCTGGCTCACCCAGCCTCCTATGACCACCACCAACCTCACAACTCCAAGATGTCTCAGTATTGTCTTCATGGTAATCGCGATTTGTGACTTCCGCAGACTGAGCACTGTACTACTCAATCAGCACCTGCGAGACACTCCGAAATCCCAGTGCGCCGTGCCCTGGTTCAGAGCTATTACTCTCCTGCCCTTGTTGTATTAGAACACATGACCAGGGGCTTTATCAAGGCCATGGGAGATATCTGCTGACTCATTTAAAGTCATGACCAGGGGCTTTATCAGGGGCTTAATCAAGGCCATGTTAGATATCTTCTGACTCACTTAAATAGTCATAAGATAGCACAATACAGCTATTGTCCTAATAAAGTAAAAAGTACATGAGTAAATGTAATTTCATCATAGTACAAATACGATATGTTTGGGAATTTTTTAATTTACTAAATGATGCAATGAGGCTCGAGGCTTAAGTGCTGGAAGGCTTCGACTTTATGCTCGCTTGATGTGTGGGGTGAAGTATGTTATTTTCTCTGATGTAGCAGATACAATCTTCTGGGCATAATGATGTGAGGAACCTGGGACAAAAGAAATACATCTGCTTACCAGATCTGATTCACCAACCCCAGAGTTGCAAGGATCATGTTCATTTTGGGCACTCTAAACTTTAGTTAAACATTGGTGGATAACAGAAGAGTTCACCATCATTGTGCATTAGTTTTATTAGCCCAGGGTATGACTTTCTAGAAGTTTCCTGAAAACACTGGGCTCTGATTCAATTGTATAGAGGTGTGCAGTCAATAGGGTGAGTGTGTCGGTTTTAATGAGTTGTAGTTTTTTTGATGGGTGAGACCAGAGTACTGAATCAAACTGCTGACACAGTTCCTCACTCGGTAGGGGTGGCCACTGCCTGGCAAATGTACGTGTGATAAGTAACTGATGGCACCCGTGCTAGTGACTGGCTTGTCAGGCACATAAATTATATATTGGAAGCAGAAAAGAGGAGGGGGAATAATATTCTGTTTTACTTCGAACAAATGATGAAGAAAGGAGCTGGATTTAGGAAAACAGCAAAAGTGTCCACTAACACCAAATCAGCATTGAAATATGAATGGTTTGCCGGACTTAGTGAGCATGATGGCGACTACCTAGAATGCCACGCTAACCACTCCAGGCAGATCCGGTGAATACTGCGACAGGAGATGGCTCTCTAAAAAGTTAATCAATTCAACATTTACCTGAGGATATTGCGGCTCGCGGCGGACTCCACTCAGCTGCCTTTATTTGCTGTTGGGTTCCATCGCCCGATCGAGAAGAGTTTGGCGGGCTGTTACGCTGGTGCTGGCAAGGCTGACCGGCATCGCTCTCTCATCGTGGTGCAGCCGCCAGGACAGTACGATGCCGCCCCGGCCAAAAAAGCCTTCATTTGCTGTTGGGTTCCATCGCCCGATCGAGAAGAGTTTGGCGGGCTGTTACGCTGGTGCTGGCAAGGCTGACCGGCATCGCTCTCTCATCGTGGTGCAGCCGCCAGGACAGTACGATGCCGCCCCGGCCAAAAAAGGCGGCGAAAGAGAAGGAAAGGGATTGGAAGGACATGTTACCGGCGCTGACTGTGGCACTCCCCCCGACGCGGCGAACTACAGAAGGCAACAAAAACAAGGAGCGCCAACCGGTGATTGGCCAGGCAGGCCGCCGCTTCGCTGCTTGTGCTGTCTCTGCCTCCCACAGTGAATTGGAAAAATGCCACTGTTTTGTCACGCATGCGTACGATGTAAGGCTTCGCGCGCATGCGAGACAAAGAGTGCAAATTCAGCCACCAATCAAAAACAAACAAGCACTGAAAATGCAATAGGACTCGTATTTACGCGAGCCCTATTGCATTTTAAACGGAAGTGCAGGCATTAAAGAAGGCACGGATGGGAGGGGGTGGGGGGTGGTTGTGTTAAAAAAAATTATGGACTGCGGGAGGGAACGTGGAGAGGCAGGGGAACAAAACGGGTTTTAAAGTAAAGGGGCTGATAGCCTCGGAAGAACAAAAATGACGACATGGCCGTCAGGAGGCGGGACTAAGGAGCCAAAAACCAATCACAATGCTGAATTTATGATTGAAGCCAATGAAAATTATGGACGGAAAGTGGGCGGAGCTTCCCCTAGCTATAGTGTACACTGCAAGCCTCGCAAAGCGAGCAGCGCGTTGCGCTGCAACGCTATGCGAGACCTAAAAAGGGAGTTTGGAGGCTTTTCACTGCCAGGACATGTGAAACATAAAATATATATGGCCTACTTTTTTAAATACCATATACCTTGCCCTATGGGCATTTAGGGTCCTACCTTAGACGGGACTTATAAGTATTAAAGAGGAAGGTTTAGGCCTGGCAAAAAGTTTATTTTTCCAGGTCGAATTGGCAGTTTTTAATACTGCACACCCAGGCCTGGAGACATGTTTGCATTGTCACTTTAGTGGTGGCACAATAAGTGCTGCAGTCCAGTAGGAACATTTAGCTTACAGGACCTGGGTACGCTTTGGTACATATACTAAGCGCTTATAGATAAGTTAAAATATGCCAATCAGGTGGCCAGCCAATTTCAACATGTTTGAGGGGTCAGAGCATGTGCACTGGGGCCTGGTTAGCGGTGCCCCAGTGTGCAGAGTCAAGAACCCATCAGCATCATTAAAAAAAATGGGGGTGTCCATGCATTTTCGTACAAAGTGCCAGAGTGACTTACTGGCTGAGGGTGAGGGTGGGGTTGCATCTGGCTTCTCGGGAGTCAGGCAAAGGAGCCACATATCACTGACATCTCAGATTTGAGATAGCCTCCATGGCACAGACCATGCTGGGTAAGCAAATCAGAATCTCTGATGATCGCTGGCTACACCAGTAGGAGACTACCTGGGTACCCAGCAGGTTGAACGTCTGGGTTAGTTGGCAATCTAATTTAGATACTGGTAGGCTTTGCTTTATAAAATTGAAGTGTGATGATTATGGAAAACTGGCAAATGGTTTGTTCCTTAGGTCATTTGATGTTAGCAAAATCATACTGGCAGAACATGAAGGAGGTTAGCATTCCTTAAGATTGTATGGGATGGGACTGCAGTAAGTACCATCCCGCGGCCACTCCTCTTGATAGGAGGCCAATGACTGGTCTGCCTTCCCAACCACTGAGCATGGCCAGCGTATGGCTCAAAGTTCTCCAGCTCGCCAATCGTTGCTGCTGTTTAGACAAACTGTAAACTCGTTCTACCCTTCTATTAGTAGACCATTGAGATTAAATACTATTTTTCTAGTAATTTTTTAGTAATTGTCACAAGTATGCCTAGCTGCTGCAGGTGTAGTAAGCCCCAAATATGTGACTACTAGACATCTTATCAGCCCAGAAACTATTTAAAGTTTTGATGGTTGCTTGTAAACCACTCAGCCTGGACTAACCCTTGATTCACCATTGTTCATGGTGGGAGCTCTTTAACAAAACAGTTCCTTACCTTCTTCAGGCCTTTCCCAAAGGTGCAGAAGACTGGCTGTGGCAGAGGAGACTTCCTTTCTGCCCTAATTAATCTCCCCAGTAAAAGAAAAAACATTTGAAAAAGCCAGTAGGTCTAGGGTGGCTGCCAGCCTTATGGCTTTGTCAATGCTTGTCTTGTTTTGTCTTGGCATTTGCAAAATGTTATTGTTTCTGAAAGCTACTGAGTCCTCACCAATATAAAAAATTAAAAAAACTACAAGCAAAATTGTTTTTTGATCTCAATAAGCATGCATTACCATAGCAGTCTTTGGCACTGAAGGAAACTACTAAGTGAGCAGATGTGCTCCTCGTGAAAGAGGAGAAAATACCACCACTCACAGTGAAGTTCGCCAATGGCTGAAATGAGATGCCCATTGTCACATGCTGTATGCCGCAGTGGACAGAATTTAAATGTGAATGACCCAAAGAACAGACCAATGGTTGAAGAGGGCTGGCTGAAAGCTCTTATAAGTAAGTATATCATCTGTTCAATTTTAGTAAAATCAAAAGGCCTTGGCTAAAGCCAGACATAAAAAATATAAGAAAATTCAGATGCACATATTGCAGGACTGTTGCTTCTAACCCTCACCCACGTTTTGTGCAGGAAACGGCAAAGGTCAGATGCAAGTGAGGGCTGATTCACTCAGATGCAAGTGTGTGCTCGCTCCCTCTCAAGCAGCATGATGCCACCACTGTTAATGTATGCCCATGAATTCATAGCTCCATTTGTTATGGGGTCAAGAGACCCTCTCAACAATGCACTGTATATATAGTCTCTTCGGGATGTCTGTTAAAGAGCCTCACGAGAGAGTGGAGACAAATTATCGTATGCCTACCAGTTTCCCTTCTTTCTGCCTTCCTCCTGTGGACAGTGGTTGGTTGGTGCATGCTCTATAATGAGGAATGCATTGGTTCATCCGGATAATCTGGTATTTGTATATGTGATGCCCAGTGCACATGCAAGAATTCCCCTACTCAGTACACCAGCAGACAAAATCGGTCACCTCATCACATTGGGGGCCTCATTTACAAGAAACTGACGCATCAGCATTGATGCGCCAGTTTCCTTGCAAGGAAACTGGTGCATCGATGCTGATGCGTACTGAGTAGGGGAATTCTTGCATGTGCACTGGGCATCACATATACAAATACCAGATTATCCGGATGAACCAATGCATTCCTCATTATAGAGCATGCCCCAACCAACCACTGTCCACAGGAGGAAGGCAGAAAGCAGGGAAACCGGTAGGCATGCTATAATTTGTCTCCACTCTCTTGTGAGGCTCTTTAACAGACATCCCGAAGAGACTATATATACAGTGGTTCATCCGGATAATCTGGTATTTGTATATGTGATGCCCAGTGCACATGCAAGAATTCCCCTACTCAGTACACCAGCAGACAAAATCGGTCTCCTCATCACATTGGGGGCCTCATTTACAAGAAACTGACGCATCAGCATCGATGCACCAGTTTCCTTGCGCCTGTGCCAAATGTCCTTGTGACACCATGGATGCACTGTATTTACAAAACAGGGCTGCATGGCGCAAGGATGTAACAGATGCGTCAAAAATGCTGACAAATCTGTTGGCGCAAAAATGACGCACTGCTGGAGTTGGTCATAAAACCGATGAAACTCCAGCAATGCGTCAGAACACATAGGCGAGTCCCATTATAAAAGCCCTGCGTAAATCCATATGCCTGGTCTGAGCAGGCTTAAGGATTTTGACACAGTCAAGTCATGGAGTGGCGCTGTGAAATCTTGTAAATTCCACTGAGCCACTTCTACGTGGCTTTTTTGCGTGGGTACGCCTACCCTGCATACATTATACCTGGTATAAGTATAATGTGACACAGGGCTCTACAAACTGATGTATTGGACCCAGTGCGTCAGTTTGTAGATATGGAGCAGTGTGGCGCACTGATTGCACCGCTGCTGCGTAAAAAAAAGTTACGCAGCGGTGGCACAAGATCCTCGTAAACGAGGCCCTGACTATTTACCAAGTGGGCCGCACAGAAAGGCATAGGAAAAGAATAGACGACAAAAAGTTGTTTCTGATTCTTCCCATAGTTGAACTATAGCGGATTGTGCATTGCAAATATACTTAAAAAATGTTTGTCTGTTAGTTGTTTTACATTCGCACAATTGATTTAATTTATGTCACAAAAGAGAAGCAAGATAACACTCCACTCGTGCTCTAAAATATAAAACCATGGACCGAGGTACACTCACAAATTATGCTCTACAGTTTTATTGTTTTTAATTAATCAAGCTCTGTATTTTTTGGTGCCCCTCTTCTGCCTCCTTTGCCTGAACAGTTCACTATTTTGTTCACAAGAGTAAAGTAAATGGATCATTCAGTTTCAAAGGGGTTTATATTGTGGCAGCTTTCAGGTCTCATTTCATCCTTGTTCCGTCTGCTGATAAAATGAAGTCAGCTGTTTCCTCCTGTTTAAGTTGTAACAATTGCAAATCAGTCAAAATGTCACATCGGTTTACTAGGATGCTGTTAAAGAAAGCTTTGATGGTCAGCAATGTCACCAAAAGTTAGCAGAGTGAGACAGAATATGCACATGCCATGACACCATAAATTGTGATTTAGAGTACAGTTTGGGAAACATGGACAATTATGTGAAGGCCTGGGAAAAACGGCTAAATAGCATGCACGAAAGACATAGAATAATGACCATATACAATATATACATTCTAATTGATCAAAACTAACTTCTAAATTTCTTGACTACTTAAAATGACATATTTTCTCCTGACACTTCTATGTAATCCTAAGAAACAGGTGATTCCTCTTTGAGTAATGATTTTATTATGTTGACGTGTTACGCCCTCATAGGTTTGCCCACCAGATAGAACAGCCCTATGTTAGTGTCACTTTTTATATTGTGCTTCCCATTCCCCTATAGTCATTTACATGTGTCCAGCTGGTGGACTTTGGGACTTGTAGTTCTATACACTCTGTTACTGACACATGTACAAAAATGTCAACATCTTCCAAAGCTTCCAATCACAACCATACAATATTCAAGCTATCCCCCCAACCTCTTTTTGTACCATCTAAGGAACAGGCAGAGACAAAACTCATCAGCGAACACACTCTCTACCTCATCACTTACCATCTCAGGCACCTCACTTACACCTCTACCGCAGTCATACCACCGTCGCCAGACTGACCACTCTTGCTCACACACATATTCTCCAACCCACCTACATATGCTCATCCTACTTCTCTTCAATCTTCCCAACTAACTCCCCAATTCATATCAGGCTCTCCCCATACTGCAATATTTACTCCTTACCAACCAACTACCATGGTGTCCTTCTCACCCCAAATCACACACATCACCAAGACCACGCCACCCTCACTCTACCCCACACACTTCGGGCCTGATTCACAGAACTAACTTACGTCAAAAACGTAAACGTAAAGTTAATACTATTCTGTGAATACCAAAATGAGTAAGTGTATTCTGTGAATACCTAAAAAGTACTAACTTTACGTTTACGTTTACGTTTACGTTTTTGACGTAAGTTAGTTCTGTGAATCAGGCCCAGCAACAATACTACGAACACTATTGCCAAACTCACAAATTCCACCTACACATTACAGTGGCAGTGTAACCAACATGCACCACCCTCACCTGGTTAAAATGCCACTTGCATCAACCTATAGCCAAGTTGCATTCACCTATAGCCAAGTTCTCTTAGATCACGCTACTGCTCCAAATTCACATCATACATCTCAATGGGGAACCAGAAACAGGCTTCACCCTCATGATGTACACACCGCTCACTAGTCCAACACATTTTGTAGACGTGTCTATCCCTTGCACAGAGCCTATTCGGAACAACCCCCCTCCTTCACCAATGAACAATGTCATATAATATGGCACAGTGACTAATCCCACCAGTCTGAACATTTACCTCGATAGCTTCCACTGAAACTCACCTCCTGTCCCCCACTGAACAATGACTTACAACATGCCCCCAAGTCTGACCACCCCTCACTCCCTAACTGGAACAGATGTCACACCAGGATGACACCGTTAACCACAACATTCTGCTAAACACTTTAAGTACATGAATGGGTCTGAGAGGGACAATCCTCAAATGGTTCTCCTCCTACCTCAACAATCGCTTCCAACAAATTAAACCAAAGGACTTCCTATCAAAGCCAACCCATGTCAACCAAAGAGTTCCTTAAGACTCCATCCTAGCCCGGCCTTCTTTATCCTATACATGGACCCCTTACCACGGTTTTCCACCAGGCCAAAATACAGTACCATCTTTATGCTGATGATGCTCAACTCTACTTCAAAAGCACCACTCCAGAGGATATGATCCATCTCAGCCAAACACTGACAAAATATCAGGCACGGCTCTCAACTATCCACTTAAAACTAAACTCACTGAAGACTCACTCCTTTCTCATCTCCACCCACTTCCCCCTTCAACCCACCCTCAATACACAACTGACTTCCACCACCTTAATGCCCTCTATTGCTTTCCGAAAACTATTGACTGTACGAAATCTTTCAGAATCTCCCTTAACAAACACATAAACATGATCACCCACATCAACTCCACCACCAAAGTTGCACTATACCAATTCAGGCTTCTTAGGTAAATTAAGCCATTCATTACATTACCAGACCTCCAAAATGTGGTACAAGCCCTTGTAATCTTCAGACTAGAATATGTTAATGCAGTGTTTACCTGTACTCCCAAATCTCAACTAGCACCACTAAGTGCTATGCTCAGCTCTGCAGCAAGACTAGTAATTGGAACAAGTCACTTAGATCACATTACTCCCGCTCTCATCACTTTAAAGTCGCTACATATCGAAGCATGTTGCATCCTTCAGATAGTCTGTGTCACACACAAAGCTCTACACTATGGAATCCCAAAATACCTGGCACTTATCTCACACTATCCATTGGAATCTACACACTGAGAAGCTCAAACTCTCTACTACTTGAACCACGCAGATTAAAAAAGGAAAGCACCTACTCTTGATCCTTCACTAGCAGTGCATCCAGGATATGGAGCTCCCTACCTCCAGAGATCCACACAAACCCTTCCTCTCTGACTTTCAAGAAGAATATGAAAGCTCTACCGTTGGCAAGATACTTAGTGCAGTGATTTATTTGATTATGTGACGGTTGGCTGTAGCTATATCGGATTGGCCATACTACTTGTAACCTAACACTGTGAACTGCTTGGATGCATCCAACATAACTGTAGCATACTGACATAACTGAGATACCTATAAATCTATGCTTACACTGTTACCTACCTGTTTATATAATAAAGCTTTGCCTAAACAGCATACTACCTGGAATCTACAAATGTAGACTTCTTAGAAGCATCGTACGCAACAGTAGCATTACTTGTACATTTCAGCTTACACTGTTACCTACCACTAAATAGTGTAATTTATTGAACCAACATGATCAAACCGTAACCCACCTGCATAAGTAACCTACCTGCGTAAGGTGTAACCAGCATGCTTAAACTGCTAGTTACCTGTAAATATTCTGCTACTTTGTATTCTGTATGTTATCTTATTCAGTACAGTGCTCTGATACGTTCGGGGGAGAGTGAGGTGGGTACAGGAGAGTGCATGTGAAATGGCAGGTAGCGCAGAAGAATGTACCTTCCTCAACACCATTAAGTGGCAACAGTTTTGTTATGTTTTGCTTGCAATGAGTCTGTATTAACACTCGTATTTGTGGTTAATTGTAAATCTACCAACAGGAGTACTACTGTGGGTCCAGGAGAGAATTAACACCAGGTATGTTATGAATTGAAGCCACACCACTGGTATGATTTGAACAAGGAGGCAACCGAAGTATCCCAAGAAGAGTGCTCCTCGTAGGAACAAACTTGACCATTATGCAATCATCAAGTTCCCGCGTACCACAGAGTCTACCATGAAGAAGATTGAAAATAACAACACACTGGTCTTCATTGTTGATGTCAAGGCTAACAAACACCAGATCAAACAGGCTGTAAAGAAGCTTTATTATATTGACGTTGCCATGGTCAAATTGCATGACATAAAATATGTTTTGAATTGTAGAATGGAAGCGGCAGCACTAAGTATATGGAAATGTGGGACATCAGGCATGATTTATAAATAGATGGAGTGGTGAAGTAGGATGCCAAACAGATTTTTGATGTTGTATGCAGAACATCATGTTTGATATTAGACCTTGCAGCATTTCTGCAAATGTGGTAATAAAAGTCATGTCTGCTTCCTGTGCCATGCATTGTTATAATCACAGTGTAAGGCATGTGGTGGCTGGACCACCAATACATATATAAACAACAATTGCCACACATGTACTTCTGTGTAAACTGTTTGAGACAGTCACCTCCTATGAATTAGGGAACTGAATGTGAATAAATGACAAAAATAACATGAATAACATTCTTTATTAATGCCAGTGATCAAGCCCATGTATATGATAAAGTACACATTACACTGAGTCATTTACATTCATTGAATGAAATTGAAAGTAGGAAAAAGAAGCAGCAGAATGTAGCAGAAGAAACACCTGTGATCAATCTGTGACAGAACATATTCACAAAAGTTAATAACAATGATGTTTCAGTTTCGTAGTCGATAAGAAGCATAAACAAAAGCTGTAATAACCAAGACTGTGATTAAATTACACATGATGGGGATAATATGTCAGATTTCATCACTTTATTGTGAATCCTATCTCATTAATGTGGTAAGCCAGAGTCTAGAAATAAAGGATCTATTGTCTGAATAAAGTCTAGAGATCAATCAAATCGTGTGGGCCCTCTCATGCAAGTGTCAACATGTTTTGACCCCACTGTTGTTTCGGGAGACTCCTCAGGACGGGGACTTGGGCATCATATTGTTGCCTGTGAAGCTGTTTTTCTGGACAAAAACAAGGGTAATTCTATAAGGAAAAACACAGAGTTAACCACCATTAACACAATGGTTGGGGCGAAAGAATGGTTGCTGAGGGCCACAGTGTGAAATAATGTATTTATCGCAATTGAATGGCTTCATGTTACAGAGAATGGGTAGTCCTACTTGCAGCGGCGGGTCCTCTGCTAAGACGAGGAGCATTGCCCCACACGAAAAACAAAATGTTATTATCATTTTATTTTTACGGTACTCGCTCAGTTTTGTTTAAGGGGCGGGTGGGGCTGGGCTGTCAGCCAGCAGGGGGAGGAGTGGTATGTACACTTAAGTGCGCTTGACGATTTGGCCAGCCGTCTCGGACCACAGCGCTCAGACCAATCACGACGCTGCTATCAGCAGCATCGTGATTGGCTGGGAGAGCCAGGGAGCCTGGGTGCTTCCTATTCTGACGGAAGAAGAACGTAGGAGAGGCGGCGGGCAAGTAGGTGCGATTTTCTTTTGTTTTTTTTAACCCCCCCACATGCCCCCATGCTCGCCTCACCACCACGGCCCCATAGCAGCCACCACTGCCTACTTGTGACCTGTATTGAAAAAAAGAAAGTTGTGATCAATGTCCTACCCTGATGACATCTTCTGCTTTTGGTCTGGCATGAAAAATGACCTCAAACAAATAATACTTTGGTCAATGAAAGATTGCCAGACATCATATTTAAAATAAGAATCAAATGCATTGACATTAGGATATATGTTGAAGAAGGACACCTGGGCACCATTCTGTATACCAAACCAACCAAATGTAACAGCACAATCAGATATGACACCTTCCACCCCCGCAGTCTCAAAGATAACTTACCATATGGGCTATTTCTCAGAATCTGCAGACACTGTTCTTCTAAAAATGAATACTTCACAAATGCTAATAATTAGTGGTGCCGAAAGAAAGAAATTGAGATTTTTGGAATTTTAGTCCTATTGAAGGCCATCTCAGATGCAGTAAATGCTCACTTTGTTTCCAGACACTAGAAGGCACAGAAATTAGGCATTCTGGAAAGAAGATACCTCATCGAACCTTTTCTTATTGCAAAACAAAATGTTTTGTATACAGCATTATATGACCATATGGTAACTCTACATTGGCAAAACTAACCAAGAAAAAAGTAAACAATTATGCCAACACAAATCACGCAACAGATGTGGAGCACTCAATGCTACACTGGTGCAACTTCTCCAAGAATTTTCCAACAAAAATTAGACTAAAGAGGAGGAGATGGCAATCACCTTTTGATGAAAAACAGAAGCTCTTGCCATTCTTCAATTCAACACTATTGTTTCAGGCCTTAACGAAATGGATAAAATCCAGAACCTTTGATCCATCCTTTCCTACAGCAGCACCTGAAATCATAATTTGAATACTTTTTTTATTAAAATCACTTATAGAATTTTCCCCACTCGCATTATAACTGACATGTCCGCCAGACAGTCGTCCCTACCTACATAATTTTCTAACACCCCATCATTAATATAATATATTTATAAACTGCTTATAACGTTACATGCATAAACTGCACCATGGGAAACTACAATCCCCATGATCCTTGTAAACAGAACTACAAAAATTGTTATATGTGATTGGTCCAGGCTTCCCGTGTCTCAGTTCCAATTTTCATCAAATTTTGCTTAGATTAAATACTGTGCCTAGAATATATACATTAAGTTTTGGGACTTCGCCCCACTTCTTTTAATTCAATTGTACACGCTTCCCCACCTGAACTTATTACTCACTACCACTCATAATCTAAGAGAAATACACTTTCCATTATCCATTGTGGCAAGACTACAATTCCCATTATCCTTTACTCATTACTCATATGTGATTTGTCTAGATTCTAGGTCTCTGACAGGAAATAAAAGCAGGACTTAAAAACGTGGTTTTCATCATCCAACTTCTCTCAATGACTCGGTTGCCTACCACGGAGATATTGGGGCCAAGATAAACAGATGGTGGGCAATCCTCAGTGAAATATGGGACTCTTTGCCCCTTCTCTTAGATCCTCCAGGGTAAGTCCAGAAACAAACGTTCTTATTGGCTGTAAAAGTGCTCTTGTTGTTTCATACAATTTGAATGTTTGATTCACATTTTTTCAACACAGTGGGCTGTGATTTTTTTCAGCAGCCCATTCTATTTAAATTTGAGTTGGATACACAGAAGGTATATCCCCACAGGGTATTCAGCATGCTCACACTGTATGTTAGGTTTCCACAACTTTACGAATTTAACTCTTTTTTTCTAATCCAGGTCACAATGAGAATTACCCATTCTGTGTAACACGGGGCATTCAACTGCGATAAGTAATTTATGTCACACTGTGGCCATCCGCACGCATTCTTTTGCTCTGAAAACAGCGTAAATTATGGTTAAATCTCTTCCTTCCATCTACAATCACCCTTGCCCCTTTCTGAAGAACCATTTCACACAAAAACACAATGCCCAATTTTGCCGTCCTGATGCGACCACGGAAGAACAGTGGGGTCAAAACACGTTGTCACTTTCATGCCAGGACCAAAGCAATTTGATTGATCTCTAGACTTTATTTAGACAATACATCTTTTATTTCTGGACTCTGGACTAACACTTTAATGAGATGGGATTAACAATAATGTGATGCAGTCTGACTAATCATGCACATCATGTGTACTTACATTCTTGGACTTGCCATTACAGCTTCTGTTTATGTCTCTTACTGACTACGAAATTGAGAAATCATTCTAATTAGCTTATGTGGACACGTTCTGTTACTGACAGATCTTGAGTGATGGCTGCTTCATTTTCTCCCTGTTTCCTTTCTCATTCAGTTAATGTAAATGAAACAGTATAATGTTTACTCTGTAATGTGTTTTTGCTTGATCACTGGCATTGATAAAGAATTGTATTAACTTTATTGCTGCGATTTATACACATTCTGTTCCCTAATTCACAGTAGATGATTGTCAGAAACAGTTTACAAAGGAGAGCGTGGGTGGCAAGTGTTGCTGTGAGTAATCACAGATCATCTTGTCAACTTTCAGCATCCTGATTAGCTATGACTGGAGCTGATTCAGCCCATAAAGTATTTAGATGAGCATGGTATATGTAGTCAGCAATGTAAAGTGAAAAGAACAGATTTGTGCATATGGCACTTTGCAAGCATTTAATGGTTCTTCATTGCACAGTTTTGGGAACTGAGCGCCGAACAGAACTGACACAGATTTTTTAAAATTATTTACATTTTAGTCTACTGACAGGTAGGAAATCTTAGAGAGTTAGGCGTCTGCTAAAAAGATCTGTGTGAAAACTGCAGCCACTGCAGTCACTTAGAAGCTTATTCAGCTGTCATCCTTCTGATGACAATAAACTGGCTTTGTGTTGGGTAATAGTTTCATCTGTTATTGCAGTGCTTGGAAGTGGAAGCAATTCGACATGAAGTGCCCGCTTATATATCACACACACACACACACCCACGCACACACACACACATACGCACACTATATATATATTCACAAAAAAAATCAAAGGTTAAGTAATGTTATAGTTAGGTGAAAAGTTTTCTCATCAAGAATTTCACTGCAAATGTTGCAGTGATATTATCAATGATGTCATATAAGATTTCATGAGTGATGTAATATGTGGGGTAATTACCAGTGCATGGCGAGGGCATGAGTTACCACAGGGCACGAATTATAGTTACTTGAGATAAGTATAACAGGTCAATTTCAGTTTTTATTTTAGTTTGAAATGATACATTGTTACTGAACATTTTACTTAAATAGAATGTTACTTTAACCTTTGATTTTTCAGTGAATTTCTACGTTTTTTCAACTTGCAGTAATATTTTGTTACCATACGGAAAGCCAACCCCTTGCTGCGCATGGCTTTTGGCCGTGCACGGCAGGGGGTTGGCCACAGGACCTAGCATGTGACCAGGCCCTGTGGCCATCCCACTGGCAGGCAGCTGACCTCAGATGCGCATAGCCTTTGGCCAATACAATTAAATTGGGTAGGGGCCATGCAGCCCCATCCCTCAACCTTCTTGGCCCTCGGGGACCCCAATCCCTGAGGCAAAATTCTAAGGGGAGGTAGGCACACAGCCCCTCCTCCCTGAGCTTCATTAGGCCCAGCGGTCCTCAACCCACCTGGACCAAATATACTTGAAAAGTGGAGGAGGGCTGCACGGCCCCCATCCTCAAGCCGTATTAAGCCTCGGAGACTCCATCCCCGGGGCCACATTTTATTATAAAGGGGAGGGGGCCACACGGCCACTCCTCGAACCTTTATAGGCCCCGGGGACCCCGTCTTTGTGGCCCCACTCCCTGAGCCTCTTTTGCCCCTGGGACCCCATCCCGGTGGATGGGAGGGGGCATGCAGCCCCCTTTCTCGAGCCTTAATAGGCCCCTGGGACCCCATCCCCTGGGGCTGACTGCAATAAAAAAGATTGAAAAAGGGCAGGGAGGCTGAGTCACCTCCCTCCCCGAGCCTTTTATGGCCCTGAGGACACATTCCCCTGGGGCCGTCTGTTTTTTAAAATGGGAGTGGGTGCACGACTAACCTCTCAGAGCCTATTTTGGCGCAGAGGACCCCATCCCCCGGGGCCTCCATTAATAATAGGTGGGTGCCTCCGTGTCCACCCAGGGCACCCATCAAACACCATGTTGGCGGCCACAGCGGGAGCCCCGGGACCCCCTTAGCCCCAGCCAGGTCCCTCATGGTGTGGGAGCCAGCATTGCTCCCACCGGGAGGGAGCTGCTTTTTACATGCTCCCTCTGCGCGGGAGCAATATGTGTTTTGTTTTCCTGACCGCATCAGTGCGGGCAGGGAAGCAGAAAACTAGTCTGCTCACAACAGGTGGGAGCATTTTTAAAGCTCCCGCCAGCTGGGAGCAGACTTGTATATTTGCTCCCGTTTGGTGGGAGATTAAAAAATGTCCTAGCTATCGTAACGGAAAGTTTCAATTCTATTAAGGACTCGGAGGCGAGGATTATGCCTTCTCTCTTCACTTTTATTAACAGCAGCCAATTTTTAAAACAACAAAACTACATTTCCCATGAACCCTTGGGAAACTTGTAGTAAAAGAAAAGTGTCCAATTAGGAACAGTCCTGGATCCTCCAATCAGGGACACTCCAGCTCCAACATAGTCTGTCCTCACTGGCCCTTCATTCTCTTTCATCGCGCGAAGTCAGCCGTTAGATCACTTTCATGCGTCCTGTTTATTCGCATCCGAACCTACGAGGACAAAGGTACATCGTCACTCAACGAACAGGTATACGTCAAGCCTGTAAACCAAAAGCAGTGAGGCAGATTTCCACACAAAATGACAATGAAATCAGAACTCTCAACAGTCTAGAATCAAACTGAGATACTTACTCCAATACGGGGTGGGTAATCTTCATCCAAAAACCTAGGGCGGGAAAATCCTCGTTTCCGAGTCCTTAATAGAATTGAAACTTTCCATTACGATAGCTAGGAAATGTTTCATTCTATGTCAGGACTGGAGGCGAGGATTATGCTAGTTTAAAGCTTGCTCACCACGAGGTGAGCCATGCCCAGCACTGGCTTGAAGTAGAACCTTTTAAAGGTAGAGTTCGAAGACCAATTCGCCGCATTGAGGAAATCCTCTAAACGGGCACTCAAGCCAAATGCTTTCGAGGCCATTGCTGATGAGGCAAGCGATATCGACTGCAAGCTGTGCAAGCTTTCCGCATATGAGAGACATCTTTACCAGTAAAGGAGTTGCTCCTGTTCAGTGTAGGGTGCGTTCCTACCAGAGGGGCAAGTTGGAGCTTTATGTAAATTGCGGCAGCCCTTGCCGCGAGGAACGCACCACCCCGTGAGGACTGGGGGCCACGGGGCATGATGTTCAATCTGCCTCGCATTGTGGGACACGGAACTTGGATTTATGATGAACCCGTATGCGGAGGCCCATTAAGATCTTTGAGCGATCGCTAACACAGCAGGAAGAAAGGTGTACCTATTCAGGGTTTATAACTGTAACACACTACGTGATCCAGAATCCTTTGCTCATCAGCGGGCGTGGTATTAAATAAAATGAAGGTGTGTTCGAGAAAGACGTTGTTGTCGAGCCTCTGAGGAAGAAGCATTTGGGCTTTGAAATGCATTAGGCGATATCGACTGCAAGCTGTGCAAGCTTTCCGCATATGAGAGACATCTTTACCAGTAAAGGAGTTGCTCCTGTTCGGTGCAGAGTGCAATCCTGCCAGAGGGGCAAGTTGGAGCTTTATGTAAATCGTGGCAGACCTTGCCGTGAGGAACGCACCACCCCGTGAGGACTGGGGGCCACGGGGCATGATATTTAATCTGCCTCGCATTGTGGGACACGGAACTTGGATTTATGATAAACCCGTATGCGGAGGCCCATCCAGGGCTTTGAGCGATCGCTAACACAGCAGGAAGAAAGGTGTACCCATTCAGGGTTTATAACTGTAACACACTACGTGATCCAGAATCCTTTGCCCATCAGAGGGCGTGGTATTAAATAAAATGAAGGTGTGTTCGAGAAAGACGTTGTAGTCGAGCCTCTGAGGAAGAAGCATTTGGGCTTTGAAACGCGTTAGGCGATATCGACTGCAAGCTGTGCAAGCTTTCCACATATGAGAGACATCTTTACCAGTAAAGGAGTTGCTCCTGTTCGGTGTAGAGTGCGTTCCTGCCAGAGGGGCAAGTTGGAGCTTTATGTAAATCGCGGCAGCCCTTGCTGCGAGGAACGCACCACCCCATGAGGACTGAGGCCACGGGGCATGATATTCAATCTGCCTCGCATTGTGGGACACGGAACTTGGATTTATGATGAACCCGTATGCGGAGGCCCATCCAGGGCTTTGATATATCGCTAACACAGCAGGAAGAAAGGTGTACCCATTCAGGGTTTATAACTGTAACACACTACGTGATCCAGAATCCTTTGCCCATCAGAGGGCTTGGTATTAAATAAAATGAAGGTGTGTTCGAGAAACACGTTTTTGTCGAGCCTCTGAGGAAGAAGCATTTGGGCTTTGAAACGCGTTATGCGATATCGACGGCAAGCTGCGCAAGCTTTCTGCATATGAGAGACATCTTTACCAGTAAAGGAGTTGCTCCTGTTCGGTGTAGAGTGCGTTCCTGCCAGAGGGGCAAGTTGGAACTTTATGTAAATCTCTGCAGCCCTTGCCGCGAGGAACGCACCACCCCGTGAGGACTGGGGGCCATGGGGCATGATATTCAATCTGCCTAGCATTTTGGGACACGGAACTTGGATTTATGATGAACCCTTTTGCGGAGGACCATCCAGGGCTTTGAGCGATCTCTAACACAGCAGGAAGAAAGGTGTACCCATTCAGGGTTTATAACTGTAACACACTACGTGATCCAGAATCCTTTGCCCATCAGAGGGCGTGGTATTAAATAAAATGAAGGTGTGGTCGAGAAACACGTTGTTGTCGAGCCTCTGAGGAAGAAGCATTTGGGCTTTGAAACGCGTTAGGCGATATCGACTGCAAGCTGTGCAAGCTTTGCGCATATGAGAGACATCTTCACCAGTAAAGGAGTTGCTCCTGTTCGGTGTAGAGTACGTTCCTGCCAGAGGGGCAAGTTGGAGCTTTATGTAAATCGGGGCAGACCTTGCCGCGAGGAACGCACCACCCCGTGAGGACTGGGGGCCACGGGGCATGATATTCAATCTGCCTCGCATTGTGGGACACGGAACTTGGATTTATGATGAACCCGTATGCGGAGGCCCATCCAAGGCTTTTATATATTGCTAACACAGCAGGAAGAAAGGTGTACCCATTCAGGGTTTATAACTGTAACACACTACGTGATCCAGAATCCTTTGCCCATCAGAGGGCTTGGTATTAAATAAAATGAAGGTGTGTTCGAGAAACACGTTTTTGTCGAGCCTCTGAGGAAGAAGCATTTGCGCTTTGAAACGCGTCACAAAAGAGGATGATGGACGGAACGTTTGAGCCAATCAAACACTCACCCCCAGTCAACTGATCTGGGTTTAATCCATCATCATTCTTTAGCTCACTCCACCACCCCAGTTCAGACATGGCCATATGCAAATCAGTCTGACCCTGTGCCTCATGGGAACAGTCCAGCCCGAACTGCCAAGCCATGTCTTCCCTGGACCGGAAACAAGCATCCTAGGACCGGTTTCTGGCATTCCAGCCGTCATCAGCCAGGCTTGCTTGAATCCAGTGGCAAAGTGAGCAAGGGACCCATGTCTGGGCATACCCCCGCCAACTTAGGGCGAACAAAGCGATACAAAAGCGATATCGACTGCAAGCTGTGCAAGCTTTCCGCATATGAGAGACATCTTTACCAGTAAAGGAGTTGCTCCTGTTCGGTGTAGGGTGCGTTCCTACCAGAGGGGCAAGTTGGAGCGTTATGTAAATCGCGGAAGCCCTTGCCGCGAGGAACGCACCACCCCGTGAGGACTGGGGGCCATGGGGCATGATATTCAATCTGCCTAGCATTTTGGGACACAGAACTTGGATTTATGATGAACCCTTTTGCGGAGGCCCATCCAGAGCTTTGAGCGATCTCTAACACAGCAGGAAGAAAGGTGTACCCATTCAGGGTTTATAACTGTAACACACTACGTGATCCAGAATCCTTTGCCCATCAGAGGGCGTGGTATTAAATAAAATGAAGGTGTGGTCGAGAAACACGTTGTTGTCGAGCCTCTGAGGAAGAAGCATTTGGGCTTTGAAACACGTTAGGCGATATCGACTGCAAGCTGTGCAAGCTTTCCGCATATGAGAGACATCTACACCAGTAAAGGAGTTGCTCCTGTTCGCTGTAGAGTACGTTCCTGCCAGAGGGGCAAGTTGGAACTTTATGTAAATCTCTGCAGCCCTTGCCGCGAGGAACGCACCACCCCGTGAGGACTGGGGGCCACGGGGCATGATATTCAATCTGCCTAGCATTTTGGGACACGGAACTTGGATTTATGATGAACCCGTATGCGGAGGCCCATCCAAGGCTTTGATATATCGCTAACACAGCAGGAAGAAAGGTGTACCCATTCAGGGTTTATAACTGTAACACACTACGTGATCCAGAATCCTTTGCCCATAAGAGGGCTTGGTATTAAATAAAATGAAGGTGTGTTCGAGCAACACGTTTTTGTCGAGCCTCTGAGGAAGAAGCATTTGGGCTTTGAAACGCGTTAGGCGATATCGACTGCAAGCTGTGCAAGCTTTCCGCATATGAGAGACATCTTTACCAGTAAAGGAGTTGCTCCTGTTCGGTGTAGGGTGCGTTCCTACCAGAGGGGCAAGTTGGAGCTTTATGTAAATCACGGCAGCCCTTGCCGAGAGGAACGCACCACCCTGTGAGGACTGGGGGCCACGGGGCATGATGTTCAATCTGCCTCGCATTGTGGGACACGGAACTTGGATTTATGATGAACCCGTATGCAGAGGCCCATCCAGATCTTTGAGCGATCTCTAACACAGCAGGAAGAAAGGTGTACCCATTCAGGGTTTATAACTGTAACACACTACGTGATCCAGAATCCTTTGCCCATCAGAGGGCGTGGTATTAAATAAAATGAAGGTGTGTTCGAGAAACACGTTGTTGTCGAGCCTCTGAGGAAGAAGCAATTGAGCTTTGAAACGCGTTAGGCGATATCGACTGCAAGCTGTGCAAGCTTTCCGCATATGAGAGACATCTTCACCAGTAAAGGAGTTGCTCCTGTTCGGTGTAGAGTACGTTCCTGCCAGAGGGGCAAGTTGGAGCTTTATGTAAATCGTGGCAGCCCTTGCCGCGAGGAACGCACCACCCCGTGAGGACTGGGGGCCACGGGGCATGATATTCAATCTGCCTCGCATTGTGAAACACGGAACTTGGATTTATGATGAACCCGTATGCGGAGGCCCATCCAGGGCTTTGATATATCGCTAACACAGCAGGAAGAAAGGTGTACCCATTCAGGGTTTATAACTGTAACACACTACGTGATCCAGAATCCTTTGCCCATCAGAGGGCTTAATATTAAATAAAATGAAGGTGTGTTCGAGAAAAACGTTTTTGTCGAGCCTCTGAGGAAGATGCATTTGGGCTTTGAAACGCGTTAGGCGATATCGACTGCAAGCTGTGCAAGCTTTCCGCATATGAGAGACATCTTTACCAGTAAAGGAGTTGCTCCTGTTCGGTGTAGGGTGCGTTCCTACCAGAGGGGCAAGTTGGAGCTTTATGTAAATCGCGGCAGCCCTTGCCGCGAGGAATGCACCACCCCGTGAGGACTGGGGGCCACGGGGTATGATGTTCAATCTGCCTCGCATTGTGGGACACGGAACTTGGATTTATGATGAACCCGTATGCGGAGGCCCATCCAGGGCTTTGTGCGATCGCTAACACAGCAGGAAGAAAGGTGTACCCATTCAGGGTTTATAACTGTAACACACTACGTGATCCAGAATCCTTTGCCCATCAGAGGGCGTGGTATTAAATAAAATGAAGGTGTGTTCGAGAAACACGTTGTTGTCGAGCCTCTGAGGAAGAAGCATTTGGGCTTTGAAACGCGTTAGGCGATATCGACTGCAAGCTGTGCAAGCTTTCTGCATATGAGAGACATCTTTACCAGTAAAGGAGTTGCTCCTGTTCGGTGTAAAGTGCGTTCCTGCCAGAGGGGCAAGTTGGAACTTTATGTAAATCTCTGCAGCCCTTGCCGCGAGGAACGCACCACCCCGTGAGGACTGGGGGCCATGGGGCATGATATTCAATCTGCCTAGCATTGTGGGACACGGAACTTGGATTTATGATGAACCCTTTTGCGGAGGACCATCCAGGGCTTTGAGCGATCTCTAACACAGCAGGAAGAAAGGTGTACCCATTCAGGGTTTATAACTGTAACACACTATGTGATCCAGAATCCTTTGCCCATCAGAGGGCTTAGTATTAAATAAAATGAAGGTGTGTTCGAGAAACACGTTTTTGTCGAGCCTCTGAGGAAGAAGCATTTGGGCTTTGAAACGCGTTAGGCGATATCGACTGCAAGCTGTGCAAGCTTTCCGCATATGAGAGACATCTTTACCAGTAAAGGAGTTGCTCCTGTTCGGTGTAGGGTGCGTTCCTACCAGAGGGGCAAGTTAGAGCTTTATGTAAATCGCGGCAGCCCTTGCCGCGAGGAACGCACCACCCCGTGAGGACTGGGGGCCACGGGGCATGATGTTCAATCTGCCTCGCATTGTGGGACACGGAACTTGGATTTATGATGAACCCGTATGCGGAGGCCCATCCAGATCTTTGAGCGATCGCTAACACAGCAGGAAGAAAGGTGTACCCATTCATTGTTTATAACTGTAACACACTACGTGATCCAGAATCCTTTGCTCATCAGAGGGCGTGGTATTAAATAAAATGAATGTGTGTTCGAGAAAGACGTTGTTGTCGAGCCTCTGAGGAAGAAGCATTTGGGCTTTGAAACGCGTTAGGCGATATCGACTGCAAGCTGTGCAAGCTTTCTGCATATGAGAGACATCTTTACCAGTAAAGGAGTTGCTCCTGTTCGGTGTAGAGTGCGTTCCTGCCAGTGGGGCAAGTTGGAGCTTTATGTAAATCGCGGCAGCCCTTGCCGCGAGGAACGCACCACCCCTTGAGGACTGGGGGCCACGGGGCATGATATTCAATCTGCCTAGCATTGTGGGACACGGAACTTGGATTTATGATGAACCCGTATGCGGAGGCCCATCCAAGGCTTTGATATATAGCTAACACAGCAGGAAGAAAGGTGTACCCATTCAGGGTTTATAACTGTAAAACACTACGTGATCCAGAATCCTTTGCCCATCAGAGGGCGTGGTATTAAATAAAATGAAGGTGTGGTCGAGAAACACGTTGTTGTCGAGCCTCTGAGGAAGAAGCATTTGGGCTTTGAAACGCGTTAGGCGATATCGACTGCAAGCTGTGCAAGCTTTCCGCATATGAGAGACATCTTCACCAGTAAAGGAGTTGCTCCTGTTCGGTGTAGAGTACGTTCCTGCCAGAGGGGCAAGTTGGAGCTTTATGTAAATCGCGGCAGCCCTTGCTGCGAGGAACGCACCACCCCGTGAGGACTGGGGGCCACGGGGCATGATATTCAATCTGCGTCGCATTGTGGGACACGGAACTTGGATTTATGATGAACCCGTATGCGGAGGCCCATCCAAGGCTTTGATATATCGCTAACACAGCAGGAAGAAAGGTGTACCCATTCAGGGTTTATAACTGTAACACCCTACGTGATCCAGAATCCTTTGCCCATCAGAGGGCTTGGTATTAAATAAAATGAAGGTGTGTTCGAGAAACACATTTTTGTCGAGCCTCTGAGGAAGAAGCATTTGGGCTTTGAAACGTGTTAGGCGATATCGACTGCAAGCTGTGCAAGCTTTCCGCATATGAGAGACATCTTTACCAGTAAAGGAGTTGCTCCTGTTCGGTGTAGGGTGCGTTCCTACCAGAGGGGCAAGTTGGAGCGTTATGTAAATCGCGGCAGCCCTTGCCGCGAGGAACGCACCACCCCGTGAGGACTGGGGGCCACGGGGCATGATGTTCAATCTGCCTCGCATTGTGGGACACGGAACTTGGATTTATGATGAACCCGTATGCGGAGGCCCATCCAGATCTTTGAGCGATCTCTAACACAGCAGGAAGAAAGGTGTACCCATTCAGGGTTTATAACTGTAACACACTACGTGATCCAGAATCCTTTGCCCATCAGAGGGCGTGGTATTAAATAAAATGAAGGTGTGTTCGAGAAACACGTTGTTGTCGAGCCTCTGAGGAAGAAGCATTTGGGCTTTGAAACGCGTTAGGCGATACCGACTGCAAGCTGTGCAAGCTTTCCGCATATGAGAGACATCTTCACCAGTAAAGGAGTTGCTCCTGTTCGGTGTAGAGTACGTTCCTGCCAGAGGGGCAAGTTGGAGCTTTATGTAAATCGCGGCAGCCCTTGCCGCGAGGAACGCACCACCCCGTGAGGACTGGGGGCCATGGGGCATGATGTTCAATCTGCCTCGCATTGTGGGACACGGAACTTGGATTTATGATGAACCCGTATGCGGAGGCCCATCCAGATCTTTGAGCGATCGCTAACACAGCAGGAAGAAAGGTGTACCCATTCATTGTTTATAACTGTAACACACTACGTGATCCAGAATCCTTTGCTCATCAGAGGGCGTGGTATTAAATAAAATGAATGTGTGTTCGAGAAAGACGTTGTTGTCGAGCCTCTGAGGAAGAAGCATTTGGGCTTTGAAACGCGTTAGGCGATATCGACTGCAAGCTGTGCAAGCTTTCTGCATATGAGAGACATCTTTACCAGTAAAGGAGTTGCTCCTGTTCGGTGTAGAGTGCGTTCCTGCCAGTGGGGCAAGTTGGAGCTTTATGTAAATCGTGGCAGCCCTTGACGCGAGGAACGCACCACCCCGTGAGGACTGGGGGCCACGGGGCATGATATTCAATCTGCCTAGCATTGTGGGACACGGAACTTGGATTTATGATGAACCCGTATGCGGAGGCCCATCCAAGGCTTTGATATATAGCTAACACAGCAGGAAGAAAGGTGTACCCATTCAGGGTTTATAACTGTAACACACTACGTGATCCAGAATCCTTTGCCCATCAGAGGGCTTGGTATTAAATAAAATGAAGGTGTGTTCGAGAAACACGTTTTTGTCGAGCCTCTGAGGAAGAAGCATTTGGGCTTTGAAACGCGTTAGGCGATATCGACTGCAAGCTGTGCAAGCTTTCCGCATATGAGAGACATCTTTACCAGTAAAGGAGTTGCTCCTGTTCGGTGTAGGGTGCGTTCCTGCAGAGGGGCAAGTTAGAGCTTTATGTAAATCGCGGCAGCCCTTGCCGCAAGGAACGCACCACCCCGTGAGGACTGGGGGCCACGGGGCATGATGTTCAATCTGCCTCGCATTGTGGGACACGGAACTTGGATTTATGATGAACCCGTATGCGGAGGCCCATCCAGATCTTTGAGCGATCGCTAACACAGCAGGAAGAAAGGTGTACCCATTCAGGGTTTATAACTGTAACACACTACGTGATCCAGAATCCTTTGCTCATCAGCGGGCGTGGTATTAAATAAAATGAATGTGTGTTCGAGAAAGACGTTGTTGTCGAGCCTCTGAGGAAGAAGCATTTGGGCTTTGAAACGCGTTAGGCGATATCGACTGCAAGCTGTGCAAGCTTTCTGCATATGAGAGACATCTTCACCAGTAAAGGAGTTGCTCCTGTTCGGTGTAGAGTGCGTTCCTGCCAGAGGGGCAAGTTGGAACTTTATGTAAATCTCTGCAGCCCTTGCCGCGAGGAATGCACCACCCCGTGAGGACTGGGGCCCATGGGGCATGATATTCAATCTGCCTAGCATTTTGGGACACAGAACTTGGATTTATGATGAACCCTTTTGCGGAGGCCCATCCAGAGCTTTGAGCGATCTCTAACACAGCAGGAAGAAAGGTGTACCCATTCAGGGTTTATAACTGTAACACACTACGTGATCCAGAATCCTTTGCCCATCAGAGGGCGTGGTATTAAATAAAATGAAGGTGTGGTCGAGAAACACGTTGTTGTCGAGCCTCTGAGGAAGAAGCATTTGGGCTTTGAAACACGTTAGGCGATATCGACTGCAAGCTGTGCAAGCTTTCCGCATATGAGAGACATCTACACCAGTAAAGGAGTTGCTCCTGTTCGCTGTAGAGTACTTTCCTGCCAGAGGGGCAAGTTGGAACTTTATGTAAATCTCTGCAGCCCTTGCCGCGAGGAACGCACCACCCCGTGAGGACTGGGGGCCACGGGGCATGATATTCAATCTGCCTAGCATTTTGGGACACGGAACTTGGATTTATGATGAACCCGTATGCGGAGGCCCATCCAAGGCTTTGATATATAGCTAACACAGCAGGAAGAAAGGTGTACCCATTCAGGGTTTATAACTGTAACACACTACGTGATCCAGAATCCTTTGCCCATCAGAGGGCTTGGTATTAAATAAAATGAAGGTGTGTTCGAGAAACACGTTTTTGTCGAGCCTCTGAGGAAGAAGCATTTGGGCTTTGAAACGCGTTAGGCGATATCGACTGCAAGCTGTGCAAGCTTTCCGCATATGAGAGACATCTTTACCAGTAAAGGAGTTGCTCCTGTTCGGTGTAGGGTGCGTTCCTACCAGAGGGGCAAGTTGGAGCTTTATGTAAATCACGGCAGCCCTTGCCGAGAGGAACGCACCACCCTGTGAGGACTGGGGGCCACGGGGCATGATGTTCAATCTGCCTCGCATTGTGGGACACGGAACTTGGATTTATGATGAACCCGTATGCAGAGGCCCATCCAGATCTTTGAGCGATCTCTAACACAGCAGGAAGAAAGGTGTACCCATTCAGGGTTTATAACTGTAACACACTACGTGATCCAAAATCCTTTGCCCATCAGAGGGCGTGGTATTAAATAAAATGAAGGTGTGTTCGAGAAACACGTTGTTGTCGAGCCTCTGAGGAAGAAGCAATTGAGCTTTGAAACGCGTTAGGCGATATCGACTGCAAGCTGTGCAAGCTTTCCGCATATGAGAGACATCTTCACCAGTAAAGGAGTTGCTCCTGTTCGGTGTAGAGTACGTTCCTGCCAGAGGGGCAAGTTGGAGCTTTATGTAAATCGTGGCAGCCCTTGCCGCGAGGAACGCACCACCCCGTGAGGACTGGGGGCCACGGGGCATGATATTCAATCTGCCTCGCATTGTGAAACACGGAACTTGGATTTATGATGAACCCGTATGCGGAGGCCCATCCAGGGCTTTGATATATCGCTAACACAGCAGGAAGAAAGGTGTACCCATTCAGGGTTTATAACTGTAACACACTACGTGATCCAGAATCCTTTGCCCATCAGAGGGCTTAGTATTAAATAAAATGAAGGTGTGTTCGAGAAACACGTTTTTGTCGAGCCTCTGAAGAAGATGCATTTGGGCTTTGAAACGCGTTAGGCGATATCGACTGCAAGCTGTGCAAGCTTTCCGCATATGAGAGACATCTTTACCAGTAAAGGAGTTGCTCCTGTTCGGTGTAGGGTGCGTTCCTACCAGAGGGGCAAGTTGGAGCTTTATGTAAATCGCGGCAGCCCTTGCCGCGAGGAATGCACCACCCCGTGAGGACTGGGGGCCACGGGGCATGATGTTCAATCTGCCTCGCATTGTGGGACACGGAACTTGGATTTATGATGAACCCGTATGCGGAGGCCCATCCAGGGCTTTGAGCGATCGCTAACACAGCAGGAAGAAAGGTGTACCCATTCAGGGTTTATAACTGTAACACACTACGTGATCCAGAATCCTTTGCCCATCAGAGGGCGTGGTATTAAATAAAATGAAGGTGTGTTCGAGAAACACGTTGTTGTCGAGCCTCTGAGGAAGAAGCATTTTGGCTTTGAAACGCGTTAGGCGATATCGACTGCAAGCTGTGCAAGCTTTCTGCATATGAGAGACATCTTTACCAGTAAAGGAGTTGCTCCTGTTCGGTGTAAAGTGCGTTCCTGCCAGAGGGGCAAGTTGGAACTTTATGTAAATCTCTGCAGCCCTTGCCGCGAGGAACGCACCACCCCGTGAGGACTGGGGGCCATGGGGCATGATATTCAATCTGCCTAGCATTGTGGGACACGGAACTTGGATTTATGATGAACCCTTTTGCGGAGGACCATCCAGGGCTTTGAGCGATCTCTAACACAGCAGGAAGAAAGGTGTACCCATTCAGGGTTTATAACTGTAACACACTACGTGATCCAGAATCCTTTGCCCATCAGAGGGCGTGGTATTAAATAAAATGAAGGTGTGGTCGAGAAACACGTTGTTGTCGAGCCTCTGAGGAAGAAGCATTTGGGCTTTGAAACGCGTTAGGCGATATCGACTGCAAGCTGTGCAAGCTTTCCGCATATGAGAGACATCTTTACCAGTAAAGGAGTTGCTCCTGTTCGGTGTAGGGTGCGTTCCTACCAGAGGGGCAAGTTGGAGCTTTATGTAAATCGCGGCAGCCCTTGCT
This sequence comes from Calotriton arnoldi, assembly GCA_963921515.1. Classification (NCBI taxonomy): domain Eukaryota; kingdom Metazoa; phylum Chordata; class Amphibia; order Caudata; family Salamandridae; genus Calotriton; species Calotriton arnoldi. The sequence goes on along the minus strand of CAWUFW010000063.1, from coordinate 854,588 downwards.
GCGAGGAACGCACCACCCCGTGAGGACTGGGGGCCACGGGGCATGATATTCAATCTGCGTCGCATTGTGGGACACGGAACTTGGATTTATGATGAACCCGTATGCGGAGGCCCATCCAAGGCTTTGATATATCGCTAACACAGCAGGAAGAAAGGTGTACCCATTCAGGGTTTATAACTGTAACACCCTACGTGATCCAGAATCCTTTGCCCATCAGAGGGCTTGGTATTAAATAAAATGAAGGTGTGTTCGAGAAACACGTTTTTGTCGAGCCTCTGAGGAAGAAGCATTTGGGCTTTGAAACGTGTTAGGCGATATCGACTGCAAGCTGTGCAAGCTTTCCGCATATGAGAGACATCTTTACCAGTAAAGGAGTTGCTCCTGTTCGGTGTAGGGTGCGTTCCTACCAGAGGGGCAAGTTGGAGCGTTATGTAAATCGCGGCAGCCCTTGCTGCGAGGAACGCACCACCCCGTGAGGACTGGGGGCCACGGGGCATGATGTTCAATCTGCCTCGCATTGTGGGACACGGAACTTGGATTTATGATGAACCCGTATGCGGAGGCCCATCCAGATCTTTGAGCGATCTCTAACACAGCAGGAAGAAAGGTGTACCCATTCAGGGTTTATAACTGTAACACACTACGTGATCCAGAATCCTTTGGCCATCAGAGGGCGTGGTATTAAATAAAATGAAGGTGTGTTCGAGAAACACGTTGTTGTCGAGCCTCTGAGGAAGAAGCATTTGGGCTTTGAAACGCGTTAGGCGATACCGACTGCAAGCTGTGCAAGCTTTCCGCATATGAGAGACATCTTCACCAGTAAAGGAGTTGCTCCTGTTCGGTGTAGAGTACGTTCCTGCCAGAGGGGCAAGTTGGAGCTTTATGTAAATCGCGGCAGCCCTTGCCGCGAGGAACGCACCACCCCGTGAGGACTGGGGGCCACGGGGCATGATATTCAATCTGCCTCGCATTGTGAGACACGGAACTTGGATTTATGATGAACCCGTTTGCGGAGGCCCATCCAGGGCTTTGATATATCGCTAACACAGCAGGAAGAAAGGTGTACCCATTCAGGGTTTATAACTGTAACACACTATGTGATCCAGAATCCTTTGCCCATCAGAGGGCTTAGTATTAAATAAAATGAAGGTGTGTTCGAGAAACACGTTTTTGTCGAGCCTCTGAGGAAGAAGCATTTGGGCTTTGAAACGCGTTAGGCGATATCGACTGCAAGCTGTGCAAGCTTTCCGCATATGAGAGACATCTTTACCAGTAAAGGAGTTGCTCCTGTTCGGTGTAGGGTGCGTTCCTACCAGAGGGGCAAGTTAGAGCTTTATGTAAATCTCTGCAGCCCTTGCCGCGAGGAATGCACCACCCCGTGAGGACTGGGGGCCATGGGGCATGATATTCAATCTGCCTAGCATTGTGGGACACAGAACTTGGATTTATGATGAACCCTTTTGCGGAGGCCCATCCAGAGCTTTGAGCGATCTCTAACACAGCAGGAAGAAAGGTGTACCCATTCAGGGTTTATAACTGTAACACACTACGTGATCCAGAATCCTTTGCCCATCAGAGGGCGTGGTATTAAATAAAATGAAGGTGTGGTCGAGAAACACGTTGTTGTCGAGCCTCTGAGGAAGAAGCATTTGGGCTTTGAAACACGTTAGGCGATATCGACTGCAAGCTGTGCAAGCTTTCCGCATATGAGAGACATCTACACCAGTAAAGGAGTTGCTCCTGTTCGGTGTAGAGTACGTTCCTGCCAGAGGGGCAAGTTGGAGCTTTATGTAAATCGCGGCAGCCCTTGCCGCGAGGAACGCACCACCCCGTGAGGACTGGGGGCCACGGGGCATGATATTCAATCTGCCTAGCATTGTGGGACACGGAACTTGGATTTATGATGAACCCGTATGCGGAGGCCCATCCAAGGCTTTGATATATAGCTAACACAGCAGGAAGAAAGGTGTACCCATTCAGGGTTTATAACTGTAACACACTACGTGATCCAGAATCCTTTGCCCATCAGAGGGCTTGGTATTAAATAAAATGAAGGTGTGTTCGAGAAACACGTTTTTGTCGAGCCTCTGAGGAAGAAGCATTTGGGCTTTGAAACGCGTTAGGCGATATCGACTGCAAGCTGTGCAAGCTTTCCGCATATGAGAGACATCTTTACCAGTAAAGGAGTTGCTCCTGTTCGGTGTAGGGTGCGTTCCTACCAGAGGGGCAAGTTGGAGCTTTATGTAAATCACGGCAGCCCTTGCCGAGAGGAACGCACCACCCTGTGAGGACTGGGGGCCACGGGGCATGATGTTCAATCTGCCTCGCATTGTGGGACACGGAACTTGGATTTATGATGAACCCGTATGCGGAGGCCCATCCAGATCTTTGAGCGATCTCTAACACAGCAGGAAGAAAGGTGTACCCATTCAGGGTTTATAACTGTAACACACTACGTGATCCAGAATCCTTTGCCCATCAGAGGGCGTGGTATTAAATAAAATGAAGGTGTGTTCGAGAAACACGTTGTTGTCGAGCCTCTGAGGAAGAAGCAATTGAGCTTTGAAACGCGTTAGGCGATATCGACTGCAAGCTGTGCAAGCTTTCCGCATATGAGAGACATCTTCACCAGTAAAGGAGTTGCTCCTGTTCGGTGTAGAGTACGTTCCTGCCAGAGGGGCAAGTTGGAGCTTTATGTAAATCGCGGCAGCCCTTGCCGCGAGGAACGCACCACCCCGTGAGGACTGGGGGCCACGGGGCATGATATTCAATCTGCCTCGCATTGTGAGACACGGAACTTGGATTTATGATGAACCCGTATGCGGAGGCCCATCCAGGGCTTTGATATATCGCTAACACAGCAGGAAGAAAGGTGTACCCATTCAGGGTTTATAACTGTAACACACTACGTGATCCAGAATCCTTTGCCCATCAGAGGGCTTAGTATTAAATAAAATGAAGGTGTGTTCGAGAAACACGTTTTTGTCGAGCCTCTGAGGAAGAAGCATTTGGGCTTTGAAACGCGTTAGGCGATATCGACTGCAAGCTGTGCAAGCTTTCCGCATATGAGAGACATCTTTACCAGTAAAGGAGTTGCTCCTGTTCGGTGTAGGGTGCGTTCCTACCAGAGGGGCAAGTTGGAGCTTTATGTAAATCGCGGCAGCCCTTGCCGCGAGGAACGCACCACCCCGTGAGGACTGGGGGCCACGGGGCATGATGTTCAATCTGCCTCGCATTGTGGGACACGGAACTTGGATTTATGATGAACCCGTATGCGGAGGCCCATCCAGGGCTTTGAGCGATCGCTAACACAGCAGGAAGAAAGGTGTACCCATTCAGGGTTTATAACTGTAACACACTACGTGATCCAGAATCCTTTGCCCATCAGAGGGCGTGGTATTAAATAAAATGAAGGTGTGTTCGAGAAACACGTTGTTGTCGAGCCTCTGAGGAAGAAGCATTTGGGCTTTGAAACGCGTTAGGCGATATCGACTGCAAGCTGTGCAAGCTTTCTGCATATGAGAGACATCTTTACCAGTAAAGGAGTTGCTCCTGTTCGGTGTAGAGTGCGTTCCTGCCAGAGGGGCAAGTTGGAACTTTATGTAAATCTCTGCAGCCCTTGCCGCGAGGAACGCACCACCCCGTGAGGACTGGGGGCCATGGGGCATGATATTCAATCTGCCTAGCATTGTGGGACACGGAACTTGGATTTATGATGAACCCGTTTGCGGAGGCCCATCCAGGGCTTTGAGCATATCTCTAACACAGCAGGAAGAAAGGTGTACCCATTCAGGGTTTATAACTGTAACACACTACGTGATCCAGAATCCTTTGCCCATCAGAGGGCGTGGTATTAAATAAAATGAAGGTGTGTTCGAGAAACACGTTGTTGTCGAGCCTCTGAGGAAGAAGCATTTGGGCTTTGAAACGCGTTAGGCGATATCGACTGCAAGCTGTGCAAGCTTTCCGCATATGAGAGACATCTTTACCAGTAAAGGAGTTGCTCCTGTTCGGTGTAGAGTGCGTTCCTGCCAGAGGGGCAAGTTGGAGCTTTATGTAAATCGCGGCAGCCCTTGCCGCGAGGAACGCACCACCCCGTGAGGACTGGGGGCCACGGGGCATGATATTCAATCTGCCTCGCATTGTGGGACACGGAACTTGGATTTATGATGAACCCGTATGCGGAGGCCCATCCAAGGCTTTGATATATCGCTAACACAGCAGGAAGAAAGGTGTACCCATTCAGGGTTTATAACTGTAACACACTACGTGATCCAGAATCCTTTGCCCATCAGAGGGCTTGGTATTAAATAAAATGAAGGTGTGTTCGAGAAACACGTTTTTGTCGAGCCTCTGAGGAAGAAGCATTTGGGCTTTGAAACGCGTTAGGCGATATCGACTGCAAGCTGTGCAAGCTTTCCGCATATGAGAGACATCTTTACCAGTAAAGGAGTTGCTCCTGTTCGGTGTAGGGTGCGTTCCTACCAGAGGGGCAAGTTGGAGCTTTATGTAAATCGCGGCAGCCCTTGCCGCGAGGAACGCACCACCCCGTGAGGACTGGGGGCCACGGGGCATGATGTTCAATCTGCCTCGCATTGTGGGACACGGAACTTGGATTTATGATGAACCCGTATGCGGAGGCCCATCCAGATCTTTGAGCGATCTCTAACACAGCAGGAAGAAAGGTGTACCCATTCAGGGTTTATAACTGTAACACACTACGTGATCCAGAATCCTTTGCCCATCAGAGGGCGTGGTATTAAATAAAATGAAGGTGTGTTCGAGAAACACGTTGTTGTCGAGCCTCTGAGGAAGAAGCATTTGGGCTTTGAAACGCGTTAGGCGATATCGACTGCAAGCTGTGCAAGCTTTCCGCATATGAGAGACATCTTCACCAGTAAAGGAGTTGCTCCTGTTCGGTGTAGAGTACGTTCCTGCCAGAGGGGCAAGTTGGAGCTTTATGTAAATCGCGGCAGCCCTTGCCGCGAGGAACGCACCACCCCGTGAGGACTGGGGGCCACGGGGCATGATATTCAATCTGCCTCGCATTGTGAGACACGGAACTTGGATTTATGATGAACCCGTATGCGGAGGCCCATCCAGGGCTTTGATATATCGCTAACACAGCAGGAAGAAAGGTGTACCCATTCAGGGTTTATAACTGTAACACACTACGTGATCCAGAATCCTTTGCCCATCAGAGGGCTTAGTATTAAATAAAATGAAGGTGTGTTCGAGAAACACGTTTTTGTCGAGCCTCTGAGGAAGAAGCATTTGGGCTTTGAAACGCGTTAGGCGATATCGACTGCAAGCTGTGCAAGCTTTCCGCATATGAGAGACATCTTTACCAGTAAAGGAGTTGCTCCTGTTCGGTGTAGGGTGCGTTCCTACCAGAGGGGCAAGTTAGAGCTTTATGTAAATCGCGGCAGCCCTTGCCGCGAGGAACGCACCACCCCGTGAGGACTGGGGGCCACGGGGCATGATGTTCAATCTGCCTCGCATTGTGGGACACGGAACTTGGATTTATGATGAACCCGTATGCGGAGGCCCATCCAGATCTTTGAGCGATCGCTAACACAGCAGGAAGAAAGGTGTACCCATTCATTGTTTATAACTGTAACACACTACGTGATCCAGAATCCTTTGCTCATCAGAGGGCGTGGTATTAAATAAAATGAATGTGTGTTCGAGAAAGACGTTGTTGTCGAGCCTCTGAGGAAGAAGCATTTGGGCTTTGAAACGCGTTAGGCGATATCGACTGCAAGCTGTGCAAGCTTTCTGCATATGAGAGACATCTTTACCAGTAAAGGAGTTGCTCCTGTTCGGTGTAGAGTGCGTTCCTGCCAGTGGGGCAAGTTGGAGCTTTATGTAAATCGCGGCAGCCCTTGCCGCGAGGAACGCACCACCCCGTGAGGACTGGGGGCCACGGGGCATGATATTCAATCTGCCTAGCATTGTGGGACACGGAACTTGGATTTATGATGAACCCGTATGCGGAGGCCCATCCAAGGCTTTGATATATCGCTAACACAGCAGGAAGAAAGGTGTACCCATTCAGGGTTTATAACTGTAACACACTACGTGATCCAGAATCCTTTGCCCATCAGAGGGCGTGGTATTAAATAAAATGAAGGTGTGTTCGAGAAACACGTTGTTGTCGAGCCTCTGAGGAAGAAGCATTTGGGCTTTGAAACGCGTTAGGCGATATCGACTGCAAGCTGTGCAAGCTTTCCGCATATGAGAGACATCTTTACCAGTAAAGGAGTTGCTCCTGTTCGGTGTAGAGTGCGTTCCTGCCAGAGGGGCAAGTTGGAGCTTTATGTAAATCGCGGCAGCCCTTGCCGCGAGGAACGCACCACCCCGTGAGGACTGGGGGCCACGGGGCATGATATTCAATCTGCCTAGCATTGTGGGACACGGAACTTGGATTTATGATGAACCCGTATGCGGAGGCCCATCCAGGGCTTTGAGCGATCGCTAACACAGCAGGAAGAAAGGTGTACCCATTCAGGGTTTATAACTGTAACACACTACGTGATCCAGAATCCTTTGCCCATCAGAGGGCGTGGTATTAAATAAAATGAAGGTGTGTTCGAGAAACACGTTGTTGTCGAGCCTCTGAGGAAGAAGCATTTGGGCTTTGAAACGCGTTAGGCGATATCGACTGCAAGCTGTGCAAGCTTTCCGCATATGAGAGACATCTTCACCAGTAAAGGAGTTGCTCCTGTTCGGTGTAGAGTGCGTTCCTGCCAGAGGGGCAAGTTGGAGCTTTATGTAAATCGCGGCAGCCCTTGCCGCGAGGAACGCACCACCCCGTGAGGACTGGGGGCCACGGGGCATGATATTCAATCTGCCTCGCATTGTGGGACACGGAACTTGGATTTATGATGAACCCGTATGCGGAGGCCCATCCAGAGCTTTGAGCGTATCGCTAACACAGCAGGAAGAAAGGTGTACCCATTCAGGGTTTATAACTGTAACACACTACGTGATCCAGAATCCTTTGCCCATCAGAGGGCGTGGTATTAAATAAAATGAAGGTGTGTTCGAGAAACACGTTGTTGTCGAGCCTCTGAGGAAGAAGCATTTGGGCTTTGAAACGCGTTAGGCGATATCGACTGCAAGCTGTGCAAGCTTTCCGCATATGAGAGACATCTTCACCAGTAAAGGAGTTGCTCCTGTTCGGTGTAGAGTACGTTCCTGCCAGAGGGGCAAGTTGGAGCTTTATGTAAATCGCGGCAGCCCTTGCCGCGAGGAACGCACCACCCCGTGAGGACTGGGGGCCACGGGGCATGATATTCAATCTGCCTCGCATTGTGAGACACGGAACTTGGATTTATGATGAACCCGTATGCGGAGGCCCATCCAGGGCTTTGATATATCGCTAACACAGCAGGAAGAAAGGTGTACCCATTCAGGGTTTATAACTGTAACACACTACGTGATCCAGAATCCTTTGCCCATCAGAGGGCTTAGTATTAAATAAAATGAAGGTGTGTTCGAGAAACACGTTTTTGTCGAGCCTCTGAGGAAGAAGCATTTGGGCTTTGAAACGCGTTAGGCGATATCGACTGCAAGCTGTGCAAGCTTTCCGCATATGAGAGACATCTTTACCAGTAAAGGAGTTGCTCCTGTTCGGTGTAGGGTGCGTTCCTACCGGAGTGGCAAGTTGGAGCTTTATGTAAATCGCGGCAGCCCTTGCCGCGAGGAACGCACCACCCCGTGAGGACTGGGGGCCACGGGGCATGATGTTCAATCTGCCTCGCATTGTGGGACACGGAACTTGGATTTATGATGAACCCGTATGCGGAGGCCCATCCAGATCTTTGAGCGATCGCTAACACAGCAGGAAGAAAGGTGTACCCATTCATTGTTTATAACTGTAACACACTACGTGATCCAGAATCCTTTGCTCATCAGAGGGCGTGGTATTAAATAAAATGAATGTGTGTTCGAGAAAGACGTTGTTGTCGAGCCTCTGAGGAAGAAGCATTTGGGCTTTGAAACGCGTTAGGCGATATCGACTGCAAGCTGTGCAAGCTTTCTGCATATGAGAGACATCTTTACCAGTAAAGGAGTTGCTCCTGTTCGGTGTAGAGTGCGTTCCTGCCAGTGGGGCAAGTTGGAGCTTTATGTAAATCGCGGCAGCCCTTGCCGCGAGGAACGCACCACCCCGTGAGGACTGGGGGCCACGGGGCATGATTTTCAATCTGCCTAGCATTGTGGGACACGGAACTTGGATTTATGATGAACCCGTATGCGGAGGCCCATCCAAGGCTTTGATATATAGCTAACACAGCAGGAAGAAAGGTGTACCCATTCAGGGTTTATAACTGTAACACACTACGTGATCCAGAATCCTTTGCCCATCAGAGGGCTTGGTATTAAATAAAATGAAGGTGTGTTCGAGAAACACGTTTTTGTCGAGCCTCTGAGGAAGAAGCATTTGGGCTTTGAAACGCGTTAGGCGATATCGACTGCAAGCTGTGCAAGCTTTCCGCATATGAGAGACATCTTTACCAGTAAAGGAGTTGCTCCTGTTCGGTGTAGGGTGCGTTCCTGCCAGAGGGGCAAGTTGGAGCTTTATGTAAATCGCGGCAGCCCTTGCCGCGAGGAACGCACCACCCCGTGAGGACTGGGGGCCACGGGGCATGATGTTCAATCTGCCTCGCATTGTGGGACACGGAACTTGGATTTATGATGAACCCGTATGCGGAGGCCCATCCAGATCTTTGAGCGATCGCTAACACAGCAGGAAGAAAGGTGTACCCATTCAGGGTTTATAACTGTAACACACTACGTGATCCAGAATCCTTTGCCCATCAGAGGGCGTGGTATTAAATAAAATGAAGGTGTGTTCGAGAAACACGTTGTTGTCGAGCCTCTGAGGAAGAAGCATTTGGGCTTTGAAACGCGTTAGGCGATATCGACTGCAAGCTGTGCAAGCTTTCTGCATATGAGAGACATCTTCACCAGTAAAGGAGTTGCTCCTGTTCGGTGTAGAGTGCGTTCCTGACAGAGGGGCAAGTTGGAACTTTATGTAAATCTCTGCAGCCCTTGCCGCGAGGAATGCACCACCCCGTGAGGACTGGGGGCCATGGGGCATGATATTCAATCTGCCTAGCATTTTGGGACACAGAACTTGGATTTATGATGAACCCTTTTGCGGAGGCCCATCCAGAGCTTTGAGCGATCTCTAACACAGCAGGAAGAAAGGTGTACCCATTCAGGGTTTATAACTGTAACACACTACGTGATCCAGAATCCTTTGCCCATCAGAGGGCGTGGTATTAAATAAAATGAAGGTGTGGTCGAGAAACACGTTGTTGTCGAGCCTCTGAGGAAGAAGCATTTGGGCTTTGAAACACGTTAGGCGATATCGACTGCAAGCTGTGCAAGCTTTCCGCATATGAGAGACATCTACACCAGTAAAGGAGTTGCTCCTGTTCGCTGTAGAGTACGTTCCTGCCAGAGGGGCAAGTTGGAACTTTATGTAAATCTCTGCAGCCCTTGCCGCGAGGAACGCACCACCCCGTGAGGACTGGGGGCCACGGGGCATGATATTCAATCTGCCTAGCATTGTGGGACACGGAACTTGGATTTATGATGAACCCGTATGCGGAGGCCCATCCAAGGCTTTGATATATCGCTAACACAGCAGGAAGAAAGGTGTACCCATTCAGGGTTTATAACTGTAACACACTACGTGATCCAGAATCCTTTGCCCATCAGAGGGCTTGGTATTAAATAAAATGAAGGTGTGTTCGAGAAACACGTTTTTGTCGAGCCTCTGAGGAAGAAGCATTTGGGCTTTGAAACGCATTAGGCGATATCGACTGCAAGCTGTGCAAGCTTTCCGCATATGAGAGACATCTTTACCAGTAAAGGAGTTGCTCCTGTTCGGTGTAGGGTGCGTTCCTACCAGAGGGGCAAGTTGGAGCTTTATGTAAATCACGGCAGCCCTTGCCGAGAGGAACGCACCACCCCGTGAGGACTGGGGGCCACGGGGCATGATGTTCAATCTGCCTCGCATTGTGGGACACGGAACTTGGATTTATGATGAACCCGTATGCAGAGGCCCATCCAGATCTTTGAGCGATCTCTAACACAGCAGGAAGAAAGGTGTACCCATTCAGGGTTTATAACTGTAACACACTACGTGATCCAGAATCCTTTGCCCATCAGAGGGCGTGGTATTAAATAAAATGAAGGTGTGTTCGAGAAACACGTTGTTGTCGAGCCTCTGAGGAAGAAGCAATTGAGCTTTGAAACGCGTTAGGCGATATCGACTGCAAGCTGTGCAAGCTTTCCGCATATGAGAGACATCTTCACCAGTAAAGGAGTTGCTCCTGTTCGGTGTAGAGTACGTTCCTGCCAGAGGGGCAAGTTGGAGCTTTATGTAAATCGTGGCAGCCCTTGCCGCGAGGAACGCACCACCCCGTGAGGACTGGGGGCCACGGGGCATGATATTCAATCTGCCTCGCATTGTGAGACACGGAACTTGGATTTATGATGAACCCGTATGCGGAGGCCCATCCAGGGCTTTGATATATCGCTAACACAGCAGGAAGAAAGGTGTACCCATTCAGGGTTTATAACTGTAACACACTACGTGATCCAGAATCCTTTGCCCATCAGAGGGCTTAGTATTAAATAAAATGAAGGTGTGTTCGAGAAACACGTTTTTGTCGAGCCTCTGAAGAAGATGCATTTGGGCTTTGAAACGCGTTAGGCGATATCGACTGCAAGCTGTGCAAGCTTTCCGCATATGAGAGACATCTTTACCAGTAAAGGAGTTGCTCCTGTTCGGTGTAGGGTGCGTTCCTACCAGAGGGGCAAGTTGGAGCTTTATGTAAATCGCGGCAGCCCTTGCCGCAGGAATGCACCACCCCGTGAGGACTGGGGGCCACGGGGTATGATGTTCAATCTGCCTCGCATTGTGGGACACGGAACTTGGATTTATGATGAACCCGTATGCGGAGGCCCATCCAGGGCTTTGAGCGATCGCTAACACAGCAGGAAGAAAGGTGTACTCATTCAGGGTTTATAACTGTAACACACTACGTGATCCAGAATCCTTTGCCCATCAGAGGGCGTGGTATTAAATAAAATGAAGGTGTGTTCGAGAAACACGTTGTTGTCGAGCCTCTGAGGAAGAAGCATTTGGGCTTTGAAACGCGTTAGGCGATATCGACTGCAAGCTGTGCAAGCTTTCTGCATATGAGAGACATCTTTACCAGTAAAGGAGTTGCTCCTGTTCGGTGTAGAGTGCGTTCCTGCCAGAGGGGCAAGTTGGAGCTTTATGTAAATCTCTGCAGCCCTTGCCGCGAGGAACGCACCACCCCGTGAGGACTGGGGGCCATGGGGCATGATATTCAATCTGCCTAGCATTGTGGGACACGGAACTTGGATTTATGATGAACCCTTTTGCGGAGGCCCATCCAGAGCTTTGAGCGATCTCTAACACAGCAGGAAGAAAGGTGTACCCATTCAGGGTTTATAACTGTAACACACTACGTGATCCAGAATCCTTTGCCCATCAGAGGGCGTGGTATTAAATAAAATGAAGGTGTGGTCGAGAAACACGTTGTTGTCGAGCCTCTGAGGAAGAAGCATTTGGGCTTTGAAACGCGTTAGGCGATATCGACTGCAAGCTGTGCAAGCTTTCCGCATATGAGAGACATCTACACCAGTAAAGGAGTTGCTCCTGTTCGGTGTAGAGTACGTTCCTGCCAGAGGGGCAAGTTGGAACTTTATGTAAATCTCTGCAGCCCTTGCCGCGAGGAACGCACCACCCCGTGAGGACTGGGGGCCACGGGGCATGATATTCAATCTGCCTAGCATTGTGGGACACGGAACTTGGATTTATGATGAACCCGTATGCGGAGGCCCATCCAAGGCTTTGATATATCGCTAACACAGCAGGAAGAAAGGTGTACCCATTCAGGGTTTATAACTGTAACACACTACGTGATCCAGAATCCTTTGCCCATCAGAGGGCTTGGTATTAAATAAAATGAAGGTGTGTTCGAGAAACACGTTTTTGTCGAGCCTCTGAGGAAGAAGCATTTGGGCTTTGAAACGCGTTAGGCGATATCGACTGCAAGCTGTGCAAGCTTTCCGCATATGAGAGACATCTTTACCAGTAAAGGAGTTGCTCCTGTTCGGTGTAGGGTGCGTTCCTACCAGAGGGGCAAGTTGGAGCTTTATGTAAATCGCGGCAGCCCTTGCCGCGAGGAACGCACCACCCCGTGAGGACTGGGGGCCACGGGGCATGATGTTCAATCTGCCTCGCATTGTGGGACACGGAACTTGGATTTATGATGAACCCGTATGCAGAGGCCCATCCAGATCTTTGAGCGATCTCTAACACAGCAGGAAGAAAGGTGTACCCATTCAGGGTTTATAACTGTAACACACTACGTGATCCAGAATCCTTTGCCCATCAGAGGGCGTGGTATTAAATAAAATGAAGGTGTGTTCGAGAAACACGTTGTTGTCGAGCCTCTGAGGAAGAAGCATTTGGGCTTTGAAACGCGTTAGGCGATATCGACTGCAAGCTGTGCAAGCTTTCCGCATATGAGAGACATCTTCACCAGTAAAGGAGTTGCTCCTGTTCGGTGTAGAGTACGTTCCTGCCAGAGGGGCAAGTTGGAGCTTTATGTAAATCGCGGCAGCCCTTGCCGCGAGGAACGCACCACCCCGTGAGGACTGGGGGCCACGGGGCATGATATTCAATCTGCCTCGCATTGTGAGACACGGAACTTGGATTTATGATGAACCCGTTTGCGGAGGCCCATCCAGGGCTTTGATATATCGCTAACACAGCAGGAAGAAAGGTGTACCCATTCAGGGTTTATAACTGTAACACACTACGTGATCCAGAATCCTTTGCCCATCAGAGGGCTTAGTATTAAATAAAATGAAGGTGTGTTCGAGAAACACGTTTTTGTCGAGCCTCTGAGGAAGAAGCATTTGGGCTTTGAAACGCGTTAGGCGATATCGACTGCAAGCTGTGCAAGCTTTCCGCATATGAGAGACATCTTTACCAGTAAAGGAGTTGCTCCTGTTCGGTGTAGGGTGCGTTCCTACCAGAGGGGCAAGTTGGAGCTTTATGTAAATCGCGGCAGCCCTTGCCGCGAGGAATGCACCACCCCGTGAGGACTGGGGGCCACGGGGCATGATGTTCAATCTGCCTCGCATTGTGGGACACGGAACTTGGATTTATGATGAACCCGTATGCGGAGGCCCATCCAGGGCTTTGAGCGATCGCTAACACAGCAGGAAGAAAGGTGTACCCATTCAGGGTTTATAACTGTAACACACTACGTGATCCAGAATCCTTTGCCCATCAGAGGGCGTGGTATTAAATAAAATGAAGGTGTGTTCGAGAAACACGTTGTTGTCGAGCCTCTGAGGAAGAAGCATTTGGGCTTTGAAACGCGTTAGGCGATATCGACTGCAAGCTGTGCAAGCTTTCTGCATATGAGAGACATCTTTACCAGTAAAGGAGTTGCTCCTGTTCGGTGTAGAGTGCGTTCCTGCCAGAGGGGCAAGTTGGAGCTTTATGTAAATCTCTGCAGCCCTTGCCGCGAGGAACGCACCACCCCGTGAGGACTGGGGGCCATGGGGCATGATATTCAATCTGCCTAGCATTGTGGGACACGGAACTTGGATTTATGATGAACCCTTATGCGGAGGCCCATCCAGGGCTTTGAGCGATATCTAACACAGCAGGAAGAAAGGTGTACCCATTCAGGGTTTATAACTGTAACACACTACGTGATCCAGAATCCTTTGCCCATCAGAGGGCGTGGTATTAAATAAAATGAAGGTGTGTTCGAGAAACACGTTGTTGTCGAGCCTCTGAGGAAGAAGCATTTGGGCTTTGAAACGCGTTAGGCGATATCGACTGCAAGCTGTGCAAGCTTTCCGCATATGAGAGACATCTTCACCAGTAAAGGAGTTGCTCCTGTTCGGTGTAGAGTACGTTCCTGCCAGAGGGGCAAGTTGGAGCTTTATGTAAATCGCGGCAGCCCTTGCCGCGAGGAACGCACCACCCCGTGAGGACTGGGGGCCACGGGGCATGATATTCAATCTGCCTCGCATTGTGGGACACGGAACTTGGATTTATGATGAACCCGTATGCGGAGGCCCATCCAAGGCTTTGATATATCGCTAACACAGCAGGAAGAAAGGTGTACCCATTCAGGGTTTATAACTGTAACACACTACGTGATCCAGAATCCTTTGCCCATCAGAGGGCTTGGTATTAAATAAAATGAAGGTGTGTTCGAGAAACACGTTTTTGTCGAGCCTCTGAGGAAGAAGCATTTGGGCTTTGAAACGCGTTAGGCGATATCGACTGCAAGCTGTGCAAGCTTTCCGCATATGAGAGACATCTTTACCAGTAAAGGAGTTGCTCCTGTTCGGTGTAGGGTGCGTTCCTACCAGAGGGGCAAGTTGGAGCTTTATGTAAATCGCGGCAGCCCTTGCCGCGAGGAACGCACCACCCCGTGAGGACTGGGGGCCACGGGGCATGATGTTCAATCTGCCTCGCATTGTGGGACACGGAACTTGGATTTATGATGAACCCGTATGCGGAGGCCCATCCAGATCTTTGAGCGATCTCTAACACAGCAGGAAGAAAGGTGTACCCATTCAGGGTTTATAACTGTAACACACTACGTGATCCAGAATCCTTTGCCCATCAGAGGGCGTGGTATTAAATAAAATGAAGGTGTGTTCGAGAAACACGTTGTTGTCGAGCCTCTGAGGAAGAAGCATTTGGGCTTTGAAACGCGTTAGGCGATATCGACTGCAAGCTGTGCAAGCTTTCCGCATATGAGAGACATCTTCACCAGTAAAGGAGTTGCTCCTGTTCGGTGTAGAGTACGTTCCTGCCAGAGGGGCAAGTTGGAGCTTTATGTAAATCGCGGCAGCCCTTGCCGCGAGGAACGCACCACCCCGTGAGGACTGGGGGCCACGGGGCATGATATTCAATCTGCCTTGCATTGTGGGACACGGAACTTGGATTTATGATGAACCCGTATGCGGAGGCCCATCCAGGGCTTTGATATATCGCTAACACAGCAGGAAGAAAGGTGTACCCATTCAGGGTTTATAACTGTAACACACTACGTGATCCAGAATCCTTTGCCCATCAGAGGGCTTAGTATTAAATAAAATGAAGGTGTGTTCGAGAAACACGTTTTTGTCGAGCCTCTGAGGAAGAAGCATTTGGGCTTTGAAACGCGTTAGGCGATATCGACTGCAAGCTGTGCAAGCTTTCTGCATATGAGAGACATCTTTACCAGTAAAGGAGTTGCTCCTGTTCGGTGTAGGGTGCGTTCCTGCCAGAGGGGCAAGTTGGAGCTTTATGTAAATCGCGGCAGCCCTTGCCGCGAGGAACGCACCACCCCGTGAGGACTGGGGGCCACGGGGCATGATGTTCAATCTGCCTCGCATTGTGGGACACGGAACTTGGATTTATGATGAACCCGTATGCGGAGGCCCATCCAGATCTTTGAGCGATCGCTAACACAGCAGGAAGAAAGGTGTACCCATTCATTGTTTATAACTGTAACACACTACGTGATCCAGAATCCTTTGCTCATCAGAGGGCGTGGTATTAAATAAAATGAATGTGTGTTCGAGAAAGACGTTGTTGTCGAGCCTCTGAGGAAGAAGCATTTGGGCTTTGAAACGCGTTAGGCGATATCGACTGCAAGCTGTGCAAGCTTTCTGCATATGAGAGACATCTTTACCAGTAAAGGAGTTGCTCCTGTTCGGTGTAGAGTGCGTTCCTGCCAGTGGGGCAAGTTGGAGCTTTATGTAAATCGCGGCAGCCCTTGCCGCGAGGAACGCACCACCCCGTGAGGACTGGGGGCCACGGGGCATGATATTCAATCTGCCTAGCATTGTGGGACACGGAACTTGGATTTATGATGAACCCGTATGCGGAGGCCCATCCAGAGGCTTTGATATATCGCTAACACAGCAGGAAGAAAGGTGTACCCATTCAGGGTTTATAACTGTAACACACTACGTGATCCAGAATCCTTTGCCCATCAGAGGGCTTGGTATTAAATAAAATGAAGGTGTGTTCGAGAAACACGTTTTTGTCGAGCCTCTGAGGAAGAAGCATTTGGGCTTTGAAACGCGTTAGGCGATATCGACTGCAAGCTGTGCAAGCTTTCCGCATATGAGAGACATCTTTACCAGTAAAGGAGTTGCTCCTGTTCGGTGTAGGGTGCGTTCCTACCAGAGGGGCAAGTTGGAGCTTTATGTAAATCGCGGCAGCCCTTGCCGCGAGGAACGCACCACCCCGTGAGGACTGGGGGCCACGGGGCATGATGTTCAATCTGCCTCGCATTGTGGGACACGGAACTTGGATTTATGATGAACCCGTATGCGGAGGCCCATCCAGATGCTTTGAGCGATCGCTAACACAGCAGGAAGAAAGGTGTACCCATTCAGGGTTTATAACTGTAACACACTACGTGATCCAGAATCCTTTGCCCATCAGAGGGCGTGGTATTAAATAAAATGAAGGTGTGTTCGAGAAACACGTTGTTGTCGAGCCTCTGAGGAAGAAGCATTTGGGCTTTGAAACGCGTTAGGCGATATCGACTGCAAGCTGTGCAAGCTTTCCGCATATGAGAGACATCTTCACCAGTAAAGGAGTTGCTCCTGTTCGGTGTAGAGTGCGTTCCTGCCAGAGGGGCAAGTTGGAGCTTTATGTAAATCGCGGCAGCCCTTGCCGCGAGGAACGCACCACCCCGTGAGGACTGGGGGCCACGGGGCATGATATTCAATCTGCCTCGCATTGTGGGACACGGAACTTGGATTTATGATGAACCCGTATGCGGAGGCCCATCCAGGGCTTTGAGTATATCGCTAACACAGCAGGAAGAAAGGTGTACCCATTCAGGGTTTATAACTGTAACACACTACGTGATCCAGAATCCTTTGCCCATCAGAGGGCTTGGTATTAAATAAAATGAAGGTGTGTTCGAGAAACACGTTTTTGTCGAGCCTCTGAGGAAGAAGCATTTGGGCTTTGAAACGCGTTAGGCGATACCGACTGCAAGCTGTGCAAGCTTTCCGCATATGAGAGACATCTTCACCAGTAAAGGAGTTGCTCCTGTTCGGTGTAGAGTGCGTTCCTGCCAGAGGGGCAAGTTGGAGCTTTATGTAAATCGCGGCAGCCCTTGCCGCGAGGAACGCACCACCCCGTGAGGACTGGGGGCCACGGGGCATGATGTTCAATCTGCCTCGCATTGTGGGACACGGAACTTGGATTTATGATGAACCCGTATGCGGAGGCCCATCCAGATCTTTGAGCGATCGCTAACACAGCAGGAAGAAAGGTGTACCCATTCATTGTTTATAACTGTAACACACTACGTGATCCAGAATCCTTTGCTCATCAGAGGGCGTGGTATTAAATAAAATGAATGTGTGTTCGAGAAACACGTTGTTGTCGAGCCTCTGAGGAAGAAGCATTTGGGCTTTGAAACGCGTTAGGCGATATCGACTGCAAGCTGTGCAAGCTTTCTGCATATGAGAGACATCTTTACCAGTAAAGGAGTTGCTCCTGTTCGGTGTAGAGTGCGTTCCTGCCAGTGGGGCAAGTTGGAGCTTTATGTAAATCGCGGCAGCCCTTGCCGCGAGGAACGCACCACCCCGTGAGGACTGGGGGCCACGGGGCATGATATTCAATCTGCCTAGCATTGTGGGACACGGAACTTGGATTTATGATGAACCCGTATGCGGAGGCCCATCCAAGGCTTTGATATATCGCTAACACAGCAGGAAGAAAGGTGTACCCATTCAGGGTTTATAACTGTAACACACTACGTGATCCAGAATCCTTTGCCCATCAGAGGGCTTGGTATTAAATAAAATGAAGGTGTGTTCGAGAAACACGTTTTTTGTCGAGCCTCTGAGCAAGAAGCATTTGGGCTTTGAAACGCGTTAGGCGATATCGACTGCAAGCTGTGCAAGCTTTCTGCATATGAGAGACATCTTTACCAGTAAAGGAGTTGCTCCTGTTCGGTGTAGGGTGCGTTACTACCAGAGGGGCAAGTTGGAGCGTTATGTAAATCGCTGCAGCCCTTGCCGCGAGGAACGCACCACCCCGTGAGGACCTGGGGCCACGGAGCATGATGTTCAATCTGCCTCGCATTGTGGGACACGGAACCTGGATTTATGATGAAGCCGTATGCGGAGGCCCATCCAGATGTTTGAGCGATCTCTAACACAGCAGGAAGAAAGGTGTACCCATTCAGGGTTTATAACTGTAACACACTACGTGATCCAGAATCCTTTGCCCATCAGAGGGCGTGGTATTAAATAAAATGAAGGTGTGTTCGAGAAACACGTTGTTGTCGAGCCTCTGAGGAAGAAGCATTTGGGCTTTGAAGCGCGTTAGGCGATATCGACTGCAAGCTGTGCAAGCTTTCCGCATATGAGAGACATCTTCACCAGTAAAGGAGTTGCTCCTGTTCGGTGTAGAGTACGTTCCTGCCAGATGGGCAAGTTGGAGCTTTATGTAAATCGCGGCAGCCCTTGCCGCGAGGAATGCACCACCCCGTGAGGACTGGGGGCCACGGGGCATGATATTCAATCTGCCTCGCATTGTGGGACACGGAACTTGGATTTATGATGAACCCGGATGCGGAGGCCCATCCAGGGCTTTGATATATCGCTAACACAGCAGGAAGAAAGGTGTACCCATTCAGGGTTTATAACTGTAACACACTACGTGATCCAGAATCCTTTGCCCATCAGAGGGCTTAGTATTAAATAAAATGAAGGTGTGTTCGAGAAACACGTTTTTGTCGAGCCTCTGAGGAAGAAGCATTTGGGCTTTGAAACGCGTTAGGCGATATCGACTGCAAGCTGTGCAAGCTTTCCGCATATGAGAGACATCTTTACCAGTAAAGGAGTTGCTCCTGTTCGGTGTAGAGTGCGTTCCTACCAGAGGGGCAAGTTGGAGCTTTATGTAAATCGCGGCAGCCCTTGCCGCGAGGAACGCACCACCCCGTGAGGACTGGGGGCCACGGGGCATGATGTTCAATCTGCCTCGCATTGTGGGACACGGAACTTGGATTTATGATGAACCCGTATGCGGAGGCCCATCCAGATCTTTGAGCGATCGCTAACACAGCAGGAAGAAAGGTGTACCCATTCATTGTTTATAACTGTAACACACTACGTGATCCAGAATCCTTTGCTCATCAGAGGGCGTGGTATTAAATAAAATGAATGTGTGTTCGAGAAAGACGTTGTTGTCGAGCCTCTGAGGAAGAAGCATTTGGGCTTTGAAACGCGTTAGGCGATATCGACTGCAAGCTGTGCAAGCTTTCTGCATATGAGAGACATCTTTACCAGTAAAGGAGTTGCTGCTGTTCGGTGTAGAGTGCGTTCCTGCCAGTGGGGCAAGTTGGAGCTTTATGTAAATCGCGGCAGCCCTTGCCGCGAGGAACGCACCACCCCGTGAGGACTGGGGGCCACGGGGCATGATATTCAATCTGCCTCGCATTGTGAGACACGGAACTTGGATTTATGATGAACCCGTATGCGGAGGCCCATCCAGGGCTTTGATATATCGCTAACACAGCAGGAAGAAAGGTGTACCCATTCAGGGTTTATAACTGTAACACACTACGTGATCCAGAATCCTTTGCCCATCAGAGGGCTTAGTATTAAATAAAATGAAGGTGTGTTCGAGAAACACGTTTTTGTCTAGCCTCTGAGGAAGAAGCATTTGGGCTTTGAAACGCGTTAGGCGATATCGACTGCAAGCTGTGCAAGCTTTCCGCATATGAGAGACATCTTTACCAGTAAAGGAGTTACTCCTGTTCGGTGTAGGGTGCGTTCCTACCAGAGGGGCAAGTTGGAGCTTTATGTAAATCGCGGCAGCCCTTGCCGCGAGGAACGCACCACCCCGTGAGGACTGGGGGCCACGGGGCATGATGTTCAATCTGCCTCGCATTGTGGGACACGGAACTTGGATTTATTATGAACCCGTATGCGGAGGCCCATCCAGATCTTTGAGCGATCGCTAACACAGCAGGAAGAAAGGTGTACCCATTCATTGTTTATAACTGTAACACACTACGTGATCCAGAATCCTTTGCTCACCAGAGGGCGTGGTATAAAATAAAATGAATGTGTGTTCGAGAAAGACGTTGTTGTCAAGCCTCTGAGGAAAAAGCATTTGAGCTTTGAAACGCGTTAGGCGATATCGACTGCAAGCTGTGCAAGCTTTCTGCATATGAGAGACATCTTTACCAGTAAAGGAGTTGCTCCTGTTCGGTGTAGAGTGCGTTCCTGCCAGTGGGGCAAGTTGGAGCTTTATGTAAATCGCGGCAGCCCTTGCCGCGAGGAACGCACCACCCCGTGAGGACTGGGGGCCACGGGGCATGATATTCAATCTGCCTAGCATTGTGGGACACGGAACTTGGATTTATGATGAACCCATATGCGGAGGCCCATCCAAGGCTTTGATATATCGCTAATACAGCAGGAAGAAAGGTGTACCCATTCA
This sequence comes from Calotriton arnoldi, assembly GCA_963921515.1. Taxonomy (NCBI): domain Eukaryota; kingdom Metazoa; phylum Chordata; class Amphibia; order Caudata; family Salamandridae; genus Calotriton; species Calotriton arnoldi. Next base: position 834,031 of record CAWUFW010000063.1, on the reverse strand, counting down.
GGGTTTATAACTGTAACACACTACGTGATCCAGAATCCTTTGCCCATCAGAGGGCTTGGTATTAAACAAAATGAAGGTGTGTTCGAGAAACGCGTTTTTGTCGAGCCTCTGAGGAAGAAGCATTTGGGCTTTGAAACGCGTTAGGCGATATCGACTGCAAGCTGTGGAAGCTTTCCGCATATGAGAGACATCTTTACCAGTAAAGGAGTTGCTCCTGTTCGGTGTAGGGTGCGTTCCTACCAGAGGGGCAAGTTGGAGCGTTATGTAAATCGCGGCAGCCCTTGCCGTGAGGAACGCACCACCCCGTGAGGACTGGGGGCCACGGGGCATGATGGTCAATCTGCCTCGCATTGTGGGACACGGAACTTGGATTTATGATGAACCCGTATGCGGAGGCCCATCCAGATCTTTGAGCGATCTCTAACACAGCAGGAAGAAAGGTGTACCCATTCAGGGTTTATAACTGTAACACACTACGTGATCCAGAATCCTTTGCCCATCAGAGGGCATGGTATTAAATAAAATGAAGGTGTGTTCGAGAAACACGTTGTTGTCGAGCCTCTGAGGAAGAAGCATTTGGGCTTTGAAACGCGTTAGGCGATATCGACTGCAAGCTGTGCAAGCTTTCCGCATATGAGAGACATCTTCACCAGTAAAGGAGTTGCTCCTGTTCGGTGTAGAGTGCGTTCCTGCCAGAGGGGCAAGTTGGAGCTTTATGTAAATTGCGGCAGCCCTTGCCGCGAGGAACGCACCACCCCGTGAGGACTGGGGGCCACGGGGCATGATATTCAATCTGCCTCGCTTTGTGGGACACAGAACTTGAATTTATGATGAACCCGTATGCGGAGGCCCATCCAGGGTTTTGATATATCGCTAACACAGCAGGAATAAAGGTGTACCCATTCAGGGTTTATAACTGTAACACACTACGTGATCCAGAATCCTTTGCCCATCAGAGGGCTTAGTATTAAATAAAATGAAGGTGTGTTCGAGAAACACGTTTTTGTCGAGCCTCTGAAGAAGAAGCATTTGGGCTTTGAAACGCGTTAGGCGATATCGACTGCAAGCTGTGCAAGCTTTCCGCATATGAGAGACATCTTTACCAGTAAAGGAGTTGCTCCTGTTCGGTGTAGGGTGCGTTCCTACCAGAGGGGCAAGTTGGAGTTTTATGTAAATCGCGGCAGCCCTTGCCGCGAGGAACGCACCACCCCGTGAGGACTGGGGGCCACGGGGCATGATGTTCAATCTGCCTCGCATTGTGGGACACGGAACTTGGATTTATGATGAACCCGTATGCGGACGCCCATCCAGATCTTTGAGCGATCGCTAACACAGCAGGAAGAAAGGTGTACCCATTCATTGTTTATAACTGTAACACACTACGTGATCCAGAATCCTTTGCTCATCAGAGGGCGTGGTATTAAATAAAATGAATGTGTGTTCGAGAAAGACGTTGTTGTAGAGCTTCTGAGGAAGAAGCATTTGGGCTTTGAAACGCGTTAGGCGATATCGACTGCAAGCTGTGCAAGCTTTCTGCATATGAGAGACATCTTTTCCAGTAAAGGAGTTGCTCCTGTTCGGTGTAGAGTGCGTTCCTGCCAGTGGGGCAAGTTGGAGCTTTATGTAAATTGCGGCAGCCCTTGCCGCGAGGAACGCACCACCCCGTGAGGACTGGGGGCCACGGGGCATGATATTCAATCTGCCTCGCATTGTGGGACACGGAACTTGGATTTATGATGAACCCGTATGCGGAGCCCCATCCAGGGCTTTGAGCGGTCGCTAACACAGCAGGAAGAAAGGTGTACCCATTCAGGGTTTATAACTGTAACACACTACGTGATCCAGAATCCCTTGCCCATCAGAGGGCATGGTATTAAATGAAATGAAGGTGTGTTCGAGAAACACGTTGTTGTCGAGCCTCTGAGGAAGAAGCATTTGGGCTTTGAAACGCGTTAGGCGATATCAACTGCAAGCTGTGCAAGCTTTCCGCATATGAGAGACATCATTACCAGTAAAGGAGTTGCTCCTGTTCGGTGTAGAGTGCATTCCTGCCAGAGGGGTAACTTGGAGCTTTATGTCTGTATATATATATATATGACATTTGAAAAGTGAATGAATATTTTAATCAGATTATTTGATTTTAAATTCGTTTTTCAACTACATAATTCCTAGGGGTTATGATCTGGATGAGGGATCGTCCAGATTGCAAGAGAAAGCATGAGTTCCATGACCCATTATGGGTATGATGCAGTATGGTTTTATTGCAATTATTGCACATACATGGATGAGTATTGCACTTTTGTATTTACTTATTTTTATACATCTGCTATTGGTGGGTTTGATGCAATTCACCCTGTTATCTAGTCTTTAGACCTGCTGATGGAACTTTCCATGGCACTTCCTGCGATATGACAATTGCACATTTGCACTGAGCCGCATTATTTTGCACTATTGCGTGTACTTCGTACACTGCTTCAGAGGCAATATTTTGGGTATTGGCTTTGCCGTCTGGATATGAGGATTTTATAATGCACTATGCACTTTACTTAGGTAATCCATACCATTCGTGCTTCTGGCCCCACTATGGGGATGTATTTTAATTTGCCTACTTTGCACATGATGTTTTTGCACTGTTGCAGTTTTTGCACGTCTATCTAAATTATATGACAGTTCAAAGCTACTAAATAGAATTATGATCATAATACATACATGTAATGATGTATTAATGTATGTTTTCTATGTCTATTGGCCCTATGGTCACGTGATGCTCATTACTTGCACTTTAAATTTGGTGGCTCTCCCTGACAGCGTCATGTGATCAAGGCCCTTCTGGGGCCGAAACGCGTCATGGCGGTGCGTGGTGTCAATATGGACTAAAATAAATACCTTTTTGCACGCAGCTATCTGTCTTTCCTGGAAGTCTGGATGTTTTGAGACGGAGTTCCTTGCGTATATATATATATATATATATGAGAACAAAGTCCTGACCTTTCAGTGTCCAAAAGGGAGTGCAAAGCAGGTACAGACCACAGCAGGTAGTTCCACAAAGAATTCAAGATACCGGGTTCACTATTCCATAGTTTGATTTTAATCACCCATAAATGTTTAGACAAGTGTCCGCCTCAGACGCGTTTCGATCACCTCCGCGATCTTGTTCATATATATATATATATATAATATATATATGTATTTTATTCAACAAACGCCCGAAAGCTTGAGAATGCACTCGACAGCCAATGAATACCTTCCGGTATTAATTCAAATTTGGAAACCAGCATCTGTGTTCCAGGTTAAAAGTCTTTATTTGCCAACGCGTATCGAGGCTCCAGCCTCTTCTTCACAGGCAGCTTTGATCTACGGCACAAAAGTTCCAATTAGTTGCATGCTTCGTTTATATATATGCCACCAGTGGGCTACTCTTAGTGCAATTGATTTTTAAAGCATGCTGGGAAATGTGGTCCACATTGGATGAGTTATTACTCTCAGTGAGTTCTGTGCCACAGTCTTCTCTTTATAGCTTTTCACATACCCCCAGTGGGCCCCAGGATACAGCGCAGGTTCATTGTTTCACATTAGCTGTGCTGCTAGATCGGTTTTGACACAGTTCCAAACCACGCAGCCTCTCGCCTTCAGGGATGGTGCAATTCTCCACGGCAGGGCAGCTGTGTGGTAAATTATTCAACAAACGCCCGAAAGCTTGAGAATGCACTCGACAGCCAATGAATACCTTCCGGTATTAATTCAAATTTGGAAACCAGCATCTGTGTTCCAGGTTAAAAGTCTTTATTTGCCAACGCATTTCGAGGCTCCAGCCTCTTCTTCACAGGCAGCTTTGATCTACGGCACAAAAGTTCCAATTAGTTGCATGCTTTGTTTATATATACGCCCCCAGTGGGCTACGCTTAGTGCGATTGATTTTTAAAGCATGCTGGGACATGTGGTCCACATTGGATCAGTTATTACTTTCAGTGAGTTCTGTGCCACAGTCTTCTGTTTATAGCTTTTCACATACCCCCAGTGGGCCCCAGGATACAGCGCAGGTTCATTGTTCCACATTAGCTGTGCTGCTAGATCGGTTTCGACACAGTTCCAAACCACGCAGCCTCTCGTCTTCAGGGATGGTGCAATTCTCCACGGCAGGGCAGCCGTGTGGTAAATTATTCAACAAACGCCCGAAAGCTTGAGAATGCGCTCAACAGCCAATGAATACCTTCCGGTATTAATTTAAATTTGGAAACCAGCATCTGTGTTCCAGGTTAAAAGTCTTTATTTGCCAACGCATTTCGAGGCTCCAGCCTCTTCTTCACAGGCAGCTTTGATCTACGGCACAAAAGTTCCAATTAGTTGCATGCTTTGTTTATATATACGCCCCCAGTGGGCTACGCTTAGTGCGATTGATTTTTAAAGCATGCTGGGACATGTGGTCCACATTGGATCAGTTATTACTCTCAGTGAGTTCTGTGCCACAGTCTTCTCTTTATAGCTTTTCACATACCCCCAGTGGGCCCCAGGATACAGCGCAGGTTCATTGTTCCACATTAGCTGTGCTGCTAGATCGGTTTCGACACAGTTCCAAACCACGCAGCCTCTCGTCTTCAGGGATGGTGCAATTCTCCACGGCAGGGCAGCCGTGTGGTAAATTATTCAACAAATGCCCGAAAGCTTGAGAATGCACTCGACAGCCAATGAATACCTCCCGGTATTAATTCAAATTTGGAAACCAGCATCTGTGTTCCAGGTTAAAAGTCTTTATTTGCCAACGCGTTTCGAGGCTCCAGCCTCTTCTTCACAGGCAGCTTTGGTCTACGGCACAAAAGTTCCAATTAGTTGCATGCTTTGTTTATATATATACGCCCCCAGTGGGCTACGCTTAGTGCGATTGATTTTTAAAGCATGCTGGGACATGTGGTCCACATTGGAGCAGTTATTACTCTCAGTGAGTTCTGTGCCACAGTCTTCTCTTTATAGCTTTTCACATACCCCCAGTGGGCCCCAGGATACAGCGCAGGTTCATATAAATATATATTTGTATATTGTTTATATATATATATATATATACACAAAGGTATTTTTCCAAGGATGACTCTATTTTAGTTAGAGAAAGATAATCCAGAATCCAGTGTCTTTGTTATGTAAGGGGTGCTTTTGTATGCCTCTGTGAAATTGTAATTGATTTAGGCAGTGATGTATTTCCCTGTACAAAAGCAATAACACGGGGCCATCACACAGGTTATTGCCACCTGGCATTTGTATAGTGCATTGCTGCCACTTGTGTTGCCTGGTAGTACTCAATATTCCCTGCCATGTTGCAGGTCGCAGCATTCATGCAAGATTGAAAGCATCGTTGTAGATGCAGTGTAGTGTAAAGAGGTTTTTTTGTGGTGTATGAGGCTCTATGCAGTGCTCGGAATAATGTACATTGAAGCTGTGCTTAGGCATGTGAATGTTAAAAACATTGGGGCTTATTTACAATCCCCTTGCACTGCCTGTCCATCTCACTGCGTGACGGACCGGCGGCGCAACCAGCTGCCCAATATTTACAAGGACACGTAAAGCCACCCTGCGTGACTTTACATGTGCTTGTAAATATCGCTCCTTCTCACGCAACACTTTGTGTGTAAGGTACTTGACATGGGTGTTGCTGTGGGTGTTCCTGCGCAACACCCATGTATTCTGATGCATTTTCAGATTTACGAGAAATCGTAAACCTGGATAAGCGTCAGAATGCTACGCCACCCTAAGGGTGGCGTAGCTATAGCACGCATGGAAAGAGAAAATCACCTCAATTGATTGTTTTTGTGCAGGAAGGTGTCCCTTCCTGCACAAAAACAATCTCCCCACGACGCAGGCATCCTTGCACCATGATGCAAGGGTGCCTGCGCCGGCGCATGGCAGACAAATGTGTGCCAGCATAGGGGAAAGCACAGGGATGTGACATATTGTTGTAAATATGCCGCATCTCTGTGCTTTGAAAGTGACTCAGTGTGGCGCAGCCAAATGGCTTACAGCACACACTGAGTCACTTCCATTGTAAATATGGCCCATTGTGAGGGAAGAGTTGAGTTATGGCATGTACTTTGATCTGGAGCATTGGTAATGGCCTTCACATGGTCGGTCTTTGCATGACGTCTCCTGAAATAAGCATAGTGTTAAATGCTCATGCCGTTGTTGTTTGGTGAGCTTGGCTTCAGAGATGTTGTTTTGTTATTCTCAGCTAGCAAAGATCCAAGTTGAGCACACTAACAAACTCCAGAGGGAGGCATGTGTTTCAGATGCTCAGTCCAGTGGTATTATGTGAGTCCATGGGATAAATCAACACATATTGCAGTGTGAGAGGGTCTTGACACTCCCCGGTTCTAAATGCAGCCAATAATGTATTGCATCAAGGTGCAAGGGACAACCCTAGGCCATGATTTAACCAGGAAAAACAAGACCATCTGTTAGATGCATCTTTTAGGAGGTTCTATTATTTAGGGTGGAAGAAACGGTCAATTATTTATTTAATAATGGTTTATTAGGCACCACATACCACCTGCAGGCCGCTTCAGAGTGCCTAGAAATATAAAGCAAGAAATTGCAGAACCGTTATGTGATTTGAAAGCACAGCCCTGATCTAAATGGGTAAAGAGAAGCATGTTATGCTTATCTGAGTGCTACATGTTCCATTTTCGCTGATAGATACCTCTGCAGTCGCACTGTTTAGTGCCATTGGTCTGGATTTTGGGACTGCAGCAGTCTAACAGACCTATTGCTGACAATGCACATAGAGTGGGCTTTTGATTTGCCCATTTCAACTATTGTCTTTCTTCAACCAGCCTCTTTCAACCAATAGCTTGAGCCTTTGTCAATCACATCTTGGCGCAATCCAGTGAAGTACCCCTCTCTCACCGAAAGCTGTTGGTAGCTTCAAGTATCCTTCCAGCTCCACTTGAGTGCTTGCATTTAACTGCACGAGGGACTACTTTACAACTACAACTCTTACTGCCTACTCCGGCTGGCTCACTCCTGTGTCATGTGCTAATGTTACATGTGTTAGCATATTAAACTCAGGCTTACTGGCTTTGACAATGCTTGTTTGTAGCGCAGGAGCTGGTTTACCCGTGCCAAAAATACCTTTACTAATGGACCAAGCTGTTAGCAAAAACAAAAACACCACACAATGCATTATCAATAATAGCTTCCAGGAGTACAGAAACCACTTTATTAGCGGGTGAGTTATCTGACAGCCGTACACCAGCTTTAGAGAAAAAAAACAATAGGACTATGAAAATGAAATACCAGTTTTTGTAAGAATTATAGAACGCAAATAGCTTTTAAGGAAATCATAAAAACATCATTATGCACTCAATATTGCTGTTTGCTCACAGGAAAAAAATGCATTTTAAAACTTCACGCTTTGGTGTCACATTCATCAAAATAAATCTCCAATGCAACAATTATGCCATCACGTTTCAAATTTGTACTGGAGACTTACTGAAAATGTGTAGGATGCGGTTAAGAATAAAGGTTGGAAGTTCTGTGTAAGGTGAGAACATGAATGGGTGGGAGCTCTTTCTCTGTATAGGCATGCAAGGGCTGGAGCACCCTTGAACAGAAAGTAAGGATAAAATTAACTTTTACTTACAAGTCATAAAAGCAATAAAGACAGTGATGCCCTCTAAAACATAACTTCTTCTGGGTTCAAGAACCAAGGATCTGTACATATAAACGGTGATCCCATCTTCACACTCCACATCTCTCTACAAGTATTGGAGCACACCTCTGAAGCTCACTCAAGACACCAAAACACTCACTCACAGCCCCCACCTCCACCAACACTCTTACAACCATGCACAACAAACGGAGAAGTTATTTGATCTTCTGACCTGACAGCGCTTTGACCCTTAAAACGTGTAGAAGAGCGCTAGGAATTTTATAAATTAGGATTGGAAAAGTGTTACAATTTGTAGCTAGGTTTGACTTTTTAGGCAGTATTTACAACCCTGTTGTTTCACAGAGGTGAACCTGTATGGTGTCCCTAGACGCCTTGTTTCTTTATGTTACTTCGTAAAATCTGCCGCAGTTAATGTCAGTGTGTTCAGTTCACAAGTTAGAAGATGCCCATGGGCAGGAGACCAGAGATGTCCCCCTCATTTAGAATGTGGAACAAATCCACTGAAGTGGGGGCTACTTTGTGATTCTCTTGTGCAAAGTGAATTCAGAAAGGATTCCCAAAGTACATCTAGAAATCGTCCCTCCATCTCCCGTTTGGCTGCGGAATCTAATTCTGTAGGTATTGTGTAAGTCTCTTGCAGGGAAAATTTGCTACATTGGAAATCTCTGTCAAAAAGCCTACTATCTACATAGGAAACTGTTTCCTACTGTTTTGTTCCAGCTTGATTACCTTGCTTTACAAAGGCTGAAGTGCCTTGAAGAGGCCTTTGGCGTCTTGTTGAGCTAAACCTGATAAAATCACAGCACAGCACAGCACTGCAGTTTCTAAAGTAGAACACTGTTCCAAAAACAGCGTGAAAGCATCAGACTGCACTCATTCGCCTTTCCGGCCCTAGTTATGTAAAGTGAAATGCATTCCCACATTCCAGTTTTCCACTGAACTTTGACAGCTCAGTGGAAATGCACATTATCAGGTCAGACACTGCTTTTACAGTACACTTTTCCTTTACCTCCCACCACCACATAGTCCACCCATTGGGACGCAGATGCTTTCAATCATGCTGTCCGCACTCCTGTTTTTCCGCGGCACTTTCCTCTGTCTTGGCCTTTAGCACTATGCAAAGCAGACAGACAAAACACATTCCTCCAGAACACCGCCTTACACTCCCAGAAGGCCTCATTCACACCCCTGGCGGCCTATGTGCCAATGTAAACCTCACTGTCTATGGTCAGTCATGCGCGTGTGAAGGAACATATACCCTCCCAGGTGTTCTTGGTATGTAGAAAGAACTTTGTATATAATATTCTGAAGGTGTGAGCGTGGGAAAGAGGACATGAATGTGCCATATTTCATGTCAGAAAAAAGCAGGCGCTTCGGTGCCTGTCTGGCACCGTTTCAAAGAGTCCAGATTAGTAGCATAATGCAAAATGATAGGGCCCCCTGCAGAATGTGATGAGGGGCCCCAGAGCCGCCCATATCTCACAGATATACATTGGGCTTGGGCTGAACGGGGCCTCCTGCACGGTTGGGGCCCATTGTAGAGTTGGTGCCCGCCTTGCGCCGCAGGGGCTACAGGGGGATGTGTTACACCATTACACTTTAGGCTTTTAGAGGTGCCCAGATATTTCCATAATTCAATCAATCAATCAATCACAGAATTTGTAAAGCGCGCTACTTACCCGCGAGGGTCTCAAGGCGCTGGGGAGAAAAAAGGGGGGTGCTGCTACTGGTCGAACAACCAGGTCTTGAGTAGCCTCCTGAAGGTCAGCAGGTCTTGGGTCTGTCGTAGGCTTAGTGGAAGGGTGTTCCAGGTCTTGGCGGCGAGGTGGGAGAAGGATCTGCCGCCGGTGGTGGTTCTTCGAATGCGAGGGACGGTGGCGAGGGAGAGGTCGGCGGAGCGGAGTTGGCGGTTGGGGACGTAGAAGAGGAGTCGTCTGTTGAGGTAGGCTGGGCCAGTCTTGTGGAGTGCCTTGTGTGCGTGGATGAGGAGTTTGAAGGAGATTCTCCTGTCGACGGGAGCCAGTGCAGGTTCCTCAGGTGGGGGTGATGTGGCTGTGGCGTGGTACATCGAGGATCAGGCGTGCGGAGGCGTTTTGTATGCGTTGCAGTCGCTTGATGACCTTGGCCGGGGCTCCCGCGTAGAGGGCGTTCCCATAGTCCAGTCTGCTACTGACAAGGGCCTGGGTGACTGTTCTTCTTGTGTCTGTCGGGATCCACCTGTAGATCTTGCGAAGCATGCAGAGGGTGTTGAAGCAGGAGGATGAGACTGCGTTGACTTGCCTGGCCATGGAGAGCGTTGAGTCGAGGATGACTCCCAGGTTGCGTGCGTGGTCGGTGGGTGTCGGGGCTGCTCCCAGCGTCGTTGGCCACCAGGAGTCGTCCCAGGCTGAGGGGTTGGAGCCGAGGATGAGGACCTCTGTCTTCTCCGTGTTCATCCAATCGGCGACGGCCTTCATTCCTTCATGGAGATTGGCCATGGCGGCGAGGGGGTCCTTGGTGAGGGAGAGGATCAGTTGAGTGTCGTCGGCGTAGGAGATTATGTTGAGGTCGTGCTGTCTGGCGATGTGTGCGAGCGGGGCCATGTAGATGTTGAACAGTGTTGGGCTGAGGGACGATCCCTGGGGTACGCCGCAGATGATCTTCGGAGGCTTCAGATCGGAATGGTGGGAGGCGGACTGTCTGGGTTCTGCCGGTGAGGAAGGAGGTGGCCCATTCCAGGGCCTTGTCTCGGATCCCTGCGTCGTGGAGGCGTGCGCGTAGAGTGTGGTGGCAGACAGTGTCGAAGGCGGCAGAGAGGTCCAGCAGGATGAGGGCTGCGGTCTCACCGTTGTCCAGCAGGATCCTGATGTCGTCGGTGGCGGCGATGAGGGCAGTCTCAGTGCTGTGGTTGCTGCGGAACCCCGATTGGGATGGGTCCAGGATGCTGTTTTCTTCGAGGTATCGGGTTAGCTGTTTGTTGACAATCTTCTCGATGACCTTGGCTGGGAACGGAAGCAGGGAGATGGGCCGGAAGTTCTTGAGGTCTCTCGGGTCCGCCTTGGGTTTTTTGAGTAGGGCGTTGATCTCTGCGTGTTTCCAGCTCTCTGGGAAGGTCGCGGTCTCGAAGGAGAGATTGATGACATTGCGCAGGTGGGGTGTGATGGAGCTGCTGGCTTGAGACAGACTTGCAACCAGAGGCATATGTTAGGAGTGGAAATGCCCCAGCCACACAACACAGACAAGCATTGGCAAAGCCAATAGGTCTCGCCTGTACAAGAGCTATTGGCTTTGGCAATGTATTTTTGCCATGTTGTACACCAGTGTGGCTGCTGTTCAGCGTGGCAAAAAAAGTTAGCGGCGTGGAGTGTCTTAGAGTGCAGTGGGAGGAATAGAGTGTTGTAGAGGGGAGTACAGTTCAGTGGTTCAGTGGTAGAGAGTGGCGTAGAGTGCAGTGTCATAGAGTGCTATGTCGTAGAGTGGAGTGGCATAGAGTGGAGTGGGATGGAATAGGGTGGAGTGGGTTGGAGTGGATTGAGGTAGTGGGGTGGATTGGATTGGTGTAGATTGGGCGGATTGGATTGAGGTAGAGTGGGTTGGTTTGAGTGGAGTGGGGTGAATTGGGGTGGGTGGACTGAATGGTGTGGATTGGATTGGAGTGGGGTGCATTGAAATAGGGTGAGGTGGATTGGATTGGGTGGATTGGAGTGGGGTGGATTAGATTGGTTTGGGTGGGGTGATTAGATTAGAGTAAGGTGGCTTTGGAGTGAGGTGAATTTGAGTGGAGTGGAGAGGGGTGGATTGGACTGGAGGGGTGGATTGGAGTGGGCGGATTGGATTGGAGTGGGGTGTATTGAACTGCAGTGGAGTTGGGTGGATTGGAGTGGGGTGGGCTGGATTGGGTGGATTGGATTGGGGTAGAGTGGGATGGATTGGAGTAGAGTGGGGTGAATTGAACTGCAGTGGATTGGGGTGGATTGGTGAGGTGGACTAGATGGGGTGGATTAGACAGGAGTTTGGGGAATTGAAATGGGGTAGGGTGGGGTGGATTGGATAGGGGTGGGGTGGGGTGGTCTGGAGGGAGGTGGATTGGAGTGGGGTAGATTGGATTGGACTGGAGTGGGGTGGACTGGAGTGCGATGGATTGGGCTGGAGTGAGGTGAAGTGTGGTGAAATGGAGTTGGATGGAATGGAGTGGGGTGGGGTGAATTGGAATGGTGTGGGTTGGGGTGGATTGGAGTGGAGTAGATTGGATTGCAGTGAGGTGGTTTGGATTGGGGTGGATTGGATTGAGGTGGATTGGATTGGGGTGGGGTGAACTGGATTGTGGTGGGGTGGATTGCATTGAGGTGGATTTGATTGGAATGGGGTGGGTGGAGTAGAGTGGGGTGGGGTGGACTGGGGTGGGATGGATTGGAATAGGGGGGGGTGGGGTGGGGTGGTGTGGATTGGAGTGGGGTAGATTGGATTTGGCTGGATTGGGGTGGATTAGATTGGGGTGAGGTGGATTGGATTGGGGAGAGGTGGATTGGATTGGAGTGGGTTGGATTGGAGTGGGGTAGATTGGATTGGAGTGTGGCAGATTGTTTTGATTGGACTGGGGCAGATTGGTTTGGATTGGAGTTGGGCAGATTGTGACTGGAGTGGGGCAGATAGGTGTGGGGCAGACTGGAGTGGAGCAGCTTGTTTTGGATTGGAGTGGGGTGGGGTGGGTTGTGGGAAGTGGGGTGGATTGGTTTGGGGTGGGAAGGATTGGAATGGAGTGGATTGTGGTGGATTGGAGTGTCGTGAATTTTGGTGAGTGGGTGGATTGGATTTTGAGTGGGGTCAACTGGTGATGGGGCGGATTGGAGTGGGGCAGATTGGAGTACAGCGGATTGGAGTGGGGTGGATTGGAATGGGGTAGATTGGAATGGGGCAGATTGGAGTGAGGCAAATTGTTTTGGATTGGAGTGGGGCAGATTGGAGTGGGGAAAATTGTTTTGGATTGGAGTGGGATGCATTGGACTGGGGTCAATTGTTTTGGATTGGAGGCGGGCAGATTAGAGTGGGCAGATTGGAGTGCGAAGATTGTTTTGGATTGGAGTGGGGGTAGATGGGAGTGGGGCAGATTAGAGTGGGGCAGACTGTTTTGGAGTGGAGTGGGGCAGACTGGAGTGGAGCAGATTGTTTTGGATTGGAGTTGAGCAGATTGTAGTTGGATGGATTGGAGTGGGGCATATTGGATGTGGGGAAGATTGGAGTGGGGTGGATTAGAGTGGGGCAGATTGGAGTGGGGCAGATTGTTTTGGATTGGAGTGGGCGGATTGGAGTGGGGCAGGTTGTAGTATGGCAGACTGGAGTGGGGAAGATTGGAGTGGGGCTGATTTGAGTGGGGCAGATTGTTTTGGATTGGAGTGCGGCAGATTGGATTGGGGCAGATTGTTTTGGATTGAGTGGGGCAGAATGTTTTGGATTGAGTGGGGCAGATTGTTTTGGATTGGAGTGGGACAGATTGTTTTGGATTGGAGTGAGGCAGTTTGTTCTGGATAGGAGTGGGGCAGACTGTTTTGGATTGGAGTGGGGCAAATTGGAGTGGGGCAGATTGAAGTGGGGCAGATTGTTTAGATTGGAGTGGGGCAGATTGTTTTGGATTGGAGTGGGGCAGATTGTTTTGGATTGGAGTGGGGCAGATTACTTTGGATCGGAGAGGGGAAGATTGTTGGAGTGTGGCAGACTGTTGGAGTGGGGATAATTGGAGTGAAGCAGATTGGAGAGTGGAAGATTGTTTTGGACTGGAGTGGAGCAGATTGGAGTGGGGCAGATTAGAGTGGGAAACATAGTTTTGGATTGGAGTGGGGTGGATTGGAGTGGGGCAGACTGGAGTGGGGCTAATTGTTTTGGATTGAAGTGGGGCAGATTGGAGTTGGATGAATTGGAGTGGGGCAGATTGTTTTGGATTGAAGTGGGGTAGATTGGAGTGAGCAGATTGGTTTGGATTGCAGAAGAGCAGATTAGAGTGGGCAGATTGGAGTGGGGCAGATTGTTTTGGATTGAGTGGGACATATTGTTTTGGATTGGAGTAGGGCAGATTGCAGAAGGGCAGATTGTTTTGGATTGGAGGGGGCAGATTGGAGTGGGGCAGATTGTTCTGTATTAGAGTGGAGCAGACTGTTTTGGATTGGAGTGGGGCAGATTGTTTTAGATTGGAGTGGGGCAGATTGTTTTGGATTGGAGAGGGGCAGATTGTTGGAGAGAGGCAAATTGGAGTGGGGCAGATTGTTTTGTAGTGGAGTGGAGCAGATTGTTTTGGTTTGGAGTGGGGCGGATCGGAGTGGGGCAGATTGTTTTGGATTGGAGACGGGCAGATTGTTGGAGTGTGGCAGATTGTTGGAGTGGGGCAAATTGGAGTGGAGCGGATTGGAGTGGGGCAGAATATAGTGGGGCAGATTGGAGTGGCACAGATTGCTTTGGATTGGAGTGGGGTGGGTTGGGAGACTTGGAGTGGATTGGACAAGGTTGAGAGGTTTGGATTGGTCTGGGGTGGGGTGGGGTGGATTGGATTGAGTGGGGCGGATTGGTGTGGGGTGAGGTGGGGTGGGTTGGGATGAACTGGAGTGGGATGGATTGGGGTGTATTGCACGATTATGTGCTAAAGCATCATTTTAGAATTTACACATAAGAAAGAAACAATGTTGCTATGCAATAAAATAATCCTCGTCTTTTGAGACCAGCGCCCACAAGCAAAAACAAAAACAAAAGAAAACATGAGTGCAAAGAAAAGAAGACTTGGCAAAATAAAATAAAGTTAACTATAAAAAATAAATCTTTGCAATTTTATTTGTCCTCCTCAGCATGTTTTTGCCAGCCACACGCCTTCTGTTTGCAGGGCTGTTAAAGTGAAGCAGAACAAAATAATACCTCAATCACGTTGGGGCAGTGGAGGGGCACTGATTAAGTTGAATCAATCAGTGCTAGGTCCCTGCCCCACAGAGAGGAACGGAAATGATGTTAGGCCTGCCTTGACGAATTACGAGGCTGTAAAGAAGAGTGCCACGCAACCCAACAAATGGTAAGCAACGGGCGGGCTCCAAGCCCTTTTGTTAACAACAGTATCTTGCAAGCGAGTACATGCGCTAGGCTATGCTGTTGCAAGCTTTACTCTAAAAACGGCCGTTGTGGAGGGGGAGAGCTTCTTCCCTGAAATTTTATTGAAATAGAGCACTTTGATCCAGGAATATTAATAAGTGCTGTTTAAAATTGTGTACAACAGGGGAGTGGGAATTTCTGGAAAATTTGGGACAGATTGTGAGTTTCAGCATACGTTCGTCCAGTTGTTAGACTGAAAAATGTGTCTGGCTGACTCCTTCTAGCATTATGCGAGTTAAGTTAGCATTTGCAGCACCATTTTGTATTCAGCCGCCATTTTGTGCCATGATCGAAATTAAGCTTCTGTCTCATACTGTCTGCCTCAGCAGAAAGCAGCCTCGATTGTTTCTTTTATTATTCAAGGTTGAGCTTCGCTGCACTAATGAATAGCTCGTTCTGTATGCCTTCCTTGTAGGTAACCCTGCTCCCACTCTCAGAGACGGGCAAGGGCAGAATAACCTTGAAGTTGAGATAGCATGTACCCAGTCCCAGGAGTGTAGCTCATCCTTCTGTGCCTCCTTTGTTAACCTGCTCCAACTGGAAATTTCCAGTCTGGGTGGGTCCTGTTGGGTATTGGAAATGTATAATATCTGATGGCATATTGGTGAGGGTCAGTCCCTCTGCAGCTATCTAAGGAGGCTGGTCAGACTGGACTCCGCTCGAGCGCATACTAATAAATAACTTTGGTTTGTATTCTCTACTGTCTGACCGACTCTTCATTTGCTTGGAAGGCTGAGAGGTGGTCATGAGTGACCCGGGTGGCCCTAATCGGGTCACTTCCTTCAGTTGGTGCCCGAACAGGGACCCCATCGGGCGAGTGACCCATCTTTGCCCACGGACGGGTGAGGAGGACGGGGCCACGTTGGGTCGGATGGGCGGACTGGGGATCCCTGCACGAGAGAGTCTTGCACTCGCAGCTGCCCTGCCTGTCTGACCGGGCGGTGCCTCGCCCAGTGGTCATCCCGGCTGCGTTCCTGAACGGTGAAACCCTTGGATCTGACCGTTTGGTCCGAAGAGTCGGCAGTGGGGAATAACTTCGTTTGACCTGTGTGCACCAGGTGAGTTTGCTTTGGTCCATGGTGCCACTTTGGTTTGAGTTTAATACGGTCTGAGGATCATTTTTGGACAAGCGCTTGAATTTGTTTGAATTCTTTATGAACATGGTATTGTTCTGATCTGGATTTGGTGTGGATTTGGAAAGATAATTACAAATATCTGCTCGGCATAGATCGTGAAAACGTTTTTGTTTTAAGATGCCTTGTCTTAGTAAATTATGTTGTGTGATTAGTCGTTGTTGTTCTACTGATGCTCGATTGAAAGAGAGTGAGCCTGCGCCTCCAGAAGGCACCCCAAACTTTGAGATGTATGTTAAGCATGGCCTTGGCCCTATTATGTTTAGTACATTATGGCACAAATATACGAGGGACAACACCGAGTTGCAGTGGCGGTTGACAGGCACTTTTGATGAGCAAAAGCATAATTTCCTGCAGGATAAATTGTTTGCGAAAAGGAGTAGGCAGTCAATGTTTGATTCCCTTAGAACGTGGCAGAAGGAAGCTAAACAGAGACGAATGAAAGCAGAAAAGGAGGCCCGAAAGAGTAGGATGCAGACAGTGACTCAAAAAGCCGTTGCGTATGATAAAGAGAAGACTGAGAAGAGAATAGAGTGTGCTGATAGAAAGTTTCGATTGCAATGTGACAAATCCTATGTTGCCTGAAAGGAAGGCGATACATTTGTGGAGGAATTGTTAGACACCCGGCCTCCGCCTCCATATGCCCCACAGAGAATATACCCTGCTGTGCCACAGCCCCAGTCGTCTGTCTCTTCTGCCCCTGTTGTTTTTGTTTCTTCTGTTGTTGACTTAGTTGCTTTAACGGCTGTGCCTCCTTTCAATTCTGTGGCTTCGCCCTCCGCGCCTGCGATAACTGCTAGTGTCTCTGCTGCACCTATTGTGTCAGTGTCCTCTTTTCCTCCAGCCCTTACACCCACAACACAGCCCCTAGTGATTAATCTGCCATCATATGTCAGAGACAGTACAGACATACTCAACAAATTGGAGGATCTGGAGTGGGAGGATGGAATGTGGTTTGCCACACTGGATGTGGAATCACTATATACATGCATCAAGAAGGATCTCGGAAGAATAGCTATTGACTTCTTCCTTTCGAAAAGACAGGCGACCTTGTTTGATCACAATTCCATGCTGTTGACAATGATTGATCTCATCTTGGAAAATAACTTTTTCTTGTTTAACCACACTTGGTTTAAACAGGAACAGGGTACCGCGATGGGATCTAAAATTGCTCCATCGTACGCGAACCTGTTCATGGGGTGGGTGGAGCATAATCACGCTTGGTCACGAGCGGCCTCAGAATGGACTGGACATATCCAGTTCTGGGGTCGCTACATTGACGATATCATCATCATATGGACAGGTACAGGACAAGAGCTGACAGAATATTTCAACTTTCTTAACTTAAACACACTCAATGTCGCCTTTACCCTTGAGAAGTCACAGTAGACAATACATTTCCTTGACCTTGAACTGTATGTCCGGAACAACAAAATACACAGTACACTATACAGGAAAGACACTGCAGTGAATAGCATCTTACACTACACTAGCTCCCACCCGATTTCTACTAAGAAGGCTATTCCATATGGGGAAATGGTACGTATCTGTAGAAATTGTAGCGAAGATGACAACTTTGAAGCACAGACCAAAATGACGATGGATAGACTGCATAGAAGGGGTTACGAACAAAGCGTTTTGTATACGGCCAGAGATAGGGCCAAGAACCTTAGTAGAAAAGATACACTTAAGAGTAGGAGTAGGGACAGCAGAATGGGAAATGAGAAACTCTCGTTCATTACCACACACTCTAGGCTTAATCATGAGGTGTTCAAGATTCTAGGTAAACACTGGCCACTGTTAAAGGGGGCACCAGGAGTAAATAACATCATTACTGAAAAACCATCCATGACTTTCAGAAGGAGCAAAACTATCAGGGACTCCCTGTGTCCCAGCTATACACTAAGCAAAACACCACAACAACAAGGTTGGTTGCACAAACCCTTAGGGTTTTACACCTGCAGCACGTGTAATATTTGCAATCTAGGGTGTAATAAAACTACTACCTTCAGATACAACACTGGCACACACCACAGGATACGTCATTTTATTAATTGTCTAACCAGCTTTGTGGTGTACATACTGATTTGCGGTTGCGGTAAGATTTATGTGGGAAGTACAGTAAGACAACTTAAAATGCGTATACAGGAACACCGTAGAGCAGTCGTGAATGGGGACACCTCGTATGCCCTAGTCTCACATAATTGCAGGGATGGGGTTGACAGATCTAAATTTCACTTTCATGGCATTGATGTGGTGTTGCCTAGCAAACGGGGTGGAAATAGAGAAATTACCCTAAGACAACTTGAAGCCAGGTGGATTTGCACTCTGCGCTCTTCCACTCTGGGTCTCAACAGTGATAATGAAATGCACTACTTTCTGTAGTGGTTATCCTTGTCATTCTGCATTTAAATCCCTACATAACAGTCATCTGCTTACACCATACGAGGATCTTCTGATGATGAAGCTCTGGTCATACCATAACCTAATATTTGTATGACAGTACTTTGTTTAGTACCCAGGTTAACCTCGATACATACTGTACTGTTGGTTTTTAATCAACCAGGCTGCATTTGACTCTAATTACCTGGGGTCTGGACTCTTGAAATGGTACATGTTTACATAACAGCTCAGTCTTTGAGATTGTGAGTACTGGGCATGTTGTGATTTAATTGTCCCTTTCCTATCTATTGCTGTGTCATATTCCATAAGGACTTTTATATTTTCTGATGTCCTTAGAATTAAGATTGTGAGTACTGTGCGTTTTCTGACGTATGTGTTCTTTTCCTAACCACTACTGTGTTAAATTCCATAAGGACTATGTACTCGTTGATGTCATCAGAAATGTATTCCTGCTTTCCACGCAATGGACAAACCCCAATGTTGACCCCTTTTTTAACTTATACTTTGTACTATTGTGTTACAAATGTGGTGCTGAGGTTGTAGAACCTACTAGTACCTGTCATTAATGTGATTACGATAGTTAATATCGTCACCAGACCAGAAGTAGACTAATTTCTGATACAGAATGCGTATTTATTCCCTCTAACATAACAACCAGTGTGTAGTAACATATGTTTTTATAACAAATTGATTAATGTCATTCATGTCACTATTTATCTATTATTCCTCAAATTTTTTTCCTGTCTGCACCTCTTTTTGTCGCACAAATGTGCGTTATAACACGGATCCGTTTCTTACTGCTACCATGGTACGGAATATTGTTATTGCCTTCAGAGACATGCTTGACATGTCTCTTTCGCACTACGTATTTCTTTACATGCTCCCACTCTCCTTTATACAGCTCGAACTTAAACGAAGCAATGTCACACTTTATCTCGATATGACTCCGTATATTATTTTGAACGTATGAAGCGCTGACCTATACAATTACCACCAGATAATTTTGTTCCGTTTAAACAATTTTGTTCACCCAACTTGCCTTTTGCTCGCTCCGGTATGTTAATTCCCATCCTGATCTCTGTGAACTAGACTAGTAACATGGCGGCCTTTGACTCGAGGTCGTCAGTCTAGTCCTTTCGAAAGGAAGTGGCCTCCAACCCGGAAGCACTGCATGGGTGCCCTTCTTAGACGGGATTTTGAACGACGTTTTACAACTACCTTCTCCAGCGAGGACGTGACGGCGCTGGATATTGCTCGTACACGGAGCTCTTTTTTCTCAAGTAAGCTTTAGGATTGCGATTGTACCTGTGGCAGAGGGTTAGGTCGCGGGCCCGCTTGCATTTGACTGGGTCCCTTATATTTAATTTACCATGGACGCTCAAGCTATGTGCTTACAATACACTGGGGAACATGCCCGATTGTTTTTTAATGCATTGGCAGCTTTTCACCACATTTCCTTACAATAATCATAAACTTCGAGGACGTACGGTTGCTGTTGTGGGGTTATAGCATAGCAGACCTCGTTCTGCTCTACTAGCACGTGGTTTTATTATTAGGTGCACTGTACTAACTTCTGCTGGTAACAGCGCCCTTTGTTACTTATTTTGGATTTTCTAAGGTTTGCGTATTTCGTTATGACATAGGCACATCATGCTCACAGCTGCAGTTGCTTGCCCAGTATTAATTTCCCTGAACAATACATAGCTGTATTAGAGAGATCACTTTATTAGTCAACTCGTTATAATAATAAATTAAAATTTTTTTTTTTAAATTAGTCGATCAAAACCCGCCTCTTTAACTTATTTAAGTCGTTTTCCATATAGATACTCCTTGACTCTACTACGGATCAGCTCAACAGAGGCGTATACTTGTGTCCTCTCAACTATTGGACTACCCCTGCTTTGAATTTGAGAGGTTGGTCTGTTTAAGTACATACCATTGAACCTGCTTCACATACAGATGGGAATTTGTTTTACTGACATTTTACTTATATTGCCTAGGTCAATTCTTCTCATATCGGTTGTCCCAACACGGACTTCATTAAAATTCGGACAGGAACAGTACCCCCTGCGAACTGACTACTTTATGCTCTCGGTAAGCGTACTCCTAACCACCACGCTCACCTTTTTAGCCTTTCTTTTATTCACCATTTCTTTCTTGTTTAAAGATAGTTTTGGGACCCTAATGGTATCTTTTTTAGTTCGTTTTCATGACCTGATATTATTTTTGAATAGATCAGGTCTTCCGCTACTATTCACAGCATTGGTCTCCTTACTTTCTCTTGAAAGGACTCTTCTCTCTTATTTTTATTTTCCTTTTTGTTCCACACCTTACTCTGTGTGTTTTCATCACTAGCACTGTTAATACAAGTCACCATCTATTTTGCACTTAATAATACTAGGTTATACAATCTGATTTTAAAATAATGTATATATTTTATCGTATTACAGCCCTGAAGAAGCCCATGTCTGGGTGAAACGCGTTGGCTGTCTATTTATGAAAACCGAGTACATCTTGAATAAAGACACCTTAAAATTATAAACAACAACTTGGAATTCTCTTTTTTTGCTATTTTTACATACTTTATGTTATACTTTGCATATATATTGCCTCTCATACCCTTTTGTATTAACCCACAACACAGCCATTAACGACATTGGTGCCTACTCTTTCAGTTACTACTCCTTCCCTCTTCCCTCATTCCCCGGGAGTACTGGGTAGTGGAACGCCTGTACGTGGATTGGGGGACGGGGACTGGGCAACTGCTAGGGAGCGGTTGGGACAAATTTTAATATGATCTGATGTGGGGGAGGAAGAAAAAAGAGCGGTAGCAAACCAGGCCGCTCAGTGGGCCCGTCATCCCCTCTATAGTACTGAAGACGTGTGGGGTGTGATGAGGGATTATGAGCCGTTTGTGCAACAGCATGCCCTCAAGCACATGTCGGCTACATTGATTGTGTTGTGGGAACAGTGCTTCAATGCAATGGTGCCCCAGATTATTTATGATATTAGAGATAATGTATATGTAGCTGGTATGGCACCTGAGGAGGTTTTTGGAAATGTTGCGACATTGGTAGCTTACCGAGGTAGGCTGTTTGAGAAGAGCCCGAAGACAGTGTCCCAGTTTCCGATGAGGGAAGTCCACCCCATATATCACCCTGAGTTGCCAGAGCTTTGAGATCAGCATGATGCTGTCATTAGACCAAAGGTAGAGGCCCATTTCCAAGAACAGTGAGTTTATACGCCATGGAAGAGGAGTGAGGTGTTATCCCTTAAGACTCAGTTACCTGACCCTAGGAAAAATCCCACTGCATACTATAAGGAATTGACAGAAGCCGCTTCCTTGACAGTAATGACGCTTGCGTATATTGAAATGTTCTTTGGTCTGCTGGTGCCCGTCGACATTTGGAGGCAGGTACACATGCAGGACCACGCTGTGGAATTGGGTGGTACATGGGACCAGATTAAAGCATGGGATAAGGAAAGGAAGCCTGGAGAGAAGCCAAAGGCCGAGATACTAGCTTTACCTGGTCGAATTATCACGTATATGCACTCCCTTATTCCTCCGAGAAGGGTAGATTGGGACAAGTTAACGGCATGTCGTCAGAAGAAGGATGAAAGTGTGTCTGATTTTTTCATGCGGTTCGAGGGTGTGTTTTGGGATTTTAGTGGACAGGATTTGTCAGTGGAAGGGGGTGTCCGGTTGTTCATCAATAGATTTGTTACGAACTTGCTCCCCGAGATTGCAGCCTGGTTACAGGCTTCGGAGAGCACTTGGACGACATCCTCCCCTTCCGTTATATTGAGTATGGCGCAGTATTATGAGCACAGGGAGAACGAGTAGAAGGAGAAGGTGGAAAAGAAGCATAAGGAGTTGAAGACGAAGGTGTTGTTACAGCAGGCATCTAGGGGTAACGGTAGGGGACGTGGAGCTGGTCCGGCCCGGCAGCTTCCCCGTACTAGTAGGAGCACTGCGCCTGTGGGGCCGAATCAGTGTGCGTATTGTAAGGAGGAGGGGCACTGGTGCAGCAAGTGTCCGGTGTTGTTGCAGAAGGTTGCGGTGCCCAGAGGACAAGGTTCTCGTGGGCTGGGTCGTGGAGCAAGGGGTCAGGCTGGGGCTCGGGAGGATGGCACATCCCAGGGTCGCTCTGATCAGAATTACTTTGATGACCCTCGAGGGAAACAGTATTATCACGATGATTATGATCTGGACAAGGTGACAGGGATAACTCACAGCTAGGACAGCCAGGGACAGGGTGAGGGACCAGTTCAGATACCTGTAGATCAGCCCGTTCTTTATGTCACCACAGATTTGCAAGGCTAAGTTAAGAAATTCTTAGTGGACACAGGTGCAATGAATAGCTCTGTTTCTCGTTCGCTGGTCCCTGGGGCAGCTCTGTCTGGCCAAAATAATGTTTCGTTAGGCTTTTCTGGTGTGCCGGTTGTGAGCCCCATTTCTAAACCCCTTGCCTTGACTATCAGTTCCTTTACTGTGGATTCGCCGTTTCTGTTGACGCCTAATTGTGGGGAAAATTTGATGGGCTTGGATTTATTAAAGAGACTAAATGCTACAATTTTTTGTTCTCCGGATGGTGTTTACATGATAATGGGACCAAATGTGATTAGCTCTAAGCAGTGCCTGTCCAAAGATGCGCCCCTCCCTGCTGAGTTTCAAGCTGTGCCGCCCACTTTGTGTGCAACAGGTGACACGGACGTAGGATTACTGCAGATTCCCCCAGTTTCCATTAAGGCTAAAGATAACGCCATCTTGCCCCATATTCCTCAGTATAAAATACCACAAGCGGGAGAGCGAGCTTTGTTGTGCATTATACAGGATCTGATTGAGCCGGGGGTGGTTGAGGAGACAGCATCGAATGTTTGTAACAGCCCTATTCTTCCTATTCTCAAGAAGACGTCCCCAGACTTCCCCGATGACAATGCCGATGTTTATAGTTTTGTGATTGACTTGCGCGCAGTTAACAAAATAGTGGTTCCTCAGTTCCCGGTGTTCCCTGACATTACTGCCCTTCTCACAATGATTCCTTCCTCTGCCAAATTCTTCTCTGTCATTGATTTGAAAAATGCGTTCTTCAGTATCCCAATTCATCCTGATAGCCGCCATCTGTTTGGTTTTACACTAGCTGGCAGAAGCTTTAGATTCTGCTGCGCTCCTCAGGGCTATACTGAGAGCCCTAGTATATATAGCCAAGCCTTGAAAGCCCAATTGGACTCCCTCACGCTTCCCTCAGTTAATGTATTGCTTCATTGTGTGGATGACCTACTAATCGCTTCTGACACTGAACAGGGATGCAAAGACAGTACGGTTAAGTTGTTGTTGCATTTGGCCCACCACGGACATAAAGTGTCCCTTTCTAAATTTCAATATTGTCGACAGGAGGTCGCCTATTTAGGTCACCCACAATCGAAGGAGGGTAGGAGATTAACACCGTAGCGCATTAGCGCCATCGTTAAAATGCCCATCCCTAAATCTCAGAGGGATGTACGCGCCTTCATTGGCATCACTTCCTACTGTCGACACTGGATCCCTAATTACGTATTACTAATAAAGTGTCTACTAGCGCTAACCACTAAAGACGTGCATGAGCCCTTGCCTTGGATGCATGAATGTCAGCAGTCTTTTGAGCAATTAAAAGTTGCGCTTTGCTCTGCTCCTGTGCTTGGCACACCTGATTACCTGAAGCCGTTCGTGTTGTATGTACACGAGACGGCTGGTTGTGCGCTTTCTGTTTTAACACAGGCCTTTGGAGGTAAGCAACGGCCGTGTGCTTATTTTTCTGCTTTGCTTGACCCAGTCGCCAGAGCCCTCCCGAGCTGTCTAAGAGCGGTCGCGGCTGTTGCCATCTCTATAAGGCAATCGGCTGGGCTCGTACTTAATACTGACCTCACAGTTATGGTCCCCCATGCTGTGGATACCCTTTTGAATAAAACAAAGACGCAGCACCTTACCAGTGCACGTCTGACTGGTTATGAGCTAACTCTCTTTGCCCCGCATATCACAATCAAAATACTTACCACTCTGAACCCTGCCACGTTACTACCCCTCCCTTCTAAGAGTGAAGAAATAGACATACATGATTGTCTGTTTCGAACCAATCAATCAATCAATCAATCAATCAGGGGGTTTATAAAGCGCGCTACTCACCTGTGAGGGTCTCAAGGCGCTGGAGGGGGGGGGCAGCTCCAGATCAGTCGAAGAGCCAGGTCTTGAGGTCCTTCCTGAAGGTGTGCAGGGTTGGAGAGCGTCTGATGTTCACAGGGAGCTAATTCCAGGTCTTGGCTGCGATGTAGGAGAAGGCTCTCCCGCCTGCTCTGTTCCTGCGGATGCGCGGGACCTCTGCCAGGGTGAGGTCGGCAGAGCGGAGGTTCCTCTTGGGTACGTGGATGGAGACTCTCTTGTTGAGGTATTTGGGTCCGATGTTGTTGAGGGATTTGTAGGTGTGGGTGAGGAGTTTGTAGGTGACCCTCTTCTCGACGGGGAGCCAGTGGAGGTCTCGTAGGTGTTGGGTCATGTGTTCGTGGCGTGGTGTTCCGAGGACGAGTCTGGCTGCGGCGTTCTGGATGGTTTGGAGTTTGTGTAGAAGGGTTCTGTTGATTCCGGCGTATAGAGCGTTGCCGTAGTCTAGTCTGCTGGTTATGAGCGCGTGGGTGACGGTCCTTCTGCAATTGGGGGGGATCCATTTGAAGGTCTTGCGGAGGATGCGCAGGCAGTTGAAGCTGGTGGAGGCGATGGCTTTGATCTGGCGGTTCATGGAGAGGGAGGAGTCGAGGATGATGCCGAGGTTTCGTGCATGGTCTGTAGGGGTGGGTGGCTTCCCGAGGGCGGAGGGCCACCAGGTGCTGTCCCAGGCGGAGGTGCAGGGGCCGAGGATGAGGACCTCGGTTTTCTCTGAGTTGAGCTTCAAGCAGCTGTCTTTCATCCAAGCTGCGGCGTCCTTCATTCCTTCGTGGAAGCAGAGTCTGCTGTCTTCGGGGTTCTTCGTGAGCGAGAGGATGAGCTGGGTGCCGTCGGCGTAGGATACTATGCTGAGCCCATGCTGTCTGACAATGGCGGCGAGGGGGGCCATGTAGATGGTGAAGAGCGTCGGGCTGAGCGATGATCCTTGGGGTACTCCGCAGTTGATGTCAGTGGGTTCGGAGAGGAAGGGAGGGAGTCTGATCCTCTGGGTTCTGCCGAAGAGGAAGGACTGGATCCAGTCGAGGGCAGCTCCTTGTATCCCTGCGTTGTGAAGTCTGGCTGTGAGTGTGCGATGAGAGACGGTGTTGAAGGGTGCGGAGAGGTCTAGGAGGATGAGGGCCGCGGTGTGTCCCTGGTCGAGTAGTAAGCGGATGTCGTCCGTGGCGGCGAGGAGGGCAGTCTCGGTGATGTGGTTGCTGCGGAATCCAGATTGTGAGGCATCAAGGATGGAGTTCTCTTCAATGAAGGTGGTCAGCTGGGCGTTTACGAGTCTTTTGGTGACTTTGGCCGCGAAGGGGAGGATAGAGATGGGCCGGTAGTTTTTCAGGTCAGTTGGGTCGGCTGTTGGCTTCTTGAGAAGGGGTTTAACCTCCGCCCGCTTCCAGTCGTCTGGGAAGATGCCGGATCTGAAGGAGGTGTTGATGGTACGTCCTAGTTTGGGTGCGATGGCGGCGGTGGCCCTGTGGAATATGTGCGGTGGGCAGGGGTCCATTGGGGCCCCTGAGTGGGTTTTCTTCATGGTCGCGGTGATGTGTTTGATGGTGGCGGGATTCCAGGTCGTGATGATTGGCTTGTCTGCGGTGGTGGAGAGGGGGGTGGGGTCCGGCGTCTGTTCGCTGAAGTTGTCATAGAGGGTCTGGATCTTCTGATGGAAGTAGGAGCTGAGCTTGTCGCAGAGTTCCTGGGAATGTGTGATGTCCGTGGCTTCGCTGGGGGGTTTGGTGAACTGCTGTATGACGTTGAACAGTTCCTTGGCGTTGGCCGCATTGGTCTGGACTTTGTCTCTTATGAAGGTCCGTTTGGTGTCTCTTATGCGCTGGTGGTATTCCTTCAGGGCGCTCCTGTGGTGGTTCCGTGCTTCAGTGGTTTTCTGGTTTCGCCAGGTTTTCTCTAGGCGTCTGCATGAGCGCCTGGCTTCTTGGAGTTCTGTGGTGAACCAGGCGGCCTTCAGAGGACGTAGTTTGTCAGGGTGGCGGAGGGGTGCGAGCTTGTCGGCACAGCAGGAGACCCAGCGGTGAAGTTCTTTGGCTGCGGAGTTGTTGTCGGTCGTGGCGCTGGGGGTATCTTGGAGGAGGGTGCTGTTGAGGAGTTCCTCTGTGATCTTGCTTCAGTTCCTTCGTGGCGGGCGTGGGGCGGGTTTGGGTGCGGTGGTGGTGTTGAAGGTGAAATGGACGCAGTGGTGGTCCGTCCAGTGGGGCTGGGTGGTGTGGCTGAAGCGGATGTTAGTTCCTCCTGCGAAGATGGGGTCGAGGGTGTCTCCGGCTATGTGAGTGGGTGTGTTGACCAGCTGCTTCAGTCCGAGGTTGGCGAGGTTGTCGAGGAGAGTGGTGGAGTCGGGGTCGTTGCGGTTGTCGAGGTGGAAGTTGAGGTCTCCGAGTAGAATGTAGTCCGTGGAGGTGATGGCGTGGGGTGCGGCGAGCTCGGCGATGGTGGTAGTGGACTGGGTGCGGGGTCCCGGCGGTCTGTAGATGAGGGTGCCACGTAGCATGGTCCTCCGGTTGGTCTGGATCCGGAAGTGGAGGTGTTCTGTGTTGGAGTGGGGGTCACTTGTGCTGGAGGTGGAGAGTCGGCGGGGGGTCTTGTGTGCGATGGCGAGTCCTTCTCCTGGGTGGTGGGGGCGGTCCTTTCTCTGGATCTTGTAGCCATCGGGGATGGCGGTGGCGATGTTAGGGCCGTAGGTAGTATTGGTCCAGGTTTCCGTGAAGAATGCGACGTCGGGTGAGAGGGTATCGATCAGGTCCCAGATCTCTATGGCATGTCGGTGCAGGGAGCGTACGCTGAGGAGGATGCATGTCAGGGTTCCGGCGGTGCGTGCATCAGGCGGGCCTTCGGCGGTAGTGGGGGCTTTGTCGGTGGTGAAGGATCTATGGCAGGGTCTGCACGAGAACTGTCCGTGGGTGGTGTTCGGCGAGGATCTTTCGCAGTCAGTCATCTTCTGGGATTGAGTGCGTGGAGGGTTGCGGAGTCGTAGCGGTGGTGGGGCCGAGGAGTACCAGGGTTCCTGGCGCTGGCCGCGGTCGGGACGCGGACGGGCTTGCCTTTGGCGCGACCGCGCAGCAGTCGGCACTATGGAGGGGAGGGGCGCTCAGCTGGGTGCGGGAAACGGGCGAGGGCAGGGCTGTGGGTCAGCAGCGGCGGGAACAGGAGCGGCGAGGGGACGAGAGAGGGCAGTGAGACACAGGGGCCAAGTAGAAGAAAAACACAGCGAGATGGGGCACAGATACAACCAACAATTTAAATGACACCAGCAACTTAAATGACAACAATGAGGAGAAAAACGGAGACAAAACAGAGAACAGCTATGAAGGGAAAAAAAGCACAGAACGAAACAGCAGTACTTAGCGCAGTTACCGCGTCGCAGCAGGCAGGCAGGGGGAACAGCAGCCTAGAACACCCAGGCAGGGGGTTCAGCGGCGGCGAACGGAAGAAGAGATGAAGGGACGGGTAGACCTGACTGATGTTCCCTTATCGGACCCCCAAGGGGAACTATATGTCGATGGCTCTTGATTCAAATTAGCAGATGGCACTACCACCGCAGCATATGCACTCACTACACTGTATTCGGTAGTTGAGACATCACAAGTTCCTTATCAGTCCACCCAGGCAGCTGAGTTAGTCGCCCTTATTAGAGCTTGTGAGTTGAGCAAGGGACTGGCTGTCAATATCTATACTGACAGCCAGTATGCCTTCGGGTTCCCCATAATTTTGGACTACTCTGGGCGGAGAGACGTTTTCTCACATCCCATGGGACACTTGTTCAGAATGGGCCCCTTATATATTGGCTTTTGTCTGCCCTGACACTCCCTAAGAAATTGGCTAAAGTGAAGTGCAGTGCCCACAAGGCAATCACCGATTATGTGGGGAGGGGAAATGCATTTGCAGATCAGGTAGCTAAGGAGACAGCTCGAACAAAAATGAAAAAGATGTTTGTAGCGGGTCCTGCCAGGTGGGTACCCGAGGCCGCCATGTTTGAGGACACTGGACAATGCGAAAGAAATCCAGAGTGAGGCAACGAATGAGGAGTTAACAGTATGGCAGGACAGTACAGCACATTTGGATGAGGCCTTGGCGGAAAACTACGCTACGCTCGCGGAGTTTGCATAGTTTGCGCTACTACGCGCTACGTGAATTGCACATAGCACAGTGCAAAAACGCGTAGCGTAGCGGGCATTTTTTGCTTGCTTGCGGTCCTCAACGTCAAGTTGGCGTCCGCGAGCGTGCAAAATCAACATCCCGGCGAGGCTTTTTCCTCGTTCGCGATCAGCAACATCAAGTTGCCGATCGCGAGCGAGGAAAATAAACCTCCCAGCAAGATTCTCAACGCGGGGAGGTCAGGTTTCTCATTGCGAGTGGTCGCGTATGCTCGCGACCGCTCGCGAAGAGAAACTACCAGTCCGCGTTGAGAAAGCTGCCGCTCGAGTACAAATCTACTCGAGCGGCAGAAAACGACCGCTTGCACTGT
Organism: Calotriton arnoldi; assembly: GCA_963921515.1. NCBI lineage: Eukaryota > Metazoa > Chordata > Amphibia > Caudata > Salamandridae > Calotriton > Calotriton arnoldi. The sequence continues at coordinate 805,079 of CAWUFW010000063.1, read as the reverse complement.
GCAAGATGCCGTTTGCAATGATTGCACAGTGCGGACAAGCATCCGGCACTGTGCAATCAGTGCGAACAGCATTTCCCTACCGCACTACGCAGTTCGCGTAGCTACACATAGCGTGCATAGTGTGAAGTGCACTTCGCATAGCTAAGCGTAGCGCTACTACGCGAACTACACCCAGGGTTGATGGGTGCTGGACCGACAAATCAGAAAAGCAGAGATGGATGTTACCGGATGCATATGTACTTCCTATGGTCACTATGGCGCATGGGCCAGCCCACATTAGTGCGAAGGGAATATGTAAGCTGTTAGATCCTGTATGCCAGAATGACAACATTCCTGAGGTTGCTGCTCACTTGGTAAAGTACTGTATGGTGTGCATGATGTATATCCTGGAAAAGGCACCCCTACACCTCCTGGTAATTTTGCACCGCCTTCCTTCCCTTTTGGGGTCCTTCAGATTAATTTTATCTAAATGGAAAGTCAACAATCTAAAATATGTGTTAGTAGTTGTTTGTGCATTCAGTAAATGGGTTGAGGCTTACCTCACTAAAGAGAACACAGCCATGACGACGGCGAAGGCACTCCTAAAAGAGTACTTCCCTCGTTTCGGCTTGCCCCGTTTGATTTGGAGTGACAACGGAAGTCACTTCAATTCAAAAGTCATTCAATTGGTCTGTGATGGTCTATGCATTAGGCAGAAGTTCCATGCTGCAAATCATCCCCAGTCAGCAGGTTTGGTTGAGAAGTACAATGGTACTCTCAAACTGAAACTAGCAAAGATTCAGGAGAGCACAGGATTGCAGTGGCCAGATGCTTCACCACTAGCTCTTTTGTCTACAAGAGCTATGTAGGAGAGTAGGATCTGCTTCACATGGGTACCCCCACTTTTTGCTGATGCTTCACTGTTTTTCGACTTTAGTCTGGCTGGGGCCCTGCTAATCAGAACCCCAGCCTAGCTGCTTCCTCTCTAAAATGGTTTTCATGTGCCTTAGGCACATCTCTGATTGGAATCTGGAGTGCCCTTATAAGTCCCTAGTATATGGTATACTATGTACCCAGGGCATAGGTACCTCAGAGACCTACCAGGGGCTGCAGCATGTATTGTGCCACCCCTGGAAGGCCATCCAAAATGACACCACAGGTCTGCTACTGCAGCCTGGGTAAGGTGGTGCATGCACCCCTTACTGTGATATAGGTTACCTATATCACTACATATATACACACATATAAACCTATAAGTCACTCCTATGGCAGGCCTTATCAATCCTGAAGGCAGAGTGCTTGGTTCTTATGTGAGAGGGTGCCCCTGCATGAGCAGAGCCCCTCTGCAGCGTTCGGAGACCCTTCTCTGATGCTGTTTGTAGTGCAGCCTGACCATATACTCTTAAGTGCATTATATCCTTGCGGTACAATGCTAACTTTGGACTGGCTGCACCAAAACATGTCGTGTTTGGTGTCAAACATCTTGGAATACTAGCCCCCCACCAGTTCTGGTGGCGGGGGTAGCATTCCACCCTTCTAGAGGGAGAGACATGTACACACCGGCCTACCCGGTAACTTCTTTCCAGAGCCCTGGCATCACAAAATGGATGCCACTGCCACAGACACGGGTCTGGCCTCATGCTGCTGACTGAAACTCCGGCAGGGGAGGTCTGGACAATAGGATTCCTGTCCAAGGGAGACCTCCCCAGACAGGATAATGTGTATTGGGGCTGGGCGGGAGCACTCTCTGGTGCTTTGAAGTCCTGCACTGGGAGCACATTTGGTGTCCCTGTGCATACCCCAGTTCAAACCGGTTCAGGGGCTTCCAGCCCCTGCTCTGGCGCGAAACTGGACAAAGGGAATGGGTGTAACCAGCCCTCTTCCCTGACCCTCCCATAGGTGGGTCCCCAGAGTATGTCCAACCCCCTAACTTAGTATAAGTATGGGACCCCAGTACTTAGGACTTTAGATTACCCTGGACGAAACTCTGACACTGAATCCTGGACCTTCGACGCTCTACTTGAAGATTAGAGGACTGAAGAATCTCCCTTGGGGTCAAGGAGTGACTCCCCTGCTTGGCAGGCACCTAAGAAGCAATTGTCCAGGCTGCATCGCTCAAGCTCCTGCCGGACGCCGAAGTCTTTGCATCACCAGAGGTGGATTTCCAGACTTCCCAGAGGCTGCCCTGAGTCCCCAGCAAAGCTGAGGCCCGTAGCTGTTGTGGGTAACGTGGAACCGTGACCCCTGGACACTGAGTACTTTTGCAAGTACATCCTCTTCCTGGTCTCCCACAAAGTTGTGCTTTGGGCTTCGAGTAGCCCCCGCCTCCAGCACCGACTGCACCGAAGATAACTGGCCTCCACTCCACGAGTGTCATGTGAGCCAGCTCCAAGTGCGTCCACTCGAGGCTCCTTCGCGGTCGCTAGTCCGTTGGCTAGTGGACCCTCCCGAAGGCAACTCTTCTTCTGCTTGGGCTTTCCTGGTTGCTCCAGACGTACCCTGACTTACCCTTGCTGGGTGAGTCCCTCAGTCCTTGCTGGTCTGCATCAACGTCCTTTCTCTGTTTCCCCGTGACTTGCCGTTGCCAAGGCTTGTTGGGTCCAATCCGGTCACCGACACCCCAGCAATAGACAGACGTCGTGGGACAGCTCGAATCCAACTCCTGGTCGTCGTCGACGCCTCCTGGACCTCGTGGCTGAAGAGTCAAGATGACTGTCAACCTACCTGAAGCACCCAACATCGGTGGGCATCTGCTCATCGCCTTCCTGGTCACTGGCTAGTGACCCAGACTCTGTCCCCTCTGCTTTCAGGTTCTTCAGATCTTCGATCCACCCTTGGATCCACCCGAACACTTTCGACTTGGTCGCCAGCAGCACTTTGCAGCAGATCGCCATTGAAAACGACGACGAAACCCGACCCCGAAAGACACCTATGCACCCGGCTCCCCTGGGTGAGGTAACTCGAGTACTCCGGTGCTCCCGTGGGTATAGACTCTAGAACAACCTAGTTCTAAAGGGGTTTGCTCCAAGTCCTCCTCTAAGTGTCCTTTTTCTTTAAAACTCCAACCGCGACATTCCCCATAGAAGTCAACAGCGGCTCGCGGCTGTGTTCTCACACTGCACGCGCCCCCCGTGGGTCCCCTGTGTCACTACCTTGGGTGGTTCCTTGAGGGCCAAGCACTTCTACAGGCTCTAGGCCTTGTGTCTTGCTGTCTTGCTCAGTCTTGCTCAGTCTTTATTGGTATATGGTTTGGTACGCCCCTAGGGCTCAAACGTGTATTTGTGCTATTACTGTTGATAACTGACTTGTAACTTATGTACTTCGAACTCAAGCCTCATAAAGAGACTAGAGGGGTGTGTTTAAGACTAAATACATATATTTTATATATATACCTGGTGTGGTCCTCCTTCATTTGGTCACTCAAGAGATTATAGACTGGTAAAACAAGCTGCTTTACATTCCTTCAAGACTTAGCCTGAAGGCTGCTCTCCATAGCTACCACTAGGATAGCTTTCAATAAAGGTTGTCTTTAACCTATCTCCAATAAGGGGTTGTTTGGACTGGTGCAAGGTGCCCACTATAATTAGTGGACAGCATATACCAGGCCAACTTCTCACATTGGTGTGCAGCGTGTGGGATTCCAGCTTGCTATTGTTTTACCAGATAATCTCAATTGAATTGATCAACTGAAAACCACTAAGGGTACCTTAGGTACATATAAAACAAGCTTAGGATACAGTAAGTTCTACTGAACTTAGAGTTGTGTGTTAAGGGATAGCACACCCTTTCTACAACTCAAGAGAGTTTAGTAGGCCACACTAGAGTAGGTAGTGCATACACCACACCACACTAGTAATGTCTTCAGGGCCAGGAACCAGTGGGTCCCAGCCAGAAGCCAATGGGCTTCTTCCCTCCAAGTATGATAATCTCCCATTCTTAGAATTGAGAGCATTAAGCACTGCTAGGAAACTGAAGACAGGCAAAAGTGCCAACACCCAATGCCTCATAGAGGTACTCCTGCTGGATGATCTCAGAAGACTACCAGGGTCTGAAGGGGTAGGCAGAGAGGGTGGGGCAGAAGATGAGGAAGGGGCCAGGGGTGAAATCACCCAGGACCCCCCCTCTGAAACTGGCCAGGAAGGTGACAATGACCTTGACCTGGAAAATCTAGCTCCTCCTGTGGATGAGGAGGAGGATCAGAATGACCTCCCCTTTGTCCCCCCAGGAAGAATTGTGAGTGTGCCAAGAAGGGCTAGATCTCCTTCTCAGGAGTCTAACCACTCTGACACCTCAGTAGGGACCTCTATTTCTTCTCATAGGAGGGAATCCTCTCATGAAAGGAAAGAGAGACTGCTCAAGTATGGAGAAGCTCAGTTGAGACTCAGAAGAGAGCAGTTGGCTATAGACAGGGAGTCCCTAGAGCTTGAAAGGCAAAGAAAAAGATGGGACTAGAGTCCCATGGTGGCAGCAACTACCCTAGTGGTAGGGAAAGGTCTTATGACCATAGAAACCTGAGCAAGATTGTCCCTCCCTACCAGAGTGGGGATGACATCCACAAATGGATAACTGCACTGGAGAGGGCCTGTAAAGTACAGAGGGTCCCTCAGGAGCAGTGGGCAGCAATCTTGTGGCTCTCCTTTGCAGACAAAGGTAGAGATAAGCTCCTCTCTGTTAGAGAAGAGGATGCTGATAATTATCCAGTCTTAAAAAGTGCATTGATTGATGGGTTTGGCCTAACAACTGAACAATACAGGTTAAAGTTCAGAGATACCCAAAAGGCACAGACTCAAGACTGGGTGGACTTTGTTGATTGTTCTGCTAAGGCTCTGGAAGGCTGGTTGGTGGGCAGTAAGGTATGTGACTTCAAAGGATTGTACAATCTTATCATGAGGGAGCAAATTCTTAATAACTGTCAAAATCAGCTGTTGCTTCAGTACCTGGTGGACTCTGATCTGACCTCTCCCCAAGAATTGGGAAAGAAGGCAGACAAATGGGTCAGAACCAGGGTGAGGCAGAAGGTACAGAACCAAGGTGGTGACCCAAAGAAGCAAGATTCTAAGAACTCTGACAAGGGTGGGGAGAAGGGTAAAGACCAGAAGTCTTCACAAGGCCCCCAAAAATCTTTTTCAGGTGGGGATTCACAGTCTAACAAAGGGAAGGGCCAAAGGAAACCATGGTGCAAAGTCTGTAAGCAAAAGACCCAATGGACCAGTGATTGCACCAAGTCCAAAGACTCTATTCCAGCCCCCACCAATGCCCCTAAGGCACCTGTTCCCCCTAGTGCAGTTACAATTGGTGGTGGGAGTACACAAGCCAAGGGTTTAGTAGGGTTGACCCTGGGTAAGGAGATGAGCTCTGACCTAGTCAGAGAACTCACTCAGGCTGTACTAGTCTGTGATGGAGGCATGGATGTGACCGCCTCTATGAGTCCCAGTAACCTGGGCAAGAACAGGCAACAGCCATTAATAAATGGAAAAGAGGCTTTGGCATTTAGGGACACAGGAGCAAGTGTCACCATGGTGACACAAGATCTTGTGGATCCTGGGCAGATTATACTTGGTGAAATGTACCAAGTGACCAATGCTAGCAATGTCAGAACAGACCATACTCTGGCAGTTGTTAACTTCTCCTGGGGAGGGGTAACTGGCCTTAAGAAGGTTGTGGTAAGTGCAGACCTACCAGTTGAATGCTTGCTTGGCAATGATCTAGAAACTTCAGCTTGGGCAGAAGTGGAGCTCAGGACCCATGCAGAAATGCTGGGCATCCCTGCAGATGTGTTTGCTGTGACCAGGTCACAGGCCAAAATGTCTAACACTGAACAGGCCTTGGATTCTGGAACAATGGACCAAGTGCCATCCAAGAGGAGGAGTAGTAGGGTAAAGGCAGTGCCTTCCCCTTGGCTCAGAAGGAAGATCAGTCTCTTCAGGGAGATGATCTCAGTCCTGAGGAAGGAACTGTCCCAGAGGAGCTTGAGCCTGATCAGGTTGAGTTCTTAGGGACAGGGGCCCTTCCAGGGCAGATCTGAGCCAGGAGCAGCAGGGCTGCCCCTCTCTTGAACCCCTCAGACAGCAAGCTGCTGCTGAGGCTGCTGGGAATGCTAGTGGTCCCCATAAAGTGTATTGGGATGATGGACTCTTGTACTCAGAGTGTAGAGACCCCAAGCCTGGTGCCATCAGGAGGTTGGTTATACCTCTGAAGTTCAGGGGCTTCCTATTGACCCTAGCCCATGACATTCCTTTAGCAGGTCACCTGGGCCAGAACAAGACTTGGGACAGAATTGTCCCTCACTTTCACTGGCCCCACATGTCTGAAGACACCAAGGAGTTTTGTCGCTCCTGTGTAACCTGCCAGGCCAGTGGCAAGGCAGGTGGCACTACAAAGGCCCCCCTGATACCACTACCTGTGGTGGGGGTTCCCTTGAAAGGGTGGGGATTGACATTGTTGGTCCCATGGATCCCCAAACAGCATCTGGGCACAGGTTTATCCTGGTGGTGGTGGATCATGCCACCAGGTACCCAGAGGCTATACCCCCTTAGGACCACTACAGCACCTGTGGTGGCAAGAGCCCTCCTGGGAATTTTCTCAAGAGTCGTCTTCCCTAAGGAGGTTGTATCAGACAGGGGTGCAAACTTTATGTCTGGATACTTGAAAGCAATGTGGAAGGAGTGTGGAGTGACTTACAAGTTCACCACACCCAATCACCCACAATGCAATGGTTTAGTTGAGAGATTCAACAAAACCTTGAAGGGCATGATTAAAGGGCTCCCAGAGAAGCTTAGGCGAAGATGGGACATACTCTTGCCCTGCCTTTTATTTGCATACAGGGAGGTGCTTCAAAAGGGGTTGGCTACAGCCCTTTTGAACTTTTGTTTGGTCACCCTGTCAGGGGTCCATTGTGCCTGGTGAAGGAAGGATGGGAGTTACCTCTCAAGCCCCCAAAGCAGGACATAGTGGACTATGTACTTGGTCTCCGCTCCAGGATGGCTGAGTACATAAAAAAGGCAACTAAAAACCTTGAGGCTAGCCAGGAACTCCAAAAAGCCTGGCATGACCAAAAGGCTGTACTGACTGTTTACCAGCCAGGGCAGACGGTGTGGGTGTTGGAGCCAGTGGCCCCAGCAGCTCTCCAAGACAAATGGAGTGGACCCCATACCATTGTTGAACAGAAGGGTGAGGTTACCTACTTAGTAGACCTAGGAACACCCAGGAGTCCCCACAGGGTTCTCCATGTCAACAGATTGAAACCATATGTGGACAGGGCAGACATGGGCTTGCTCATGGCTACTGATGAGGGACAGGAGGAAGAGAGTGACCCACTCCCTGACCTGCTCTCACAGAACCCTGATGATGGGTCAGTGGATGGTGTAGCCTTGGCAGGCAGCCTCACTGCTCAGCAGCAAACTGATTGTAGACAAGTGCTCAATCAGTTCAGGCATATGTTCTCTCTGACACCCAGTCAGACCACCTGGTGCACTCATGAAGTGAACACTGGGGACAGTCTGCCTATTAAAAATAAGATTTATAGGCAACCTGACCATGTCAGGGACTGTATCAGGACAGAAGTCCAGAAGATGTTGGATTTGGGAGTTATTGAACCCTCAGATAGCCCTTGGGCTAGTCCAGTGGTCCTTGTGCCAAAACCTCACACCAGTGGTGGGAAAAGAGAGATGAGGTTTTGTGTGGACTACAGGGGTCTCAATGCAGTCACTAGGACTGATGCCCATCCAATACCCAGGGCAGATGAGCTAATAGACACTTTGGCCTCAGCCAAATATCTAAGCACATTTGACCTAACAGCTGGCTACTGGCAGATCAGGCTAGCTGATGATGCAAAGCCAAAAACAGCATTCTCAACCCCTAGTGGGCATTATCAATTTGTGGTAATGCCCTTTGGTTTGAAGAATGCACCTGCCACTTTTCAGAGGTTGGTGAACACAGTCCTTACAGGTCTGGAAGCCTATAGTGCAGCATATCTAGATGATATTGCTGTCTTTAGCTCCACCTGGGAGGATCACCTGGTCCACCTCAGAAATGTTTTGCAGGCCCTGCAGAAAGCAGGCCTAACTATCAAGGCCACAAAGTGCCAGATAGGGCAGAGTCAGGTTGTGTACCTGGGCCACCTTGTGGGTGGAGGCCAGGTTCAACCATTACAGAGCAAGATCCCGACCATCATGGACTGGACTGCTCCAACTACCCAGACTCAGGTGAGAGCCTTTTAGGCCTGACTGGGTACTATAGGAGATTTGTCAAGGGGTATGGATCAATAGTGACACCCCTGAATGACTTAACTTCCAAGAAAATGCCCAAAAAGGTTCAGTGGACAGTTAGCTGTCAAAAGGCATTTGATGACCTAAAGCAGGCCATGTGCACTGCTCCCATTCTACAGAGTTCTGATTACTCCAAGAAGTTCATTGTCCAAACAGATGCATCTGAATTGGGGGTAGGGGCTGTACTGTCACAATTGAATGAAGAAGGTCAGGATCAGCCAGTAGCTTTCATTAGCAGAAGGCTGACCCCTAGAGAGAAACGTTGGTCAGCCATTGAGCCTTTGCTGTGGTCTGGGCTGGGCTCTGAAGAAGTTGAGGCCATACTTGTTTGGTACTCACTTCCTTGTTCAAACAGACCACAAGCCCCTCTTATGGCTAAAACAAATGAAGGGTGAAAACCCCAAACTGCTTAGGTGGTCCATTTCCCTACAGGGGATGGACTTTACAGTGGAACATAGACCTGGGAGTAACCATGCCAATGCAGATGGACTCTCTAGGTACTTCCACTTAGAACATGAAGACTCAACTGGACAAGGTTAGTTTAATGTCCCTACGTTTGGGGGGGTGTTGTGTAGGAGAGTAGGATCTGCTTCACATGGGTACCCCCACTTTTTGCTGATGCTTCACTGTTTTTCGACTTTAGTCTGGCTGGGGCCCTGCTAATCAGAACCCCAGCCTAGCTGCTTCCTCTCTAAAATGGTTTCCATGTGCCTTAGGCACATCTCTGATTGGAATCTGAGTGCCCTTATAAGTCCCTAGTATATGGTATACTATGTACCCAGGGCATAGGTACCTCAGAGACCTACCAGGGGCTGCAGCATGTATTGTGCCACCCCTGGAAGGCCATCCAAAATGACACCACAGGTCTGCTACTGCAGCCTGGGTAAGGTGGTGCATGCACCCCTTACTGTGATATAGGTTACCTATATCACTACATATATACACACATATAAACCTATAAGTCACTCCTATGGCAGGCCTTATCAATCCTGAAGGCAGAGTGCTTGGTTCTTATGTGAGAGGGTGGCCCTGCATGAGCAGAGCCCCTCTGCAGCATTCGGAGACCCTTCTCTGATGCTGTTTGTAGTGCAGCCTGACCATATACTCTTAAGTGCATTATATCCTCGCGGTACAATGCTAACTTTGGACTGGCTGCACCAAAACATGTCGTGTTTGGTGTCAAACATCTTGGAATACTACCCCCCCGCCAGTTCTGGTGGCGGGGGTAGCATTCCACCCTTCTAGAGGGAGATACATGTACACACCGGCCTACCCGGTAACTTCTTTCCAGAGCCCTGGCATCACAAAATGGATGCCACTGCCACAGACACGGGTCTGGCCTCCTGCTGCTGACTGAAACTCCGGCAGGGGAGGCCTGGACAATAGGTTTCCTGTCCAAGGGAGGTGTAACCACCTCCCCAGACAGGATAATGTGTATTCGGGCTGGGCGGGAGCACTCTCTGGTGCTTTGAAGTCCTGCACTGGGGGCACATTTGGTGTCCCTGTGCATACCCCAGTTCAAACCGGTTCAGGGGCTTCCAGCCCCTGCTCTGGCGCGAAACTGGACAAAGGGAATGGGTGTAACCAGCCCTCTTCCCTGACCCTCCCATAGGTGGGTCCCCAGAGTATGTCCAACCCCCTAACTTAGTATAAGTATGGGACCCCAGTCCTTAGGACTTTAGATTACCCTGGACAAAACTCTGACACTGAATCCTGGACCTTCGACGCTCTACTTGAAGATTAGAGGACTGAAGAATCTCCCTTGGGGTCAAGGAGTGACTCCCCTGCTTGGCAGGCACCTATGAAGCAATTGTCTGGTCTGCATCGCTGAAGCTCCTGCTGGACGCTGAAGTCTTTGCATCACCAGAGGTGGATTTCCAGACTTCCCCGAGGCTGCCCTGAGTCCCCAGCAAAGCTGAGGCCTGTAGCTGTCGTGGGTAATGTGGAACCGTGACCCCTGGACACCGAGTACTTTTGCAAGTGCATCCTCTTCCTGGTCTCCCACAAAGTTGTGCTTTGGGCTCCGAGTATCCCCCACCTCCAGTACCGACTGCACCGAAGATCACTGGCCTCCACTCCACGAGTGTCATGTGAGCCAGCTCCAAGTGCGTCCACTTGAGGCTCCTTTGCGGTCGCTAGTCCGTTGGCTAGTGGGCCCTCCCGAAGGCAACTCTTCTTCTGCTTGGGCTTTCCTGATTGCTCCAGACGTGCCCTGACTTACCCTTGCTGGGTGAGTCCCTCAGGCCTTGCTGGTCTGCATCAATGTCCTTTCTCTGTTTCCCTGTGACTTGCCGTTGCCAAGGCTTGTTGGGTCCAATCCGGTCGCCGACACCCCAGCAATCGACAGACGTCATGGGACAGCTCGAATCCAGCTCCTGGTTGTCGTTGACGCCTCCTGGACCTCGTGGCTGAAGAGTCAAGACGACCGTCAACCTACCTGAAGCACCCGACATCGGTGGGCATCTGCTCATCGCCTTCCTGGTCACTGGCTAGTGACCCAGACTCTGTCCCCTCTGCTTTCAGGTTCTTCAGATCTTCGATCCACCCTTGTATCCACCCGAACACTTTCGACTTGGCCGCCAGCAGCACTTTGCAGCAGATCGCCATTGAAAACGACGACGAAACCCGACCCCGAAAGACACCTATGCACCCGGCTCCCCTGGGTGAGGTAACTCGAGTACTCCGGTGCTCCCGTGGGTATAGACTCTACAACAACCTAGTTCTAAAGGGGTTTGCTCCAAGTCCTCCTCTAAGTGTCCTTTTTCTTTAAAACTCCAACCGCGACATTCCCCATAGAAGTCAACGGCGGCTCGCGGCTGTGTTCTCACACTGCACGCGTCCCCCGTGGGTCCCCTGTGTCACTACCTTGGGTGGTTCCTTGAGGGCCAAGCACTTCTACAGGCTCTAGGCCTTGTGTCTAGCTCAGTCGTGGTTCTTATACCACTTTATTGGTATATGGTTTGGTACGCCCCTAGGGCTCAAACGTGTATTTGTGCTATTACTGTTGATATTCGACTTGTAACTTATGTACTTCGAACTCTAGCCTCATAAAGAGACTAGAGGGGTATGTTTAAGACTAAATACATATATTTTATATATATACCTGGTGTGGTCCTCTTTCATTTGGTCACTCAAGAGATTATAGACTGGTAAAACAAGCTGCTTTACATTCCTTCAAGACTTAGCCTGAAGGCTGCTCTCCATAGCTACCACTAGGATAGCTTTCAATAAAGGTTGTCTTTAACCTATCTCCAATAAGGGGTTGTTTGGACTGGTGCAAGGTGCCCACTATAATTAGTGGACAGCATATACCAGGCCAACTTCTCACAAGCTACAGCTCACTCTAGGACAGGATTGTCACCGTACGAGAACGTATTTGGTCGTCCAGCGAATGTCTGGGGCATCCCGCGACCTCGTCGGTTTTCCGAGATAGAATACCCTTTACTTGTGGATTATTTATATGAGTTGACTAAAAGCTTGCGTTCTATTCACCAAAAGATCCATGACTCCTTGCCACCAGCTCCCGAGGGACCAGGCCATGATATTTGGCCTGGGGACTACGTTCTGGTGAAACATTTTCAGAGGAAAGGCAGTTTGGAGCCCCACTGGAAAGTGCCTATCCAAGTCCTCCTCGCCACTCGCACGGCAGTGAAGGTGGAAGGTCGGAAGAACTGGATTCACTCTAACCATCTAAAGAATGTGCCTCTTCCGTTGCCCCACGACCAGTGGCTCCTTGATGGGATAGGCGATTCCGAAACAGAACAAGTGCCTCGCTTTGTTCCCTTCTCAGATGCCCAACTGACGTGGGCACCTACAGAGGAGGAGAACAGCGCAGTGTTGAACGAGGCAGTGCCACCGGAGATCAGGGCCAGTTCGGAATCCCAGCCTGCTTGCCCATCTGTGCTTGAGCCCCAGTCCATTGGCCCCTCTGAGTCTGAGCCTTTGTTTGTAGACCCCTCTGTCCCTGGAGTAGTTAGGTACAATTTGCGCCCCCAACGGAAGAACAGTGCACCAAAGGAAAAGTCAGACTAGTAGGGATGGACTGCGAGGAAGAAGAATAGGGTGTACCTTGCCTGTGGTACCAACGGTAGTTTAGGGAAAGGGAGATTGGTGCATTGTTCAGACATTGGACAGGGTGAATTCGACGTGCCTCCCTGGAAAAGAAGGGGAGGTAAACTACCCTGAATGACGTGGGATTTCTTCAGAAGGGCTGCGATTGCGCAGCTCCACCGGAAAGTGCTTAACAGCACCACCGTAGATGAACAATAGGAGTCTACCAGCGAGACTCTGACGGACGCTGGGAACTTTGCCCCTTTCTTGCTTTGTCACTGTTGGCTCCATTGCATGTCCTTTCCTCTGATTCAAAAATGTACCCATTTGGTCGCCCTATTATGGAGGAAGGACAGCCCTTTGCAGCCCCGCGTTTTGGGCAGAATGGGTCTGGTTGGTCTAGTTGGTCTGCTAAGAAAAAAGTGCTCTGTGTTGTTTTTGTATTGTTACTGTTGTTGATTTTGGGAGGGGTGTCCTGGGTTCTGGAGTGCAATTGTAATGCCCCATCATGTGTTATATACAAGATTGTTTCTCCAGTTCGTGCCAAAAGAACAATACCAAGCAATGTATTTCTAGATACGCACAGGAAATTCTTTGGTGAAGGTACAGCTTGCTATCCTACTGAATCTGTTATGAGTTTGTGGACTGCTTACCCATTGTCACTGGTTAATTATACATATGTTCGCCCACCACAATTTGTAGAGGTAAAGGGTGAGTTCGGGATGGGATATCCTGGTCCCTGTTTGTATTATAGGAAGCCACGAGGGAAGGGATACCCAGGTTGTAATATTAATGTGTATTGTCATAATCTGTATATGGAGGAACAGAACATTACTTTAACGGGTTGGCATTATCAAGATTTGACAGTTACTCGAGAAGCAGGTTACTATCCTGCATGCTGCCCGATAGTAAATAGTACTGACGCTTTCTTATACATAAATTGTTCTGGACTGATATTGTTCAAGAATACAATGTCTTTAGTGGGGAAAGATGATCCGAGTACAATGGGGATGAATACCAGATATGCTCCTGTAGATTACCAAGGTCCACTTCATGCACACCCAGGATTTTACTTCTTGTCTAATGGTACTTATTCCAGTGTTCATAATGGTACCGAGGACGTGGCTTTGGGGATGGTGCTTCCTCTTGGGGTGCCTTGTAAGTATAGTAAACAAAATATAAGGTGGGTTAAAAGGACGTTAACAAAGGAATTTTGCGACGGAGCGACAGACCTGGAGGTCAATAATTATAGTAATGGTATCACCTTTGGGTATATACTTTCCTCCATTATTACGTTTGGTGGTACAGCTATGGCCAGAGGTGAAAGGGCTAGGGAATATTTTGGATGTAAGCTGCAGATACTGTCTAACTCTACAGTAGCGGCTTTACGTGACATCACCACCCAGCTGGAAAGTATGCGAATATACTCAGAGCAAACAAGATATGCAGTTGATTTCATTCTAGCTAAGAGCGGTGGTGTGTGCGCAGTAGTAGGAGACCAGTGTGTAGTCGGGATCACAAATATGGAAAAGAATATTACCCAACACATTTTAGTTATTTTTGAGAATGTCAAGGGGATGGAGAGCGGAAATTGGAGTTGGTCCCTCTTTGGTGGATGGGGTTGGATTCTGGAAAAGGTAATCTACTTTATTGTGATTCTAGTTGTCTGTTGCATTCTGGTGCAGTGTCTTCCCTTATGCTGCTCTTACTGTACAACACTCCTCACCCCTAAGCCGCAGAAGACAGTCCGTGACACTGCTGCGATTATGTTACAGAAGGATATTCACGAAATGATGCAAATAGATGAGGGCATCTTTGGTTCTACCACCTCCCTTGCAACTTCTATTCCTAATATTGAAAATATGGATAATTTTAAGTGTTGATGTCCCCATGCATCTCGGATAATGTCCCTAATGAATATGCAGGCTGCCCACAACTTAATGTCTATTCCTGAGTGTATTTTTTAATATTATTCATGCGTGTACTGGCATATACTAATAGTCCTTTTACTTTGTATATATGCATTAGACAAAATTGTTAGCAAATGCTAAAAGGAGGGTCTGTTAGACTGAAAAATGTGTCTGGCTGACTCCTTCTAGCATTATGCGAGTTAAGTTAGCATTTGCGGCACCATTTTGTATTCAGCCGCCATTTTGTGCCATGATTGAAATTAAGCTTCTGTCTCATACTGTCTGCCTCAGCAGAACTCAGCCTCGATTGTTTCTTTTATTATTCAAGGTTGAGCTTCGCTGCACTAATGAATAGCTTGTTCTGTTTTGCATGCCTTTCCTTGTAGGTAACCCTGCTCCCACTCTCAGAGAGACGGGCACGGGCAGAATAACCTTGAAGTTGAGATAGCATGTAACCAGTCCCAGGAGTGTAGCTTATCCTTCTGTGCCTCCTTTGTTAACCTGCTCCAACTGGAAATTTCCAGTCTGGGCGGGTCCTGTTGGGTATTGGAAATGTATAATATCTGATGTTATGTTGGTGAGGGTCAGTCCCTCGGCAGCTATCTAAGGAGGCTGGTCAGACTGGACTCCGCTCGAGCGCATACTAATAAATAACTTTGGTTTGTATTCTCTACTGTCTGACCGACTCTTCATTTGTTTGGAAGGCTGAGAGGTGGTCGTGAGTGACCCGGGTGTCCCTAATCGGGTCACTTCTTTCACAGTGGCATTAGCATAGACTGGTTAGAAAGCAAATACAACTATTATTCAGGAAAATGCGTGGCTAGCTGGTTGTTTTAAATCAAATTGGGGTAGGAACATTTGTCAAAAGTGAGTAGACTTTAGAATTCAGGCAAGGGCCTTGAATTTCTCCACCAAGGAAATTTTGGCCCAAAATGTTTAAAATGGTGCATTTATAAGCACAATCTATATCTGCCATGTATGATCTGGGAACCATCTTTTATTCAAAGCTTTCATTGGAAGCATTGGCCAATTAGATGAAGCCAACTCATTACTCTGTTCAGAATCTTCATAATGTTTGTCTCCTTCTCCAGCAGGGTCACAGAATGCTGTTCACACAATGGAGTTTTCCTGCGTAAAAATGTTTTTGCAGGAAAAAATACTGTGCTGCTAGGGGCATAGAAAAGAGTGGTTTGGTTTGGATCTTTGAAGACTGAGAAGTTTATAAATGGTTTTAAATCAATATCATGGTATCCTGGCTCAAAAAGGAGCACACAACAACAAAATCTATGTTGTTTGGCCAAACAATATGCTCCTACCTTGTAACAGGGGCTAATTTTATACAGTTCTTTGTTAGAATCTGAAAGTCTGTAATAGCAGTCACCGATAAAAAGATGTGCTTGGAGACGGGGTAGACTATTGCATTTACTCCTGGAATCTGTGTTTGACCTTATGGACACAGGTTCGAATTCAGATGGGTCAACTTAGCCCTCCACCCTTACGAGGGCAATAAAATGAGTACCATTGGGTTGGTTAAAATAAATATGAAATGTTATTTTAGTGCCCAGGGACCCAAGGGTGAACATATGCTTTATAAATACATGTTATATTGTAAACTGTATTGTATTGAAATTGCGTTTCTATATTGCTTACTACCCCTGACGTGGCGTTGACATGCTTTACGCCTGGCAGCACAATGCTCTGGAACCGAAGGTTAGTGGTTAGTCCGGTATTATTGGTTATTGCTAGGTTGCTGAGTTATGACTTTCAAAGAAGGAGCGGTCGTGATCTTTGAAATGAGTTGTGGGCAATTTTCGGAAATACACTCATATAGATGAAGGTATGTTATCTGACAACAACTAACATGCTGTGCTAGCTTTTTAAGGAGCATTCTCAGTTGGACCAAAATAACATATACTGATCTTAATTTTACAGCTACAACTATATGGAATGTTGGGCCGTATGTATCGAGATTAGGAATTGGGATTTCCAAATTACGATTGTTACAGAATCGCAATTTGGAAATCGCAATTCCAAATGCATGAAAGTATTCATTTTGAAAAAGCGATTCCTAGAGGGTTGCAAATCAACCTACCTCATGAATATTAATGCAGTAGGTCGCAATTGGCGACCCAATAGGAATTAGTGCCATCACCAAAATGGTGGCTTGCTTGGGTGAACAGACCACCATGTCTGTGATTGCTTTTTTAATAAACCAAATTATTTTTATTTTTTAAGGCAACGCGTTTACCTTAAAGGAAACAGGACTGTGTTTAAAAAGAAAAGTTTCTTTCTTTGTTTTGTTTGTTTAAGAAGACCTAGTGGACCCTTGGACACCTTCTCCTTTGTAAATGGGTTACCACTACATGTTTGTAGTCGGTAAATTGTAAAGGTTTTGCAACCGAAATTCAGTCACAAAACAATAATACATACCATTCCGATGCGGTATTTTGAAGGGATGCCCCTTCCAAATACCAAACTGATATTTGGTTGCAAACCCAAATTGCGATTCGGTAGCATGTTACCGAATCGCAGTTTGGGTTTGATACATACCAAAATGCTTTTTTGCTGCCACAAATGGGCCGATTGTTTGCAAACACAAAAAAGCTTGATACAGCTGGCCCGTGATTCTGTGAACACAGTTAGGAAACTTGCTTTTGGCATGATGGCAGTTTCTGTAAGTGCACTGAAACTTTGATGGGCGGCTCCGTCAACATGATGGAGATGTGTGGCAAACTTAAAAAAAAAAAAAATTATTTTCAAAAAGAAAATCCCAAAGCGGATTTTCACTGAAAATCCCAAAACACCAATGACCCCCGTGCCAAGGGAGTTTTCTCCCATGGCGTGAAAGTCCTTTTACATTTTTCACTGTTCTTTATCACCACATTTTACTTCTTTATGTGAGCCCTGCCCCCTTGCACACTGCCTAGACAGAAAGACCAACTAAGCCAAACTTGTTTTCCTGAGGGTAACTTTGCTTACATTTGGTGGCTTAAACTGGGCAGCAACGAAACTTTAAGAGAAAAAAAACCTAACAACAATACAGTTATCTAAATAAAAAACGTTCTGGTTCGGTTATCTGACAAAATATTGATGTAAAAAAATATTGTGTGGACATAATATTGTTTCTGAAATATCAAGGACCAAAATATCGAGAAGGTAAGTGTAAATAGGTAAGTATAGATTTACTATTCTTACTCCACATCTACGTACTTTGAAGATATATGTATCGTCAAGGCACATATACAATACAATTTGATATCATGCGTGAATCACCCCAACAGGGGTATCTCGGCACTCGGTCAACTCAAAAAATGTGGAGTTAAGTATAGTAAAACTTTGCTTTCCCATAAAAACGTACCTTAACAATATTTTTGTACTTGATAATCTTGACACAATATTTTGCCCACACGATATTTATTTGTCGATATTTTGTCTAAATACCTGCAGTTGAAACTAAATTAAGAAGAAAACAATTCAACAGGAGTAATGCCACAAACATAAATGTTCATTAGTCATTAATAAAAAAACATCAAACGTAAGTCTATTGTAGAGTAGAAATCATCAAACAAAAATGACAAAGTCCCCTTATTTTAGCCTTGGTGGTACCGTCTGATTAAGCAAGGTTGATCTGAGAGTGTAAGTAGTCATATCAGTCAAAATACCTATGCTCCTCCATAGAAACATTTATTAAGTAAAATCACTCTAGTGTGGCACTGCAGGAGACTGTGCCTGTGCTGAGCTCCAGTAGCTCAAACACACTAAATGAGAGACCTCGGGGAAGAGGCCAATCTTATGTCTAGTGAAGTTGCAGATTCTTTTGTGAAGAAGGTATTTCCGATATCAGGGTCTCTATTACATATAGGGCGTAGTGTCCCAGTTGGTGCCTCGAAACACCATTAAGTGTGTGCACTAGGCACAGACCATGACAGTGGGCTGTATTACAACTAATGCACTGTTCCAGTACAGGTGCTGATCCAGCGCGACTAATATAATTTATTTTCCTTTGAACATGACATCCAGGTTGAAAACCACTCTTTTAACAATTATACCAATATGACGGTGGGGCCCATAACACCGCATAAAACGTTCTCTCACTCAAATATTCCCTGGATCCCATCCACCTTCACCTAGGAGAAGAAATTAATGACTGCTGGAAGAAAACGGGATACCTTTTTAAAGTCGACAAGATAATTTCTCAAACATCATACATAAGTAGTTTTAATCCTGTCGGTTTCTAAGACATCAAGGTATTCCGCTCTTTGGTCGATGGACCAACTAGTGAGAATAAGTTGATGGTGATTAAGACCAGCTCAATCACTTTAATCCTATTAAAACATTTGCATTTATTATTGAGCTAAAGAACCACAGACTCGTAATTTTAATTATAATAATGTTTATCTAATTTTAAAAGGCATGAATAAAATTCAGTTTTATTAATCAGTTCAATACATTTAATATCATTATAAGGAATAAACCTAAAGAATGCAATGCATACCCTTTTGGATGAAAAATAAAGTTCGTCACAGCAGTTAAATTGCAGATCACAGCATAGAACTCCCAAAACTGACTGTCTGTCCTGCTAAAACAGGCCTCCTCGTTGGGCCACCTATACAGGTTTCCCTCCACGTTCTCGTTCCTTCCCAGTCAGATTTTAAAGTAAAAAGATTAATTATATTAAAAAAATAATGGCCTAAGGAAAATAGCAGCAGCTCTCCAGCATCAGCGTCCTGTGCTCAAACATTATGTATGAAAAAGCGCTCCTCCTACTTAAGTGTAGGTCCTCTTATACCCTATTACTAGCTTACTAAACAGAAATGTTTCAATCTTTGGGGGCGTGATTCACGCTAATTGGTCCATTGGAGGGGTGGCAAGCATCTCCTCATTGCCCTCCTTGCTCAAACCAGTTCCAGAAAATGTTTATAATTTTGTCCTTTCGCACGGTTTCAGGACATTACCAATCCGATTGACAGCTCTTCTCATGTATCTTCTTTTGTTGCTTTATTTTAAACAGTTCATTGTTAATTCACAGCTGCATTTCTGGTTCTCACACATTCTTGCTGAGTCCCTCTTGGCACACGTTTTGATGATAGGTCATGTTGACCTTGATCCCTTTTTCATTCTGGGCTCTATAAGCAACCACGTGGTATATTTCTACAGCTTTTCTTCCGCTTGGAAGCCATTTTGCACTTGCGCATTTAAGCTCATCTGCCTCAGCAGCCATTTTTACAGCGCGGCCTAGCAGGCCCGAGCGAACTATTATGAAAACAAACACAATAATAGTTAAGAATAAAGAAAATAAGCCTTTTCGTTTCCCACCCGTCATTCTACGCACCCCAATTAGGTGTTACCTAGCAAAAGCGACATATAGAGCTAAGTTTTACTTACCATCCGCATTCTTTTGCCACAATACAATTCACTACATAGCACAAATCATGCAAAATCACTCTAATTAGTACGCAAACCACCATGTTACTATTATTCCACTTTTACAATTGTAAGTAGGTTAGTTTGCACATAAATTGCAAGTTAGTAAAAATGTTTTATAAGAAAACGTAAAATGTTGATTAATTTCTAAATCAATTAATGACGTTAATAATTAATATTAATATTAGGGGGTTCAAAATTTTCTCAGTTACCTTGCTCCATCAACTCCCCCCTTTGGTGATTTTTAGTATCACCACAAAAACCCATGTCACACAATTTTTTCAGATAGCATTGTTTCTTGTCCATTTGCTTCTTGTTAGTTTTTACACATCTGTATCCCTTTCATCTTGTCTTTTTGTTCTCTCATACATGCTTTCTTTTAGTTCTTCCAGTTCTATTTCACCTATTTCTCGTTCTCTTTCTTTATTTATCTTATTTTCTCTTTTTATTTTCTTTTGTCTTTTTCTCCTCTTGATACATATAATAACAAATTTCGCAAATAGCACTACTAAGATTACTACTGTTGCTGATATCAAAACTTTCCCTACAATGGAACTACCTATTTCAGTGAACCATTTTGGTATTGAGTAAAAACTCTTACCAAGTTTCTCCCAGGCATTTTCAACCTCCAGTGGAACAACTTCTTTGTGCAAATTTGTAATATTCTTTATATACTTTTGTATATTTTCACTTTTATCTGGAATGTAAGTGCAACAATGTTGGACTTTCAGCATTCCACAGACTCCTCCCTCTTTTGCCAAAAGAATGTCAAGGGCAAGTCGATTTTGCATCACCATAGCTCTCATGGCAACCATCTCGGTATTTACCATCAAGAACCCTCCAGCAGTATTCGTTGATAAACGATCTACTACTGTGGACAATTTCCGAATTTTAAATGCATTCAAAGATATTCCCACTGCTGGTATCATTGCTCCAAAAATGTCACCAACTATTTCTGAAAAACTTTCCCTCTTTCTACGTGTGAATGTTTCACCCATTTCGTGTGTTCCTTTTTCTTCTCTTTCTACATGAAAAATCTTTGGAAAAACCAGGCCTGAGTAGCATGACCCAACCCAATGGTCCGGCAACCTGTAATAAGCTCTGTTTCCACAAATATAATAGATCCCTGGAAATATTGGATCTTTTCCTCCTTTGAATCCCCATCCTCCTAAAATCTTATAATTATCTCGGCAGTCACTGGAACCCACGAAATAGTTGTCATACCTAGTTCTATTTCTACTAATGCATAACTTTCCCTGTTGGGGACAATCTAAAGTCATAGCTGCATTTGTCTTTTTCTTATCATTACTTTCTCCTTCAAATGCCCATAGGGGTGTTTTTGTCTCTTCCTCTATTACCTTTCTTTGAAACCTGACTCTTCTGCTTTCTACCATCTCTAAAAATACCTTTTCTTCCTTCTTTAACTCACAGGTAAGGTTGTATTTTACTATATCATCTAATGTCAAAGCTTTATTTTCTAAGAAAAATTCACCAAATATCCTTGCTTCTTTTACTTTGTTCAATTCGGAAATTATAGGAATCTTTGCAAAAATCTTATCTATGTCACTATGTCAGTATAATAATATTCTAATCTACCTGTTCTATAAAACAAACTAGCTAAAACACTACATGTTATTCCATACGTCAAAGGAAGGTGATGATAGGTCACACCTTCTGAAACAGACGCAGGTAATTGCATACAAACATAACAATCTCTCACATCCATTGTTTCTACATATTCATATAATAACTTTGTGAAGACATTCTTTGAAAAGTCAGTTATGGATCTATCTTTATGTAACTCTGCACTATCTATTAATGTTGCTGTGTTTTGTACGTTAGCTTCCTTATCCTCCTTTGTGTTGTTCCCTAATATAGACGTTTCTTCTACAGCTAATCTAATTGGAATGGTGATTGCTAAGATAAGCCATACGAACATTAATAAACCTGTACAAAAGAAACACATCTTACACCATCTACGTAAAAACTCACATCTACATCTTCTATTCTCTGTGTCTACCATCTTGTTCTATTACCTAAATATATATATATATATATATACAGAAAATGTGTCACCACACCTCAGAATGACGTTTCAGCCACTCTACTTTCTCACTTTGTCTCGTTTGGTACTCTCTTTAGTTCTTCTCAGAACTCTTTCTTGTCTTATTCGGTTTTCAGTGTCCAGTCCGGCAAGAACTTCTTTTTAATTTCTTCAAACTTGTTGCACTTCACTTTCACCCATTTGGTTGCAGCTTTGTTCTGGGTTCTCGTGAGTGGTTTCTTCTTCCTTGATATCAGTTAATGCAATGTATAGCCATTCAGGTGACTTATATTTCAAATTAGCTTTCTTTACTCTTTTTGTTTTCTGTAATTGTTTTCCACTTTGTTTTCCTTGTTCCTTTTGACTTGTTATCTCGTTTACTTGTTCTGCATTATCTCTGTTTATGTTTATGATTTTGTATCTCAATCTTTTGACTTCGTGGGGCCAATTATCTCCTTTTCGGTTCACTTTCTTTTTCTTCTCGTTCAGCTCTCCAAGTTCTTTTTCTTGGTCCTTGTCTCTGTTTTCTCTCTTCTTCACTTTCTTCTGATTCTGTTTCAGACCTTACTTCATTACCTCTTATATTGAACTTTATGATTTCTCCTTCTTTGTCTAGCTCTGATTCATCCTGTGTCTTTTCTGTTCGATCACTTGTTTCTATCCCTCCTCGAGCTTCTTCCGATTTCTCGTTGATCTCTCTGGCTGTTTCTATATTTCCCTGTTCTTTTGTTTGTTGGTCTGTCCCTATTGCTCCTCGGAGACTTCCGATTCTTCTATCTCTCTATTTGAATCTATCCCTCCCTTGTTTGATCTGACAATCTTTGAAGGATTTTTACCATAACTTGTGCTTGGCTGTTCACTGTCACTGTCTCTTGGTTCAGTTTCTTCGTTTATGATGTCAATTTTCCATTTATTCTTTAGCTTTTCATCACCATCTGATTGATCTGTATCAGAAGCTGAACTGGTGTCTGATATTTCCAGATGTCGACTTACAGGTCGATCTTCAAGTTCTGGAACTTTTGCTACTTCAATTTCTTCTCCTGTTGTTAAACTTGTACCTGGGTTTTCCAGATGTCGACTTACAGGTCGATCTTCAAGTTCTGGAACCCTGTTTGTTTCTTCTTCTGCATCGGATGCTGAACTGGTGTCAGATATCTCCAGATGTCGACTTACAGGTCGAGCTTCAGGATCTGGAACTCTGATAGTATGGCTGGCATGTACCCAGTTTTTCACTCCTGCACACTTGACTGCAGTTGTTGTCACCAGGATCACTTGTTGTGGTTGGTCCCAGCGAGGAACCAAACAGTTTCTTCTTCTGTGGACTTTTATGGGGACCCAATCTCCTGGATTCAAATCATGAGCTGGTTTTCTTTCAAGAGTGGTCGCATCCGGTCCAACCTGATGAAACACAGAATGTACCACATCAGCCAATCCTTTGCAATAATCCAACACGAGATCATCAGTTATAGTCAGCAGTTTGTTGACAGGTACATGTGCTTGTCTCATTGCTCATCCCATGATTATCTCGTGGGGACTCAAACCTGTTTTTCTATCAGGTATGCTTCTGATAGTCATGAGTACCAGTGGAAGGGCATCTGGCCATTTGAGTCCTGTGGCTCGACACATTTTCCCTAACCTATTCTTTATTGTTCCGTTCACTTGTTCTACCACTCCAGAAGCCTCTGGTCTGTATGCACAGTGCAATTTCTGTTGAATGCCAAGAGCTTCACATATCAGTTGAATCAGTTCGTTTTGAAAATGTGTTCCTCTATCTGTTTCAATCGTTACTGGAAAACCATACCTCGGAATGAATTCTCTTAACAAAAGCTTAGCTACTGTGATCCCATCATTCCTTCTGGTCGGGTAGGCCTCCACCCAACGGGAAAACAAACAAACGACCACAAGAACATACCTCAGTCTATTGCTTGGGGGCATTTCTATAAAATCCAGTTGCATTCGTGTGAAAGGACCTCCCTCTCGTCCTATTGTTCCTAGACTCACTACTGTCTTCCTTCTGGGATTTATTTGTTGGCAGATAAGACATCTTTGACAAAGACTTTCAGCTATGGCTCTGAATTTTGGGTTATACCAGGTTTGTCTGAAAAGTCGGATCATCGCATCCCTTCCAATATGAGCTTGTCCATGGTACATCCGTGCCATGTCAGAAATCATGCTATCAGGCATAACTGGTCTTTCATCCCTATAAACCCATACATCATCTTCCTCCCTTTTCCTGCATCCTGCTTTTACCAGCTATCTTTTTCTTCATCACCTGCTGCTTCCTGTAATTGTCTCACCTCAGCCCATGTTTCAATAGGGTTAGTAAAAAGCAAAGGACATGAAACATGCTCTCTTTCTCTCCTTCTGTTCAAAGAGACTACATTTTTAGCACAATACTGAGCTATCTCGTCGGCATATTTGTTGCCCACGGTTATGTAGTCTTCCCCATTTTTGTGCGCATTGCACTTTACCACCGCAATTTGTTTAGGCAGCTGTATCGCCTCAAGTAATTGCTTCACAAACTCACCATTTCGAATTGGAGTTCCTGCAGACGTCAAGAAACCTCTTTGGGACCAGATCTGCCCAAAATCATGAACCATTCCGATGCCATACTGGCTATCCGTGATCACTGTGATTCGGACATTCTTTCCCAGTTTGCATGCCTGAATTAGAGCAATTAGTTCAGCCACTTGGGCGGAACGTATCCCTCTCAAACAAGATGCTTCCATTATTTCAGCTACTGTACATACAGCATACGCCGCACTCAGAACTCCTTCACTCGTTCTCAAACATGAGCCATCCACAAACATCACGTAATCTGATTCTTTCAAAGGTTCTTCTCTGATATCGGGCCTTGGTTTTGTACAATATTCAAGTACATTCAAGCAATCATGGTCAACTTCATCTTTGTCTATCACACTCTCTTCATCCGGTAATGATGTTGAAGGATTCACGCGTGTGCATCTGTCAATGGTTACATTGTCTGCACTTAAAATCACATTTTCATACCTAGTCAGCCGACTATGTGTCATGTATTGAGTTTTGGTCCTTGTCAAGAGAATTTCGACCGAATGTGGAACATACACTCTCAGTGGGTATCCCATCACGATACCTTCACTTTGCTCCAGACTCACACAAGTTGCAGCTACTGCTTTCAAACATCCAGGCAACGCTTTTGCTACCGGGTCTAAAACAGCTGAAAAATATGCAATAGGTCTTTTCATATTTCCATGTCTTTGCACTAGAACTGAAAGTGCGCACCCATCTCTCTCACTACAGTACAGCTCAAAACCTTTTTCGTAGTCAGGCATTCCCAGTGCCGGTGCTTCACACAGTCTCGCTTTTAGTTCTCTGAATGCTCTCATTTCTTCATCATTCAATTCAAACGGATCTTTAACATCCTTTTTTGTCAACCGCTGTAATGGTTTTGCAATTAGCGAAAATCCACTTATCCATTGTCGACAATATCCAACCATTCCCAGGAACATTTTTACCTCTCTTTGTGTCATTGGAGCTCTCATTCCTCGAATAATTTTTATTCTCTCGGTTGTTACCTTTCTCACTCCCTTTTCAATTTTATGACCTAGGTATTGAACTTCCTGTTGACAAAACTGTAATTTTGTTGGGGACACCTTATGTCCTCCTCCTGCTAAATGGTTCAACAAAGCAATTGTGTCGGTAACACATGCTTCTCTGGTTTTTGATGCCACTAACAGGCCATCAATATATTGAACCATCACTGATTTTTCGGGCATTTTTAAATCTTCCAACGATTTCTTTAGGATTTGATTAAAGATTGAGGGGCTTTCTGTATACCCCTGAGGAATTCGGCACCATGCCAAAATACGCTCTCCGAACCTGAACGCAAATAATGGCTGGCTATCTGGATGTAACGGGATAGAGAAAAATGCATGGCACAAATCAATGACAGTGTACCATTCTGCCTCACGTGGAATCTGATACAGTATTACAGCAGGGTTTGGTACAATTGGACAACAAGGAACAACAATTTTATTAACCTTTCTTAAATCTTTCACTATCCTATATATTCCATTTGGCTTTTTCAGTCCTATTATAGGCGAATTACATGGACTGCTCATTATTTCTTTCAAAATTCCTTGTTCAATCATTTTATTTATTACGGGTGTTATTCCTTCAATGATTTCTGGCATCAATTTATATTGTGGAGTATTTGGGTAGTTCGTTCCCTCTCTAACAGAAAGTTTAACGGGGTATACTCCTCTCATTAACCCAATATCTTCACCTGTAAAATCCCACACCTCCTGTTTCACAGTTTCTTTTAACTCAGTTGGGATTTTCTCTACATCAAACATAGGAAACAAGTCATTCACTCCTGACTCTAAATCTGCCATTGTCATTTTATATAGTACATCTTCATCTGGTGTCTGGAATGCAATCCCATCCGGAGTACAATAGATGGTGCAATTCATTTTACAAAGCAGATCGCGTCCAAGCAAATTTACAGGACTGCAATCACACACCACAAATCGGTGCATTTCTCTGAACGGTCCAACTTTTACCTCTACTAATTTGGTAAGAGGCGCCTTAATTTGCTGGTTTGAGACACCAACGACTTGGATATTTTCACCTGAGAGAGGAAGGTTTGGAATTTCCACTGATCTAACAGTAGAACGGGTAGCTCCAGTGTCCACAAGGAATGTTACATTTGTACCATTCACTTCTCCATCCACAAATGGACCTGCCTGATCTATCTCTAGAGTTGCGCCAAGCACGCACTCTTCCTCCTCTCCTAGGCACCGTCATAAACTTTCATCCGATTCATTCCCATCCTGTCGTAACCAATACTGCGATATCGCAGCTGCGCGCGGCAATTGTGTTACCTGCTCTCCTCCGTAGAATCCTGTCTCTGCACTGTATCTCTGTGGGTTTACACTCTTGGGAAGTGGTGGTTGTGGCACCTGACTCTGCTGAGTAACTACCTGCGGTTGCTGCAGCTGTTGGTAACTCACCTCACTCTGCACCTGTGGATTTAATGACTGAATTTCTGCATTAGCTTTTGCTGGAAATTTACACTCGTTTCTCCAATGCCCTAACTTTCCGCAGTTGTGGCATGACCACTTTTTCTTTGCTTCTTCTATACTCATTTGGCCTTTGCCTTTACCTATATTCGGTTTAGATTTAGTTTGTCCTGTCTCATTAACCTAATTATTCAGTTGAGCTTCTTGTTTTTCTGCTACTTTCACTTGTGCCCACATTGCTTTCTCTTTTAATTTACGTTGTCTACACTCAATGTCATCACTACAATACTTAGCATACCTCAACACTTCATCCACTGTACTGTTTTGCCAGCATATCATATGCTGTTTAATCACTTCACTTATTTCTGGTTTCAGCCCATAAACAAATCTATATACAAAATGACTCATGTCCTTCTCATTCAGGGTCTCATAACCACTATACTGTTTGAAAACCAATAGTAGCCTCTCATAGTAGGCATGTACAGATTCCTTACTCTCCTGCGTAGTTCTGTCAATTTGTACCCAATCAGTTTCTTTGGGCAGAATTTTGTTTTTCAAAAAGGTAATAACTTGGTCATATTTCCTCATAACCTGTGGTCCTGGCGCTCCTGTTTTTGCATCTCTGGGGTATTCTACAGTTGGCCAATCTATGGTAATTTTACATTCTGTCCATAAATCGGCTGGTACCACAATGTCAAACAATCCATCCAAATCTACCCACAACACCTTAGAAACTTTGACAAACCTTTCCACTTGTCTGTACCATTCTACAGGTTTCTCTCTCAATTTTGGAAAGTCATTTGTAAATGACAGTATATCTTGTGTGGACCTGGGACATGTACATAACTACCTCCTGGAGTTTCTCTCATCGGATACTCCCTTACAACCGATTCCTTGTCTGTCACCGCAAAGGCTAAAGACGCTTTGTCAGTTGTTCACTCATTCCTTTTAGTCCACCTGCTTCTCCATCTGTCCACATCACCCCACTTTCTCAGCAAAACAGTCAGTTCTTTTATCTGAGTTAACCGTCCTGATGTGTTCAGATTTTCTATATCCTTCTCACAAAAATCTACCCTATACGGTTTCTGCAAACTCCTGACTTTTACAAATTCTACTCCTAGTTCATTCGCTGTCTCTTCTAGTTTGTCATGTAAATTTCTAGCTCTCCAAGTAATGCTCTTGCACAAGAACATTATCTCGTCGTCCTGATATGTCTTCAGTTTTTCTGTACCAATGGTCCCTAAAATTAACTCTTCCATATCTATTTTTAGCCTAATTACTTCTAATGGTTTTGGTTCTGTCTCTTTCTTTTGCAAGTTTCTCATCCACTCATTTAATTCGTCTGGAGTTGGACCTACAGGTGTACTATTTATTTCTATCCAATTTCTATTTCTTTCTGGTGTTTCTGATGCAGACTCAGTTCCCATAGTTAATTCTCCTTATTTCACTTTCATTCACTGTCAAGTTAGTAGGTGGGCTCGGTCTATATGAACTGACCAAATTTCTTGCCCCTTCAGTTTCTAGTTCCATCCCTTCTCTCATTCTTTGCAAATTTGAGTTCATGGGGATAACTAAGGAATGTTCATCTATTTTCTGGTTCTTAAAAACTGGTATTACTGGTCCTATAGTCACTGGCACAGTCACAGCTTCCATGTTCATTGTTAACTCTCTTATTTTCTCAGTCAATTCTTTTGTAGTTTTTGCTAACTCCGATGCATTGTCACTGTCACATTTTTCACTTTGTGGGGTTTTCAACTGTTCATTTGACCTATTTAACTCATATCTACGTTCTGTACTTTTATTCCTCCCAGTTTCCATTGGCGGTGCATTGGGTGTCACCACCGCTGAATTCTGTTGATATGGAGGTGGGTTTCTGTTTAAAATATCTTCCAGCAACTCATCCTCTGTCTCGCTACCTCCATACCCGTCCCTTTCTGTGACTGTATGTTTCTTTTTCTCTGTACACTTCTTTCTTGTACCCTCCTCAACTGTAAAATCTGGAAACAAACCTTCTGTCATATTAGCATATCTCCGTTTCATTCTGTCCTCATGATTCGCTCCCCACAACCTTCCAGGAACAAAACCATGATTCTTTGCACCTCTGTATCTTTCTCGTTCATACATCTCGTCTTCCCATTCACCTAATGCTTCAAATTGAGTCGGTCTAGGTTTAGGCTCAAGCTTCGTCATCTTTTCTCTCAAATTTCGAAGTTCTGCCATGTTAAATGAACCATTTTCTGGAAAAGCCAATACTCCATCATTTTGGGTATATTTCGTCCAATTTTCCAACCAAATACAAGTATGATAACCGTATTTCAGCATCATATGCGAAGCTGGTGTTTTCGGCGGAGGAATTACCTGTCCCTCTCTAGTCACTACCTTTTTGTCTTTCTTAAAGAAGTTCTTAATTTTCGCCATCCACGACGTTTTCTCTCTACCATACTCATAATAAGCCATATTTCACGATTTCTTTCCCTTCTGCAAACTCGTAACTCAGCTCTGATCTCTATGTGCTATTCGGACCTATCCCAGCGCGTCTCACACCAACGCACCAATCCGAAGCTTCTACGTCACTGCTTTTCCAACCTATCCCAGCGCGACTCACACCAACGCACCAATCAGGGCGTTTTCCGTGTTCCCAGTGCACTGGCCAATCCCAGCGCGGCCTTTTGTCAACGTCAGTTCTGCTCCTGACCCCTCCTTTACAAAATTTATCGGCAATTTGTTCTCAACTGTTCTTGGTTAGTTACGACATTAAAAACACATTTCCATTGTCTGTTTTCGCTAAACAAAGTGATAGTTTATTCTATTTTGCAAGAATACAATTTTATTCGATAAGTGTAGCACTTCCCTCTACCTTACCCTTCTTTCAAGCAAGGGGTAAACCCGTTTCTCTGGGGATAAAACACATGTGGAGACTACACTGCTCCTGAGAATTAAGGCCAGAGTTTCACAAGAAAACCAGTTGCTATTTCACTCATACACGTTTCATACAGAAAATGTCCCTATCATAACACAGCCTGTGTTATCACCAATTTGAAAACCAGACAATGCACTATTCCATGTGACTTCTCTTGCCACACGTGTCCACTTCCTACTTCCCGGAAGCTTCAAAATTTCCGACTTACATATAACATAATACACTTCGACATAAAGTGTGTGTTAAACATGAAATAATCAATAATCAATAATCACCAAACTAATCTATAGTAACCATAACTCTGCTACCAAGAAATCTGATCCAGCGCGACTAATATAATTTCTTTTCCTTTGAACATGACATCCAGGTTGAAAACCACTCTTTTAACAATTATACCAATATGACGGTGGGGCCCATAACTCCGCATAAAACGTTCTCTCACTCAAATATTCCCTGGATCCCATCCACCTTCACCTAGGAGAAGAAATTAATGACTGCTGGAAGAAAACGGGATACCTTTTTAAAGTCGACAAGATAATTTCTCAAACATCATACATAAGTAGTTTTAATCCTGTCGGTTTCTAAGACATCAAGGTATTCCGCTCTTTGGTCGATGGACCAACTAGTGAGAATAAGTTGATGGTGATTAAGACCAGCTCAATCACTTTAATCCTATTAAAACATTTGCATTTATTATTGAGCTAAAGAACCACAGACTCGTAATTTTAATTATAATAATGTTTATCTAATTTTAAAAGGCATGAATAAAATTCAGTTTTACTAATCAGTTCAATACATTTAATATCATTATAAGGAATAAACTTAAAGAATGCAATGCATACCCTTTTGGATGAAAAATAAAGTTCGTCACAGCAGTTAAATTGCAGATCACAGCATAGAACTCCCAAAACTGACTGTCTGTCCTGCTAAAACAGGCCTCCTCGTCGGGCCACCTATACAGGTTTCCCTCCACGTTCTCGTTCCTTCCCAGTCAGATTTTAAAGTAAAAAGATTAATTATATTATAAAAATAATGGCCTAAGGAAAATAGCAGCAGCTCTCCAGCATCAGCGTCCTGTGCTCAAAAATTATGTATGAAAAAGCGCTCCTCCTACTTAAGTGTAGGTCCTCTTATACCCTATTACTAGCTTACTAAACAGAAATGTTTCAATCTTTGGGGGCGAGATTCACGCTAATTGGTCCATTGGAGGGGTGGCAAGCATCTCCTCATTGCCCTCCTTGCTCAAACCAGTTCCAGAAAATGTTTATAATTTTGTCCTTTCGCACGGTTTCAGGACATTACCAATCCGATTGACAGCTCTTCTCATGTATCTTCTTTTGTTGCTTTATTTTAAACAGTTCATTGTTAATTCACAGCTGCATTTCTGGTTCTCACACATTCTTGCTGAGTCCCTCTTGGCACACGTTTTGATGATAGGTCATGTTGACCTTGATCCCTTTTTCATTCTGGGCTCTATAAGCAACCACGTGGTATATTTCTACAGCTTTTCTTCCGCTTGGAAGCCATTTTGCACTTGCGCATTTAAGCTCATCTGCCTCGGCAGCCATTTTTACAGCGCGGCCTAGCAGGCCTGAGCGAATTATTATGAAAACAAACACAATAATAGTTAAGAATAAAGAAAATAAGCCTTTTCGTTTCCCACCCGTCATTCTACGTACCCCAATTAGGTGTTACCTAGCAAAAGCGACATATAGAGCTAAGTTTTACTTACCATCCGCATTCTTTTGCCACAATACAATTCACTACATTGCACAAATCATGCAAAATCACTCTAATTAGTACGCAAACCACCATGTTACTATTATTCCACTTTTACAATTGTAAGTAGGTTAGTTTGCACATAAATTGCAAGCTAGTAAAAATGTTTTATAAGAAAACGTAAAATGTTGATTAATTTCCAAATCAATTAATGACGTTAATAATTAATATTAATATTAGGGGGTTCAACATTTTCTCAGTTACCTTGCTCCATCAGTGCAAACTTGCAGCTGCAAATGTTCACCTGCACTTGGAACAGCACATTAGTGAAAGGCGGACCAGCTATTGGAAGCCTCCGGTCAATCTTCCACTGTGGATCTGGAAACCCAGCCTGAGTTTGAAAGATGGGAAACAGAGATGTTCCTGCACATTCTCCTGCAGGCAGGTGCATTGAGTGACTTACAAGCCTGCACAGGGATACCTGGGGGTTCCCTGGGTCCACTTTCTTCCCCTGTAAATGGCACCCTTCCGGGGCACAATGACTGTGTACCACCTCTATGTGATGCACAGTTGGGCAGCTCTTGATGGTCTCCTTGCCGCTGTTCCCACGTCTGTAATAGTGGCAGGAGCAAAGACAACACGTGCCTTCATTTGCATGGAACTATGCACCCATACAAATAAGTGCTACGCAAACAAATGATGGATGGAATGCTGAATAAATCATACATTCACTGCCAGTCAAGAGATCTGGGTTAAACCCATTGTTCTTTTGCTCACCATGACACCCCAGTTCTTTAGACCCAGCCATGTGCAAATCAGTCTTGACCCTGCTCCTCATGGGAACAGTCAGCCCGAACTGTCAAGCCAGGTCCTCCCTGGAACGGAAACAAGCATCCTGGGACTGCATTCGGGGTATTACCCCTCATCCGCTAGGCTAGCTTGAATCCAGTGGCAGAGTGAGCAAGGGACCCATGTGCATATCCATCCCCCTTAGGGCGAAAAGTGCTATGCAAACAAATGATGGACAGAATGCTGAATAAGTCATACATTCACCCCCAGTTAAGAGATCTTGGTTAAATCCATTGTTCCTTTGCTCACCATGACACCCCTGTTTAGAACCAGCCACATGCAGATCAGTTTGGACCCTGCTCCTCATGAGAACAGTCAACAGTCCAGCCCAAAATGCCAAGTCAGGTCCTCCCGGGACCACAAACAAGCATCCTGGGACCAGTTTGGGTAGTTCGGGCTGGACTGTTCCCATGAGGAACAGGGTCAAGACTGATTTGTATATGACTGGGTCCAAACTGGGGTGGGGTAGTGAGCAAAAGAA
The DNA here is from genome assembly GCA_963921515.1 of Calotriton arnoldi. Taxonomy (NCBI): domain Eukaryota; kingdom Metazoa; phylum Chordata; class Amphibia; order Caudata; family Salamandridae; genus Calotriton; species Calotriton arnoldi. The sequence continues at coordinate 772,436 of CAWUFW010000063.1, read as the reverse complement.
CGATGGATTTAACCCAGATCCCTTGACGGAGGGTGAATGTTTGATTCATTCAGCATTCCGTCCATCATTTGTTGCTGCAGCACCCATACAAATAAGCACACACCCCTTGGGAAAGTGCTAGTGTACATAAAGAGCCATCGTGCTCTGCTTTACAGAAGGTGCTGCCCCTTTTTTTAATACAAAAGTGTCCTGGCAAAAATTGGGCACACATGCCCATTGTGATCCTGTAGCACTTTCTATAATAAGGTCCTAGTTGTCCAAACACACAAACATGCTTCTTTCCTCAGGATAACATAGAACCCAACTGCAAAATGTTTTTCTGCACTTCCCAGGTGACTGACATTTTTCCAGATGGTCAGAAATCGCCACCTTTTCAGCTTCCAGCCTTATGAGGTCTCAAAGGGGAACTGCAACAGCAAGTTGCCAAGTATCCACTGCAGACCAAGATCCCAATATTCCTGGCTGTCTGTTAGGAAATTGCTTTCCATAACCCTGAATCAACTACTTGGAAACCGAGATCCTGGTTTGGTGGTCATGGTGTCAGTTTTCACTCACCTGAAATGCTTTGCCTTCTGCGGGAGGGACGGGAGTCCTCCAAAACTGCCTCCAGGCTGCTCTCGCTCACCGTTGTAGAAAGAACACTGCAAACAGCCTGAGAAATGCTTGTGGTTGGGGGAAGAGAAACACTAGGGGCCAAATTTACAAGAAAGTGGCTCAGTGTGGCACTGCAAGCCATTTGGTTGCGCAGCACTGAGTCACTCTCAAAGCACAGGGATGCATCATATTTACAATAATATATCACATCCCTGTGCTTTCCCCAGCGCTGGCACACAATTGTCTGCCATCCGCCAATGCAGGCACCCTTGCACCATGGTGCAAGGGTGCCTGAATTGCAGGGAGATTGTTTTTGTGCAGGAAGGGACACCTTCCTGCTCAAAAATCAACCAGGAGAGGTGTTTTCCTCTTTGTATGTGTGCTGCAGAATGCAACACGCATAGAAAGAGGAAAAAACAAGGAGAAATGAAAATATTTCTCCTCGTTGCACCTCCCTACGCCGTAGGTTTCTGGTGCATTCCCAGGTTTACGAAAGGTTGGGAATGTGGCAGAATCCATGGGTGTTGCGTGGGAATACCCACAGCAGCACCTAGGGAACGGCCCTTTCACGCAAAGTGCTGAGTGAAAAGGGACCGTATTTATACGAACATGAAAAGCCATGAAGGGTGGCTTTACGTGTTCATGTAAATATGGGGCAGCAAAATGCGTTGCCGGTGCATCACAAAACGTGACGCACTGGTGGCGCAAGGGGCTTGTAAATATGCCCCTAGATTTTAAAAAGGGAATGGAGCTTCATCTCGTTGGGTATTCTTGGTTGAATTCACCTCGATTTTAGTTTCAGGGATTCTCCTTGTCACCTTTGCAATTGACTCTTTATTGAGAGAAGAGATACAAATGTTCAATAAACCTTCTTTTCAATGATGCTAGTACATCATCTTTATCTAGTTATCCAATACCCTCACAGCTGCCTTGCACAATCTTCACTCACCTGAATACAGAGACTACTGCTTTCCTTCGAAAGTCCTTAAATAGAAAACTGACATAACTTCTTACTCACTGTCTTCCTTCATAGAATTATCCCAGGAAATGATGAGTACTCAGTCCAATAGCAACTCAATATTGCGTTCTCTCAAGTGATTTGTTTGAAGATTCAAAAAAATTGTCTGTCACAGGTCTCTGGCCTTATGAATGATTTAGTGAGTTACTAACCTTTTTGTTTTGCCAACTAACTTTTCGTCAGATTGTCTGCTCTTCCTCATTTCTTGCTTTGATTGCTTTTTTCTGTCTTTTCCTTTGCAGATTTCCAGGCTTGGAATAGCAGGTGGTAAAGCCCTGATGCAAGAGGACAGAAACGGGGGCCAAGGAAGATCCAGCAGGTAAGTCTCTGCTTCCCCAACTGGGGCAGCACACCTCCTTGCGGAGAACCCTTGAAGCCAAGCAAACGGTATTTTCTTGGGTCTGGCATTTTTAGGGTCCCGCTCAAGATAGGTGCCTGGTTGCAGATGCATGAGATCTCACTTAGAACAACTGGTACAGGAGGATACCTCTGAAAATGGAGGCCTTAAAACAGGTGACCATTTAGTTGACCATTGCAGAAGTAATAGGGGCAAAAATGAGCATGAGCAAGATTTACCACTTGGGGGAAGAGTCAAACCAGGACATCAGGAAGTTCCTACAATGGACAAAACAAGTATTCTCTTCTTCAGTAGTTCAGTGAAGCTTTCCACCTTTTGGGCTTTCCACTCTTGTTCTGACCAGCAATGAGCTCTGTAGCAGTTTAGTAATGATTCAGGTTCGTTTGTCATTGATAGATACTCCTTAACTAACACTTAGCCATTCCTAAGATACGCCACACTCACCTTCTCAGCAGTATAGTGTACTTCCTGCTTTGAAAGAGGTGCTGTATTAGGAAATCTAACTAGTCATGTTAAGTAAAAATCCAAAATGGCTGAAGGTTCCTTTAGTAGGACAAGCCTTTGCTTAACCGAGGCAACAGGAGTCGTTCACACCTCTTCATCACTCACAGGTAAACCCAAGAAGTTTCTTCCCTATTCTGGCCTGGAAATTTCCAGAGAGTCTTTGAAGTTGGGCAGAGTACAGATGGCCACAGCAAATCATCTTGATAAGATGATAGGATTGCCCCCATAGTGAGGTGTGGTTAGTTATCTTGCTGAATGAAGTATAAAGTCTTGTATATCTTAACAAGTATGAGAGATAATTCCACACCGTTTTCTGATTTTGGTGCTTTGACTCAAAACATGAAAATGATGCACAAAAGAACACTCTAAGCTTTCAAACGTCCTATATGACTACTTTGACCAAATTATATTTTAAATTGCTAACAAAAGAGATACGAGAAAAACAACAAGGGAACCCTACTCACTTGGAACCAGGGTACTGAAATGATTATCAAAAACAATGGCTCCTGTGGACTAATGGCAAGAAAATCTCAATAAAATAACGCACTATGGCAATGTAATGGGTTATTGTGATGTCAAAGAGGAGGAGTCGAACACACCTTAGATTAGTATCTAAGGTGTGTTCGACTCCTCCTCTTTGACATCACAATAACCCATTACATTGCCATAGTGCGTTATTTTATTGAGATTTTCTTGCCATTAGTCCACAGGAGCCATTGTTTTTGATAACAAAAGAGATACAGCTGTAGATCAAGCCTGTCATTTTCATGTGGCACAAACAGGGCCAATTTTAAAATTTTCAGCTACGGAGAAAATTGTCCTAATCCACAGACCCATAACATAACAAAGAGATCACTGAACAGCGACTGGCCTCTACTCGTACAGTTAACTGATGTTATGGTAGTTATTACGTTTTGATAACAAATAGGGAAATAGAAGGTAATTCCATTTCAAACAGATTATATGTAGTTGGGGTCTGCCAAGAGGCAAACCACACCAGGAAATAAAAACTGTGGTTCAAAGAAATATAGAGGAACACTATGGATAAATGGAATTTCTCATAACTGTGCCTACTTGATTTTTTTACTTGATTCATTGAAATTTTCTTACACTTAATTGTTCCAAAGCGAAACTAAGGGCCTAATTACGAGTTTGGCAGTCCCTGGACCGCTGTACCGGCGATCCGACTGTGGTGAGCTCAGCTGTCTGACCACTGTATTACAAGTTGGTAGTGTTGCCTGTGCAGAGACTGTGGCTGGACCGCCACCACTGCCAGCACACCTCAGGTCGGGGAAAGGCAGCCTCCATTGGGCGGTACAGAGGCGCAACACCACCCTCCGTATTACGAGTTGGCATTCCGATGGGCCGACCGATGGGCCGACCTAAAGGTCGGTGGAGACGAAGGATTCGTAGTGCATACTCACCCCTTTCCAGTTCTTCCTAGCAGATTTCGACGTGGAGCCCTTTCTCCAGGCCCCACCTACACAGCAGCATCTTCACCCCGAGGAATACCAACCCGTCTGCGGCGATACACAGGTAAGTGCTCTTTATACCATATACCCATTGCAGAGAATGCCCACATATGGGCCGGACTCCGGAAATGGGCAGGTGGTATTTTTCCATATGTATCATGCACATGTGTGCATTCAACACATATGCTGTCAAAATGGACACACATGCATCGACATATATGGAAATACATTGCCCACTGCTGCAAGACAGGGAGAGGATGTGGCCTTACGGCTAGGGGGGTCGACTTCGACGCTGGGGAACCGGGTTCAAGTCTTGGCAGGGGCGCTCAACATCCTGTGATTCTGGGCAAACCACTTAATCACCCCGTGCATAACAACAAATGAATGTCTCACGCAACTGGTGCTTATGTAAAGCGCTCCGATACCTTCAGGTCAAGTTCACGCAATATAAAATTCTGGAAAAAAAAAAGGCTGCCACAGGTACACCGCAGGCCCCGCGGTCAACTCGTAATACGGTGGTCGGGAGGCCACCAGCGCTGTGGGCTACTGGCAGCCGCGGTCCTTCGGTGGTCAGACATCCAAACTCGTAATAAGGCCCTTAGCCTTTACTTCAGGATATAATAAAAGTTGTATTGATACATTCGCCAAATGAAGCTCTTTTTCAAGCTACTCCTGTTTCAAATTATGATCATTTCACTAGTTTCACTAGTTTCACTACCACTATGGCCTCTAAACTGCTTCTTAACTTCTCCTCTTATCTGTAACTGAATTGGCATAGGTTGCAGAGGACTGGAAAAGGGGCTCAAAACTACATCACCACCATATGCCTACACTGGTCTGTAAAAGCCACATTATTCCTAAAATAAAAATCCTAACATGTCCATTCATATCATCATCTGTGTACCTTAGCACACAGTTTTTCATGTCTTTCATTCTACTGTATCGCTACTTCTGGCCAGTGAACTGAATCACATTTTTGATGACATGCTCAGGGTTGTGCAACCCATCTACTCATGCAATCAAGCACCAACCTCACTTGTGTGTCATTTTGACATTTTCAGTCTTAAGGGGCAGCACTCAGTTCTACAAAAACACTGACGGCCAGATTTATCAAGGGATTGCGTTGCCCTTGCGTCATGCAGGGTGTCGCAAGGGCAATGCAATCCCTAAGTCAGATTTACCAAGCAATGCAAGGCCACCTAAGTCGCTGCCTTGTGTTACTCTCCCTTGAGGTGTTCCATGGGTGGAGCATGGGTGTTCCCACACACCCACAGATGGATTTTGGTGCATTCCCAGATTGACTAACACTGGAAATCCTAGGAATGCATCAAAATGCTACATCATCCCAGGGGAGGCGCAGCGAGGAGAAATATCTTAATTTCTCCTCACTGCTTCTTCTTTCTAAGTGTGCTGCATCCAGCACACTTAGACAAAGGAAAATGCCCCTGAGGATTGTTTTTGTGCAGGAACGTGCCCCTTTCTATGCAAGAACAATTCTCCCTGAGGCGCAGCCACCCTTGCAAGTTGACGCAAAGGTGCCGGCATTGGTGCTAGGCAGCCAAAAGTGCGCCAGCACTAGGAAAGGACAGGAATGCACCGCATAATAGTAAACACAATGCATTCCTGCCCTTTCACACAGAGCAATGCAGCAAGGTGGCTTGCTGCTTTGCGTTGCGTGAATTTTCAATAAATATGGCCCTGAGAATTTTCATACTATTAACGAAAACTCTACAGAAAAATTAACGTGGACCCATCCTGTAATAGTATCAACTGGAGACAAGGTAGGTTTATACTGCACTAACAAAAGTAGAACAACTCCTTAGGAAGCAGTTTACAACACCTACTGATGTTCATATAAGTGTCTCTCGTATTGCCCCCCCATCCTTCTAGCTGGTTAGCCTTTCCATTACCTAAGTTATCCTTTGTTCGCCTAAAATTACGAATTTGTGAAACTGAGCCAAACTTATCTAGAGGGAGAAGCTGGGTTTAGCCTTAATCTCAGCCGCCTCCCTTTATTTTTCTGAGTGAAGCAGTAAGTTGTAATATTACTATATGTAACCAGAATGGCAGCAATTGTAGAGATGTTCAGGGTAATTAATTTGGGGTAGATTGTCCGTAATTCTGTTCATAACTTTGAGCAATGTAAATATTTCTGTCTTGACTAGAGCAATGGCCCTACATAAGGCAGTGACAGCTTGTATATGTCTGTGTTCTACTATATTATATCGTTGTAGCCTGCTGCTCATGGCTCTACCGGTTGTTAAAGGCCCTGAACTCGAGTTATAGGCCCGAGCCGCAGGCGATGGCCTATAATGAGGGAGAGGGCCTTTAACAACTGGTATAGTCCTAGGCAGAAGGGCTATAAGGCCATTAGAACATTCCATGGAATATGGGTAGAATGTTCTAAATTAAAAAGGGAGAAACATGAAGATAACCATTGGAATGTTGGTGCTCCTGGCTTCTACCAGCCATTATAAGCCAGGAGCTATTCCACTGTCTTCAATGGAGCTCTGAACATTCCAATGTTCTAAATGTCCTTAATGATTTTATTCTAATTGATGTGATATAATGCTTAGCTTTCTGAGGTGCTTCACATACCCAGGTGAAAGATGACCTTCACTTGGTGTCTTCAGCAAAGAGGATGCACTTTATCCATCACATCCATGTCGTAAAGGCGCCTTTTGTGCTTGCTTCCGCTGTGTACCAAATAGTACATTTCAGTGGGCACCAAGACTGTAATTCGTCAGGAAAGTGGCAATAGAGTGAAATTAATTACATCACTAACCTTGTAAAATATAGTATCGAAATATCCAAAGATGTCACTCAAATTTAGGATCGGGAGGGGGGAGGGAACCTGATTTTTCATTCCTTTATTACGCTTATTGTCTCTGTATACCTCACCTCATCTTTAAGGGCCCAATTCACAAATCTTTTACTGTAAATCGGTGTGATTTACTCTTCAATTAGATAGCAGAATGTCACACTTGCTTAGCTTAGATATATTTTATTTCCATAGATTTTGCTAGCATTTGTGGTTCACCGACAGCTTTGAACACATTTTCTTTCGCTGAAAGCTTAAACCTATACAAGCACATATGATGCAATTCTTATGATGAGTCCAGTGTTTTGTGCTTTAGCCTTAGGCTTTTGTGTACATCCAATCCATGATTTATATTAGCTTTCTATTGGTTGTATTGTGTTGAAGTCAGGCTAGGACTAAAATTCGGGTCCTATTCAGAGAAGGTGACCTTAAAGGAGTCATTCAGAGATGGTTTTCAATTAACTGCTGCTTTTATCTCTCTATCTGCTCAGCTTTTCAGTGTTCCATTACTGTGTATTTTAAAGACCATTAGACAATAGAGAGGTAAGAACACAAATAACATAAATTTCAAAGGAACAGGCGATTTAGGTTATGTTACTTAGAGAGCATTATGAATATATTGTGTAGTGATAAATGTACAGCATGGAATAATGAGTCAATGCTTTTATAATGCCTTCGATGCTAAGGCACCAATGTATGTCATTATGTAATATTTGCTGGTGTAAGAAAAATCTGTAAAGCCCAGATATTATCCAAAAACATAAGCATTGTTAATAGGGATAAACAAAGATTTGAGGATGTCAAGGGCTCGGCGTAGGGGTTGACCCTTCACCTCTGTCTTAAAGGCTCTGAAGAAAGGGAGAGCACTTCTGAAAACCACATTGGCTCTCCCGGGTGTAACACGGGTTACAGAGAGGATGCCCTCTGGAAAGTAACGCCTGAGAGCACAATAAGGAAAAAGCACAAAAGCACACAAACCTCCAAATTGCTGGATCCCAACTGGAGGACAGTTCTTGTAAGGCTGATGTGTTGGGCCTGGGTAAGACCACGGCTGGAGCAGAGCTGGAGCTGGCAGGAATGAAGCAGAGCTGGAGCTGGCAGGACTGGAGCAGAGCTGGAACTGGACCTGGAAGGACTTGAGTAGAGCTGGAGCTGGCAGGACTGGAGCAGAGCAGGAGCTGGCAGGACTGGAGCAGAGCAGGAGATGGCAGGACTGGAGCAGAATTGGAGCTGGCAGGGCTGGAGCAGAGCAGGAGCTGGCAAGACTGGAGCAGAGCTGGAGCAGACAGGACTGGAGCAGAGCTGGAGCTGGCAGGACTGGAGCAGATCTGGAGCTGGCAGGACTGGAGCAGAGCTGGAGCTGTCAGGACTGGAGCAAAGCTGGAGCTGGCAAGAGTGGAGCAGAGCTGGAGCTGGAAGAACTAGAGCAGAGCTGGAGCTTGCAGGACTGGAGCAGACCGGGAGCTGGCAGGACTGGAGCAGAGCTGGAGCTTTCAGGACTGGAGCAGAGCTGGAGCTGGCAGGACTGGAGCAGAGCTGGCGCTGGCAGGACTGGAGCAGATCAGGAGCTGGCAGGACTGGAGCAGAGCTGGAGCTTTCAGGACTGGAGCAGAGCTGGAGCTGACAGGACTGGAGCAGAGCTGGCGCTGGCAGGACTGGAGCAGATCAGGAGCTGGCAGGACTGGAGCAGGGCTGGATCTGGCAAGACTGGAGCAGAGCAGGAGCTTGCAGGACTGGAGCAGAGCTGGCAGGAGGGGAGCAGAGCGGGGGCTGGCAGGACTGGAGCAAAGCTGGAGCTGGTATGAATGGAGTAGAGCTGGAGCTGGCAGTACTGGAGCAGAGCTGGAGCTGGCAGGAATGGAGCAGAGCTTGAGCTTGAACGGCTGGAGCAGAGCTGGAAGAACTAGAGCAGAACTGGAGCATGCAGGACTGGAGCAGTTCGGGAGCTGGCAGGACGGGAGCAGACCTGGAGCTAGCAGGACTGGAGCAGAGCTGACATGACTGGCGCAGAGCAGGAGCTGGCAGGACCAGTGCAGAGTTGGAGCTGGCAGGACTGGAGCAGAGCTTGAGTTGGCAGGACTGGAGCAGAGCAGGGGCTGCTAGGACTGGAGCAGGGCAGGAGCTGGCAGGACTGGAGCAGAGCTGGAGCTTGCAGGACTGGAGCAGAGCAGGAGCTGGCAGGACTGGAGCAGAATTGGAGCTGGCAAGACTGGAGCAGAGCTGGAGCTGGCAGGACTGTAGCAGGGCTGGAGCTGGCAGGACTGGAGCAGAGCTGGAACTGGCAGGACTGGGTCAGAGCAGGAGCTGGCAGGACTGGAGCAGAATTGGAGCTGGCAAGACTGGAGCAGAGCTGGAGCTTGCAGGACTGGAGCAGAGCTTGAGCTGGTGTGTCTGGAGCAGAGCGGGAGCTGGCAGGACTGGAGCAGAGCTGGAGCTGGCAGGACTGGAGCAGAGCTGGAGCTTGCAGGACTGGAGCAGAGCTGGAGCTGGCAGGACTGGAGCAGAGCAGGGGCTTGCAGGACTGGAGCAGAGCTGGAGCTGGCAGGACTGGAGCAGAGCTGGAGCTTGCAGGACTGGAGCAGAGCTGGAGCTTCTAGCACTGGAGCAGAGCTGGAGCTTCTAGCACTGGAGCAGAGCTGGAGCTGGCAGGACTAGAGCAGAGCTGGAGTTCGAGTAGAGCTGAAACTGGGGTAGAGTTGGAGCTCAGGTCTGGAGCAGAGCTGGCAGTACTAGAGCAGAGCTGGAGCTGGCAGGACTGGAGCAGAGCTGGGGCTTGCAGGATTGGAGCAGAGCTGCAGCTTGCAGGACTGGAGCAGAGCTGGAGCTGGCAGGACTGGAGCAGAGCTGGAGCTGGCAGGCTGGAGCATAGCTGGAGCTAGCAGGACTGGAGCAGAGCTGGGGCTTGCAGTATTGGAGCAGAGCTGGAGCTGGCAGGACTTGAGTAGAGCAGGGGCTTGAAGGACCGGAGCAGAGTATAGGAGAGTAGGATCTGCCTCTTATGGTTACCCCCACTTTTTGCTGGTATATCACTGTTTTTCAACTTTAGTCTGGCTGGGGCCCTGCTATCCAGGACCCCAGCCTAGCTGCTTCCTCTCTAAATTGATTCCCTGTAGCTTAAGTACACTTCAGATTGGATTCTGGGGTGCCCTTATAAGTCCCTAGTATATGGTATACTATGTACCCAGGGCATGGGTACCCCAGAGGCCTACCAGGAGTTGAAGCATGTATTGTGCCACCCCTGGAAGGCCCTCCAAAATGACACCACAGGACTGCTACTGCAGCCTGAGTAAGGTGGTGCATGCACCCCTTACACAGATATAGGTTCACTATATCTCACCTATCACTGCACATAGAAACCTATCAGTCACCCCTATGGCAGGCCTTATCAATCCTGAAGGCAGGGTGCTTGGTTTTATGTGAGAGGGTGCCCATGCATGAGCAGAGCCCCTCTGCAGCCTTCGGAATCTCCTCTCCGGGGTTGTCTGTGGTGCAGCCTGACCATATACTCTTAAGTGCATTATATCCTTGCGCTAAATGCTAACTTTGGGATGGCTGCACGGAAGCATGTCGTGTTTGGTGTCAAACACCTTGGAATCATACTCCCACACCAGTAAGTGGGAGTATGACAGAGAGACATGACAGCACTGGTATACCCGGTACCAACTAAACAGAGCTTGGCATCACAAAATGGATGCTGCAGCCACAGACACGAGTCTGGCCTCCTGCTGCTGACCGAAACTCCGGCAGGGGAGGCCTGGACAATAGGTTTCCTGTCACAGGGAGGTGTTACCACCTCCCAGACAGGCCTTAGTGGATTGGGGCTGGGTGGGTGCCCTCCAAGAGTGCTTTGAAGTCCTGCACTGGGGGCACATTTGGTGTCCTCGTGCATACCCCAGTTCAAACCGGTTGCAGGGGCTGCCAGCCCCTGCTCTGGTGCGAAACTGGACAAAGGAAATGGGTGTAGCCACCCCTCTTTCCAAACCCTCCCATAGGTGGGTCCACAGAGTTAGTCCAACCTCTTTCTTAGGTATAAGAAAGGAACCCCTGGCAACAGGATTTTAGATATCCCTGGACAAAACTCTGCAACTGAATCCTGGAACTTCGACGCTCTACTCAAGACTAGAGGACTGAAGAAATCTCCCTTGGGGTCAAGGAATGACTCCCCTGCTTGGCAGGCACCAACAAAGCATTTGCCGGTCTGTATCTCCGAAGCTCCCGCCGGACTCCGAAGTACTTGCAGCCCAGGAAGAGAATTTCCAAACATCGCAGAGGCCGACCCGAGTTCCCAGCAAAGCTGAGACCCACAGCCCTCGTGAGTAGCGTGGAACCGGAACTCCTGGTCACCGTGCACATTTGCTAGTGCATTGACTTCTTGACGACTCTTGAAGCCCTGCTTTGGGTTACTCATAGCCCAGGCCCCGAGCACTATTTTCACCGAAGATTGTGAGCCTACACTCCACGAGTTTTCCATGGGCCCGCTTCCTGCATTTCCGCTTGGGGCTCCTTTGCGATCCCTGGTCCATTGACTGGTGGGTCCCTGTGAAGGCAACTCTGATTTTCTTTGGGTGTTTCTGGTTGCTCCAGATGAGCCCTAACTCCCCACCAAGTGGTGAGTCCCTCAGACCTTGCTGGTCTGCTCCGAAGCATCTTTCTCCTTTCTGCATGGGTTGCTGTTGCCAAGGCTTGTTGTGTTCAATCCAGACACCAATGCTGCAGCACTCGACATCCTTTGTGGGACAGCTCGAATCCAGCTCCTGGTTGTCATCGCCACCTCCTGGTCCTCGTGGCTGAAGAGTCAAGCTTCACCTCTTTCACCTGAAGCACCCGACATCGGTGGGCAGTCGACTATCGTGCCCCTGGTCACTGGAAAGTGACCCAGACTCTGTCCCCTCTGCTTTCAGGTTCTTCTCATCTCCGATCCAGGCTTGGATCTCTTCGGACACTTCGCATCTTCCCGGCAGCAGCACTTCGTGGCAGGCTGCCATTGAAAACGACGACGCGACCCGACACCATTTGACACCTATGCACCCGGCTTCCCTGGGTGAGGTAACTCGAGTACCGGTTCCACGCTACTCACGAGGGCTGCGGGTCTCAGCTTTGCTGGGGACTCGGGTCGGCCTCTGAGATGTCTGGAAATCCTCTTCCTGGGCTGCAAGTACTTCGGAGTCCGGCGGGAGCTTCGGAGATGCAGACCGGCAAATGCTTCGTTGGTGCCTGCCAAGCAGGGGAGTCACTCCTTGACCCCAAGGGAGATTTCTTCAGTCCTCTAGTCTTGAGTAGAGTGTCGAAGTTCCAGGATTCAGTTGCAGAGTTTCGTCCAGGGATATCTAAAATCCTGTTGCCAGGGGTTCCTTTCTTATACCTAAGAAAGGGGTTGGACTAACTCTGTGGACCCACCTATGGGAGGGATTGGAAAGAGGGGTGGCTACACCCTTTTCCTTTGTCCAGTTTCACACCAGAGCAGGGGCTGGCAGCCCCTGCAACCGGTTTGAACTGGGGTATTCACGAGGACACCAAATGTGCCCCCAGTGCAGGACTTCAAAGCACTCTTGGAGTGCACCCACCCAGCCATAATCCACTGAGGCCTGTCTGGGAGGTGGTAACACCTCTCTGTGACAGGAAACCTATTGTCCAGGCCTCCCCTGCCAGAGTTTTGGTCAGCAGCAGGAGGCCAGACTCGTGTCTGTGGCTGCAGCATACATTTTGTGATGCCAGGCTCTGTTTAGTTGGTACCGGGTATACCGGTGCTGTCATGTCTCTCCCTCTAGAAGGGTGGGATCATACTCCCACACCAGTTACTGGTGTGGGGGTATGATTCCAAGGTGTTTGACACCAAACACGACATGTTTCCGTGCAGCCATCCCAAAGTTAGCATTTACCGCGAGGATATAATGCACTTAAGAGTATATGGTCAGGCTGCACCACAGACAACCCCGGAGAGGAGATTCCGAAGGCTGCAGAGGGGCTCTGCTCATGCATGGGCAACCTCTCACATAAAACCAAGCACCCTGCCTTCAGGATTGATATGGCCTGCCATAGGGATGACTGATAGGTTTCTATGTACAGTGATAGGTGAGATATAGTGAACCTATATCTGTGTAAGGGGTGCATGCACCACCTTACTCAGGCTGCAGTAGCAGTCCTGTGGTGTCATTTTGGAGGGCCTTCCAGGGGTGGCACAATACATGCTTCAACTCCTGGTAGGCCTCTGGGGTACCTATGCCCTGGGTACATAGTATACCATATACTAGGGACTGATAAGGGCACCCCAGAATCCAATCTGTGGTGTACGTAAGGTACAGGGAATAAATTTAGAGAGGAAGCAGCTAGGCTGGGGTCCTGGATAGCAGGGCCCCAGCCAGACTAAAGTCGAAAAACAGTGAAACATCAGCAAAAAGTGGGGGTAAACATAAGAAGCAGATCCTACTCTCCTACACAACCCCCCCCCAAACGCAGAGACATTAAACTAACCTTGACCAGTTGAGTCTTCATGTTCTAAGTGGAAATATCTGGAGAGTCCAGCTGCATTGGCATGGCTACTCCCAGGTCTATGTTCCACTGTATAGTCCATCCCCTGTAGGGAAATGGACCACCTCAAAAGTTTGGGGTTTTCACCCTTCATCTGTTTTAGCCATTAGAGGGGCTTATGGTCTGTCTGAACAATGAAGTGAGTGCCAAACAAGTATGGCCTCAACTTCTTCAGAGCCCAAACCACAGCAAAGGCCTCCCTCTCAATGGCTGACCAACGTTTCTCTCTGGGGGTCAGCCTTCTGCTAATAAAAGCTACTGGCTGATCCTGACCTTCATCATTCAACTGTGACAGTACAGCCCCTACCCCCAACTCAGATGCATCTGTTTGCACAATGAACTTTTTGGAGTAATCAGGACTTTGCAGAATGGGAGCAGTGCACATGGCCTGCTTCAGGTCATCAAATGCCTTTTGACAGCTAACTGTCCACTGAACCTTTTTGGGCATTTTCTTAGAGGTAAGGTCATTCAATGGGGTCACTATGGATCCATAACCTTTACAAATCTTCTGTAGTACCCAGTCAGGCCCAAGAAGGCTCTCACCTGAGTCTGGGTAGTGGGAGCAACCCAGTCCATTATGGTCTGGATTTTGCTCTGCAATGGTTGAACCTGGCCTCCACCTACAAGGTGGCCCAGGTACACAACCTGACTCTGCCCTATCTGGCACTTAGTAACCTTGATAGTTAGGCCTGCTTTTTGCAGGGCCTCCAAAACATTCCTTAGGTGGACCAGGTGATCCTCCCAGGTGGAGCTAAAGACAGCAATATCATCTAGATATGCTGCACTATAGTCTTCCAGGCCTGTAAGGACTGTATTCACCAACCTTTGGAAAGTGGCAGGTGCATTCTTCAAACCAAAGGGCATCACAACAAATTGATAATGCCCACTAAGGGTAGAAAATGCTGTCATTGGCTTTGCATCATCAGCTAGTCTGATCTGCCAGTAGCCAGCTGTCAAGTCAAATGTGCTCAGAAAGTTGGCTGAGGCCAAAGCATCTATAAGCTCATCTGCCCTTGGGATGGGATGGGCATCAGTCCTAGTGACTGCATTGAGACCCCTGTAGTCCACACAAAACCTCATTTCTCTCTTGCCATCTTTGGTGTGAGGTTTAGGCACAAGGACTACTGGACTAGCTCAAGGGCTATCTGAGGGTTCAATCACTCCCAAATTCAACATCTTTTGGACCTCTGTCCTTATACAATCCCTGACATCATCAGGCTGCCTGTAGATTTTATTCTTGACAGGCAGACTGTCCCCAGTGTCCACTTCATGAGTGCACCAGGTAGTCTGACTAGGTGTCAGGGAGAACATATGCCTGAACTGGCTGAGAACGTTTCTGCAGTCAGTTTGTTGCTGGACAGTGAGGCTGCCTGCCAAGGCTACACCATCTACTGATCCATCATCAGCGTTCTGAGAGAGCAGGTCAGGGAGTGGATCACTCTCTTCCTCCTGTCCCTCAGCAGTAGCCATGAGCAAGCCCATGTCTGCCCTGTCAACATATGGTTTCAGTCTGTTGACATGGAGTACCCTATGGGGACTCCTGGGAGTTCCAAGGTCTACCAAGTAGGTAACCTCTCCCTTCTGTTCAACAATTGTATGGGGGCCACTCCACTTATCTTGGAGGACTGCTGGGGCCACAGGCTCCAACACCCACACTTTCTGCCCTGGCTGGTAAACAGTCAGCACAGCCTTTTGGTCATGCCAGGCCTTTTGCAACTCCTGGCTAGCCTCAAGGTTTTTAGTTGCCTTTTTCATATACTCTGCCATCCTGGAGCGGAGACCAAGTACATAGTCCACTATGTCCTGTTTAGGGGGTTTGAGAGGGAACTCCCATCCCTCCTTCACCAGACACAAAGGACCCCTAACAGGATAGCCAAACAAAAGTTCAAAAGGGCTGTAACCAACCCCCTTTTGAGGCACCTCCCTGTAGGCAAATAAAAGGCAGGGCAAAAGGATGTCCCATCTGCGCCTAAGCTTTTCTGGGAGACCTTTGATCATGCCCTTTAAGGTTTTGTTGAACCTTTCAACTAAACCATTGCATTGTGGGTGATAGGGTGTGGTGAACTTATAATTCACTCCACACTCCTTCCACATTGCAGTCAAGTAACTAGACATGAAGTTTGTATCCCTGTCTGATACTACCTCCTTAGGAAAACCCACTCTTGAGAATACTCCCAAGAGGGCCCTTGCCACCACAGGTGCTGTGGTGGTCCTAAGTGGAATTGCTTCTGGGTACCTGGTGGCATGGTCCACCACCACCAGGATAAATCTGTGCCCAGAGGCTGTCTGAGGATCCATGGGACCAACTATATCAATCCCCACCCTCTCAAAGGGAACCTCCACCACAGGTAGTGGTATCAGAGGGGCCTTTGTGGTTCCACCTGCCTTCCCACTGGCTTGGCAGGTGACACAGGAGCGACAAAACGCCTTGGTGTCTTCAGACATGTGGGGCCAATGAAAGTGTGGAACAATTCTGTCCCAAGTCTTGTTTTGGCCCAGGTGACCTGCTAGAGGAATATCATGGGCTAGTGTCAATAGGAAGCCCCTACATTTCAGAGGTATTACCAACCTCCTGGAAGCACCAGGCTTGGGGTCTCTACTCTCTGAATATAGGAGTCTATCATCCCAATATATTTTATGGGTGCCACTAGCATTCCCGGCAGCCTCATCAGCAGCTTGCTTCCTGAGGGTTTCAAGAGAGGGGCAGCTTTGCTGCTCCTGGCTCAGATCTGCCCTGGAAGGGCCCCCTGTCCCCAAGAACTCAACCTGATCAGGTTCAAGCTCCTCTGGGACAGTTCCTTCTTCAGGACTAAGATCATCTCCCTCAGGAGGCTGATCTGTATTCTGAGTCAGGGGGGAAGGCACTGCCTTAATCCTACTGCTCCTCCTCTTGGGAGGCACCTGGTCCATTCTTCCAGAATCCAGGGCCTATTCAGTGTTAGACTTTTTGGCCTGTGACCTGGTCACAGCAAATACATGTGCAGGGATCCCTAGCATTTCTGCATGTGCCCTGAGCTCCACTTCTGCCCAAGCTGAAGTTTCTAGATCATTGCCAAGCAAGCATTCAACAGGGAGGTCTGCACTTACCACAACTTTCTTGAGGCCAGTTACCCCTCCCCAGGAGAAAGTAACAACTGCCAAGGAATGGTCTGTCCTGACATTGCTAGCATTGGTCACTTGGTACATTTCACCAAGTATAATCTGCCCAGGAGCCACAAGATCTTTTGTCACCATTGTGACACTTGCTCCTGTGTCCCTGAATGCCAAAGCCTCTTTTCCATTTATCAAAGGCTGCTGTCTGTATTTGCCCAAGTTACTGGGACTCACAAAGGAGGACATGTCCATGCCTCCATCACAGACCAGGACAGCCTGAGTTGGAACTCTGACTAGGCCAGAGCCCATCTCAGAACCCAGGGTTAACCCTACTACACCCTTATTCTGAGTACCACCAATTGTAGCTGCACTAGGGGGAACAGTTGCCTTAGGGGCAATGGTGGCTGGAGTTGAGTCTTTGGACTTTGTACAGTCACTTGTCCAATGGGTTTTCTGCTTACAGATTTTACACCATGGTTTCTTTTGGCCTTTACCTTTGTTAGATTGGGACTCCCCCCCGCAGATGAAGATTTTTGGGGACCTTGAGAAGACTTCTGGTCTTTACCCTTTTCCCCACCCTTGTCAGAGTTCTTAGAATCTTGCTTCTTGGGGTCACCACCTTGGTTCTGAACCTCCTGCCTCACCCTGGTTCTGACCCATTTGTCTGCCTTCTTTCCCAATTCTTGGGGAGAGGTCAGATCAGAGTCCACCAGGTACTGATGCAACAGCTGTTTTTGACAATTATTAAGGATC
Source organism: Calotriton arnoldi (assembly GCA_963921515.1). Classification (NCBI taxonomy): domain Eukaryota; kingdom Metazoa; phylum Chordata; class Amphibia; order Caudata; family Salamandridae; genus Calotriton; species Calotriton arnoldi. The sequence goes on along the minus strand of CAWUFW010000063.1, from coordinate 755,295 downwards.
TGCTCCCTCATAATTAAGTTGCACAATCCTTTGAAATCACACACCTTACTGCTAAGTAACCAGCCCTCCAGAGCCTTAGTAGCACAATCTACATAGTCCACCCAGTCTTGATTCTGTGCCTTTTGGGTATCTCTGAACTTTATCCTATACTGTTCAGTGGTTATGCCAAACCCCTCAATCAGTGCACTTTTCAAGATTTGGTAATCATCAGCATCCTCCTCTCTTACAGTGAGGAGCTTATCTCTACCTTTGTCTGCAAAGGAGAGCCACAAGATTGCTGCCCACTGCTCCTGGGGGACCCTCTGAACTTTTCAGGCCCTTTCCAGTGCAGTAACCCATTTGTGGATGTCATCCCCACTCTGGTAGGGAGGGACAATCTTGCTTAGGTTTCTATGGTCATGAGACCTTTCCCTAACACTAGGGAGGTTGCTGCCACCATGAGACTCTAGTCCCAATTTTCTTCTAGTTTTCTGAAGCTCTAGGGACTCCCTATCTAAAGCCAACTGCTCTCTTCTGATTCTAAGCTGAGCCTCTTCATACTTGAGCAGTCTCTCTTTCCTTTCATGAGAGGATACCCTCCTATGAGAGTAAACAGAGGTCCCTATTGAGGTGTCAGAATGGTTAGACTCCTGAGAAGGAGATCTTGACCTTCTAGGCAGACTCTCAACTCTCCCTGGTGGAATAAAGAGGAGGCCATTTTGGCCATCCTCCTCATCTGCAGGAGGAGCTGGATTTCCCAGGTTAAGATCAGTGTCATCTTCCTGGTCAGCTTCAGAGGTCAGGTCAAGGGTATCTTCACCCCTTGGTCTTTCCTCATCTGCTGCTCCACCCTCTCTGCCTACCCCTTCAGACCCTGAGGGTCTTCTGAGATCATCCAACAGCAGTACCTCTATAAGGCGTTGGGTGTTTGCACTTTTTCCTGTCTTCAATTTCCTAGTACTACACAATGCTCTCAATTCCAAGAATGGGAGGTTGTCATACTTGGATGGTAGAAGCCCATTGGCTTCTGGCAGGGACCCACTGGTTCCTGGCCTTGAAGACATCACTAGTGAGGTGTGGTGTATGCACTACCTACTCTAGTGTGGCCTACTAAACTCTCTGGAGTTGTAGAAAGGGTGTGCTAAGCCCTTGACACACAACTCTAAGTTCAGTAGAACTTACTGTAATTTTAAGCTTGAATTATATGTACCTCAGGTACTTTTAGTGGTTTTCAGTTAGTCACTCACTTGAGATTATCTGGTAAAACAAAGGCAAGCTTGAATCCAACCGCTGCCCACCAATGTGAGAAGTTGTCCTGGCATATGCTGTCCACTAGTTATAGTGGGCACCTTGCACCAGTCCAAACAACCCCTTATTGATGATAGGTTTAAGACAACCTTATTTGAAAGCTATCCTAGTGGTAGCTATGGAGAGCAGCCTTCAGGCTAAGTCTTGAAGGAGTGTAAAGCAGTTTGTTTTACCAGTCTATAATCTCTTGAATGGCTAAATGAAAGGAGACCACACCAGGTATATATATAAAATATATGTATTTTTTTCTAAACACACCCTACTAGTCTCTTTATGAGGCTAGAGGTCAAAGCACACATGTTACACTTCAAATATCACAGTAAATTAGCACAATATACGATAGGCCCTAGGGGCGAACCAAACCATATATTAAGAAAGTGGTATAAGAACCACGACTTGACTAGACAGAAGGCCTAGAGCCTGTAGAATCGCTGGGACCCCAAGGAACCACAGGGGACACACGGGGGACGTGTGCAGTGTGTGAACACAGCCGCGAGCTCCGTTAGCTTCTATGGGGAAAGTCGCGGTTAGAGTTTTAAAGTTTAGGGACACTTCGGAGTGGACTAGGAACAAACCCTTTTGGACTTAGATGGTTCTAGGGCCAACACCCATGGGAGCACTGGAGTACTCGTGTTACCTCACCCAGGGAAGCCAGGTGCATAGGTGTCAAATGGTGTCGGGTCGCGTCATCGTTTTCAATGGCAGCTGGCTGAAAAGTGCTGCTGCCGGGAAGATGAGAAGTGTCCGAAGAGATCCAAGCCTGGATCGAAGATGTGAAGAACCTGAAAGTAGAGGGGACAGAGTCTGGGTCACTAGCCAGTGACCAGGGGCACGATAGTCGAATGCCCACCGATGTCGGGTGTTTCAGGTGCAAATAGGTGAAGCTTGACTCTTCAGCCACGAGGACCAGGAGGCGTCGACGACAACCAGGAGCTGGATTCGAGCTGTCCCACAAAGAATGTCGAATGCTGCAGTGTCGGTGCCCGGATTGGACACAACAAGCCTTGGCAACAGCAACCCACGCAGGAAAAGGAAAGATGCTTCGGTGCGGACCAGCAAGATCCTGGGGACTCCCCAAGCAATGGAGAGTCAGGGCACGTCTGGAGCAACCAGGAAAGCCCAATTAAAGTAAAGTTACCCTTCTCAGGGACCCCCAAGTTGATGGACAAAGGATTGCAAAGGAACCTCCAGAGGAATCACAAAATAGCGGCCCACGGATCACTCGGAGTGGGATGGCCAGCAATCTTTGGTAGATTTACTGCTCTGGGTCAGGGCTACAAGTAACCCAAAACACAGTCTCAAGCATTGACGAGAAGCTTATGCACTTGCAAATGTGCACAGTGTCCAGGGGTTCCGGTTCCACGGTACCCACGAGGGCTACGGGTCTCAGCTTTGCTGGGGACTCGGGTCAGCCTCTGGGAAGTCTGGAAACCCACCTCCTGTGTTGCAAAGTCTTTGGCGTCCGGCGGGAGCTTCGGAGATGCAGACCAGGCAGATGCGTCTTTGGTGCCTGCCAAGCAGGGGAGTAACTCCTTTACTCCAAGGGAGATTCTTCAGTCATCTGGCGTTGAACAGATTGTCGAAGGTCCAGGATTCAGTATCAGAGTTTCGTCCAGGGAAATCTAAAGTCCTGTAGCCAGGGGTTCCTTTCTTATACCCAAGAAAGGGGTTGGACATACTCTGGGGACCCACCTATGGGAGGGTTTGGAAAGAGGGGTGGCTACACCCATTTCCTTTGTCCAGTTTCGCACCAGAGCAGGGGCTGGTAGCCCCTGCAACCGGTTTGAACTGGACTATGCACAGGGACACCAAATGTGCCCCCAGTGCAGGACTTCAAAGCACTCTGAGAGTGCCCCCACCCAGCTCCAATACACTAAAGCCTGTCTGGGAGGTGGTAACACCTCCCTGTGACAGGAAACCTATTGTCCAGGCCTCCCCTGCCGGAGTTTCGGTCAGCAGCAGGAGGCCAGACTCGTGTCTGTGGCTGCAGCATCCATTTTGTGATGCCAGGGCTCTGTTAGCTGGTACCGGGTATACCGGTGCTGTCATGTCTCTCCCTCTAGAAGGGTGGGATTATACTCCCACACCAGTTACTAGTGTGGGGGTATGATTCCAAGGTGTTTGACACCAAACACGACATGTTTCCGTGCAGCCATCCCAAAGTTAGCATTTACCGCTAGGTTATAATGCACTTAAGAGTATATGGTCAGGCTGCCTCACAGACAACCCCGGAGGATAGATTCCAAAGGCTGCAGAGGGGCTCTGCTCATGCATGGGCACCCTCTCACACAAAACCAAGCACCCTGCCTTCAGTATTAATAAGGCCTGCCATAGGGGTGACTGATAGGTTTATATGTGCAGTGATAGGGTGAGATATAGTGAACCTATATCTCAGTAAGGGGTGCAGGCACCACGTCACTCAGGCTGCTGTAGCAGTCCTGTGGTGTCATTTTGGAAGGCTGCCCAGGGGTGGCATAATACATGCTTCAGCCCCTGGTAGGCCTCTGGGGTACCTATGCCCTGGGTACATAGTATACCATATACTAGGGACTTATAAGGGCACCCCAGAATCCAATCTGTGGTGTACCTAAGGTACAGGGAATCAATTTAGAGAGGAAGCAGCTATGCTGGGGTCCTGGATAGCAGGGCCCCAGCCAGACTAAAGTCGAAAAACAGTGAAACATCAGCAAAAAGTGGGGGTAACCATAAGAAGCAGATCCTACTCTCCTACACAGGAGCAGAGCCAGATCTTGGAGGACAGGAGCAGAGCTGGAGCTGGCAGGACTGGAGCTGAGCTGGAGCTTGAGCTGGAGTTGGCAGGACTGGAGCACAGCTGGAGCGTGCAGTACTGGCGCAGAGCTGGAGCTTGCAGGACAAGAGAAGAGCTGGAGTTCGAAGAGAGTTGAAACTGGGGTAGAGTTGGAGCTGCAACAGGTTTGGAGTAGTGCAGCGGCAAAGGAGGAGCAAAGAACCCAACATCAGGTGCAAGCTGGAGGAGCTGCGACACACTGGTATGCTGGCCAGAGGTTTTTCATATTTAATGTAAACTCATAGAACAGGAACCACCTGACAGGATGGGGCTGGTCTCAGAGAGGGACAAACTAGGATGTTGTTGATGTTTTATGGTCATCTTGGAGTGGAGTCTGTGTTTAGAGGCCATGGTAGAATGGAGTCTCACTAAAGGAGAGTCGGATTGCAACTTCCTGTGTAGAGCTGTGCCCGTTGATGGCCCAGAACCATAAATGGAATACTTCACGATTAGAGACAACTTAGTTTTCAACAACAGAGTTGAGTATATGCTGACATTTTGCAAATGTGTGAAACCTAGTGGCACAAACACTAATATAGAATCAGCACTAAACAGGGAGTTTCACACTCTCTCTTACCCTAACTGCACAACTAACTATTTTTTCAAGGTATAAGTATATGTTTGCACTTAGGGAAAGAAAGACCTTGCAAAGTGGTGACTTTATAAATATTCACCACATTTCATACTGTGGTACTTTGATGTGGTACTCTGATGAGAACACCTATCCCCCAAAACATTTATGACAGCAGAAACCTGTCCTATTGATGCTATTCAATACTGCATATCATGAGTTCGTGAATCAGGAAAAGTCATTTGCAGCTGCATGACAACACCTTTTGCACATCTGTCAACTAGGTATTGAAAAGATTTGGTGCATCAGCGTGGCTCTTTTGTCTTGCACAATAACATTTATCTTTACCCAACTCAAAGTAACAAATTTATTTTCAGAGGAATGAAAGGAAGATGTGGGTCTTTTGTCATTTGAACCTGTTAGGTTTAGTTAAACTAGTATCCACTCAGCAGGCCCTCAATCCTCTGAGGTACCTTACTGTATGTACACTTGGTCCTTTGCTCTCTTTGTAGGGTTTATTCAGTTTTTCCTTGGAGGGAATAGATATTGGCTCTTCACAGGAAAGAAAAAAGAGGTCATAGAGGCAAGGTCCAAAATGTTCGCTGATAATAAGTATGACAAAGATCCTCTGGCATAACCATTTCATTGGTCACAAAATGAAAATTCCAGAAAAGGGGATTATGATATGGATGTATAGCTGACTAAGCTTATTGAAACCAAATTACTTAATATGAAAAACTCAGGGGCATATTATCAAGCCCCAGCGATAATTATCGCTGAGCGCACTTAGCGCGCTTTAAATTATCGCCGGCTATCGCTGGAATATATCGCCAAGCTAGCGCTGTATTATCAACGCTTAGCGCTATAGCGATAAATATTCCAGCGATAGCGGGGTTTTCCATGGAACATCGCTGGTTTTCCAGCGATGTTCCATGGAAAACGGCGATAACTTGATGATAAGGCCCTGTGGCCTTAGCCCCACAATCCACCTCCCATGTTAGGTATGCCTTAGTCAGGAATTGAACAGACGTTAAATTCCTGCGTTAAGGCATAGTTAACGTGATTTCAAATATCGCTACCCCTCATTGATAATATCGCGAAGCTGGGTTCGCGATATTTTCACATGGAGTTTTGTCAGGCACGCCTCCTTTGCATCTCATTAACGATGCGATGCGAGGCGTGCTGACAAGGAAACACGCGCTAGCGTGTCCTTGTTAATAAAGCGATAATATTATCGCCGCTTTTCGTCCGAAAACGGACGCTAAAGCGGCGATAATTTTATCGCGGGCCCTTGATAATATGCCCCTCAATTCCTTTTGTTGCTACCCTCTTAAATACCCCAGTCTCTATTTTACTCATAGTCCATTATCTCTTCTTTCAAAACTTTGATTGTTTTCTAGTATAGATCTTTGGGCCATGTTAGGGAAATTATGATTGAGTTGTCCTTTGGGATCATGTACCACCTGGAGTTTGCAGTTTAAGCCCCAACAGGCTTTGAATGATATTTCACCTATCCTAAATCATTTCCTCCCTACTGCATCAACCTTTAGGCTTGATATTGCCTCTCTTTTGCTGAAACAACACTCATCCCCATGATCATGTATAGATCTTACTCCATCTCTTTACTTCCAGCAACTTCTAAAGTTCATGAAGTTTTATGTCCTCTCATTTTCAAATAATTTTGAAATCCAGTGATTGGTTAGGTGGCTACCAGTTTGGGTTCCACTCCAGTCAAGATTTAATATCAGTTCTCCTCAGCCTCTGATATGGCAATGTCAGCACATTGGTTAGTTTGACTTCTCAGGCCTCATTTAACACCATCAACCAACCATCACGTTGGATTGCCTGTCTGGAACAGTGTGTTCCCAGGCCATTGAAATGCCTCCTTTCAACTCTGCTGTTAAGCACATCTCCTTTGAGGCACCTCAGGGCTCATAGCTGTCCTAAGTCCTTTAATATGCTGAGCTATTGGCTCATCTCAGTTTGTCCCGGGGATTTCACTATTACAGGCCCTCTTTTGGTTGGATGGTAAATGGATGATAACGGCTGCTATCTATTGATGTATGTTGGAGGTCAGGAAACGGGATAGTCTGACACATGCTTAGGCTTAAATCGGGAGAGACCATGGTCATCATGCTTGTGGGTGAAGGAAAAGATTTTTCGAGCAGTGTTTTTTGGGGTCTGTGAGATAGGGGTATGACTGACCCCGGTAAAAGTGGGTTTTAAAATGAATTAGGGTTCACTGCAGAAAAATTCTGTCTCAGCTTTGATGGATGCTAGCCTAGACTCAAAGAACTCTTATTACCTTGATCTCCCAATGTGTTCTTCATGCCACTTTCAGGCTGCAGCATGTGCAGAAAACCTGCCTTGATTCTGGCACAAACAGATCCATCAGCGTCTTTCGTCTGCTGCAAAGGCCTCAATGGCTTCCTGTCTCATCCAGCCTCCAATTTAAAATGCTGTGTATCCTACACAAACCATTGTATATATGTATGTTTGCATAAATTAAGTGCAAGCATCGCTATAAAAAATGGTGTTCAGTACGCTGCATAGGGCTCGAGTTCTATTGAGAGGGTAACCATCAAGGCGTGAAACGTTTGCACTATATATCGGGTCTTATGGAAGAGGTAATGTAAGATAAGATGGGATTTAATGTGAAACAAGAAAATACTGGATGATACTGCTCAACTGAAAGAGGTTATTGTTTTATATTTCTGTGGATCTGTTTGATCTATTGTTTTGTGATGTGTACATTTATGGTTTTAATTAACTTAAATAAACTTGCCAACTTGTCATTGTATGTATGTATGTTTACATAAATTAAGTGCAAGTCTAACTATAAAAAATGGAGTTCAGTATGCTGTATGGGGCTCAAGTTCTATTGAGATGGCAGCCATGAAGCCGTGAAACAGTCCACATTGGGCCAACCATACTCTCCAATTGCTTGATAGCAACCATGTCAATGGAAGGCAGTGGAGGCATTCAAACAGTCCTCATCCAAATTGTGAATATAAACTTCCTCCTCTAGTGCGACAGACCCTCTAAAAAAGGAGGCTTCATGTAAAGCTTGCAGCATCTGGGCCTGTTGGAATGAGAAGTATAATGGTGGGGGGGTCAAGTGATGTTGCAGCCCATGCATCTACCTTTTAGCAAATCATGTGTAGGGGGTGGATAATCAGAAGAACACTCTCTCTCCTCAGAGATCTGGATGCCCCTCTTAAAGTCTGTGCAAGTATACAATGCATTCACCAGGGAGGGCCTATGACTAAGAGTAAGAAAACAAAAGACACATATTTTCTGCAACACCTCCCTTTAGGGAACACTTCCAGTGAACCCTGCTTGGATTGCTGCTTTGCAACATACTTTTCTGCAAACTTTTTCTCCAGATCCTTAGATCCTTTAGCACGTACATTGGGGGCTCTGAAAAGTGTAGAACTGCATTTCCAAAGCAATATTTAGGCCGCTTGACAAAGCATTTTGGAGTAATAAATGTGACATGCTCTTCGAAAATGTTACAACTTACACATGCTTAAAGTCATCAGGAGAACACACATGGACAATTTGATTAGTTGGAGAAGAGAAGACAAACTAATAAAAGTATTTTTTTTCTGGCCCTATGTCTGAGTAGGCTATTTGTGAGTTAGTTACGCAGAGATAGGATTATAGGGTTTAAGCATTGCTTACATTACATGCCAAATTCTATTTGCAAATTTTGTAACATAGACTCATGAGTAGGCATCGTGTATTTATTGATTAACATAGGATGCCTTGCCCATCTTTTCAACTTCTCTGACTCCCCACTTTTGCAAACAGAAATGAAAAGTAAATAATGCACTTATTGAACACATCCTACCTGTGAATTGTAAGCTTGTGAATTGTTTGATGTTCATGTGTGCATACATTACAGCGCATTTCAGATGCAGATCAGCCTGTGACCGGAAAAAGCCCAGTGCATCGGTTGCTTTCTGTCCTCCACCGCTTGGTTCAAAGATATTTTGCAAGGGCCACTCCTTTTACTAGTCACTTCGACTTTAAGACTATTTTAAAAGTTTTACTGCCGTATCAGGACTCCCTGCAGTCAAAACCAGTCAGAAAGGCCTCCAGGAGATTTGAGCATGACATCATTAAAAAGCAATGAATGTTTGCAATATTCCTGCGCTCTAATCCAGGCCACACATCCTGCCGCCCTGGAGCCCTTCCAAGCCCAACATCCTTCCAGAGGTCACAGGGCAGGCTGTGGCCTTTCACAGCTTGCTTTGGTAATCTCTGCTTGTAGAGCATCCACGGGCACGCACTACAATGCAGGCTAAAATTATTCTGTCTGGAAGAATTCCTACCACCCTTCCTGTGCTTTGCATGACTTTAGAGTTCATCAGTGGAAAGTTGCTAGTTTTGCTGTTTGAAAGAATCTAACTTTTTTGCGGGACTAATGGGTAAAGTCTTCTGAGAACAGCTCCTGTTGGTGATAATGGTATTTTTTTACCTCTACCATACACTCACTCTAGAGAATGCAGCCTCTCTGTTGGCGCACATCATGTACACCACCGGTTCATGAAAACGTGTCACTGGAAAGTGCCTTCACCAATGCCACTTTCTATTTTGTGCCCTATTTTCTGCACCACGACTGGCTTTAAACACTAATGCCCCCTGGTTTGAGGCACTCCTTGCCCGCACAAATCCAGTTACCATCAGGGCTGGCAGATTTTATCTTTGCACATATTCTGTGCCCTGCTATTCAAATGCTGTGCTCCCAATGATTGATAATGTGAATCTATGTCAAATATGTTGAATGTGTAATCTGGAGACCTTGCATCTGGGCAGCGTGCACATTATGAGTTTTTCACGCAGTGCAGCGCAGCAAGTCACCTTGCTGTGCTGCGTGACAGGGAAAGGGCATGAATGCGCCGTATTTGAGGCAATACAGTGCATTCCTGCCTTTTCCCCTGCGCTGGCTCTCTTTTGGCTGTCAAGCACCAACGCAGGCACCCTGGCACCTTCCTGCACTAAAACAATCCTGGGAGGCATATTCCTTTCAGTGTGCTGAAGAATGCAGCACTCACAGAAAGAGGAAGAAATTCTCCTCGTTACGCCTCACCTGGGGAGGAGTATCTTTTTGGCGTATTGGAATGCGTCAAAGACCATGGGAGTCCCACGCAACGCCCATGGAACACCTCCCTTGCGCAGAGTCAGGCAACACAGCAATTTGCGCTGCTTTGCTTTACTCCAGATTTATGGAGCCTCTCAGGGCCACTCAAAGTGGCCTTAAGTGGCTTCATAAGTCTCACTTAAGGTTTGCGTCGTGCATGTACCACAATGCGTGGTGCAAACGTGACGCAAACCTGCTCGTAAATAGGACCCTAAATATGTACACAAATTGCAGGAGTTTTAAATTATGTATTTCATTCATCACTATACAGTACACCAGAAGTGTTGACCGTTGGTTAACGTTGACTGGACCCGTATCAGATTTTCAGGCTAGCCACATCCTAAATTTACCCTCAATTAATTTAAATAGATGTTATTTACCTAGTTACTTGTAGACCTGGATTTTTGCAGCCATCTTGGACTGATCTTGCACCCTCCTCCAATAAACCATGTTTTCTTGTTGCCGTTGGAAATTCCGAAGGTTGTAAGGGGTAATTTGGAGCACGAGGTGTGGTTGGCAGTGGGGTGCTTGTGTACATTCCACTGTGGTAAACCTGTTGAAAATGTGCTTCATTGCTCTAAATTGTCATCAGTACTTTCAGCAACACAAGACCATTTCTCTGCTCGCACTCAACAAGTCACCAAAAAACAAATTGTTCAAACAGATCAGTACACCCCCTCATTTGTTTACGGAAATATTTAGCCAGTCAGCACAGAGAAGGCGGCAGGGCAGTGACAGCAAACAGAAGTCAAGCCAATGAAGCTCTGGATTCTGTATTCTTGTCCTGTTTAGGTCGAGCCTAGGCAGCGCATGCGCTGCTGCGAGGCATGCAGTAGTGGAGTATGGCTTTAAAGCGCCGCCCACTCTCCGCCCATATTTTTAATTGGCTTGTTTCATTGTCCTTCATAAACGCTGGCTTCCAAGCCGTTATTAGGCTTGGTATTCCCTCCTTAATACCGCCTTGTGTGGAGTTGTTACCTCCCATAACGACTGGACCTTTTACTCGTGTGGTTACACGGTCTGCTTTATCTTGGCTGTGAGCACTATTTTGCTTGTTTATTTATTTTACGGCGCGGTCTGCTGTCACTTTAGCGGCCGCGCTTATTTATTTTAGAGCGTGGGCCGCTTTCACTTTAGCGGCCGCGCTTATTTATTTATTTAGTTCAGAGCGCAACCGCTTTCACTTTAGCGGCAGCGCTTATTTATTTATTTAATTCACAGCGTGACCGCTTTCACTTTAGCGGCCGCGCTACAAAAGCGGAGGGGAGATCTGTACTGGGAACTTCTTCCAGATTTGCAGAGCTCAGCTGTCTGATTTTCTGCTCTTTTGGTTTATGGTCTTGTGTTGCTGTTGCTCGAGGAGCTGGAGTTCTGATCTTGGAGGCCAAGCTAGAAGTGGTCTTTGTGTCAGGCGCTTTAATGGTGACTTGCTTATGTAGCATTAATATTGTATGACATATGGTTATTGGTGAAAATGTAGAAGGCAAGGAGATGTGGGCAGACTTCGGAACGTGACAAAATAATACTGCGGTTCTGTGCAAGTCACTTATCTTGTTGTGCTTTAAAATGTAATTTCGTGTAGTGTACATTTATAAAAAACTGCTTATACTGTCCCAATATAACATGCCCATCCCCTCTCTCACTGCACTTTTATCTGATCTCAGCTGGCCCTCCCACAAATACACTGTGCTGTTTGTTATACGTAACCTAGCAGCATAGTTTAGCTTGTCGCTGATGTGTGCTGTCACGAACAGATCATGGGTTTGAATTCAACAGGACCAACGTAGACTTCTATCCTTGTGAGGCCGATAACTTTAAAAAGAATACCAGCAACACCTTTCATTTACAGTGTTTACCGATTGCAACAAACGTGAGACTAAGTGCTATAAATAGTTATTATTCACAGAATCCCAAGGGTGAGGTGCTAATGATGCTGCTTTATGGAACCATTCTGTTTATTGAAAGATTCTCAGTTCTAACACAGCTACGTGCCTACAACCCTGGGGCCGGCAGCGTGTCAACAGTAAGTGGAATACACAGCTTGTATGCCAACAACCCAGAGGGCAGGCAGCGATAATGAATCTCGTAAGGCATATAGTAACATAAAGAGACAAAAAGGAAATATAAACAATTAACGAAAAGGAACATCCTGCCCCCTCCCTCATTCCCCCCTCCTCCACAATCCAGCGGCGCCAGCCCAGACAATTGGGTACATTTATCCATTCCCTTCAGTCAGTGAAAGGTGTTTGCTTAGGTACTACCAGTGGAATTTTAAATAGTTCCCTCTCCGCGGGTAAGGAGTCGCAGGATACGCAAATATTGGGGGCAAGTGACTTCCCGCAATTCAGTTGAGAGGATCTGAATGAATGGGGACCAAAGGTCACTATAGTTCTCCTTTTTGTGATCCGCCACCATTGACATGCGTTCCATTGCCAGGGTTAGCCACAGCTTATGTAACCATTTCACATGGTCCGGGATGGTCGGTGTGCCCCATCTAGCTAAGATTACTTGTCGTGCGGCCAGCAGCACGAGAGCCAATTGTTGGCCTCTTAAGGAGCGCAGGGGAAATGTCTGTGGGTTCGGGAGTCCCAGGAGCATGTATGCCGGAGAGCGTGGGATTGCAGTGCCAAATGCTCTATCTATGTCATCTAGGACTGCCCCCAGAAGCGCTCTAACTTGGGGCAGTGCCAAAGCAAGTGGACTAGTGAGCCACTCTGACCGCACCCCTCCAGCATTTCTCAGAGCGGCTTTTGTCCCAGCGGTGAATGCGTGCCAGGGTAAGGTACCAATAAGAAAGCACTTTGTATGATGATTCTGCCCCTGCTGTATTGTGCGCTGTATGACAAGCTCTGAAGTCCTCGCACTCATTCTCCGAGAACACCCACCCCAGCTCTTCCTCCCACCGCTGCTGTCTCTTTGTGCGGCCCCCTCCTGTGTTTTTGGTCAGCATCACATATAGTTCTGATATGAGGTGTTTGTCATCCTGCTAGCCCACTAGCTATTTGTGAAAGACCGTCAGATCTCGCGCTGCTGCCGCTTGCTATGTGGGACCCGTGAATCAGTGGCGCAGCTGAAGATATTGGAACATATCCGATTGGGGTAGTTCATAGTCCTGTTTCAATTGATCAAAGGGGATCAAACCGTCGGGATCGAATAGGGACCCTATGCGCTTACAGCCCTGCTCTCGCCATCTATCGAATACTGCTGAGTTGTGCCCCGGAGGAAAGTCAGGGTTCCTTGTGATTGGGGTCATCGGGGAGGGTAAAGATGTCAGGCCCTTGGCGCATGCCACTCTAACCCACGTTTTCATCGTGTGCGATGTTACTGGAGAGGAGTACAGGCCCCACGCCCTATATTTGCGTGGGAGCAAAACCTCCCTCCATATGTTGACCCCCACGACCGTCTGATCCATAAAGGACCAGTATTTTTCTGATAAAGGTCGGTTCCATTCAATTATGTAACGGAGGTGTGCTGCCTGCAAGTATCTATGTATCGGGGGAGACCCAACCCGTCCTCCCGCTTGGTTCATGCTAACTGGGCAAGGGCTATTCAGGCCCTTCTCCCTCCCCAGACGAATTTGTTAATGGCCAGCTGCAGAGATCGGACTACGCTCGGGGGGGAGCCAAAGGAAGGGTTTGAAAAATATATAAGATGCGTGGTAAGACCGTAATTTTAACTGCCGCCACCTTTCCGAACCAAGCCAGCCCCAAACGGCCCCAGCTGCTCAGAGCCTGCATCGTCTGTGCTACCCGAGCCGAATAATTCATAGTCAGAGTCTTAGGTATGGTGGGGGCCAGTGAAATGCCCAGATATGTCATGGACTGCTCCACCCATGTCACTGGGAACGTTCTTTCCAGTTGGTCTTTCCGATCAGGGGTCACCGAGAGGTTTAAGATCTGAGATTTACGTAGATTCACTTTAAATTCTGATACTTCTCCGAAGCTTTCTAGGTCTGCTAGCAGGGCTGGGAGAGGTGTCTCTAGGTTAGTCAGTGAGAGAATCACGTCATCAGCATATAGACTGATAGTATGGGTGTCCGCTCCAAACTTAATACCACTGATCCGAGGGTTGTCACTTTTTTTTGCGCAAAGGGCTCTATACATAGTGCAAAAAGGAGTGGTGACAGGGGGCATCCTTGCCGGGTGCCTCTTGCTATGGGGAACCGATGCGAGGGCTCTCCATTGACCCGGACAAAGGCTCTCGGAGCACGATATATACAGCTAACCCATTTAATGAACCCCTCCCCGAATCCGAAATGTTGCAGCGTGTCAAAAAGGTAAGACCATCTCACCCAGTCAAACGCCTTTTCGGCATCGATAGGGAGAAACACTGCCTCTTTGTGTGATCTATGTATAATGTCCATGAGGTGTAGAAGTCTCTTCGTGTTATCTCCTCCTTGTCGGGTGGGGATAAAGCCAGATTGGTCAGGGTCTATCAGACCCGCCATCAGCGGATTCAACTGAGCCACTAGTGTTAGAATATAAAAAATGTCTTCGTTGTGTTGTTACATGTTGTTCAGCATAAGTTAGCATTCTCTGCACCATTTTATGTTTAGCCGCCATTTTGACCCGTGGGCGAAACTGATCTCTCTGTGTCTCTGCGAGAAGCAGCTTTGGTAATTTTCCTATTCTCCAAGGTTGGGCCCGGCTGTACTAATGAATACACTGTTCTTATGAGCGCATACCTTTCTCACTAGATAGAGGCCAGCTCCCACTAGTCCAGCGATGGGCGTAGGCAGAACGACCTTGGCATGAAGATAGTGTGTGCCCGGTCTCAGGATCAAAACTTATCCTTCTGTACCTCCTTTGTGTAGCTGCCTCCATCTGGAAATTTCCAGTCTGGGCGTGTCTTCTGGGGTTCTGAATCGTACATAATGTATCACCATGTTTTCTGATGTCAGTCCTCTCTGCAGCACCCCAAAGCGACTGGGCAGACGGGGCTCCGCTCAAGTGTATCTTAATAAACATATACTTGGTTTGTATTCTCTACTGTCTGACCGACTCTTCATTTGTATGGAAGGCTGAGAGGTGGTCATGAGTGACCCAGGTGGCCCTAATTGGGTCACTTCCTTCAGTCGGTGCCCGAACAGGGATCCCATCGGGTGACCCATCTCCTCCTGCGGACGGGTGGGGAGGTCGGGGCTATCGTCGGGTCGGACGGGTGGACCAGGGATCCCTGCAAGAGAGAGTTCCTGAACTCGCAGCTGCCCCCTTTGTCTGACCGGTCGGTGCCTCGCCCAGCGGTCATCCCGACTGGGGTCTTGAATGGCAAAACGCTTGGATCTGACCGTTTGGTCCGAAGAGTCGGCAGTGGAGAATAAATTTGTTTGACCTGTGTGCACCAGGTGAGTTTGTTTTGATTCTTTGTGGATATGGTACCATTTTGGTTTGTATTTGATACGGTCTGAGGACCGATTTTGGTACGGGGTGTTTGTGAACACTTCACCAGGCAGCATAACAAACTTGGCTCACTTTTGAAAATGCCTGGGTTCAGCCGATTTTTGGTTTCTTGTTGTCGTTGTTGCTCTGCAGATGCTCGATTGGAAGAAAGTCAGCCGGCGCCTCCAGAAGGCACTCCGAACTTTGATATGTATGTGAAGCATGGCCTTGGCCCTATTATGTTTAGTACGGTATGGCACAAATATACGAGGGACAATGCTGAGTTGCAGTGGCCATTGATGGGCACTTATGATGAACAGAAAATTGGGTTTTTACAGGAGAAGTAGTTTGCAAGAAGAAGCAGACAGTCTATGTTTGACTCTCTTCGAACGTGGCAAAAGGAGGCTAAACAGAGGCGAATGAAAGCAGAGAAAGAAGCACGAAAGATGAGAATGCAATCATTGACTCAGAAGGCTGTAGCACACGATAGAGAGAAACAAGAGATAGGAATTGAACGTGAAGATAGGAGGTTTCGATTGAATATTGATAAGTCTTATGTAGCCCGAGAAGAAAATGATACTTTTGTGGAAGAATTGCTAGATACTAGAACCCCAACCCCATATGCCCCGCAAAGGATATATCCCGCCCTTCCCTCACAGGCCCAGCTACCCAGTTCTTCTGTCTCTGCTGTTTCTGCTCCTGTTACTGTTGATCAGACTGCCTTGGCCACGGCACCTCCTGTCCTTTCTTTGTCTTCGCCGTCTGTGGCAACTATGACTGTTAGTACTCCTGCAACACCTATTGCCTCGGCGTCTCCTTCGCCAGCTCTTACACCTGCGACGCAGCCGACAGCAACGTTAGTGTGGATGTGCATGGTTCAACTAAGGAGTTTTTGGTGGATACAGGTGCAACGAACAGTTCTATTTCTCGTTCCTTGGTCCCTGGGGCGGCTCTGTCTGGCCATAATAATGTTTCGGTAGGTTTTTCTGGAGTACCGGTTGTGAGCCCCATTTCAAAACCCCTTGCGTTGACTATTGGTACTTTCACTCTGGATTCGCTATTCTTGTTGACGTCTAATTGTGGAGAAAATCTGATGGGGTTGGATTTGTTGAAGAAATTGCATGCTATGATTTATTGCTCCCCGGCAGGTGTTTACATGACAGTGGTTCCGGATGCAGTGCGTGTTATGCAGTGCTTGTCCAAAGATGCGCCTCTTCCTGCGGAGTTTAAAGATGTACCGCCAACTCTTTGGGTGACAGGTGACACAGATGTGGGCTTGTTACAGATACCGCCAGTTTCGATCCGAGTTAAAGACAATGCTATTTTGACTCGCATCCCTCAGTACAAAATACCGCAGGCAGGTGAGCAAGCTTTATTGCAAATTGTGCACGACTTGATTGAGAAAGGAGTGGTTGAGGAGACGACTGCTAATGTTTGTAATAGTCCCATTCTTCCCATCCATAAAAGGGCACCCTTGGGTTCCTCTGATGATCATGCAGATGTTTATCGCTTTGTGATTGACTTGCAGGAAGTTAATAAAATAGTGATTCCCCAGTTCCCGGTGGTCCCTGACATTACGATTCTTTTAACAATGATTCCTTCTTCTGCTACATACTTTTCTATCATTGACTTAAAAAATGCATTCTTCAGTATTCCCATTCATCCTGACAGCAGGTATCTGTTTGGGTTCACCCTAGCTGGTAGAAGTTTTAGATTCTGTCGCGCTCCTCAAGGCTATACAGAGAGTCCAAGTATCTATAGTCAGGCACTGAAAGGTCAGCTGGATTCCTTGTCGCTCCCCACAGGTAATGTATTGCTTCAGTATGTCGATGACTTGCTCATCGCCTCGGATACAGAACAAGGTTGCAGAGACAGTACGGTTAAATTGTTACATTTAGCTCAACATGGCCATAAAGTATCCCTCTCCAAATTTCAGTATTGTCGACAGGGAGTCACCTACTTAGGTCACCTACTGTCGAAGGAGGGTAGGAGATTGACCCCTGAGGGCATCAGTACCATTGTTAAAATGCCCATTCCTCAAACTCAAAAAGATGTGCGCGCTTTTATTGGCATTACTTCCTACTGTCGCCAATGGATTCCAAATTATTCCCTATTAACCAAACCCCTGCTCGCTTTGACTACTAAAGACGTGCATGAACCCCTGCCTTGGACACCTGAATGTCAGCAGCCTTTTGTGCAACTAAAAACTGCGCTTTGTTCGGCTCCAGTGCTTGGCACGCCTAACTATAGCAAGCCATTTGTATTATATGTCCATGAGACGGCTGGTTGTGCGCTTTCTGTTCTACCACAAAAATTTGGATATAAGCAACGGCCGTGTGCTTATTTCTCTGCTGTGCTTGACCCTGTCGCATGAGCCCTCCCGAGCCGTCTTAGAGCGGTCACGGCTGTGGCTGTCTCGATAAGGCAATCGGCTGGACTCGTCCTTGATACTGATCTCACAGTCATGGTACCCCATGCAGTAGATACACTTTTGCACAAGACAAAGACGCAGCACCTCACCAGTGCGCGTCTGACAGGTTATGAGCTAACGCTGTTTGCCCAGCATATTACGATCAAACGATGTGCAACTCTGAACCCAGCCACGTTACTACCCCTCCCTTCTGAGAATGGGGAGATTGACATACATGATTGTATCTTCCGGACGGAAGAAGAGATGAAAGGACGGGTAGACCTGACTGATGTTCCCTTATCTGACCCCCAAGGGGAACTATATGTCGATGGCTCTTGTTTTAGATGACCAGGTGGCACTACGCCCGCTGCGTATGCTATTATTACGCTGCACACGGTGGTTGAGACATCACGAGTTCCCTATCAGTCGGCCCAAGCGGCAGAGGTCGTTGCCCTAATACGAGCCTGCGAATTGAGTGAGGGACTGGTTGTTAATATTTATACTGACAGCCAGTACGCCTTTGGAGTCACCCATAATTTCGGGTGACTGTGGGCAGAGAAAGGGTTCCTTACTTCCCATGGGACCAAGATTCAGCATGGTCATCTTATCTATAGGCTTTTGTCCGCTGTGACACTCCCTAAGAAATTGGCAATAGTGAAATGCAGCGCCCGTAGGAAAGTTACTGACAATGTGGGTAAAGGGAACGCTTTTGCAGATCAGACAGCAAAGGAAACAGCCCGAACGAAGATGAAAAGAATGTTCGTAACAGGTCCTGCTAGGTGGGTGCCCGAGGTCACAATGTTTGAAGATACACTTGAGATTGTGAAGGAGATCCAGAGTGAGGCCACAGTGGAGGAATTAGCAGTGTGGCAAGAAAGTACAGCACAACTGAATGATGAGGGATGTTGGATTGATAAGTCAGGGAAGCAAAGATGGATTTTGCCAGACGGATATGTTCTTCCTGTAGTCACAATGGCCCATGGCCCAGCCCATATCAGTGCTAAAGGTATTTGCAAGTTGTTAGACCCCGTATGGCAAAATGATAACATTTCGAAGACAGCTGCACAATTAGTGAAGTACTGCATGGTGTGCATGATGCACAATCCTGGGAAGGGTACCCCCACACCACCCAGTAATTTTGCACCACCAACTTTCCCTTTTGAGGTCCTTCAGTTAGACTATATTGAATTGGACAGGGTCAACAATTTGAAGTACGTGTTGGTGGTTGTTTGCGCTTTCAGTAAATGGGTTGAAGCCTACCCCACCAAAGACAATACAGCCATGACAACTACAAAGGTACTCCTAAAGGAGTTCTTTCCTCGTTTCGGCTTGCCCCGTTTGATCTGGAGTGATAACGGAAGTCACTTTAATGCTAAGGTGATACAGTTAATTTGTGACGGCCTGCACATAAGGCAGAAATTTCATGCTGCAAATCATCCCCCAGTTAGCAGGTTTGGTTGAGAAGTACAATGGTACACTCAAACTGAAATTGGCAAAGATTCAGGAGACAACAGCGTTGCAGTGGCCAGATGCTTTACCATTAGCTCTCTTGTCGACAAGAACAACAGCACATTCTAGGACAGGATTGTCACCGTACGAGGTCGTGTTCGGACGCCGGGCAAATGTCTGGGGCGTCCCGCGTCCTCGTCGGTTTTCAAACATTGAGTATCCATTGTTGACAGACTATCTTTATCAGTTAACTGAAAATTTGCGTTCTATTCACCAACAGGTCCGGGACATTCTCCCAGACATACCCGAGGGACCCGGGCACAACATTCAGCCTGGTGATTGGATTTTGCTGCGTAACTTTCAGCGGAAGAAGAGCTTGGTGCCCCGCTGGAAAGGACCTGAACAGGTCCTTCTGGCCACCCGCACCGCCGTGAACGTCGCCGGCAGGAAGAACTGGATTCATGGCACTCACTGCAAACGAGTGCCCCTACCTTTAACCTATGATCAATGGGTCGCTGATGGAGATGGGGATACTGAGTGTGAAAAGTTGTTGCAATTCATCCCCTTCAGCGATGGAAAACTAACATGGACCCAAACGGATGCAGAGAATGATGACGTGTTAAATGCAGCGGTCCCTCAAGAAATTCGAGCGATTAAGGAACCGCTCTTCATTGACCTCTCTGTGCCTTGAGTCACCAGGTACAATTTACGCCCTCGGTTGAGGAATAGTGCACCAAAGGAGAAGTCAGATTAGTTAGGGATGAACTGTGCAAGTTAGGGTGTACTTTGCTATTGTACCAACGGTGTTAGTTTAGGGTATCGTGAGATTGGTGCACTGTTCAGACATTGGACAGGATAAATCGAACGTGCTCCCTAGGAGGGGGGTACATTATCCTGCGCAACGTGGGATTCATCGTGAGCTTAGGACTGAGCAAGCTCCACCGCTGGTGCTCAAGAGCACCAACGTTGATGAACAATAGGAGCCTGTACCAGTGAGGCTCTGACGGACACTGGGAACACTTGCCTTTGTTTTTAGTTTTATTGCATTCCTTTTCTTGCTTCATAATGCATCCGTTTGGTCGACCTATTGAGAAGGAGGAACAGCCGTTTGCAGCACCGCGTTTAGCGTGGGGTTGGTCAAGAAAGAGTAAAATGGTTTTCATATGAATTGTTGTGATCTCGCTAATAATAATACTTGGAATATCCTGGTTTCTAGAGGAGAAGTATCCTGTACACTCTTTGGTCGGTACGACGCCCACTCCCCCTGAGCATGTTTTTGTCACTTTGGCTCCACACAAAGCAGCGCATAGGTTGTCCTATACTGATAATGTTTTTATACAAATGTTGCATCAAGTTCATAATATGTCCAATACAACTAATTGTTGGGTTTGTGGATTGCTCCCCTCAGTTACTCATAAGAGCGACAATTTGTTGTCCCTGCCATTTTCATATATCGGCAGCTGTGAAGGTTGGTTTGAATGGTTCGTAATGGTGCACTATCATTTCCACCTCTCTACTCTGGTTATGACACCTGCTGATTCTCGCACTGTGGTAGAGTACATATGCTTTCATCACGGGTATATTCCTGTAAGGCTGGCAGGGCAAGAGACTTTCAGTACATTGTCCCCAAATTCCTGTATGAGCACATATGAAAAGGTGAAGAACGAAACATGGCTCCAAATGGAAATGGCTGATTTCCAAAGGTTCAACACCTCTGAGTATTTTCAGTCTTTTCAAGCTCGCAATGTTACTACGGACAAACCAATGCCGGGGTCCGTGGTCAACACAACAGCTAGTTTTTGTGTCCAGTGGACTGGGGAGGTAAAGGTGTGGGAGAGTAGTTGCAATTTCACCTACAGACTGAGCACGATTAATAGTCCGCCTTTGATCCTACCCCAAAATTTTTATTTTGTCTCTGGCTCCCAAGCTCATGTCTGGCTTCCAAGGAGATGGTCAGGCATATGTTACCTCTCTTTTCTCCTTCCCCCTGTGTTATCATAAAGATCATCAGTTGCAGCGTAGGAGTACATACTTGACCCGAGTTAGAAGGGTTGTTGACACGAAGGATATAGATCAGACAAATACCACTGCACAACAGTTTGAGGATGCCATAAAGGGTCTCATACCCTTTTGGGGCCCCATGGATAATAGTTTTCAAATTCGTCGACTAACGAGAATAGTGGAGGGGGTTATCAATACAACTGCTGAGATAATGACAAATGTCACTGCTGAGCTCCAGGCTACGAGATTAGCCACCTTACAGAACATAATGGAGTTAGACGTCATCCTTGCTGATCGGGGAGGGGCTTGTTGCATCATTGGCAGCAGCTGTTGCATTTACATACCTGACCACGCCCCCAATGTGTTCGCAGCTATACAGAAATTGCATAGACTTTTGTCTGACATACACCAAGAGACAGGTACTTGGACCCTATCAGGGTGGTTCTGGAATATACTCACATCCTGGGGTTGGAAGATCCTCTCATTTCTAGCTGTGGTTGCCAGCATTTTCTTCACATGTTGTCTCTGTGTACACTGTCTCCCGACTCTGCCGCACTTACTGTGTAAATGTTCTCACCCCTAAACCAAAAATATCAGTTCATGATACTAATGCTGCGATCATGTTGCAGAAGAGCATTGAGGACATGATGCAGATTGAAGAAGGCATTTTTGCTTCTGCATCATCCCTTGCAGTTTCTATTCCTGATAATGAGTATATGGATTGTTCCGAGTATTGATGTCCTTTTGCTTATATGAATGTTATGTCTTTTCCGCCGACCGTGTAAAATTGTTAGCGAATGCCAAAAGGAGGGTCTGTTAGAATATAAAAAATGTCTTCGCTGTGTTGTTACATGTTGTTCTGCATAAGTTAGCATTCGCGGCACCATTTTATGTTTAGCCGCCATTTTGACCCGTAGGCGAAACTGATCTCTCTGTGTCTCTGCGAGAAGCAGCTTTGGTAATTTTTCTATTCTCCAAGGTTGGGCCCAGCTGTACTAATGAATACATTGTTCTTATTAGCACATACCTTTCCCACTAGATAGAGGCCTGCTCCCACTAGTCCAGCGATGGGCGCAGGGAGAACGACCTTGGCATGAAGATAGTGTGTGCCCGGTCTTAGGATCGAAACTTATCCTTCTGTACCTCCTTTGTGTAGCTGCCTCCATCTGGAAATTTCCAGTCTGGGCGTGTCTTCTGGGGTTCTGAATCGTACATAATGTATCACCATGTTTTCTGATGTCAGTCCTCTCTGCAGCACCCCTAAGCGACTGGGCAGATGGGGCTCCGCTCGAGTGTATCTGAATAAACATATACTTGGTTTGTATTCTCTACTGTCTGACCGACTCTTCATATGTATGGAAGACTGAGAGGTGGTCGCGAGTGACCCGGATGGCTCAAATTGGGTCACTTCCTTCACTAGGATTCCGGCAAATACTTTGGCGTCTATATTCAACAAGGAAATGGGACGGTACGAACCACATTCTGTCGGGTCTTTTGTTGGCTTGAGTATAACTGATATCGAAGCTTCCAACATCGATTAAGTTAGTGAGCCTGTCTCCAGGAAGGAATTAAAGACACGCATCAGTAGTGGTGCCAATTCTGGGCAGAACATCTTGTAAAATTGCGCCGTGAATCCGTCAGGGCCCGGGGCTTTGTGCGCTCGGAGGTGTGCGATGGCTGTGATCACCTCTTCAATGCGAATTGGTTGGTCCAGCTGCTCTGCGGAGGCTGCCGGCAGTCTGGTGAAGAGTATATCCCTCAGAAAAGAGCGGGAGGATGTCTGAGTTGCATCCTCTTCCGAGTATAGGGTCTGATAGAAGTTTTGAAACACGCCCGCTATTTCAGGGTCGACATGCACTAAATCCCCTGAAGCAGTTTTTATGGACTGAATAGATGTCGCTAGCGGCTTTGCTCTAAGCCTTTGTGCCAGCAGTTTCCCACATTTGTCACTGCTTAAAAATAATTTGTGACGAAGCCTCAAGAGCGCGCATTCGGCTCTATCTAAGTCCAGGCATCGCAGCAGGAGTCTTTTCCTCTCTAGCTCCCTCCATATCCTAGGTGCTACAGTACGCTTATGTATTGTTTCCAGCTCCCTTACTTCCTGCTCTATATTCTGCCTTTTCTCCCAGCGTAGTTTGTTTTCTCCCACCGATAGCGCTATGCATTCTCCTCGAACCACTGCTTTTAAGGCTTTCCATTTAGCAGCTAAGGACGTTGCCCCTGTGTCATTAATATTCAGATAGTCTAAGATTCGGGCACTGATCTTCTCTTCTGTGGCTTTGGATTGCAAGAGGCTGTCTCTTAGGCGCCATCTCGTTGGGTGAGGGGAATGTGTGCTCTGTTGTAATGAAACTGTGATCATGGCATGGTCGGAGAGAGAGCGAGGTTCTATGGTGGAGTCAGAGAGATTTGGAGCCAGTGATGATGAGGCTAAGAAGTGGTCTATTCGCGCGTACGTTTTATGTGCTGCCGAATAGTATGTGTAGTCTTGTGTGTCTGGGTGGTGACTGCGCCAGATATCATGAAAGCCGTGGTCTAAGAGCCAGCGCTGACCCTCTGCTGAGAAGGTCCCAGATTGTGCGTGGCGTTGCCCTGAGCGATCAAGGTTTGCGTCCATAACCAGGTTGAGATCTCCACCCACCAGAATAGCAGCGTCAGCGGAAGCCATGATCTCACGAGGGCTTTGCGTATGAATTGCTCCTGGTGTGTGTTCGGGGTGTATATGTTAGCAAGCGTGAGTTCTCTCATTAAATCCTGACCACTAGTAGTCGCCCTTTAATTTCTGCTACTGTAGAGATTAGTTTTCAGCTGAATTTCGCGCTAAAGAGGATTGCTACCCCAGTGGTCTTCTGTGATGTGTTGGAGGACCACAGCTGCAGGGGAAAGCGCCGGGATCGCATGCGATGGACGTCCCGCTTCAATAGGTGGGTTTCTTGTAAAAAGCAAATGTCCCCCTGGGAGTTCTCCAGGAGGGACAGGATCGCTGAGCGCTTCACTGGGTTATTAAGGCCTCGAACATTGAGGCTTACAATCTTTAGGATTTTATCCAACATTGATATATGCAAGCGGGGGAACGCTTTGCCTTGCTTAAGCACTGTACCGCGCCAGGCCTTGTAGTTCTGTGAGTGCCCTTGCCTTGCCCTGCCCGCTAGACTTCATTGTCCAATATTGGTGTGGAGGAGAGGATAAAAAGAAAAAAACATTGAAACAATAACAAGTCCATAACAAATCCCAGTAATTTCCCCCCCAAAAAGAACAAACAAACAATCTTATCTCAGTTGATGACATCAGTTTGTCAAAGTGAGAGGGGTCTCGGGGGTGAGCCGGCTGCCTTCGGCCCCTCTCACGGTGGTAGGCATTCCTGAGTCACCTGGTTGACTCTCGGGGGAGGACTGTCTGACGGTTGTGAGTTCCCCGGGGCAATCTGCTTGTGCAGAGTCCGGTGCCCAGGACTAACACCTCAGGGGGAGACCGGACGATCAGGTGAGCTGGCCAGTGCGTTGATCACCGCTTTTCTTTCATTGGCTACTGTTTCAAGGTCGGGTTTGTGGCTAGCGGAGGGCCCTCCGATTCGGTGCCAGCGGGAGTCTTTTAGTTTCGGAATCTTCACATGTCTGCCTTTTCCGACCTGAGGTGCCTCTGCTGGAAGACCCAGAACGTCTCGTGCTTCTTTTAGGGATTTAATCTGCCATAGCTTACTTTCGTATCTGAAGATGATGCGAAAAGGGTGGCCCTATGAGTACGAGATCCCTTTCTCTTTGAGATGTGCTGTGACACCAGAAACTCCCTCCTTTTGAAGAGTGTGGTTAGGGAAAGGTCCTGGAAGAATGTCAGCGTATGGCCCCTAAACTGCATCGGGTGGGCCTTCCTGGAAGGCGAATGATGTTTTCGTTAATCTGGAAGTCATGTACGCATACCAGGATGTCTGGCGGGGGAGCTTTGTTATCTTTGGGCAGGCCCACGCGGTGCGCTCTATCGATCTGGATGTCTTCGGGGCGCTCGTCACCTAGTACCTGCTTGAAGAGGGCGAGGACGTATTCGTGGATGTCTTCGCCTTCTGCGCCTGATGGCGCTCCTCTGATGCGCACATTGTTTTTTCTTGAGCGGTTTTCTAAATCCTCCGCGGCTGCTTGCAATTCAATATGTTGCTCACATAGTCGCAGAATTTCCTGCTGCATTCTCTCAAGTTCTTCATCTCTGCTAGTCTCTCGCTCCTCCAGAGAGGCGACTCGGTCCCCTATCTCATCCAGGTCCTTTCTGACATCCTTCAGGTCCGCTGAGAGTTGTGTTTGCATTGTGAGCAGGTCTTCTCTGAGAGAAGTAAATAGCGTGGTCATGAAAGCTTTGGTCGCTGGGGCGTCTGGGGCTTCCGTCCCCTCTCTTTAATCTTCGTCCCCTGTGGCTGCCCTCGCAGTGTTGCTTGCCAGTGGTTGTTTCACCAGCATGTCTTTTACAGACCTGTCTTTTTTAATCCTGGAGGCTGCCATTGGTGCTATGTTTCGTGGCTGTTGGGAGGTGGGAAGCCAGAGGAGGCCTCACTAAGTTGCGAGGTTGTCTTTTACTTCTTTTGGTATGGCGCACACTCTCGCTTGGTGATGTCCCCTAGGCCGGGTGACTCGGAGCCCTCCGTTCACTGTGGGGCACAGCTTGTCCCTTTCCTCCTGGTCCCTGCGGACCACCCGCGGGTGACCGCCACTAGACGACCTATGTTAGACCTCCTTGGGGGAGTTGCATATTGCTGCAGTCAGTAGGCAGTGTGTAGGCAGGGTGCTGCACGCCAGGAGCACGTCGAGAATCCACCTGCCTCACTGTCACTCTTTGCTAAAATCCGGGGCTTCCCACTCTCCCCCCGCAGAAGACGACTCTGTGATCCTTCGCAGCGGGCAGATCGGTTCTGTTGCAGGCCCAAGCCCCTTTTTGCTGACCAGCGCGCTCATGCAAAGATCCAACTGCTGGGGTGTTTGCATCTGTTTCGCTATGCTCTTTGCGGCCCGCGTGGGCCCAACCCCATCGCTCTAGGTTCCTCAGCCAGAGCGTGCGTCCCCCAGTGGCAGTGGCTTACGATGAGGGGCTCCACGATCTCAGGCCCTCCCTTGCGCCTCCGATATATTCTCCTAGGCCCCGGCAGCAAAGTGAAGCGATGGGCCAATCTTCCCCGTGGGACTTGTTCGCGCCTTCTGGGGCTCCCCTCGCGGTATCGCTTCTCGTGCAGGGGTTCTCGTGGGTGTCCTAACACCAACTCACCGTTGCTTGGTGCCGCTGGGTCTGCTTGCAGCCGTTGGGTCTCTTTTCTTGGGCGGTGTCTACTTGTAGGCCCATGGTGCGTGGGCTATGCCTTGGTGTTCCTCCTGGGGGCCGCTTGCCGGGAGTCAGCCTCCCCCCACCTCCCATCTCTGGTTGCTAATCTCTAGAGTTTCCGGCAGGGGCGGGATGCCGGAGTGCTCCGTTCCACTGCGGCCGATCCGATATTCACGGCCAACTCCGCCCGCGGGCCTCTCTCCGGGAGCAGCCGCGCTGGATGACTGCGGCACTTGCAGGCTCCCTGGGTGTCTCGCCCCACCCACTCGCGGTAGGGCTCACTCACCGCTTCATCCAAGGTCTCGGGTCGTCCTCGCAGATATTTATTACGGCCAGCAGGTCCGCCAGGGCTTGTGGTAGCAGCTGCTCTCTGCCTCACCGTCAGGGGCCGCGGGCTCCAGCTCCGCGACACAGGCCTGGCCGCAATCTTCCCGCATCCGTTGCAAACTTAACTTGCGTGGCCGTATCGCCCTAGTGCTGTGGGCAGGGATGGGTTACCGGTCTTACAAAGTGCCTTCCCCGTCAAAAAGGTCCGGCACCAGACAGCGATTACGCCGCTAAATGTCGGTGGCGCCGGAGAGACTCAGATGCATGTCTCACTCGGTCGCCATCTTGGCCACGCCCCCCCATGATGCTGCTTTAAAAGTGATCTTTACTTTTCTCTGGAGCTGGATCTATGCTACGTGTCTTAAATAAAACAAGCATTTGCAACGCAATAGGTCTTGCATTTGCAAGAGTTTAAGCTATTGGCATTGTAAATAACAATGCCTTTTATTTATGTTTTAAAAACCAATACATAAATAAAAGGCATTGTCATTTACAATGCCAATTGTTCAAATTCTCGCAAATGCGAGACCTATTGCATTGAAAATGCTTGTTTTGTTATGAGAACAGGGTGTTTTAAATCTGAAGTGGGTTATACTTAGTTTATATGATGAATCATGAACTATAATAGCAGAGAAAAAGGAATTTGGTTACAAAGAAAAAGTTAAAAGAGAGAGAGAGAGAGATCTAGAATGAGAGAGAGAAGGAGATGGTAGGAACGAAAGAGAGTGAGTAGGAGAGCAGACAAGAGGCAGGGGCATAAAGCAGGCCCTCCAGCCCATGCAGTATAGGGGGGCCGGCAACCCTTCAGGGGGCCCCTATTCTTCCCAAGGCTAATGTATATCTGGGGGATCTGGGAGACTCAGGGGCCCCTCTTGATGCTCTGCAGGGGGGGCACATCATTTTGTGTTACACCACTGGCCTGGAGGGCAAGAGTGAGAGGTAGATGAAGAGAGTGCACATAATCCCAAACGTTTTTGTTTTATTTCACTTTGTCCTCACCCGCCATTTTGTGACCAAGGGCCTGATTACGAGTTTAGCAGATAGGATACTCGGTCAAAAACGTGACGGATAATCTGTCCACTGTATTACACGTTCCATAGGATATAATGGAATTATAATTTGGCGGATGGGATATCTGTCACGTTTTTGACGCAGTAACCCTGCCCACCAAACTTGTAATCAGGCCCCATGTTTTGAATCTTTGCTTTGGTGGTGCAAAAAGAGAGAATAGAAGTATAGAAAGAGAGAACAAGCAAAGAGCATGAGGGAAAGGGAATGATAGAGAGAAAAGCTTGGAGGGCAGGTGAGAGGAGAGATAGAGGAAATTAGAGAGAAATAGAGAAACATACACAGAGAGAAACAGATCTAGAAATGGGCGACTGTAAGGCAAGGGAGAGAGAAAGACTTAGGGAAAGAATAAGCACAAATAACTCAAATTTGTTAGTTCACTGATCTTCATCACTATTTTGTGACCTGCATTTTAGTCTGAGGTGGAAAGAGAAAAAGATAGACACAGGGCACAAAAAGAGAATGGGTAATTGTTGCTAGGAGGATTAAGGGAGCCTCCATTGATTCATTAGATGTACTGTAGACAGATATGGTTTTAGTTGTGTATTATTTCTCCTGGCATTAAACATAGATTTATGGGTCCTTCCTATTGGCTGATGCTTCAAATGGCCGGAGTTCACAAAGGATAATTTTAGGAAGCCTTAAGCAGTGCATCATTTTTTAACCTCGCTCACTTACTCCTCCATTTACTTGCACACTCGTACGCTCACTCACTCATTGGCTGTCAGTAGCACTCTAAAACACCTGCTAACATTGCAACATGTTCATTCGGACCCGCGTACGCTCACACTCATTCACTCCCCTTCAAATGGCAATCCAAAACTACTGAATTCTGGTTGGTCGAAGAAAAGTGCATGTGGATGCGGAGCTACAGAATACAGGCTTATGGACATGAATGTGAATTGGCTCTGTTAATCCCATTCATTCAAGCACATTAGGGCGTCATCTGTGTATTAGTGGAAGTAAACAATGGAGTTATTGAGCAAGCGCTTGAGAGGGTTCACAATCACAATAAATAAAGTTGGTGAGAAGGGGCCCTTGAGGAAGCTATGTGTATCAGCTACAGACCAAGAAACAAATGGCCTAAATTCCACTGACAGTTGTCTGTTGTTGAACAACTACTATCAGCCCATGGTGGGACCCCTGTTATTAGTCTGCAGTCTATTTAGCAACATGGCCGTCATTTGTATATGGAACAACACCCTTGCATCCAACTTAGGAAAGACCTCAAAGCACACCTCTTCAAAAAACACTACATCATGATGCACTAACAGTCCACCTCCACTTTCTTAAGTCAGCTACCGCGCCAATCACCTTTTAACTGGATTGTTGCCTTTCACCATGTGCAGGACTCAGCTGCCTTGTGGTTAGGTTCGGGCTATACAGATGCCACATACATACTTAAATGTATATATGCCCATACAATTAGAGATGAGGAATGTGTACATGGCCAGCTAAGTCATCAGTTTTTAAACCTTTTGCTTTTACTAATAATGTATATGTATCCGCTAATTAATTTTAGGGGCTTTCAGTCAGCCGCTTCCATCCATCGCTCTGCTGTAGCATCAGTCACATCTGGCTCCTGCCCACAACAGCATACGAACAAGGGCAGTGGATGAGCCCACTTCAGCATTGGTTCCTTTCTGTGTAAGTGGCGGCATTCTGCAGAATTACAATATTATCACAGATACAAAAAGTGTCCCTTTCAGTGCCAGGAAACGGTTTCTAATTTAATTTTCTTAAATCTTTTTTTTTTTAAACTTAGCTGGGGTCCAGTAGCTTCACAGACACTGCTAACGGCCCCTATTAGCACTTGCAGTGCTTTGTATCATGTGTGTGCACTGCTTATGGACTCTATTACTGTGAATGGGCTTCAACCCCACTAAAAGACGGCCACTCTTGCTTGCACATGTACAGGTTGCCATCTTTGAATGAGTCCAACCCATTCAAAGATGGATGCCCGAGCATAGGCATCCTCAAGAATGCACCAGCAGATATCTTAGAATATTTCTAAAAAAAGCTTTAAACAGCTACCTATGCATCTTCACACATGTGCACGTAGCAACAACCATTATTTTTTAATGTTTCTGTAGTAATTTAAAAACATTACAAAATAATTATTGGATAAGACAATAGGTTGGCTTTGCCAGAAGAAATTTGCTTCAAGGAATCTAGTAGATTTGGAATAGGTCTTTAGGGCTTTATTGAAGTCCAGGGCTACAAAAGAGAAGTGGCAGAAGGAATGACAGCCATGGCAATTGGCTATTAGTGACTGGGAAAAATATCGCTCATGAAAGAAGTTGGAAATATGACCTACCAGTAAAATCCTTTCTACCCAATTGTTGTTGATGGTCAAATTACCACCAGCTGCAAATGTGTGTCAGCCAGAGATCTCCATTATGAGAAAGCTACTGCCTTGAACTGTTAGAATTTACCACCCAAAGGATCACCAGCTCTGTGCTGATATTAAAATACACGGGGCAGATTTACAAGCCCCTTGCGCTGCCAGTACGTCACTTTTTGTGACGGACTGGCAGCGCATTTCACTGCCCCATATTTACAAGGACAGGAAAAGCCACCCTGCGTGGCTTTTCCTGTCCTTGTAAATACGGCCCCTTTACACGCAGCACATTGCGTGAAAGGGGCGTTCTATGGGTGTTGCTGTGGGTGTTCCCACCAACACCCATGGAACAAGACACATTTCCAGATTTACGAGGATTCGTAAACCTGGAAATGCGTCAGTATGCTACGCCACCCTAGGGGTGGCGTAGCGAGGTGCAACGAGGAGAAATGTTTTAATTTCTCCTCGTTTTTTCCTCTTTCAATGCGTGCTGCATTCTACAGCATGCATTGAAGGAGGAAAATGCCTGAAGTGATTGTTTGTGTGCAGGAAGGTGCCCCTTCCTGAACAAAAACAATCTCCCCATGGCGCAGGCCCCCTTGCACCATGGTGCAAGGGTGCCTGCGCCGGCGCATGGCAGCTGTTTGTGCGCCAGCGCAGGGGAGAGCACAGGAATGCGACATACCATTGTATATATGTCGCATTCCTGTGCTCTGAAGGTGCTGCAGCGTGGCGAAGCCAAAGGGCTTGCGGTGCTACACTGCGGCACCTTCTTGTAAATCTGCCCCACGGTTTCTGCAGAATGCAGTTTATACATGGTCACTAAACAGTCGGACAAAGAGGAGTGTTTTGTCCTGCAGGAATCCTATCCCTACCTCTAAAATTGAGATGCATTATGAGCAAGCAGTATTTTTAACACCCAGTGGTAAATTTCATCAAAAGCTATTAAGTACAATAGAATACGAGTTCCATTTGACTTTCTTTTTGTACTGGTGTTATATACCACTAGCAATGTTATCACCCAGTGGAATTTCCGTGCTGTTGGTTGTAATGCATGATTGCAGCACCACTGAACCTTAATCCCAGCTGAGCTTAATGTTGATTGGGCATTAATTTATTGTGGTAATTGCTATGGAATAAGGGCCAAGATGCTTTAAAAAGAAGAAATTGTACCGGGATAGATAGGATTGTAAACTACCTCTTTCATTTGAGCCATACATGAACATATAAACATACAGCCAGGTGAACGCCAATGAGTGCCAATGAACAACAAGGCATCCCTACTGGGGTACCTGGCAGTGTGGAGGGAGCTGCCACTTTGTGTGAACTAGTGGGGGAGCCCATAGTTACCCTGATGAACCTCTGCCCAGGGTTGGAGGCCAAGGATTGAGCCATACAGCTGATTATATATTTGGATAATCAATGTAATGTAATGAAAATGTAATGTAAAAAGGGACTTATAAAGCGCACGGCTACTCCACAGAGTGTCCCGGCGCTACAAGACCATGAGACATACGTCAGTACTCCTACCAGGATAGAGTGCGGCCAGCCGTGCTATTGCCGGAAAAGCCAGGTCTTCAACTGTTTCCTAAATGCCAAGAGATCTTGCACCTGCCTAAGGAAAAATGGAAGCCAGGGAGGCCAGGACTTGAAAGGAACGACCACCCAAACGAGAGCGGAAAAACTTTGTGATAGTCATCAGAAGCTGTGCAGCGGATCTCAGGGTCCTCTGAGGGACGTAGTGCTGGATCTTTTTCCTAATGTAGACGGCTCCAGTATCATGTAGGGCCCTATGAGCTAGAACTAAAGCTTTGAACTGAATCCGCTTCCAGACCGGCAACCAGTGCAGAGACTTCAGATGGATGGACATGTGCTCTCTGGGACCAACCATAAGTGTTGCCCTGGCCGCCGCGTTCTGCACCACCTGTAGGCGGTTCAGCAAATAGTCCGGAAGGCCTAAATACAGGATATTGACGTAGTCCAGCCTTGAAACAATCAAGGCTTGGACCACAGTCTTCCTGTACTTAACTGGAAGCAAAGGAAGAAAGTTTTTAACATTTTTAACAGGCCAAAGCAGGTGCCGGCTACTGTTTGGATCTG
Source organism: Calotriton arnoldi (assembly GCA_963921515.1). Taxonomy (NCBI): domain Eukaryota; kingdom Metazoa; phylum Chordata; class Amphibia; order Caudata; family Salamandridae; genus Calotriton; species Calotriton arnoldi. The sequence goes on along the minus strand of CAWUFW010000063.1, from coordinate 723,110 downwards.
GGCCTGCATGGACAAGTTAGCATCTAGCTTAACTCCCAAGTTCTTCACAGTGCTTACAGAGGCAACAGGTGGGGACATATACTGAGGCCACCACTGGCGCCAGGCTCCGCCAGGTGAAGGCCCGAAGAAAATAATCTCGGATTTCTCCGGATTACACTTCAGTTGATTCAGTCTTAACCAGGAAAACACCTCAGACAGACAGATGTTAATCTCGCCGCCTCTAAAGTCGGTGTCCTTGTCACAGGTGAAAAGCAGTTGAGTATCATTGGCGTATGATACTATTTTAGCGCCATGGGCCTCGGCGAGCAGGGCCAGGGGAGCCAAATAAACATTAAAGAGTGTTGGGCTCAGGATGGAACCCTGAGGGACCCCTACCTTCATGGGAGGGATAGGGGCCACAAAAGGAGGGGACCAAATAGTTTGCTGATGGTCAGTTAAAAAAGAAGAGAACCACTTGAATACCGAGCCACCAACGCCGCACTCCCTGAGCCTCTGCAGGAGCCAGTCATGTGGCATGGTATCAAAGGCCACGGAGAGATCCAGTAGTATCAGCACCACTTTGCCCCCTTTATCAAGTGTCTCTTTAATCGCTTCGGAGACCTCCAGTAGGGCTGTTTCCGTGTTAAAATTCGCTCTAAAACCTCACTGGCTTTGATAGAGAACATGGTTGGTCTCCACATATTCAGTGGTAACTTGATTCACATATTTTTCCAAAACTTTGGAAAAAAAGGGAAGAAGCGATATCGGCCTGTAGTTTGAGGCCACCATAGGGTCAGCTGACGGCTTCTTCAATAGAGGGAGAATTTTTGCGACTTTCCAGGTGGCTGGCACCTGCCCCTTTTGCAGTGATGTGTTCAGAATCTGATTGACAGCTGGATTTATAGTCTCAGCTATGGAGGACAGAACTTTGACTAATCAATGGCTAAATCTAGTTGATATTCAGGGGATTCTGAGTTGAATTGGCAAACCAGAGTGTATGATTCTGTGGGAACGATTTAATTCACACTAGTAATATCCAAGTGATGCCCTTATTGCCCTGGAGATATTGGAGTACAACGGATCGATTGGCAGTGCCAGAGGCCACTAAAGTATTAAAAAATACTGATAGATGAAATGCTTAAATTCATATCAGCCACTGGTAATTACTTGAAGGCGCATCCCAATCCATCGTTATTTTGCACACCATACCACCTCAGTTTGAACTCAGCTATATGCAAATCAGTCTTGACCCTTCTCCAATTGGAACAGTCCAACTGAATTGCCAGGCCAGATCCTCCCTGAACTGGAACACAAGCAACCCAGGACCGGTTTCACCTTAGTTAGGGCTCATCAGCCAGGTATACCTTGGTTCCAGTGACACTGTGTGCACGGGACCCACATCTGGGCATACCCGTTTCACTTAGGGTGACACACTAAAGTATTCAAAAAAGTGATGGATGGGATGTTTGAATTAATAGCAGCCACTGGTAATTACTCGGCCAGCATCCCAATCCATTGTTATTTTGCACTCCATAGCACCTCAATTTGATCCCAGCTATATGCAAATTAGTCTTGACCCTGCTCCAGTGGGAACAGGCCAGCATGAACCGCCAAGCTAGGTCCTCCCTGAACTGGAACATAAGCAACCCAGGACTGTTTTCACCCTAAGAAGGGCTCATCAGCCAGATATAGCTTGGTTCCAGTGGCACAGTGTGCACGGGACCAACGTCTAAGCACACCTGTCCCACTTAGGGTGACACACTAAGGGGCATATTAGCAAGGGCTTATCGCCGCTTTAGCGGGACTTTTTTCCCGTTAAAGCAGCGATTTTTTATCGCCCGATTAGCAAGATGTCGCTAACCTACGTTAGCGCCAGCTATCCGGCGATAGCTGCCCTTTTCACTATCGCCGTGCATGGCAGCGATAATTATCGCTAATGGCATGCAAAGTAGGTGTTCCCTCGCAAAATTCCAAGAAAAAAGTCGCTAACACACCATCGCACTATTACCAATGATGTCCTGGACCTGCGAAGCGATAAAAAAACTCACGCTAAGGCCCCTTAGCTGGAGGAAAATAAGAACTGAAAAAACCAGTTCTAAACACTGAAAAACTGGTGATAAAAGGAGGCATATAAGGGAGACCAGCCCAGACACACAGCTGAAGACCCACAGACGCCATGGAGGCATTAATCATTCAGCTAGGAGTCCCACGAAGGCAACAACCACCACCGCCACTGCCACCTCCTCCAGGACCGAGGCAGCGCCAAAGACGACGATGGCCCCTGCGCAGACGTCTCAGCCTTGGTGACCTGACACCAGAGGAGGTCATTGCCCACTACAGGCTCAAAAGGACATCCATTGAACACATCCTGAACCTGATAGCCCACAGGCTGATGCCACTAACACAGCGGAGAACCAACATCCCTCCGCAGACAAAGCTGCTGGCCGTGCTGCATATGTTGGCCTCTGGGACTTTTCAACCAACAACGGCCAGAGTCGGAGGAGTCTCACAGGCATCCTTCTCAATCTTCCTCCCAACTGTCTTGGATGGCATACTCAGCCTGATACCCCAGCAACTTCACTTCCCCAACACTGTGCAGGAACAGCTGAGACCAAGCAAGGATTCTATGCCATAGCCGGATTCCCACAAGTGTTGGGCGCAATAGACTGCACCCATGTCCGATTTGTGCCCCCTGCGGACAGTGCACACATATACCGCAACAGAAAGCACACCCACTCCATGAATGTGCAGGCAATAGTGGACCACCGCGGACTGTTCACCAATGTCGTAGCCAAGTTCCCAGGGAGTGTGCATGATTCCTACATCTTTCAACAGTCCATCATAAACCAGCGCTTCCAGGATGGTACATACGGAAATGCAGTACTAGTTGGTAAGTACCAATGTAACACACCACATGCCTCAACATCACAGACATGCAAATAAGAAATGTGAGAATGTACATGTCACAATTACACATACAACATGTCAAACAACATCACCACATACTAGACACAATAACACCAGGAACTGTGGGAACTGTGGCTAGATATGTAGATCAACCTTACTCAAAGGCGTAGCCCCTCTGCCACCCCTAAGCAAATGTGGGGAGAGGTGGGAACCATGTATGTGCGATGGAGGCACACGAATCATAAAGAAAGTAGGAACACAAGTCCCAGTGTGTAGGTGTTGTGCTGGACAGTCGGGACCAAGCTGACTGCAGATGTGCCCATGTTGGCATATAGTGTGTATATGTAGGCCAGCTTGATGGCAATGACTGTGTGGGACACTGTTGCACACGACAATGTGGGGAACCATTTGAAGGCTGCATGGAGGATGCAGAGGCAGGCGAAGCAGCTGCAGGCCACTGTGTACAGCAGTAGGTACATGTAGATGGAGGTTCCAAATATGGGGCCTAGGTACCTAAATTTGCGGTGGGGACATCTGAAGGCAATGGCCCACCAGATGATCCCACATGCTGAATGTTTTGTTACGAGGAGGAGGACCCATGTTTCCCCTGTGGATAGCACGCCCCAGCTGTAGATCATCACTGTTGCAAATCACAGAAACCCACCTGGAAGACATGTATGGTGTGTGGGCGTATTGTTGATGGTGAATATGAGCATCTGGTCCATGTGGGTGGTGCTGTTTACTAATATTCCAATGCCTGCACCAGCTCCACCACATGTGTCCACAGATGCATCTGCCAACTCTGATGTTGGTGCTGACCGAGGTTGCCTTTAGTGCCTGCCGTATGTAGCAGTTGCACAATGGGACAAGGGTGCATGCGCAGTTGGAGATACATGTATAGAAAACTGTGTACTTGTGACATAGCTGACGACTGCAGTGTTGTGTTTGTTGCTGTTGATGGTGGTGTGTAGCATCCCCTTAGTGACTGTGCATCACCAACTCAGTGGTGGCCTGCATGTAGGAAACGGTGGCTTGGGGTACAACAACAAGGTTGTGCATGCGTAAGTGGACAACACATGTGCGTTTAGTGTGGTCGATGAACTAGACGAAGTCCACACATGCAAAGAAGACGTCAAAGGCGTTCCCTGCCTTGTGGCTCAGTGTGGTGACGACCCTGGTCAGCCTGATGTCAGCAAACATTTCACCGAGTACAAGGTATGTTGAGCAGTCGTGGCATGTGAGTTGGAGGCTAAGCCAGGAATGAGCACGTAGTCCAGGGAGTGGATGGTGTTGCGTCTGATGATGTTGATGGTGTGGGTGAAGCGTTCCTGCCCTCAATGGGCCCTGCATGCGAGGGGGCACATAACTGTTGATGTGTGTCAGCTTGTGACAGGAAACAGCATGTGTTGTGCGTTGGTGCCGGCCGGGCAGCAGCGGCAGCAGCAGAACAGAATGTGAACTGTGTCTTGTGTGGCCTATTGCATCATAAATTTCACATGGCAATGACTGTGAGGAGGGTGGATTAGTGTCAGCGATAGACGGGAGAAGAGCCACTCATGCAACCGAGCAGCGCACACAATTGAATTGGCTTGGTGGAGGGAGTAACAACAGTGAGGCAATAGAAATTGAAAACATGCTTGTAAGCATACAGAAGCAACACATGGCTAACATGAGATACAACATAACATAAATGACACCCCACAAAACCATCTACACCAACAACACATCCAACACAACCAATGATGTATTCATCTTGCTCCCACATGTCACAGGGGACCAAGGATATGCACTATGCCCGTGGATGATAACACCCCTCCGAAACCCCACAACCCAAGCCCAGAGGCAGTATAATGCAGCACACAGACGCACCAGGTCCATTGTGGAGCGCAAATTTGGCGTGCTAAAGTCACGTTTCCGTTGCCTGGACATCACAGGTGGAAGCCTGCTTTACAGCCCTGAAATGGTAAACAAAATCATCATGGCTTGTTGTGTTTTGCACAACATATGTGTGAGCACCAAAGCACCATGGATTCAAGTGCCTGCACCACCAGATGAAGACGCGGAAGATGATGAAGAAGAGGCAGGTGGCGCACACCCCACAGCAAATGCAGCTGGGCTGCCCGAAGGAACAGAATCATAAACAATTTCTTCAACTGAGCACGTCACATTGTGACAGTCCCCCTCCAATGTATGTCATAGCAAATTTACCAATAACACGGTGTATGGCAATAAAAATTCATACACACATACCCTGTCTGCATGTTACTGTCCAGCATGGGTACATCACTCTGAAAAGTGTGACGTTGCTCAACATGTGCAAAAAAAAGAACACAACTCCATTGATGCTGGGAATGTCTCCTCAGTACAGAGATGCTTTGCAGTGTGTCAAGTGTGTAAGACTAGAGTCTTCATGGTGCAATGTAGGCTAGCCAATGTAAAAATGTTGCGTCTCCTAAGTGTAAATCTGCCTAAATAGGTTGTCGTCTGTGATGAATAGCACAATTGTAGTCTGTTGTAATTGCTAAAAAAAGCTCATTAGGAGTGTGTACGTAGTGTGAAATCTCTAAACAATTAGGCCGTGAAATGGGGTAAAAGATGCAAATAGTGCGTGCAATGGGCTAAAAGATTAAGCTGTTGATGTGCAATGGGGTAAGAGATGCTAGTTGTTGGCATGCAATGGGGTAAAAGATTCAAAGAGGGCATGCAATGTCCAAATAAATGCTAATAGGGCATGCAATGGTGTAAAACCAGAGAATAGGTGGTGCAATGGGGCAAAATATGAATATAGGGCGTGCAATGGGGGAAATTATGAAAATAGGGCGTGCAATGGGGCAAATCATGAAAATAGGGCGTGCAATGGGGGAAAATATGAAAATAGGGCGTGAAATGGGGCAAATTATGAAAATAGGGCGTGAACTGGGGGAAAATATGAAAATAGGGTGTGAAATGGGGCAAATTATGAAAATAGGGCGTGAAATGGGGCAAATTATGAAAATAGGGCGTGCAATGGGGGAAATTATGAAAATAGGGCGTGCAATGGGGTAAAATATTAAAATAGGGCGTGAAATGGGGCAAATCATAAAAATAGGGCGTGCAACGGGCAAATCATGAAAATAGGGCGTGCAATGGGGGAAATATGAAAATAGGGCGTGAAATGGGGTACAAAACACTTATCTGTGTGTCAGTAGCTAGTAGCCTGGAAGCCATGACCACGTCCAGATCAACAAGCTCAACAACAAGTATGTGGACCAGTACATTGACGAAGCAGACGCACCACAACCACCACTGACACAACAAACAGAACGCCATCTCCAAATGGACACCAGGCATGGGTGAAGACACCTCCTCCACTCGGAAAGACAACCATTTGGGGCCCCACACAGACCCCTGGCTCCCTCACATCTAGCAGAGACCCACATCTACCATCGCACACAACCCACTATGCAACATTAACATCAGCTTAAACACACGCAGGTACCCAGACAACTGGAAGCAGACTGAAAGTGATGCCCCTATGTCATGTGTACCCCACGGGTGAGTAGCACACTCAAAGAATGCATGACTAAGTGATGGCTCACTTGTGAGCTATGCTAATATGGTGTGACATGTGTAGAATATAGCCAGTTAGGGTGACATGTGTTGTGAAACATCATTTGCATGGTGTAAAGTGAGTGACAACCAACTTCCACATATTGTTACAGTACTCTGACATGATTTTTGCACTAAGACAGTGCATCACTGTATTGATTTGCTGTTAGCGTGCAGATTTTGCCGCTAACACGACAAAGCGATAATATTTCTCTCTTTTTTCACACGCCCGATGTCTAAATACATCGCGCAACACTTTTCCACATTTAAAGGACACCCTTGCGACTCGTTGCGTGCCCCGATTTTTGCCGCTAACTCAATAAGGACACCCTAGCGACTCTTTGCGTGCAGATTTTCGCCGCTAACTCAAAAACGGGCCACAAACAGACAGGAAGTGATGTCTGCATGCTTCCTGTCTACTGGAGTAGTGTTCTGCTCTTTCACTTTCACTTTTGAGCACATTGCTGGTGAATGTTGAGAGTCCTGGAGGTGTGTTGGTGGTGTGTGCTGCAGTATAGAGTTTTCTGAGTGTTGCTGTGTCCTGTGTCTAGTCTCTGTGAAGTGTTGTGTACTTAGTAAGTGTGTTACATAGTCTCCTGTGCCATATTTTGTTGGGTGTCTGTCTTGGGGTAGTGTAATTTAATAGTTGTTGGGGTAAGTTAAGAGGGTTTTCTTTTTGTTCATTGGGGTCACAGGTGTTTAGGGAGATGCCGGCTGTGGGCAGGGAGGGCAGGATGTCCGAGGGGGCTCTGGGGGTGTTCCTGTGGCTAATTAAATATTATCTGCCACTGATGTTGGAGAGGGGTGGCCGTATCCTGCAGGGGTACAATGTGACAGCGCGGAAGATCAGGTGGGAGCGTGTGCGGGTGCAAATGCTACGGTGCTTTGGAGTCGAACACAGCATGCGCCAATGGAAGCACGGATGGCAGGACATGCTGGCACGTGAGGCAGACCTCCTGGACTACGTGGGAGTAATGACAGGACTACAGGGTGGTAAGTACAAAATCCACATCAATTTGCGTAGAGTGTGAGGAATGAAAATAACAACGTGTGGGCCACCGCTGACATGGTGAGAGATGGATGTTGTTTGAGGTGTGAGACGCAAAGCATCTGTGCATATTGTTGGCACATCAGAGCTGAAACGACGCATCACAATGTCAAGCATTTGTTGCAAGTCTGTGTCATCCACTGCGCTGTTCCAACACTCAGCACTGTTCTGCCATTGCAGGCACACAGTAAAATAATGTGCTTGCAGGCAGATCAATGTTTGTGACTGACATGTGTGAGAGTACATTAACTATCCATAGATTTGTCCATGTGAGCTGTGTGATGGTCAAAAGCTAGTGTCAATAAGCTGGCATCATGATTTGTGTCTTGTTGGCTACACTGCCCTTTGGACATAGTTTCTGCGTGGAAATGTATTTGATGGCGATAAATGGACTAAGCAAAGTGTACATCTCCAGATTGTCATAGACAGATTTTCATAGACAAACAACCCCTATGCAACCTGCAGCTACTCAATTGTAGAAAGTGCATGTAGAACATCATGATGCATGGAGTAATGGTGCCTTGTGGCTGACTGCCTCAACGATTATGGTCATGGAAGCAAGCATAGCAGTCTTGTCAGTCCAAAAACTCAGCTGTCACAGGTCTGGTGTCAATGGCAATCAAAGTTGACACAATCATGTACTGTGTAGTCAACCTGCAATGCCACACTACAGTAATGTCGCGTATGCTGTCATGTAGATGATTGGTATGAGGAATATGACCCATATGATTTCCAGGCTGATACACATACATATTTCTTCACTTGTCTCACAGATGGACGTCCGCCAATCACACAGGGGGACATCGACAGCTTTGAGGACCCACACGCCACTGGTGAGTTTGAACTTAATTGACTAGCATGTTGCAGTGGCATGGATGTCTGGTTCACATGATGTTCATTGCTGAATGACGTATGGGTGTGTATCACAGCTACCTTGCCTACAGTGTGACGATGCAGTGTGGAAGTCAGGTCGGTAAGTGACTCTGGACAAATGCATCTGTCTCACAGTTGTGACTTGCCCATCACCAGCCAGTGACACACATTGAAAGTGAGGTGCTCATCCTCCAGCCAATACGCTCAGTCAACGTGAGTGTCATCAAAGTAGCGTCGTTAATAGGGGCCTAGCATCATGATCTAAGCAGCGTTAAGAAATTCCACGTGTATCAACGCTTACTTGTCAATGAGGTACACTGCCACGCTGTGTTGAGTGTGAATGGGGCGTGCATTGTGGCTTGTGTTTGGCGTAACACGGCAAAACCCATTGCATCAGAGGCTGGCCTGAGTCCCAGGTGTGGAAATCATAGTTTGTAGCACACAAATCTACAACAATCACCTCCCTGTAGTATTCTTGACTAATGAGCAGACATGCTTTTTGCTCCTCATGTATGAATTGTACCCGTGACCTGCTTTGTGCAGCCCACATGGGATTTGAACATTGACATGGTGTGTATGAGCACAGCAGGGTGGCCCTTCCAGCACATACATTTACATACCTCATTCTTACACAATGTATCTCTCATGTGTGCCGCACAAAGCGACACACATGAAAGTCACAAATTGTCATTTCAGGTCAGTTCATATGCCAGAAGTAAGTGCTCTCTACACATGAACAGACCTCCCTGCTCGCAGACAGCCTTGCACTCTGCTGCTAGATTGCCTGTGTTGGCATAGTCGTGATGAACCACACACATGTGTTTGAGGCCACACATGCCTGCACATGGGCAGTGTACCTGTCATGCAGGCATGTGTCACAGGACTGTGAGAGCCATTAATTTTTTTGACTGCTATTTTGTTTTCTTCACTGTGTGACTTCTCATTAGCTGTATTGTGCCTGCCTGGGGTTTGATCTCCTTATACTTGCCTCACTGTTGTTGGTCATCCAAACTTTGCTTCCCTATGTTTAGCCCGGTGTTTCACCCCCTTTCCCGCAGCCGCTTTCACCCGTGAACCCTCCCATGATCGCCCGCTCCCGCCTCCCAGCTACTCTTCCATCCTCCCTCCCCCACATTATGGTGGCACAGCGCCGCTGCACAGCGGTAACGCGCAGCGCATGCCTGAGGCAGGCCCGTCTGCGCCCGTCTGCAACCCGACCGCGGACAGCGCCATGAACCCCGGATCTCTGTGACTGCGCAGATACAACTCCTCCACACTCCAAGCACTCATAGCAGGAGGACACACACTGACTCCCAAAGAACCTCGCCAAACACAACCCATGGAGAGTTCCCGTGCAGACTCTGCCACAGATCTTCCAGCATCGACAATACCAACGCAAACGCCGGAGGACCGCCCGACGCACACGCGGCCGAATGCCTGACTTGCATTATCACCAACGTGTGCTCCCTGCACAGACACGCCGTAGAGGTCATGGCCAACGTCGCCTTCTTCACCGAAAGGTGGAGCAACGCCACCTCCGGCCCCGACATCGCCACTGGCCATCCCCGAGGCTACAAGATCCAGAGAAAGGACCACCCCCACCGGCCAGGAGGAGGACTCGCCATCGCACACAAGAAGCCCCTCTGGCCATCCACATCCAGCACGATTGACCCCCACTCAAACACAGGACACCTCCACTTCCAGATCCAGACCAGCCCCAGGACCACACTGTGCGGCACCCTCTTCAACAGACCACCGGGACCTCGCAACCAGGCCGCAACTACCATCGCCAAGCTCTCCGCACCCCATGCCATCTACTCCACAGACTACATTCTACTCGGGGACCTGAATGTACACCTCGACAACTGCCACGACACCGACGCCAGCACTCCCCTAGACAACCTCGCCAAACTTGGACTGAAAATGCTGGTCAACACGCCCACACACAAAGCTGGATACACCCTCCAGCCAATCTCTGCGGGAGGGACACACATCCGTTTCAGCCACACCACCCAGCCCACCTGGACGGAACACCACTACGTCCATTTCACCTTCAACACCACCACCACACACAAGCCCCCACCGCTCCCACCACGAAAGAACTTGAGCAAGCTTGCAGAGCAACTCCTCAACACCACCCTCCCCCAAGACACCCCCAGCGCCACGACCGACAACAACACCGCTGCCAATGATTTGCACTGCAGGATCTCCAGCTGCGCTGACAAGCTTGAACCCCTACGCCACCCTGCCAAACAACGTCCACTGAAGGCCGCCTGGTTCAACACAGAACCACAAGAAGCCAGAGGCTCCTGTAGAAGACTAGGGAAACCTTGCAAAACAAGTAAAGCACGGACAGTCGGATCAACCACAGGAGCGTCCTGAAGAAATACCACCAGCGCATAATGGACACCAAACTGACCTTCTTAACAGACGAAAGCCTGCCCAACACGAACAATGCCAAGGAAGTGATCCAACGCCATACATCAGTTTGCAAAAGCCCAAGGATCCTGCTCAGACCCACGCTATTCAACATCTACATGTCCAACCTCACCGCCATCGTCAGACAGCATGGGCTCAGCATTGTATCCTACGCAGACGACCCCCAGCTCATCCTCTCACTCATTAAGGAGCCCGAAGACACCAAACTCTGTTTCCAGGAAGGAATGGGGAATGTAGCAGCCTGGATGTAAGACAGCTGTTTGAAACTCAACTCTGAGAAGAGCAAGGTCCTCATCCTTGGAACCTGCACCTCCGCCGCGACAACGCCTGGTGGCCCCCCGCCCTCGGAAACCCACCCGCCCCTACTGACCACGCACCACACCTCAGCATCATCCTCCACTCCTCCCTCTCCATGAACCGCAAGATCTACGCTGTTGCCTCCACCAGCTTCAACTGCCTACGCATCCTCCTAAAGCACTTCAAATGGAACCCCCCCGACTGCGGAAGGACCGTCACCCATGCACTCATAACCAGCAGTCTCGCCGACGGCAAAGCACTATTCGCTTGGAACAGCTGAACCCTTCAACACAAGCTACAGAGCGTCCTGACACCGCAGCCAGACTCGTCCTCGGGACACCGCATCACAAGCACAGTAAGCAACACCTACAAGACCTCCACTGGATCCCAGGCGAGAAGCGGGTCACCTTCAAACTCCTCACCCAAACCTACAAACCACTCAACAATATTGGACCCACATACCACAACAAGAGAGTATCCTTCCACATACCCAAGTGGAACCTCGGCTACGCCAACCTCGCCCTGGCAGGGGTACTCCGCATCCACAGAAACAGAACAGGAGGGTGGGTATTATCCTACACCACGGCCAAGACCTGGAACATTCTCCCAGTGAACATCATACGCTCCACAACCCTGCACATGTTCAGGACGGACCTCAAGACCTGGATCTTCAACTGATCTGGTGCTGATCCCCCCCACCCCAGGGCCTTGGGACCCTCACGGGTAGGTAGTGCGCTTAATGAACCCCAGATTGATCAAGGCTGAGGATGAGGATGGTGCTACACACAGGGGGATGATGCTTACCTACTCAATATGCTTGTACATGTCACACTCTGCCCGTGTATGTAATGGCACAATCATTGGGCACGGTCAGGCTAATTTGTGAGTGACAGTGCATGTACCATGTCATGAGCACTGTAATGTCAGTCTCCCCAGCATGTATTCACTGATCCATGCTTCTACATGCCATTGTCCAGGTCACTTGCTGACTTCATATGGTTACGCTGTGGTGTAGGCTAGCCTGTTAAGTTGATCTTGTATTGCACAAGTGCATAAACAAGAATGTAAATGTGTACCAGACTCTTATTTGGCTTTGTGTATGTTTTACAGACAACATGACGCCAGGCCAGATCCATGCCTTTGAGGTGCGTAAGGAGCGTTACCGGCATGTGAAGAAGGTGGCAAAGGGGTACCGCAACATGTCCAGGCGGTCCTGACGAACATCGAAAGGGCACGTGGAAGTCGGTACCAGAGCATGCCACGGATGCCACACAGCCCCCCCCCGGACCATCAGGCGTCAGTGGTGTATCCCATTCACAACAGGTGGCACCTCCCCCTATCGCACCACCCACAACCCAAGGCACTGTCACATCGGTAAATGGGGATCAGGTGGTCCATTTCACCTTGCGGGACCAGAGGACACTGCAGGACAATGTGGTTTCGCTGGCAGCAATACAGCAGCAAATCTCAGATGTGAACAGACGGGTCATGGACATTCACCAACACCTGGGACTGCCATGATGGGTGGACCTGCTGGACACCATCCCCCTCTCCTCCCTCCCCCCCATGTTCGCTACCTCGTTCATGTAGTGTTAGGTTAGTAAATTATGTGTTAGGTAGTGTAGTTTTAGTGTAGAATTTAGTTAGTGTTAGCTATTTAGGTAGGTATTAGATTTTAATTGTTCATCCATATTTGGGGATAAGTTTCCTTTTCCTTTGGGTGGGGGGTTGATGTTTTTACTGTTCATAAAAAAATATTAAAAACAAAAACCAAAAAAATATATCTTTGTGTAGGTTACATGTGTAGTTAGTTTATGTATAGCTTAGATGTCTTAGTCCCGTCTTGTGATGTGCCTTAAGGGTGGGAGGGAGGTTGATGTCTAGGATGTGTTGTTGCGTGTTTAGGATTAGTTAGGGTAGATAGTTTAGGGAAGTTAGATTTCATTAGTTAGATTAGATGTAAGTAGTGTTTTTTAGTGATAAGTGTAGGTTTAGATCACATGGTTATTTATACTGTTAAAATAAATATTTTGATACTTTTGATATCTGCTTGCACTTATGTCAGGGATGAGGTTGTGGAGTGTGGCGCATGCCATTGTATGGAACTTTTGCCATGACTGGACTATCCATTCAAATTGCTAAGTATGCTCATGACATGTAAGCTGGCAGAATGGATTGTGTCCGGATACCTTAGATGTGAGCACACTGAGCTTGCATGGATGACAGGGAGTAAAATTGGGTTCACTTCCTAATATAGGGACAGTCGTCTGTTACGTTCAGCATCTACTGTGTGACTCACGGATTTGGACTGCACATGTAGCCCATTTTGCACTTCACCAAATAAGATGCCATGGCAAGTGAAAACAGTGAGCTACTGTTATCCATCATGGAGATGGAAGGATGCGCATGGTTCAAGAGATTTCATCACACACCCGCATGTCAGATGCTCCTGGCACAGAGTCCATCTACATAGCACAGACATAGCCACACTTGCTGCGTGGTGCCAGTGTGGCAGCTTCCTTTGCAAGATATGTTCCAATACATGTCCGGTCACTCTCAGGTCCATCCATGATTTTTAAGTACTCTGTGTGCATTGTGTACAGGACATGGCACAGCAGTATCCTGAATCACAAAAGTATTCTGATAGTAAGTGTTGACTTCACAATTGACGTTACTCACAAGGTGATTGTGGGAGTAGTGTATTTTGCTCCACAGAGTTTACATCTCCTACATGGCTTAAGTGACTCACTAGACTAGTCAGGTTTAGACTTCTCCAGTATGACGTTTGGGTGGCGGCACACTGTTCAGATGCACACAAGGGGGAAATGTTGCATAGCTCCCTGTAGTGCCAGTGTAATGGAGACCTGTTCCAGCTGTTACTTCTGCCATTGACTCATGCTGATGCCTCCCTTGAAATGTTGTCAGTGCATCTGACTGTATGCTGAGTGCAGTGCCACATACATCCCTACACACATTGCCCGATACGCTCACAGTGCTCACAGCATGAGAGGGGTAATATTTGGGGTTACATTGTTTGGCAACAGGGACGGGCAGACTGACGGCTTGCACATCGGTGTGGGCCCCTATGTGCCACTCTACTTCATTGATGCAGACATTGTGGTTCCGTATGTGTATGGTGGACATGTGCCCTTCCGTGTCTTCATCAATGTGGATATGCTCTCCTGACTCTTGGAATGTGACGTGCAATGTGCACCATCCCAACAGGGTTTGTCCACCACATCGTGTGTGAGTGGATGTGACATGACATATCAGTTTACAAGTGTTGAGGAGGACACAACCCGTGGCCAGCAACGGACTTGGACATTTACAGATACATGACTTTACCAGATGGGAATTTGGGCTCGGTTGGTATGTTGCTATATCGTTGTATTAGTGCAATGGGGGCACCGCCAGTTCACACATACAGCCCCATCTCACTGCATTTCTGTATCAGGTTAAACATGTACATTGCTCGTATTTCCCTTGGTGTACCTTCTGGGTGAATCAGTGTCCAAACACTTTTTACATACTTCGATACTTGATTGTTCAAGAACCACACACATATGTGAGTAAATCCTTTTTATTTACATTCAGGGGATGAATACTGGACCAGTGCTTGGCCATACATGCCCACATTGCATGGATGCCCGTTGGAGGGCCAGACAGAGTCATTTGATGGTAACAGGTCCAAGGGAAGAGGCATTGTTCAGTCCACAGGCTGATTGCAGTGGCATTGGCAAGGAAAAGAGTGATATGGCAGTCCATGTGGGGGTCCAAGGTGATTTCCGGGGGACAGTGCAAGATGTTTAGCCGTGGCATGATACTGAGCACGGCACCAAGGAGGAAACTGGCCTTTTGGCACAGATGGATGCTACCGCCTTCTCAGTAGCAAAAATGCACTATCATCCTCATCTCCATCATCTGATGTGTCATGTGCCTCACATGTGGGTGGTGGTATTGTGGGTGCAGCACTGTGAGGCACTGACACATCAGGTGGTGGAGCTGAGGATGTGGAGGCAGCAGCAGCAGGCATCTGCGCCAAACCTTGTGGCAGCAATGAGGCGATGAGCTGGTGCAGGGCATGATAGATCCCAGCAACCTCACGCATGTGGGTAGCCCTGGCAGCCATGTCTTGGGCCTGCATCCGCTCCATGCTCTCCATTATCCGACGGATGTTGGCCAGATCCTGGCTGACACTACTGGAGCCACTCTGAGCAGACAGTGATTGGTGTCTCTGAATCATGACTCCAGCAATGTCAGCCATGGACCGTTGGAGGGCATTGAAGGGGCTGTGGGTGTCCGCGATCTTCTGCATGTGGTCCCTGATGAGACTGAGACACCCACGTATAGCCTCAAGTTTGTCCGCCAGGTGCTCAAACCCCACCGCACCTGTTCCGCCACCTCCCGCTGGAGCTCTACAACACGGCATTGGAAGGCCAGGTTTGTGGCCTCGGGGTCCTGGGAGGTAGCTGTGGCGGGAGGTGCCTGCTGCTGGCTGGTTTGTGCAGGGGGTGGGGTTGGCGCAATGCTGCTGGGTTGCCCTGCTCCTGGAGGTAAGGTGTTGATGCAGTCTAGCAGACGTTGCAGGGCTTCCTCATCGATGGTGTGGTAACCATCCCCGTCATCAGTGAAGGTTTGGCCAGGCTGCTGTCCAGGAGGTGCTGTCTCTCCCTCTGAAATGTGATAGGGGAGATACAGTTTAGCAGTGTTTGTCATGTACAATTGTGCTTTGGATGATTAGGCTAGCAGACAGCAGGACAGTGTCAATTCATACTGTTTTTGAGGAGATGCCTATTTGTTGCAGGATGGTTATGATATTGATGACGTTGCGTATGTGAAGTCGTAGTAGTACATTATGAGCTCACAGGGCCATATTATCAAGAACGGTGCAAACATTATCGCCGCTTTAGCAGCAGTTTCCTGCCGCTAAAGCGGCGATAAGGGGCTTGATAATATGTGCTATGGAATTCCAATAGCAGCCCAGGTTAGATGTCCTGCACATCTAACCTGGGCTTCTATTGGAATTCTATAGCGCATATTATCAAGCCCCTTATCGCCGCTTTATCGGCAGTTTCCTGCCGCTAATGCGACGATAATTTTATCGCCGTTCTTGCTAATATGGCCCCAGGTTCTGGTGTGAACCTGGCCTGCTATTGGAATTCTATGGGTTATATTCTCAAGCCCCTTAGCGCCGCTTTAGCTGCAGTTTCCTGCCGCTGAAGCGATGATGATGTTAGCGTCATTCTTGATCTTATGGCCCTGTGTGTGGTGTAATGTGTTGTTTGAGGATGGTGATATGTCCCTATGCCACCATGGACAGGGGTATCCAGGACATGTTCCACAGTACATGTGGGTATGCACTTCAATTCATTTCATTGTACATGGGTGCCACTGGGCCCATCCACCCCCTTCCCCCTGTCCCTGGTTGATGCTCACCCTGGTGTTGTTGTGTCTCTTCACATTCAGCACTGTCCTGGCCCGCAACTCCAACAACAGTCTCCTCACTGATGACTCGGGACACCTGCTCCTCCAGCTCATCCAGCTCCTCCTGTGGAGCTGGACTGCCACCTCCAGTCTCCCTCGCTGCTTTAAGGTTGGCTCCTAGTTTCTTCTTGGTTTTGCTCTTTGCATCATGCCAGCGCTTCTTGCACTCATCCACTGTCCTCCTCCTCTCTCCAACGGCATTCACCTTGGCCACAATGTCCTGCCATATATCTTTTTTCCTTGCCAATGTCACTGTGGAGCTGACAAACAGTTCTTGTTGGTGTTGTGTCACCTCCGCAACCAGGACCTGGTTTTCCAGTGGGCTGAACTTAGGATTCCTCTTCCTCTTGGCCTTCACATGGGTCTCTGCCTGGTCCTCCTGGGTATTTGGGGGGTTGTTTCTGGCCTCTGCACTGCTCCCAGCTTCTTCTTCCATTGCTCCTCTGGTATTTTCCATTTTTTGTTTTGTTTTTGTTTTTTTCCTGCTTGGCGGGCCTTTTATTGTGCATTTTTCCCGCTGAACGCGTTAAATGCAAGCCTGGTGCCGATTAGCGTGCGGATTCTATCGCTGATTGCCCCATCGCGACTTTTTTCACGTTAGCGTGCGTTTTGTTATCGCCGTCACGCTGAATCTATCGCCGTCCCTTTCCTCCGGAAAAGGTAGCTATCGCCTGTTAGCGACGTGTTGCTAATACGCCGCTAATGCGGCGAGAGATTCTGGCGATCGGCGGCGATAAGAAAATTTATGCTAAATGGGGTTGGCGATAATTATGGCCTCTTCTTGCTAATATGCCCCAATATTATTTTAAAAAATGATGGATAGAATGCTTGAACTAATCCTAGCCACTGATAATTATTCTGGGCGCATCCCAATCCATCATTATTTTGCGCACCATGCCACCTCAGTTTGGACCCAGCTGTTAGTCACTGACATGACTAACAGCGTTCAGGCTGCTAGCTGTTTCTTGTCAAGGGCTCTCAATAGCTCCTCATTTAGCTCAATAAGCAAACATACTGTGTCTCTGCCTGGCCAATAGCCTGGATTGTCCGTTTATTAGGACAGGTGATTCTTTACTCTTGCTGACACTGTCTGGTTATCTTCCTTTCCTATACTTTTGGCACAATCGAGAGATGTCAGATCCATTGAGAGCTTACGAGACCATACAGGCTTTTTAGGTGGGATGATCCACACCTTTCTAACTGGGATGGACCTCACCAAGGTGAAGTGATGAGTTAATTATACTTATTGAAACTGGATTGAGCGAGAGAATGGTAATCTGGTTCTTGAGTAGCTGGCTGTGCATAGATACGTAGGAGCTTGCTAGGATTTGATATCCTTACTGTTTTGGTAATTGCCTTCACTGATGTCCCTGGAAATACCTGCACAGAGAAAGAAGGCAGAGTTACTTTGAAGCAGGTGCCAGAGGTTGGTTTGTGATTTGTTTGCTTGATCAGTTCCAGTTTGTTTGATTGAGAGAAGCACCTCTGCCATTTTTTCTGAAGGAAGATCATGTCTTTCACTTGTTTGATAATTTATATCTCTTTAATGAACTAATATAATTTGATGGTTTAGAGGACAGTCTTTATCAGAAACAAGATACCCTTTTCGTGTATTCAACATCTCTCCAGGCTAGCTTTCTGATAATAACATTTCACTGTTTTGCTTTCAAATGTGATGGTTTGTGTTTAAGCATGGCAATCACAACCACAGTTCTTGCAAGTTCTTCTTGGTAGTTATTCGGCACGTCCATTGGCTGTAGTGTAGGTTCCAGGTTGTAAAAGGCATTCTCAAATGTGAGGTGGAAAGCTTCACATGCTGTCTGGTGTGTACACGTAGGTTTTTAACCAAGGTTTATGTATTGGCAAGTAATTAGGGAGCACTCCAATCAGAATTGAGGCATATTAGCCATTACTTCCAGCTCCATCCTGGTGTGGAATAGCCATGATAGGCTATTCAGGCTGGCGGAAGCTACTGTGAAGAGTTTCTGGCGTAAAACAATGCATGGTCGAACACGTCAGCCAGAATATGTTGGCAAAGCACATTAAGCAAGATGGAACTGTGAGTTCCTTGTTCACTTCTGCATGGTTGGGAAGTGCTGGAAAAAGTCCAAAAGATTTGCTCCGGCTGATGGGTGAATTTGAATAGGGACAGCTTTTACTAACCGGAACCTGGTACGTGCATCACAAGATTAGTGGGTTGATGGAGTGCAACAACCAGACCAGGGAGCCACAGAAGCTATGAATAATAGGTGCACACAGTGGGGGACAGCATTCTGGTGGAACACTGATTCAGCTGTACAGGGCATAGTAGTCATCAGGGGTGCAGATGAATGAGGTGTGCATAGGTCCAGAAAGACAGAGATATATTACTTGCCTTTTAAAATCATCATAATGCAACTCTGATGATGTTTCTTCACAGGGATAGAAGCGGGTGACAAATGTCTACTCATTCTTTATGTGATAGATGAGCTATGGTGGGGTCATTCATGCCATTAAGCGTACAACCTTAGGAGATGGCAATTGATAGGTTCCTTGTATTTCCTCCCTTGGGAAGGTGATCAGTTTTGGTTGTTCAGCTGCGCGTGTTCCGCACCAATGTTCCATAATATTAGAGCAGGCTTATAGACAATAATGTCTTTGGGGACGTAAGAAATGTCACCTCAGCGGTGGAGAGTGTTTAGAGCACCACCCAGGATGCCCTTTAGATGAGGGAAACGTGGGTGCCATGGGCCCTTCTGCACACGCCCCAGGGTGAGTAGCAGTTACAAGATACAGAATACCAGAGAGTGGGGATCCCGGCCCCCTTTCTAAAGGAAAGGATGGTCGGTAGTATCTGTATGGGAACACTGTGAAAGTTGGGTGCAGTGAATGAATGCTTTCACACCTATGTGGTCCTCCAGGGCACTGCACAAGGGCTTACCAAAAGCTACAGGGCCTTGCAGCCCACCCACAGCTTACCATTGGTTGGCTTCATTGATAGTCTCATTTGCTTCCTTCTTATTCAGTTGCTTTCCTTGTCCAAGCTCGTTCATATTGCGGCTGTGCATTTCCTGGAGCACAGCATCTTTATGATTGGTTCGATTTTATCCTTCCACTGCTCAATTTTAAGGACCTACTTTTTAGGTCTTTCTTTGCAACCAAAGATAATATGAAAGCGAATGTGCCACATAGAATAAAAAGGTCTAACTTGACAATCTCTGATGTCCAAGATTTACATGTTCTATTATCTTTGAATGAGAATGTTGATTTTGATATTGATGATGTTTATAGTGAAATGGATGTGCAAATAGATTATAACTCTGAAAGTGGTCTTGCTCCATCCTCCAAATTTGTACCCCAGGGAAGTCAGTTTTCGGGCATTGATTTGTTTGTGAAAAAGACTAATGAGGAACTGAACAAATTGGGCGATCATGAATTGATGGGTAATTGTAACACCAAAAGATGCCTAGAACATCCCAACAACCTAATGGTTGAGAAACGACTAGCAGTGAGAGAGTTAGGCAATGATGCCTTCATAGTCATACCTGAAGCTGACAAGGGGGTAACATTTTAATCTTACGGAGGGTGGATTATGATAATGAAATCAAAAGACAACTGAGTGATGAGGATTGTTACAATGTCCCAGAATCCTATTAGTGAAGCCCAATCTAGAATCTTTGATAAATTATATACATGGAAGGAGATTGGACTCTTGGACGAAGAAGAATATAGGTATCTGAAAGTGACAGACCCCGATACCCTTTCATTTATATACTGCCATAAAATCATAAGTCTAGGTGTTCACCTCCTGGTAGACAAATTATTTCAGGGACTTTGAGCTTAACTGATCACCTGTCTGAATAAGTTGATGTGTACTTGAAACCATTAGTGGTTAATCTACCCTTATACATCAGGGACACTATAGATGTATTTAACTAATTGGATGACGTAGACTGGGATCAAAGTATGATGTTTGTTTCACCAGATGTAGTGGGATTGTATACATGCATACAGAATGAGTTTGGACTCAGGGCTTTGGACTGTTTTCTTTCTAGTAGAAGTGCAAGTTTGAGGGAACACTTTTCGATGCACGTTGAAATGACGAAACTGATATTGACGAATAACTATTTTCTGTTTGGAAATGACTGGTACCATCATGTGCAGGGAACTGCGATGGGGTTCAGGTTTGCTCCCTCTTATGGCAATCCATTTGGGTTGGTTTGAAAGTGTGCATGCCTGGGCCCCAACAGTGAGTAAGGAGATGGACTCAATATTTTTCTGGGGTCGTTGTATAGACGAGATCCTGATCATATGGACTGGTACCAGAGTAAGTTTAGACATGTATGTGAACAACCTGAATGACAATGAGTACAATGTTCAATTTACTATGAGTTGTGATCCAAAGAGGATGAGCTTTTTGGAAGTTGAACTATACATAGAGAACGGAGCAATTCAGAGTAAATTATTACGGAAAGCTACTGCCACTAATAATATTATTAGAGCAGATAGCACTCTCCCTCGCTCGGTCATCAAAGGAATACCGTTTGGTGGGATGACGAGATTACACAGGAACTGCAGCCAAGATGGGGATTTCAAAGAGGGAGTGAGTGACTTGAAGAGTGGATTGTCTATGTGGGTATGGAAAAGATTTATTGGAACAAGCAGAAAAGAGAATCCTTGGAACTGATAGATCTAACACTCTGATACCCAAGAACAGGAGAAAGGGAGACAAAAGCAGATTAGCCCTGGTCACTACTTATAACAGAAACCATGACAAAAGGTATAGAATTTTACATAAGAACTGGTCTTTACTCACTGTTGTACCGAGTTTGACAGGAAACATAACGGATAAACTGATTATCACTTATCGGAGAAACTATACAGTAAGGGTTAGAGTTACTCAAAATTTCCTCGAACCCACTTGGGAGATAAGTGGTAACTGGCTACGGGGGCTACCAAATGGTGTTCACACCTGTGGTGATTGCGGTATCTGTCCGAATGGATTGAACAGGACATGTGAATTTTGCTGCAACACTAGGAGGAAGCACTATATTCAACAGTTCATTAATTGTAATATTCAGCTGGTGATGTATGTGATTGTATGCAATTGCTTTAAAATATATGTGGGCAGCACTAAGAGAGCATTAAAAATAGGCCTGGGCGGTAAATTCTGTTCTGCTTGCGGAATTTGCGAAATTTGGGCAATTCCGCGTTCCGCGGAGAACGCGAAATTGCCGAAAATTCCGCGATCCGCGGCGTAGCGGAATTTTTTCCTTGTTCGCGCTTTCAAAATGCGTGTTCGCGCGAGCGGTAGCGACTTACCGGGATCCCTGCGTTCGCCGACGAGTTTTCCTATCCATTCGCGCTATCCCGCGAGAGTGTGCGATCGCGAACACGTCATTCGGATGCGCCATCGGACATCTGCGTTTGCGAACAGGAAACACGCATCGCGAGCGGGCGGGACAAGTGAAACAAGATGGCCGCGCCAATTGGCGACGGCATGAGCAAGTTCGCGAGATATTTCCCCCCGAGCACGCAAACAGCGTCCCCGAACAGGAAAAACGCACCGCGAACGGGCGGAACAAGCAATTCCGCGTGCTCGCGGAATTCTGCGTGCTCGCGGAGATTTTTTACCGTTCCGCGGAATTTTGCGTAACGCGACTACGCAAATTCCGCCCACCCTTAATTAAAAAACAGGATACATGAATATAGGAGGGCAGTAAGATAGCAAGATACTAAATCCCCACTGGCAGAACACATCAATGAATGACACCCTACAGTGACAGAATTTAAATTCCATGGGATACAAAGAAGAGAAAAGGATACCGGGGGGGGGGGGAGTGATTTAGTCTTGACACTCCGACAAACAGAAGCAAAATGGATTTATAAGCTAAGGGCGGTGGAGATGGGCCTGAATGTCGAAAATGAGATGCATTACTTTCTGTAGGTCCTCTTTGGTCTTGAATTATATTGGTATTGACGTGTTAACATATGTGATCAGTGCAAATATTGGGCAATGGGTATGACTGGATTCTTCATACATTCTAAGTACTGTTGAGGTCGGGAGGACTAGAGGAAATAGAAGAAGAGGCCAGAATATGAGATTCTGTCATCACTTAGTTATTATAAACATTTTACCCTATTGAGTTTTGATTGGAACTGTACTCTCATAAATTAATGTAGTTAATTGACATACTGGGAAAGAATAGGCGGTGACTGCGAAAAACCTACATGGGTACTCAACTTCTTATTTTTCTATGAATGGGTTATCCAATCAATATGTGACCTTAGCGGTATCCGCACAGTGTGTGAACATTTTGCCTCTTTGACTGTATTTCTGGATTTTCATGAGACTGAGAAGTAGGGTAGTGTTATGGAGTGTAAGCATCTTTCCACAGATGGAAACAAATGTCCCCAGTTGGTATTGGTAAACTGGCACGGGAACGACAGCGCAAACGGGGAATTCCTTCTCATTGGAGAGTTTCTCCACAGATGAGGATACTTATCTGGCTGTTTCCTTTGTGGTCGGGCATTAGTGGTAACAGGCCCGATAGAGATCTCTAATATGCTTGTTGAGTGGCACCTTCTCTGGGTCTTCTCACTATGTGATGACTGTGTGGGACAAAATTATTATGAGCCTAGTAGTAGGGCAGCGTTGTTGACAATAAGCACATTTTCTACAGTTGAAAGCGAGTTCCCTGGTTTATTTTGGGAAACAGGCATGGGAGCAACAGCACAAACTTGGACACAAAATTATTATGGACTTAGTAGGTTGATAATGTCATTAACTATAAATTAAAAATACCACCGCTATAAGTGTCTGTCCCCGGTTTACAAGCAGGAACCGGTACTGGCAATGACAGTGCGAACATGGTAGGTCTTTTTTATTGGTTGTCAGACTTATCAATCAGGACACATTTTTGGCAATTTACTCTTTAGACTGGCTTAAAGGGATGACAAGCGCAAGTAACAGTTCGAGCATGTTGCTCTTCTGATTAGTTGATTTTTCATCCAATCATGACGTGAGGTTGACAGTTTCTTTTCTGGTGAGCCTCGGATTGAAACAGGCATGGGAACAACAGCACTAACGTAGGAACACATTCTCATTCGACATCTTGCCTAACAATGACTATGTGCGTCTGGATGTTCCCTTTCTGGTCAGGTTTTAGTGGTTATAGGCCTGATAGACAATTCTTTATATGCTTGTTGAGTAATGTTTCCTTGGGACTGTTCACCGTGTGATTATTTTTTTAGATAAAATTATTATGAACATAGTAGCTTGGTAATGTCATTAACTAAAGGTAAAAATTCCACTGCTACAAACATAGATATCCGGTTTCCCAGGGCAAACTGGTTTGGAAACGACAGCACAAATGTGGAAGGTCTCTTGCATTGGTTGTCAGACTCACCAATCAGGACACACTTTTGGTAATTTACACTTTAGACGGACTTGAAGGGATGATAAGCGCGAATAACAGTTTGAGCGTGTGGCTCTTCCGATTCGATGATGTGAGGCTCACAGTTTCCCCTCTGGTAAGTCTGGATTAAAACGCTCTCCCCCTTCTCTCTTTCTTGACTGTACTTTTATTTGAACACATTGGTGCCTATCTATTGGAGGTTGGTTTCATCCAGTCGGAACACAGAGATCCGTGGTTTCCTCTCTGGTCAGATACGAGTTATTAGTCTACCGCTTGATGACTATGAGTAGATGGCTGATTGGGCCATTTGAATTTTGGGTTAAAATGATTGGACAGTCTTCTACATAAATAGGGGATGGGAATGTTCAACAGTACACAAGAAGGCTTTGCGTGGAAGTTATTTCACGGCCATCTTTGCAATATGCACAGGTCAGTAGATAATGATTCTGGGAATGGTGCACTGGTTGATTTTTCTTTATCTCATGGACAAAGGGAATGTTAGTGGAAAGGCGGGTCCTTTCTCCTTGTTTCATTCACTTCCTACTTTATACTTATGATTTTTAGGAGTTTTTAGTTATATAATTCATTGGTCTTTCACGAAAATGCTAGGCATTCTTATACACAGTTGTTGGCTGTATACTAGCATTAAAATTAGAAGCAAGGATTTGATAGTAGTTCTTGTCATTATTCTGCTTTTGTAGGACCTACTGAAGAGCAGGAAACTTGACCACATATTGATACATATTATTAATGTAATTCTTCAGATTAACTGAGAAAAAGTGAGTGGGAGGTCATGATCTATTTTTTTCTTACTTTTCTTATGATGTTTTATGGGCATTTGCATTTAATATGAAGTTTTCATAAAGGAAGTAAATACGTTTACAATGGGAACTGCTAACCTTATGATGTTGTAGGTTATTTATGAATCGCAGTAAGGAGAATGATACTTAACAGCGATGTTTTCAACATGATACGAGCTAACATGATCTTTTTAACAATAAATTAGAAATGTGGGATGTCCTCTGGGTCTCTTTTATTATGTGACTAAAATCTGGTGTATAATATCATCTATGAATGTGAGGGTACTCTGTGCTTTATATGCTCAAGATATGAACTTGATATACACTGGCTATTATGAGCAACAATTAAATAGTATGAACTTAACATCACTAGGAATTTATGATCTGTGTTAGATTAAAAATGTCAGGTATAATGCATTAGAGGATGCTATATATATTTGTATTTGCTTTTGTTAGGTGCAGGGGCCATGATTTGTTTTATATACATTCGGAATATTAATGCGATGGATCATATGTCATGTCTTATTAATGTGTGTGCGCTTTTCAGTCATTTACATATACATATATATGTGTGTATGTGTATGTGTATGTATATGTGTGTATATATATATATATATATATATGCTGCATAGTTGTTGCGCTTAGCGGTTCCCTTCCCACGGCGTCGGTGCCTGCTGGACGGCGGCAACAGCCGTAGATAAATTCGAATGGAGTCCTTTATTTCGCCCCAATAGCAAAATAATACAGGAAGCGGCACACCAGGAGACTGCACAAATAATTTATTGTGCACCAAAGTTAAGGACAACGCGTTTCGGCGTTTAGCCTTTATCAAGTTACTTCCTGTACATCTAATTCCTTTAGAAATACGTTTCAGAAATCATAGGCATGAAAACATACTTCGCATATTGCGAGTATTTCTCAATTTGACGATACATACGAAAAAATACAAAAATACAAAAATAACATTTTGAGATACTTTGGCATTTTCAAAATGCGATGTCATGCCTTTACATTTCATTGCTGTGAAGATCAAGATATGTACGTTTTAATGCTGTTGCATAGCTAACTATTCTTGGGTAATGTTCGTTCTTTGGTACAATAAAGTTGCCATTGTTCACATCACACAATTTGCGGACTACCATCCCAGAATGCTTCTGACAGAACTCATGTATTGCGTACAAGTTGTAATCGTCTTCATACGATAAATCTTTGCCAAGACAATTTGCGGCTAAACAGTGACCTTCTATGCAGCAACCAACATAATAACCTACCAACAATTACTTCCGAATACTGCATATCAATTCAGTTGCATAAATTCACAATTCATTATTAAGATAATCATGTTATGTACATTTATATGCCACTGAGTAAAGATCATTCATAGATAATGTTGGTTTTAAATATAGCATTATATAAAGGTCACTGTTAAACGCATTCGCATTCTGGGAACATCAGTTCAAAACCCATATATTTAGTCACAACAATGATCTTATTCAAAGAATAACATCTAACAGAAACCAATCAGGATAAGACTGTGCCATCTCAGTGCAATAGCCAACACGTAATTTGACTATTGTGGTTAAACACACAATATTTAGCACATCAGCGCTTTCAAATCTATTAATCAACCAACATAGTGGATCCACCATATTGTTACCAGGGATCTTTTAAAGAATTACGTGATCTAATCTTTACTCATGGGGCGCAGCACCCAATGGTGTGCAATCTGAATAAATGACCTTATTGGGGGTAACTGTACAATCTCATGACAAATGCTATATTGCTCGATGTTATCCCAGGTTATTGCATAACCATATGACCCCTTTATGTAATCATTATTTATGTGCGTTAATACGAAAAACATGGCGGCCTTTTAACCGAGGGCAGTCTAATCTATGGAATTTCATCCTAAAGACATAACCTTTTCAAATCCTATATATTCTAAAACTCCTATATTTGCATATTTTCATCAGGAATAGAACTTAACATGGTGCAAAGTGAATGAGATTAAAGTGAATAATAGTTCCCTAACACAAGTGATGACGTGACTGGAATCCGATTGGGACAGAGCGCTGTCTAGGGATAACCCTGCCATTATGGGAACCCCTATGGTAAGCCCTACCTCTAGGTTATTATTACCATTTTTATCTGGTTTTAGTGGGGGATATTGCTGGTTTTTGAGTCCTGGGATTTTATCTTAAACTTTTAATATTGGTTAATACTGAATGCAATTGGAAGAATTTGAAAAAGTGATATTATTGAGTATATGGTTGTTTGACCTATTGACTGCATTAAGAATTGTAAATCATATGCACCTTTAAAAATCTTGACTGCTGCTATTATACACACTATATACATATATATATATCCATATTGAGGATGTATGTATTCATTTTAAGTTTACTTGTGAACTGATTGGTTGATGGTTTTAATCGGTGATATCTCGTTTTTGCTAGGTTTTATCTGAGAATTCTCGGTTTTACTTGGTTTTGCGGGATTTTTTGCTGGTTTTATGCATCGACAAATTGGTTTTACATTTAATTTACCTGGAATTTTATTTATTTATTTATTACATATTTTTCATCTTTTAATTTGGTTCAAATCCGGTCCTAGATAACTGACAACTAGATTGTTGTTGATTTATTAATATTTGTATAACAATAATGAGATAACATACAAAACAATTATTGTATTTCTTTTTATTAGATGTAACAAATGGGATTAACTGGAGATTGGAAATGGACCAAACTAGATTATGGAAAAGAATAGGAGATTCTAGCTAAGAAATGACACTGGAGACGTCTGCATAAGAATGCTGCATCATATTTAATTGTATATATTTATTTATGTATTTTGCACTAAGCACTTTTGCACTTTTTAGCACATTTTGCACATTGCCGTTATTCAATTTAGTGAATGATTAGACTAATATTATGATTATTATATACAATAATGTATGAGGCCAGAATTAAGGTACCTGCAGTTTAGAACTAAGACTTTTTAAATTTTAGCACTATGCTATTAATTGGGTTTAAAGAATTAGTTTCAATTAAATTACAGATGTTTAGCCCTTGATTAAAATATATGACATTAATTAGAAGCACTAAGCTTATATAAGAAAATGTTCATGGGATAAAAAAGTAAACGTTTGGTAATTAAGTGAGTGTTATCATGTACGCACAGCTGCCTCTTTTAAATGCTTAAACTTAGTCTATTAACTGATTGGACGAAATGCAGCATGTGCCTTTTAAGCTTTTTCTATATATACTCACTGATAGGTCCAGCGCGTCATGTGATCAAGACTGCCGTTGGGCAGTCGAAACGCGTCATGCTGGGCACTCGCTTTAAGAACTATGCACTGACACTTTGTTCAATCTGCACTGAAATAAAGGAAAACTTTTCACCGCATTTGTGGTCCGTACCTGCTTTTTCGACCAGGATTGTGATCGTTCCAGGACTGTGGCTGTCTTATATATATATATATATATATATATATATATATATATATATATATATATATATATATATATATACACTGAAAAAACCATAGGTTTCAGGCACGTTATAGTTAGAAATTAGCATTTAAAAAACCTTTGAAATTTACTGAAAAAACCATAGGTTTCAGACACGTTATAGTTAGAAATGAGCATTTAAAAACCTTTGAAATTCACTGAAAAAACCATAGGTTTTAGGGACAGTTATAGTTAGTTGGACATTGCACTCGTACAAAACCCGTGAAATTCCCCTGTTATAGTTAGTTCAGCTAACTATAACTCGCGCTCCGCAATGCACTGCTGATGACGTCACATATTACATCACTCATGACATGGTCAGTGACATCACTGATGACATCACTGATGACATCTCAAATGACATCACTGATGACATCACTGATGACATCATCCAGTGACTGTGTGTTTCTGTAAAGTTTAAATATGTTTAATATATATAGGGAAAGGCGTATTAAAGAATGAGTGGGTGTATAAGTGTCTGAATGGATGATTTAGTACGTGAGTGACTGACTCTACAAGTGAGTGATTAAACGTATCTTACTGAATGCATGGGTTAGTGACTAAACTGTGTGAATGTCTGTATCCGTCTGTTTGTTGGTGTGTAAGTGGATGCATGGATTTGCGAATAGCTACATGAGTGTCTATATGGGTTATTGATTGGTTCTCTGAGTATCTGTATGGCTGCCTGAGTGTTTGTGTGGGTGGGGTGTGTGTGACTCTATACATAGATGTGTGAGTGGGTGATTCACTGGGTGCATGATTTCAAGAGTGCATCTGTGATGGACTGCTTGGGTGGGTGAGTGTGTGTATGGGTGTGTTAGTGAGTGAATGTATATCTCAGTGGTACATGTGCGAGTAACTACATATGTAAAAGGCAGTATATATGTGTGTGTTAGAGTATTTAAATGGCTATAAGTGAGAGTGTGTTATTGTGAGAGTGGCTGTATGGATGCGTGTGTGCTTGTATCAGTTATTGTATAAGAGCGTAAGAATGTGCTAGTATTTGTATGAGTAAGTGAGCTGGTGTGTGTATAACTGTATAGGTGAGTAAATGGGTGTGGGATTAATTTTTTGCATGACTGACTAGGTGTGTGAGTACCTCTATGGATGAGTGGCGGTGTGTGAGTGTTTATATAGGTGTATGAGTGCATATGATAGTCCTGTACTGAGTGACTGTAAGTATGAGTGACTGTACAGGTGAGTGAGTGGATGTGTGTGTAGACCTAAGAATCAGTGAGTGGGTATGTAGTTTTTGGTGTTGGAGTGTCTATGGTTTTGAGAATGGCAGTCTGTAATTTAGAGTGGGTGTATCAAAAGTTATATTAGGGTGTGAGAAGATGCATGAAATTATCACATGGATGATGTCATCAGTGATGTCATTTGAGATGTCATCAGTGATGTCATCAGTGATGTCACTGACCATGTCATGAGTGATGTAATATGTGACGTCATCAGCAGTGCATTGCGAAGGCGCGAGTTATAGTTAGCTGAACTAACTATAACAGGGGAATTTCACGGGTTTTGTACGAGTGCAATGTCCAACTAACTATAACTGTCCCTAAAACCTATGGTTTTTTCAGTGAATTTCAAAGGTTTTTAAATGCTAATTTCTAACTATAACGTGTCTGAAACCTATGGTTTTTTCAGTGAATTTCAAAGGTTTTTTAAATGCTAATTTCTAACTATAACGTGCCTGAAACTTATGGTTTTTTCAGTGAATTTCAAAGGTTTTTTAAATGCTAATTTCTAACTATAACGTGCCTGAAACCTATGGTTTTTAAGTGAATTTCAAAGGTTTTTAAATGCTAGTTTCTAACTATGCCAACAGAGGTAGGACATGTGAAGAAAGAAGAAAAAACGCACAGAAAGAAGCAAAAGATGTGCAGAAAGAACCAACAGAGGAGCAGAAAGAGGCCTTGTTGCAAAATCATCCTGTGCCCACAACTTTTTCAGACGGGTACTGGTGGTAACTGACTCTGACTAACCAGAGCCAGTGCACGTTTGCACAGTGGTGAAGGGAGGGGGCCTGAGGTGACATGTGTGCAAACGCGCCCCGTGGCGCGTTTTAGGTTGCGGGATTAAGTCCCCTTGAATCCTGAGGGTCCATGGGGTCCAACTAGCCCCCAGGTACCTACAGTTAGGACCACAGAGCTGAGTTGCAGAGAGGCGTTCCGAGGCCACGCACCTTTTTCACCTCTCTGCAACGCACCTCTGTTGTGCTTACTGAAGGTACCTGGTGGGCTAGTTGGCCCCCAGGATTCAAAGGGAATTAACTCCCCAACTTAAAACGCACCACAGGGCGTGTTTGCGCACATGTCACCTGAGGCCCCGCCCTCCCTTCACCACTGTGCAAACGCGCCCCGTGGCGCGTTTTAAGTTGGGGGATTAGGTCACCTTGAATCCTGAGAGTCCCTGGGGCCCAACCAGCCCACCAGGTACTTCCAGTAAGCACCACAGGCCTGCGTTGCAACGCCTGTAACAAATTGTGCAGTTGTGTTTAGGTAGTGAAGAGGGTCGTGCTGGGGGTAGTGTTTTAGGGTTTAGGGTAGTGCAGTGGTGTTTGTGTAGTGTAGGGGGTCATGCTGGGGGTAGATTTAGGGTTTAGGGTAGTGCAGTGGTGTTTGGGTAGTGTAGGGAGTCGTGCTGGGGGAGTGTTTTAGGGTTTAGGGTAGTACAGTGGTGTTTGGGTAGTGTAGGGGGTCGTGCTGGGGTTAGTGTTTTAGGTTTTAGGGTTTAGGGTAGTGCAGTGGTGTTTGGGTAGTGTAGGGGATACTGCTGGGGGTAGTGTTTTAGGGTTTAGGGTAGTGCAATGGTGTTTGGGTAGTGTAGGGGGTACTGCTGGGGGTAGTGTTTTAGGGTTTAGGGTAGTGCAGTGGTGTTTGGGTAGCGTAGGGGGTACTGCTGGGGGTAGTGTTTTATGGTTTAGGGTAGTGCAGTGGTGTTTGGGTAGTGTAGGGGTTCGTGCTGGGGGTAGTTTTTAGGGTTTAGGGTAGTGCAGTGGTGTTTGTGTAGTGTAGGAGGTCGTGTTTTAGGGTTTAGGGTAGTGCAGTGGTCTTTGGGTAGTGTAGGAGTCGTGCGGGGTATTGTTTTAGAGTTTAGGGTAGTGCAGTGGTCTTTGGGTAGTATAGGGGTTGTGCGGGGGTAGTGTTTTAGGGATTAGGGTAGTGCATTGGTATTTGGGTAGTGTAGGGGGTCATGCGGGGGTAGTGTTTTAGGGTTTAGGGCAGTGCATTGGTGTTTAGGTAGTGTAGGGGTCGTGCTGGGGGAGTGTTTTAGGGTTTAGGGCAGTGCAGTGGTGTTCGGGTAGTGTAGGGGTCGTGCTGGGGGAGTGTTTTAGGGTTTAGGGCAGTGCAGTGGTGTTCGGGTAGTGTAGGGGGTCGTGCTGGGGGAGTATTTTAGGGTTTAGGGTAGTGCAGTGGTGTTCGGGTAGTGTAGGGGGTCCTGCTGGGGGTAGTGTTCTAGGGTTTAGGGCAGTGCAGTGGTGTTCGGGCAGTGTAGGGGGTCTTGCTGGGGGTGGTGTTTCAGGGTTTAGGGCAGTGCAGTGGTGTTCGGGCAGTGTAGGGGGTCGTGCAGGGGTGGTGTTTCAGGGTTTAGGGCAGTGCAGTGGTGTTCGGGCAGTGTAGGGGGTCGTGCAGGGGTGGTGTTTCAGGGTTTAGGGCAGTGGTGTTCGGGCAGTGTAGGGGGTCATGCTGGGGGTGGTGTTTCAGGGTTTGGGGCAGTGCAGTGGTGTTCGGGCAGTGTAGGGGGTCGTGCAGGGGTGGTGTTTCAGGGTTTAGGGCAGTGCAGTGGTGTTCGCGCAGTGTAGGGGGCGGAGCAGGGGGTGGTGTTTCAGGGTTTAGGGCAGTACAGTGGTGTTCGGGCATTGTAGGGGGTGGTGCTGGGGCTGGTGTTTCAGGGTTTAGGGCAGTGCAGTGGTGTTCGGGCAGTGTAGGGGTCGTGCTGGGGCTGGTGTTTCAGGGTTTAGGGCAGTGCAGTGGTGTTCGGGCAGTGTAGGGGGTCGTGCTGGGGCTGGTGTTTCAGGGTTTAGGGCAGTGCAGTGGTGTTTGGGCAGTGTAGGGGGTCGTGCTGGGGCTGGTGTTTCAGGGTTTAGGGCAATGCAGTGGTGTTCGGGCAGTGTAGGGGGTCTTGCTGGGGGTGATGTTTCAGGGTTTAGGGCAGTGCAGTGGTGTTCGTGCAGTGTAGGGGGTCTTGCTGGGGCTGGTGTTTCAGGGTTTAGGGCAGTGGTGTTCGGGCAGTGTAGGGGGTCTTGCTGGGGGTGATGTTTCAGGGTTTAGGGCAGTGCAGTGGTGTTCGGGCAGTGTAGGGGGTCTTGCTGGGGGTAGTGTGTCAGGGTTTAGGGCGGTGCAGTGGTGTTCGTGCAGTGTAGGGGGTCGTGCTGGGGGTGGTGTTTCAGGGTTTAGGGCAGTGCAGTAGTGTTCGGGCAGTGTAGGGGGTCATGCAGGGGTGGTGTTTCAGGGTTTAGGGCAGTGCAGTGGTGTTCTGGCAGTGTAGGGGGTCATGCTGGGGGTGGGGTTTCAGGGTTTAGGGCAGTACAGTGGTGTTCGGGCAGTGTAGGGGGTCGTGCAGGGGGTGGTGTTTCAGGGTTTAGGGCAGTGCAGTGGTGTTCGTGCAGTGTAGGGGGTCTTGCTGGGGCTGGTGTTTCAGGGTTTAGGGCAGTGGTGTTCGGGCAGTGTAGGGGGTCTTGCTGGGGGTGATGTTTCAGGGTTTAGGGCAGTGCAGTGGTGTTTGGGCAGTGTAGGGGGTCTTGCTGGGGGTAGTGTGTCAGGGTTTAGGGCAGTGGTGTTCGGGCAGTGTAGGGGGTCTTGCTGGGGGTGATGTTTCAGGGTTTAGGGCAGTGCAGTGGTGTTCGTGCAGTGTAGGGGGTCTTGCTGGGGCTGGTGTTTCAGGGTTTAGGGCAGTGGTGTTCGGGCAGTGTAGGGGGTCTTGCTGGGGGTGATGTTTCAGGGTTTAGGGCAGTGCAGTGGTGTTCGGGCAGTGTAGGGGGTCGTGCTGGGGGTGGTGTTTCAGGGTTTAGGGCAGTGCAGTAGTGTTCGGGCAGTGTAGGGGGTCATGCAGGGGTGGTGTTTCAGGGTTTAGGGCAGTGCAGTGGTGTTCTGGCAGTGTAGGGGGTCATGCTGGGGGTGGGGTTTCAGGGTTTAGGCAGTACAGTGGTGTTCGGGCAGTGTAGGGGGTCGTGCAGGGGGTGGTGTTTCAGGGTTTAGGGCAGTGCAGTGGTGTTCGGGCAGTGTAGGGGGTCGTGCTGGGGCTGGTGTTTCAGGGTTTAGGGCAGTGCAGTGGTGTTCGGGCAGTGTAGGGGGTCTTGCTGGGGGTGGTGTTTCAGGGTTTAGGGCAGTGGTGTTCGGGCAGTGTAGGGGCCTTGCTGGGTGTGATGTTTCAGGGTTTAGGGCAGTGCAGTGGTGTTCGGGCAGTGTAGGGGGTCTTGCTCGGGGTAGTGTTTCAGGGTTTAGGGCAGTGCAGTGGTGTTCGTGCAGTATAGGGGTCGTGCTGGGGATGGTGTTTCTGGGTTTAGGGCAGTGCAGTAGTGTTCGAGCAGTGTAGGGGGTTGTGCAGGGGGTGGTGTTTCAGGGTTTAGTGCAGTGGTGTTCGGGCAGTGTAGGGGGTCGCGCTGGGGGTGGTGTTTCAGGGTTTAGGGCAGTGCAGTGGTGTTCGGGCAGTGTAGGGGGTCATGCACAGGTGGTGTTTCAGGGTTTAGGGCAGTGCAGTGGTGTTCGGGCAGTGTAGGGTGTTGTGCTGGGGCTGGTGTTTCACGGTTTAGGGCAGTGCAGTGGTGTTCGGGCAGTGTAGGGGGTCGTGCTGGGGCTGGTGTTTCAGGGTTTAGGGTAGTGCAGTGGTGTTCGGGCAGTGTAGGGGGTCGTGCAGGGGCTGGTGTTTCAAGGTTTAGGGCAGTGCAGTGGTGTTCGGGCAGTGTAGGGGGTCGTGCTGGGGCTGGTGTTTCAGGGTTCTGGGCAGAGCAGTGGTGTTCGGGCAGTGTAGGGGGTCATGCTGGGGGTAGTGTTTCAGGGTTTAGGGCAGTGCAGTGGTGTTCGGGCAGTGTAGGGGGTCGTGCTGGGGGTGGTGTTTCAGGGTTTAGGTCAGTGGTGTTCGGGCAGTGTAGGGGGTCTTGCTGGGGGTGATGTTTCAGGGTTTAGGGCAGTGCAGTGGTGTTCGGGCAGTGTAGGGGTCTTGCTGGGGGTAGTGTTTCAGGGTTTAGGGCAGTGCAGTGGTGTTCGGGCAGTGTAGGGGGTCATGCTGGGGGTGGTGTTTCAGGGTTTAGGGCAGTGCAGTGGTGTTCGGGCAGTGTAGGGGGTCGTGAAGGGGTGGTGTTTCAGGGTTTAGGGCAGTGCAGTTGTGTTCGGGCAGTGTAGGGGGTCGTGCTAGGGGTGGTGTTTCAGGGTTTAGGGCAGTGCAGTGGTGTTCGGGCAGTGTAGGGGGTCATGCAGGGGCTGGTGTTTCAGGGTTTAGGGCAGTGCAGTGGTGTTCGGGCAGTGTAGGTGGTCGTGCTGGGGGTAGTGTTTTAGGGTTTAGGGTAGTGCAGTGGTGCTTGTGTAGTGTAGGGGGTCGTGCTGGGGGTAGTGTTTTAGGGTTTAGGGTAGTGCAGTGGTGTTTGTGTAGTGTAGGGGTCATGTTTTAGGGTAGTGCAGTGGTGTTTGGGTAGTGTAGGGGGTCGTGCTGGGTGTAGTGTTTTAGGATTTAGGGTAGTGCAGTGGTGTTTGTGTAGTGTAGGGGGTCGTGCTGGGGTAGTGTTTTAGGGTTTAGGGTAGTGCAGTGGTGTTTGTGTAGTGTAGGGGGTCGTGCTGGGGGTAGTGTTTTAGGGTTTAGGGTAGTGCAGTGGTGCTTGTGTAGTGTAGGAGGTCGTGCTGGGGGTAGTGTTTTAGGGTTTAGGGTAGTGCAGTGGTGTTTGTGTAGTGTAGGGGTCATGTTTTAGGGTAGTGCAGTGGTGTTTGGGTAGTGTAGGGGTCGTGCTGGTGGTAGTGTTTTAGGATTTAGGTTAGTGCAGTGGTGTTTGGGTAGTGTAGGGGGTCGTGCTGGGGGTAGTGTTTTAGGGTTTAGGATAGTGCAGTGATGCTTGTGTAGTGTAGGGGGTCGTGCTGGGGGTAGTGTTTTAGTGTTTAAGGTAGTGCAGTGGTGTTTTTGTAGTGTAGGGGGGGTCATGTTTCAAGATGCAATGCTCCAATACCTGACCAGTCTGCACTACATAAAACTGCAAAAAAACTAAAAATAAAAAGTGTTTTGCACATTTTTGTCATTGGGCTATATGTGGGCTACATCTGGGTAATATTTGTGCTACATTTGGGCTCTTTTTTACTGGTGGCCATCTTGGAAGACTTCTTTGTTATGAAGTTTCCTAATTTCTTCATTTACTGCAGTCTCCTCAGTAGGAAATGCTTTCAGTTTTTTACTTTGATTCCATCAAGAAGGCATTCAGATGTCTCACATCTGCCATAAATTCAGAATGTTAGCACTCTAGTTGTTCATTAGATCACTGTAGTAAAGCTACTGCTCACCAAGGAGTTAACTGGAAGTCTACTGCTGGTATTGAAAGTCATTGTTTCAGTCTGCATGTCAGAATTTTCTAATGAAATAGAAGAGGATTTGAGATCTCACTTAAAACATGCCCTAATTTTTCTTTCTGCAGCACTAACCATAATTTCTATTTCAAAAAGAACCCTCATTTTGTTCCTTTTTAAATTAAATGTTTTAAGTGTTACTGGTTTATTCCAATCAAGATGGCTTCAGGTGTGCCATACTTTTGTCATAAGTAAGGCTGTTAGCGCTCTAGTTGTTCTTTAGAACACTCTGGGAAGCTGCAGTAGAACACAAAGCCATCAACTGGCAGGCTGCTCCTGTTGAAATATAACAGGAAGATATTTGAGATCACACTTGAAATATGTCCTAATTTTTCTTTCTACAGCACTAACCATAATTTCTATGACAAAATGAACCCCATCATTTTGTTCCTTTTTAAATTAAATGTTTTAAGTGTTACCAGTTTATTCCAATCAAGATGGCTTCCGGTGTGCCATACTTTTGTCATAAGTAAGGCTGTTAGCGCTCTAGTTGTTCTTTAGAACACTCTGGGAAGCTGCAGTAGAACACAAAGGCATCAACTGGCAGGCTGCTCCTGTTGAAATATAACAGGAAGATATTTGAGATCACACTTGAAACATGTCCTAATTTTTCTTTCTACAGCACTAACCATAATTTCTATGACAAAATGAACCCCATCATTTTGTTCCTTTTTAAATTAAATTGTTTAAGTGTTACCAGTTTATTCCAATCAAGATGGCTTCAGGTGTGCCATACTTTTGTCATAAGTAAGGCTGTTAGCACTCTAGTTGTTCTTTAGAACACTCTGGGAAGCTGCAGTAGAACACAAAGGAATCAACTGACAGTCTCTGCCCTTGTTGGATGTACATGTTTTACTGAGAATGTCAGACTTCATTCTCACATGAGTGAGAAAGATAATGTGAATTTACAGAAAATATGCTCTCATTTTAGCTTCTGGAGCACCTTCCAAACCTCCATGGGACAAGCATGAGAAAATAGTGTTCTCTCAAACATGATTCATGATATCCCAGCAGAAGGTTTTTCACATGGTAAAATCACCTTAGAATACACCACAATTCCTAAAATTAGTATGGTACCATCAACAAATAAATTCTAATGTAACTAAAGCCTGTTATCACCCTTTATAGTTCTCCTTTTGGTGACCCTCAAAATCTTCTATTCACTACAATGCATTTCAATGAGGTACTATAATTTATATTGGTCCCAAGATGGCTGCCAGCAATTCCAGGATGAAGTGCTGACAGCCAATCAGATCTCACGATGACATGTGTGGTTAGGCTCCGCCCA
Organism: Calotriton arnoldi; assembly: GCA_963921515.1. NCBI lineage: Eukaryota > Metazoa > Chordata > Amphibia > Caudata > Salamandridae > Calotriton > Calotriton arnoldi. The sequence goes on along the minus strand of CAWUFW010000063.1, from coordinate 685,951 downwards.
GATATATATGTGACTTTACTTTTGATTTTCTCAGGAACTACTGAACGGATTTACACCATTTAAGCAAAAGGCACGACACTGAACCAAGGGCTACCTCTTTGCCAAATTTGGTGTAATTCCGTTCAGCAGTTCGGGCTGTAGCTGCGACTAAAGGTTCCTATGGAAAAATGAATGGGGAAAACGCGTTTTGGGACCCCCTTTTTCTCGGCCCCCGCTTGACGTATCACCCGAGACTTTCAGGATAGGAGCGGACCGGAGCGCCCCAACAAGTTGGAAACTTTCGCGAAGATTCGTCAACCGGCGCCAACGTTATTTCAAATAGAATGTCGCGGATTTCCTATGGATAATAGGTTTTAACTATAACTATCTACTGGCGACCGCCAGTAGATAATATATATATATATATATATATATATATATATATATATATATATATATATATATATATATATATATATATATATATTTTTTTTATTGTGCTTTCAGCCCTGGTGAAGTCCCATTCTGGGTATGAAAACACGTTGACTGGGCTGATGTTGGATGATTACTGAAATATTCAATAAAAGAACATTTTGGATGGAAACACAATTTCATGGCTCCTACTCTATTAGATAGCTGAAGGATTGTATTTTACATGGGATAAGGTTCTCGAGGAAACACTTCAATATCAACTATCTGAACATTCTACAGAATTTCATTGGACTCCCTAAGCACTCCCTTTTCGTATAGGATTTAGTTATTAGGTATGGTCTCGGAGCAGTAAGGCCATAGAGAGGTTCAGTGCTGTGCTTGTGCCCTACATGTAATAACACCTGTGAGGCTGTTCTTCTGCCAATACTGCTCTTGCTTGTATTTTCAGTCTACTTTTTAGTTCTTGCCTAGACAGTGGATGCCTTGTCTCTTCAAGAACTTTTGTTTTCTAACAGTAGGCTTAGAGTACATCCTTAGCTTACCATTGGCTGACTTCATTGTCACTCTTATTTGTTGCTTATTGTTGGTCAGCTGCCATAGGCTTCCTTCTCTTTGTGTGTTTGTCCCTCTCCGAGAGCATGAACGCATCACTTGTGTTCTTCAACTGTTCATTTTTGTAGGCACTTCTTTTTCTTTGTGTTTAAGCACTCTACTAGAGTGTCATTTTCAGCTGGCTTCCTTGTGTACTTCTCCCCCTTATTTTCCTCCTACCCTCCCTCCCTCTGTGTTGCTTGGCCCCGCTGGCCCAACCTAACCATGCTGCTACCCACCCCCGTGTTCCTTGCCCCCACTCGCCCACCCTTCCCATGTTGCTTGCCAAATTCCCATGTTGATTGCCCCCACCCACCCACTATTCCAATATTGCTTGCCACCAATGTTGCTTTCCCCCGCCTAGCCTCCCCATGTTGCTTGGCCCCCCGCCCAACCTCTCCATGTTGCTTGCCCCCACCAGCCCACCCTCTTGTGTTGCTGTCAGGCATGCCTTACTGTGGATGCTGGGGGTGCCGGCTTGGTCGCCATGGAGTCTCGTGTGTTGTGCTTGGGGGCCCCAGCTGTGGCATAAAGACTCCGCTACGCTTCCGTGGACCTGGTCTTGGGAGAGAATGACAGTCATGTTGGATGCAGTGGGCTATTTTAACCGTGCACTGCAAAACTGCAGCACTTGGTGTTCTAGTGTTCTGACCCCATGCGTGTCTATCACTTACCTGGTTCTGGTTCTCGCAGCTCAGCGCTAGTTCCTCGTCAGCTACGTTGTTTGGTGCCTTTTATCCCCACTCTGCATTCGGTTCTTCTGGACGGCTGCTCTTCAGCTCGGTGGCAGTTTGTGCCTTAGACATCTGCAAGGAAGCAAACAAGGGAGATTCAGTGCATATCAGGCGGTAACAGTGCACAAAAGCGCCTACCATTTCTACTTATCTGTACTGTGTCTGGCAAGGTACACTGCAGAACTCTGATGGCATTGGCACCTCAACACTGGTAAAACTGCAAAACAAACAAAGGAAAGGAGTATTACTTTGGGATTTTATTGTATTGAACAGTTGTGACTATAATGTATTTCCTTTATGTTAAGTATTGTTTATGACCTGAGAAGAGTTTGGGTTGCTTATACTTTTGCTGAGTGAGTGCCATTAACTCATTAAAGTGTTCATTATAAGCTAAATAATGCGTATACCCTGAAACTGCTCCGACACTTTATCTACGAACATTATTTGTTAATCTGTGTATAATTTTATAGGAACTTGGCTTACAGATTTCGGAATACTTTACCATAGCCTTATGGTATGTATTTATTTGTGAGAATTAATATATACATCTAATCTATGACCACATTTATTTATGTTAAATCTTGTCAACTCCAGGTTTGCCAATTCCAGAAGTTCTTTTTGATGAATATTCTATAGAACTCTCCATATAGGTTGGAAAGAGGGAATCAGCAGATTGTTATCTCAACCACGGGGGTAATTAGAGGGACCGCCTTACCTCACAAAGGACTAACCCAGACCTGCTATCTTTCTTGCAGGAGGCAGGAGCGCAGACCTTACTATACGTTATTACGAAGTTCCACACTGGAGCAGTGTCTTTTTCTTTCATCCATTCCCTTTTTCCCTGTGGGGCAGAGGTTGCATAGACGTAAGATAGTCTGACGGCTGATGCCTAGTGTGGGAGTTGGGACCTTGCCGCACACACTTTATCTCACTCCTGCTGGAACCTCAGGTGATTGCTTGACAGGTGCTTCCCTCCACCCACGTGTTGCTTGCCCCCACCTGCCAACCATCCTGTGTTGCTTGCCCCCACCTGCCCTATCTTTCTCCTTCCCTGTGTTGCTTATCCCCACATGCCCTCTTTCCCTCCTCCTTGTTGCTTGTCTCCAGCTTCTCACCTGCCTCCCTATTCTTGCACAATCCACAGTCCTTATGTTGTTTGCCCGCATCTGCCTTCCCACCCCCGTGTTGTTTGCCGCCACCTGGCCTCCCTCACCTGTGTGCTTGCCCCACCCTTGTGTGTTGTTACTTGCCCCCCATCAACCATACTAAAAAAGTGCTATGATGTGGTCACCACAGGCTGTCATAGCACTCTTTTCCTCACACTCCCCACCTTTCGTGTTTCCTACACCTGCCCTCTTTGTTGCCTCCCCCTCCCTTCGAGTTGCTGCCCACCTTGCCAGCAATAAAAATTAGTGCTATGATGTGCCAAAGTTGGCTGCAGTCATAAACATTTTTTTTTTTAAATTCAAGCCATGCAGCACAGCAGCCTAACTGCTGTACAGCCTGGCTAAAAATATTGACAGAGCCAAAAGCTCTTGTCTCATAGGCGAGACCTATTGGTTTTGCCAATGTTTGTTTCCTTTTGCTTAAGCTTTACATGGGAGGATATGTGTTTTCCAGCTCTCTTCCTCATGTACTTCCCTCTCGAAATACCTGCCCACAAGCCTCATGTTGCTGTCTCCCCCCAGATGCAATCTCTCACATGTGCTTCTCCTCTGCTAAACTCTGGTATGCTCTGTGTTGCTTTCTCATTCAGTTTTTCTCCCCATCCCTGTATATCTTTCTGTTGTACACTGCTTTCCCCTCCCCAGCCAACATTCGATTGTTTCCCCCTTCCCTCTCCTCCATTGCCCCCAGACTCACCATCTTTTTTTAAATGCATTTGTTTTTTTGGGGTAAAACCACCTCCGCCTTAAAAAAAAAAAAAAAAAAAAAGTGCTTTGACGCTATTTCTTTTTCATTTCTTTTGTTTACTAATCCGTCTTGGGTTGGTAAATTTAAAAAATGGAGCCAGAATCAATTTGTAGACGCACATGCATAGTGACGCATATGCGTGTACACCTCATTACATGTGTGTGCGCCTACAAAATGACACACTCACTGTAGCCATGTCATTCTCCCTTCCTTTTACATTTATTTTTGGCCATGCTGCACAGCATCTTGCCGATGCGGTACAGCATCGCTAAAAGGCATTGGTAAAACCAGTAGGGCCCAAAGGTTTCACCTACCGGCTTTGCCAATGCTTGTTGTTTCTGCAGAAGCTACCTCTGTTCTAAACCACTTTTGGTGGAGGTAGTTTTAGACAAAGAGCAGATATTTATTGGGAAGGGGGTTTAAACAAGCATTATACCATTTATTTATCTAATATGTGTTATGTGACGTTATGCTTGCAATATGCTACAGCATGCTGTATATACTTTGTTGTTGTATTATTTAATTTTATGTCATGTTATTGCGTTCCTGTGCTAAATCATTGGCGAAAGTGAGCTCAGGCTGGATAGGAACTTTATTAGTCGCATTTACAACCTTTCTGCGTGAATTCTTATGAATTATCTGCGCGGTTATTTTCTAAGTTTTGTTTTACCAGAAGTGGCCAGTGGCCACAAGTTGTGCTTTGTCTTTCACGCTAAGTGCAAAAAGTCTGTGTGAATGTTGTCCTTTGACCTCTTAGTTGGCGGTTCAGTCTTGTCTGAAGCACGTGCTTCCTTCTTTTTTCTTTATTTATCATTCTCACCCCTTGCCTTTGGCTTTGTTTATTAAAGAAGACACATCTAATCTCCAACCTTCCTACACCTTTGGCCTCCGCCTGCACAGTTCACCTACCAACCTTATCTTTTATTTGTTCACTTCAGAGTTTACTTACTTTTGAGGGACTTACCGGGTGGTAGTGGAAAAGGCTTGCTTCTGGTGAGAGGCGGGGGCGGGGGTCCTCAGTGGATTAAGGTGGCTGAACATAGGAGGCCTAAATAAAGGAATATTGTAAATGTCCAGGTATATGCAGTCATGCTTTTCCAATATTTGTTTGTTGATTTATCCTTTCTATTTATGTTATTTTGGGGTAAGGAGAATGACTAGGAACAGTAAAGCGTGGACAGACTGATGATAGGTCAGGTGTGGGTCCTGAATAACAAGAAACATCGCCAGGTATGTATAGATGTTTTATACCTAGTCTAAATGCATAACCTGGCGTTGGTTTCCTGGCTGCAATCATCTCTTTTCTGCTACACATCTGGTTTTCGGCTAAGTTAATGCAAACCAACCCATAATTAGCCCTGTGAAGACAGGCAATAGGCACATTGCCATTATGCAACTTACAGATTCCTGTGAATGTTCTCCTTGTAAACGTATACCAAGCGGACCTATGTTTGCTTTGGTCTTCTGACATTCTTCGACAGTGGTCCATTACACAAAAGTTGCCAAGGGCCATCATCATATGTCAACAGGTGGCTTGCATTAAGGCCTAAATAGAAAAGGAAGGGAACTGACGCACATCACTCATATTTTGTCACCCAGTTTTATTCTAGTTTTCATTGGTCATCAAAACATAACCCATGAAAGTGGCATCCAGTGGTCAAGACCGGTAAAATCCATTGTTTTTGAGCTCTAAAGGTGACTATGTGTATGTAGTGTGCCCATGGGACACAGTAGCGGCTGCTACTGAACGGGAATGGTGAGGGGGGAGGGGAAGGAATGAAAAAAAATAAAGGCACTTACCTGGGTACCGCCGGTCGCCGCCTCTCCTCCGTCCTCTTCTCCGGCAGCAGAAAGCACACAGCCTCCCAGAATCCCCTAGCCAATCACAACACTGCCTTACTGCTGCGTTGTGATTGGTCTGAGCTCCGTGGTTCGGCGCTCTGAGAGAGACTGGGAGGCTGCATGTTCTCCACCGAGGCTGTGCAATACAGCTGGTGGAGAACATGTGATCCAGCGCTAACAATAACATTTCTTCTCCTATATGCTTTGGACGTCCAGGTACAAATATCTCCCTTATCCACAACTATATCCATATGACGGTGGGGCCCATAACACCGCATAAACATTCACTCTCTCATATATTCCCTGGATTTTTATCCACCTTTACCTAGGAGAAAAACAGTTAATGATTCGCTGGAAGGAGACGGGATACCTTTTTAAAACGACATAATACTTCTCAAACCTTTAAGGTATTCCGCTCATTGGTCGATGGACCAACTAGTAAGAATCAGTTGATGGTGATTAAGACCAGCTCAATCACTATAAACCTTTTAAAACATTTACATTTATCATTGAGCTAAAGAACCACTGACTCATTGATTTAAGATAATAAAGTTTATATAATTTTTAGAAGCGTGAATAAGTTTCAAATTTATTATTCAGATTATTACATTTAGCATTATTATAAGATTAAATTGAAATTGCAATGCATACCTATTAGATGGAAAAACAAAAGTTCGTCACAGCAATGAATTCAGATCACAGCATAGAACTCCCGAAAAACTGTCTATTTGTCCTGGAAAACAGGCCTTCTCGACGGATCACCTATAGGAAGTGTCCCGCCACAATCCCGTTCTTTCCCTGTTCTTTAGTATTTAAGAAAAGTCTAATAGTATTAAAAAATGGAAAATCTATTATAAAGCAAATGTTTCTTCAGCAGCAGCGTCTCGTGCTCAATCAAAAATATAAAATCAGCTCTCCGACGACCTCCTTCAGCAGCATTTCAGTCTATTCAGAATCATCCCCCCTCCCCTCCCAGAGTAGGTCTTCTTATACCCTAATACTAGCTTACTAAGTGAAAATGTTACATCTTTGTGGGCAGGATTCTCTCTAATTGGTCCATTTGAGTCAGTATACATCTCATTATGAATATCCTTGTCCCAACCAGTTCTTTGTGGAATGTTCATACTTTTTGTCGTTTCTCACGGGTTCATGACATTACCCATTCGTAGATTGGTTTAATTTTGTATCCTTTTCTGATACTTTTAAGTTGGACAGTTCCTTGTTCATTCATGTATTCACTGCAACTTCTCACGCTTTTTCGCTATTGTCCTTCTTTGGCACACGCTTGTATCATAAGGTCACTGCAGCCTTGACCACGCTTCCATCCTAGGCTTTTGGGACGGTCACATGATCCCTTTTGCTCGCAGCCTTTCTCGCTTTCGGAACTCTCTTCGCGCTTGCGTTTTCTAGCTTGCTTGCCATGGCAGCCATTTTAACATCGCGGCACAACAGGCCTAAGCGAACTATTATAAAGATAAACAGAACATAGTTAAGAATAAAGAATATAAGCCTTTTCGTTTCCCTCCCGTCATTCTACGTACCCCAATTAAGTATTACCTAGCAAAAGCGACATATAAAGCCATTTCTTACTTACCAATCGCTTTACTTTGCCACTACACAGTTTATATCCAAGCACAAATCATGCATTTATTATTTTAGTTAGTACGCAAATTATTAGGCTTATGTTATCCACGTTAACAATTGTAAGTAAATTAGTTTGCACAGATATAGCGTGTTACCTGTAACCCTTTTCATGTAACATACATGGTTGGTTATTTACTGAGACGAACCTGTGTGTTAATTATTTAACATAAATATTAGGAGGTTAAAATTTTTTCGTTTACCCTGCTCCATCAGATGCTAAGTGCGTATGACTGTTTGCCCAGCCCAAGACGGCCGGCCAAACTGTCATGCACACAAAGAAAGTGCCTACCACTCCTCCCCCAGCTTTGAACAGCCCAACCCCGCCCCCCTCCCCCAACCAACTGAACCAGTATGGTAAAATAAAATGATAATAACGTTGCGTTATCATTTTATTTTACCTTTTGAACTGCTCAGTGATCAGTGGGGCAACGCTCCTCCGCCTTAGCGGAGGAGCCGCCGCTGATGGGTCTGTCAGTGCTGCCAGACCAATGAACGATAATGCTTTGAATCTTCTCCTTCGAACATCTACGCGCATTTTCATTTACTTCTAAAAGATACTGCTCCGTCTGTTAGCCATATGTGTGTGTTCACATCTTGTATATTATCGTAGTGTAGTCATATTCACATCTGTGCAGGCCTTCAGTTGTCGGCTATGTAGTTGACAGTGTCTTGCGATGTAGTAAAAGGCTGTCAGGAAGGTAAGCCACACCTGTCCTTGTGGACAGATAGTAGCCATAGTTTAAGACAATAAAGGGAGCAGGACGTGGTTGTTGCTGTAGTAATAATGATAATGACAAATGCACCAGGCGCTTTCCCTCATATTAGTTGGCAATGTTTCTCAGTCTGTTCTTGTCCTTAAGAAAATCATGGGTAGAGATCAGTTGCCCTTTTTCGGAACATATGCCAACATGCTTTTAATAGTGGGTTAGGGGCAGAATACGTCCTTGACTACCCAAGACTACCCAAACACTATATCACATATAGTTGGAACACAAATTTTTAGCCACTCTACCACTTTCCGCCTAACATCCTCCTCACTGCCCACATTAGACCCACAGATTTTGGAAAACCGCAATAATTGTTCCAGAAAATCTGTCACCTTCCACATATTTTACAATGTTTAAAAAATATCTTTATAAAGGAGCAAAAGTTATTAAAAATGTTGCATTATATAATGCAACCCTGATCCAACATTTTTGCAAAACTGAACTGATTGCTTTTTATCTGTTGATTGTGATTTGCAGTCCTTGAGGAGGTGAGGATTGTGTCTGGCTAATCTGAACATTCCAAAAGACCAGAGTCGGACTGACCTATAGGGCAATCAAGCAGTGCTCAAAGGACAGGTTTTTTGATCTGCTGGGCTGGTTTTTACTGTTGTTTTATCTGATATTAAAACAGTCATTGCCTGCAGCACGCACATATCAATGCAGTCTTCCATCTCTTGCAAAACACTTATACAGTGTGTCTTTACAATTTCAAATCTGCCTCTGTTTGAAAACATGGGCCACTTTTTTAGTTATGTGATTCACTAAGTGGTGGCACTTTTATTTTGGTGCAAGGGCCTATTTTCTGTCCCAGTAGGACCCTGCAAAGTGTGTACTAGGATAAGGGCTTTTGTCTACAAAAGGAAATATAAACCACAATACAAGTTTAACTGTAATGCAAACAATGTGGGAATGGTGGTTATTACTTATTTACTGTTTCGCTTCAGTATTATGGACACCAAATAAACCTAAGTCTGACCTTCATGAGATAGATTTTAAAACATAGTTCTTATGTGCAAATTATAAGAAGTGAACCTTTCATTCCATGAAATACCTATGAAGAATTTCTTTCTGCTGAGTGTAAGTTACACTGCATATATTTTACACAAATTGCTTTTCTATGATAGCTAGTAAAGATGTATTAATTAAGAGATGTTCCTGTTCCCCTGCATGAAAAATTGTTAGTTGCTAGGTGAATAACAGTTTGAATACCGCCTGCTGAAAAGGAGTAGTTTTCCTTCCTAACAAAATCTCAATCGTTTTTTTGGTGATTAGATACCTTTTGTATGAATACAATGTCCATGGTCGTGACGAAAGGCAATTGACCTTCTTTGGCACTACAATTTGGCTGAAACATGTAGACCTTTGATATGTTGGAGACTTAATAATTTCTCCTGAGTTCTTTCTTTCCGTAAAACTTTTTTTTTTAGACTTTGCATTGCTCTACCCTGCTCATACTCCTACTCTTTTCGCTTTGCATAATTTCAAGATGTTTTTAAATTTCCACAACATTACTTGTGTAAGTTGCAATGTTACATTATATCTGTTCTGCTTTCTAAATAAAATCTTCACTCCTAAGGCATCACTTTTTTGCTTTTAAGCTTGCCACAATATATCATAATTAAAAATTCTTTGTGTATCCTTATAGGCAATTTTATCAACCAAGCTTTCCTTCCCCACACGAAAGAGCTCCCTGGTGGTTCAAGGTTGAGCTCACCCAGGTACGGTCAGTATATGGGTGAGGACTCGATGATGAAGCACGCCACTGGAATTTACTTGGGAGTGAGTCTTTTTAACTACGAAGGTATGGGAACAGCAGATAATTAAACCCAATCTCAGTGAGCGCTCTCTGTCGTGGATTTTGTTAAATAGTTGCAAGTGGATGGAACCCACTTGAAAATACTATTAGCTCCACTTTTCTTTGACTTGGTATCCTGTTAAGAGAGGTTAAAAGATCCAATATAACAAGTACTGATAATTGCCCCTCAGCATTGACCTTGAGAGTTCATCAGCCACTTAGACCAGAGTCAACTCAATCCCATGCTCTGTCCTCATTGGGTGGAGAAATTAGCCTCATTCCAATGATTTTCAGCTAGATGAAGACTATGCTATCCAAACCCTTGCTTAATAACTTAGATTAGTGATCAGCCAATAATTGTTATTGGTAATTAGAACTTGGGTGGTGCACACTGACAAGCTGATCAACATCAACTCTGCCTACTGGGTGCATCCCTTTCAAATACCTATGTCAAAGATTCCGAAACAGGACTTCTTCTTATCTTAATTATTAGTGGGAAGAAAGAATCAGTGATGGAGACCTGTTCAAAATAAGTTTCCTCTTCACAGAACCTTCAGTAAGTACGAAACTTTATAATATCAATCAGCTATGTCCTTGTTACAGCGACCACCACAAAGATATTTATTGAAAGTGCCCACAGTTGTGCCTAATGCCATTCCAGATTCATGCATATCATCTTTTACTCACTTCTTTATTCAGTGCCATTTTATTGCTCCCATCAAGATGAATTGTTTATGGCTGCCTGAAACTTTGAATACAGGAACTCGATAGATTGAAATGAGTTAGTGCATAGAAACAGATTAGGTTCCAAGAACTACTCATAGCCAGGCAGCCTAAAGCATTAAAGCTTTGGGTGGGCAGGAGTCTGGGATAAGAGCTGTAAAGTCTTATGAATGGATTTTCAAGGAAAAGGAATTTATCATGGCTCTGTGATGTGGGATAACATGAGATGCTGTAAATTCCTGAAAGGACAATTGCCAGTAAGAAAACGAAGTTGCTCAGATATACAGCTGAGAGAAATGCGCAAACAATTAGAAGAACACAAGACGGTCTATTTGTTTTATGAGAAACTAAATTCTTTCTGCCCTGCAATAGGATTCCTAGGCTGTACAAGATGTTATCTACTAACATGCAGACATTGGCTACACAGTGTGGTATGCAATTCAAAGAGAGAGGCTACTGTACTTAAACAGTGACAAAATGCACAGTCCTACTATTTTAGACGACCAATTTTTAATGCAGACTGAGGGGTGGCTTTTTGAAAGGGAATCAGCTTCCCCACTTATGGATCTCTATTGGTGTAACTGTAATGCTACAGTACTTGACAGCTGTTTCAGGTCATTCTGGGATTCAAGCGGGAATCAAATCATTGGACAATAGGCCAAATTTGATAACATATGTTCACACATTCAAAACACGAATGTTAGAATGCATTTTCTGTGCACCCAAGCACTGATTCACAAAATGGATGAGTGTGTAGAGACCATTACACAAGTGCTGTGCTGCATTTCCAGGGTGCGTGCTTCATGAATATTTAACAAGCATTGGCAAACCTAATAGTTCTGGTTTTTGTGTGCCAACATATGTAAATACATGCATTCACAGATGTTGTTTACATGCACTGCATACACTAATCCATTTATCACATTAACTTCTGACCTGTTGTTTTTTTTAATTTAAACTACAAACACTTTTTTGTTGTTTTTTTTTGTATGTAGCGAGAACTCGACCCGAACGTATTAGAGTGCATTACATGAATACCAGTTACATTACACCAAGGCACTTTTTTTCTTCTTTTTTTTAGGCATGGGGAGATTTAGTAATTTGCCCAGAATCACACAGGTTGTTGAGAAGACACTGAGACTTGAACCTAGTTCCCTAGTTCCAAAGTCGGCAGCTCTGGCTGCTACCGCACATCTTCTCCTTGGCTTTGCCATTGCTGGGAAAAAAAATAGCAAAAAAAGGATGATGTAGAATGCCTATAGGAAATAAAGAAGTAAACGTGACAAAAATGTGATGATTGAGTGTACCTTTGAGATGTAAAATAGTACCTCAACATTCTAATGGAAGCACTTCCTGAAAGCAGAACAATATTCCAAATTCCAGGTGTGGGTGTAATACTCCTCTTGATGGAGCCAATACTCACTCCATATAGATTTGAAATAATTGGCAACAATGCACCTTGCAGACAACTGCACTGTCAAACTAGACCTAAAACAAGAGGTGAAAGCTTGCTGCTTGAGGGGTGCATTGTCTCCCAGGAGACACTTGGGTGCAGGATATTGAAAGGCCATCCTCCTCGGCGTCCATGTTAGTCAGGAAGTGCATTTCCTTGCACAGGTCTTAAAGAACCTATGCAAGGAAAGGTGAAGTATTTAATTTCTACCAGGGACTTTTGACTGTGGTGGCGTCAGACCGAATGATAAAATAAGCCATATGTTGTGGGTAATGGATTACATCCTTTTAATGACACCCCAGATCAGGTTTCACACGCCACACGCATGATCTGACCTTTCTTGTCAGTGAACAACTGGTAATATTACCCCACTGGCTTTTGAGATTATTAAAAAAATCAGCATTGTTAGAAAAAATACAATATTGGGGCCCAGGCATGCAACTAACACATATAGAAAGAATACATATTCACAGTAGATATCTCTGTGCACTACATAAGTCCAATTACTGCCATTCACTTAATCAAATATTTGTAATGTGGTTAAAGGGTAAAATTAATGCAGACCCTTAAAAATAAACAGAAAAACATATCTTAATGTGCTTTGAAAAAAGACACAAAACCACATTATAGTCCAAAACAAAACCCTTAAATCAATCTAAATGGTCACCATAGCATAACAGCATATTATAACTCTCTGTTCTCATTCAGGGTGAGATATGATATGGCGTTTTTCTAAAGCACCTGAAGACGTGTATTACTGCTCTTTTGAGACTTTCTTTTTAGGGGTTGAATTTTTCTTTTTAGGCTGTTCACGATCTATCATGGGCGCCATCTGATCTTATAGTATTTCCATGTATTTTTGTAGTAGCACTCTAGGAAATTCAGTCTCTGACCTTTTGCCTCTAAGGATGCCCCACCAACATGCAGAATACCTAAGGGTTCTTCTTTATCCCCTGTCCTGTTCAATATCTGGTTCCTCTGATTATAATATTTAATGACATTCCACTATGAGCAAAATCTTACGTGGATGATACACAAGTGTACATTGAATCCTCACAGGATCCTTTTTTATCTGCTGGCATTTAATAGAGTCCTTAATGACATCAAAAGTTCTGATTTAGCCCTGCCTGACATTTCTGGCTTCATGCACAAGCATATAAAAATCATGGGATTTAATTTGAAGCAGACCTCTCCCTAAAAAATCAGATCAGCTCCATAGTTGGCAGCTAGGTCCACCGACTTGTGTCGCTTGGTGAAGTGGGAGCAGCAGCCAACTCACGTTGCATTCTCCCTGCATTCCAGATAAGTAGATTACAAATGCCAGAATGGTCAGCCCAATTGCAGGGATCAGAAAAAGAGACCATATTGAAGCAACCAGCAAGTGCCTTCACTGGCGTCCAGTAAACAAAAGAATGCACTATAAAATCTGCTGCTTTCAGGGCTTTAACAGTTTCTCACCCAATAGCCTCAACCAAAGTATTTGGGCCTGTTTTATTATCTGGAACCTCAGGAGTACAGATTAAAGATTAATCACCCCCTCGCTTCAAACCAACCTCCAAAGTTGGTAGAGCTTAGTCTGCCCTGGGCTCCAACTCCTGGTACTCATTGCCCCTACAGCTTTCTCAGCCTTGTCTGGCTTCGAAATATCTCTCAAGACCTACTCAATAAGATTCATGGTGTTTAGATATGCACCTAGATACCTTCTCAGCAGAGTAGAAGACATACATGCAGTCAAACGAGTCTCTGAATCAGAAAGTAAGTCATATGCCTAAGGGAAGTTTTGAAAAAATACCTGTAAAAAAAAGCACTTGCCAACTTCAGTGGTTGTTGGGTTGGCCCCTGGGCTCCCTGAGGACAGCCTGGCACGCCTGACTTACCTACTGAAATCAGCAATGCAATGTTGGAATGTGTGCAATGATAAATCAACTCAATTCTACCTAATACAGTTGCCACCTTCTGTATTTTGCTTGCCAGGTAATAGAGACTTTAGCAGAATTAACACATAGGTGTAGGATGCAACACAGAAACCAAGTGTAGAGAGTGGAACAATATCGATACCAAGATACTGTTTTGTAGGGACTCATCTGAAGATCAGAGTTTATTCTTAGCTTATTGAGGACTGAATTTATTAGCACAAGTAAAATAGTGTGAAAAGATCTTGTTGTATACTTCATAGGGTGTCATTAAGCGGGCTTTCTAGACTCATGTCCTTATATAGGCATAACCCAACTTGCCCTTATATAGGCGTAGAATCCCAGGCCTTATTTAGGCATAAACCATGCACACCAAATACAGGCATGGCTTCCGACATCCGTCCACCTTAACGTCTCAACGAGTCCATGAAAAAACAGACCCTCAGGCTGCGGGAGTTTCCCTTGCCCAGGACTATTGATTTCTTCAAGGACTCATACATTATGCATGAACCTCTTATTCCCTAAGGGATTCATTCATGACGTCTTTCGCTGCCCAACTCACGTCAATGCTACCATTTTCAGGTATAAATATACCTTCCCAAACCCCTGTAAATCAGAGGAGACCTCGACTTCAGAGGAGCCCGATTCCCGGCCAGACGCACTGAGAAGACACTGTCATTCCTGCACGCAGAGAGTCCAGCTTCCAGTGATCTAACTTCCCTGCGGGGTGTTGGAGTTCGAGTCCGGATAGAGATTCCTACCTCTCTCATTCTTCAGGTATGGAGCAGACTAGAACCTAGAGGGACTCTTGGCATACTAGACTCTTGGCATACTAGGCGTAACTTACTCTTGGTATACTCTAGTCAGGAATACAGCACCTACTTCTACTTCTCCCTATACCTAGGATAGGTTAGGTACACTGGGATAGAACTAGGGTAGAAACGCATCGTATGAGTACTCGCATTTTTAGGTTGTGTCATTTTATGTAAATGCATACATGCTAACAAGATAATGCTGACGCAGTATTATTTATTTTTACTGCTCACCTTGTATATTATTTATCTCGCATACTGTCTTGTGATCATAACAGCACATATAATTTACAACAGAAACACGACTGTTCAATAAATCCTTTATTGAAACGCCCGTCTGTTATTTCTGTGTAACTCTGAGAATAACTGAAACATGCACAACTGAGCTGAGTGAAATGGTTATCTATTGTTTCTACGACTCTGGGACACGTCCTGATTCTGTAAGGGAAACACAGTGGTCATGTTCTGCGGCAGCCAGAAACTAATCCCTTCTTGTCGTCAAGAAGTTTCTAGTGGCCTCTGAACTAGCTGGCACAAGTAATTAAGTTTAATATACTCGATAGGGACATACCGACCTTAGTCCTATGTCAAACCTATAGGATATATTATTCCAATGCGCAGAGCCTATAAGGGAAATAGGAGCTACACTACATGGCGCCCAACGTTTGGTAAGGCAGTAATTCAACGTTAGATACTGAGTAACTCAGCTGTGCACTTTTATTTTTCTCTCAGAGACCCCTACCCCATATACTCCAAAAGACGTCTGGAGTGGGCAGGGTTAATATCCGCCACGGCTACATAGGGAGGCCCCTATATATTAGCTGTTTGGTTTGCTCAACGTTGAAGGATAGACTGTTCCACAATATTGTGCATCTTATCTTTGTTTCCTTGAAACTAGTTCTACAAAATGAATGTAGACGCCGAAAACGGTGTTGCTGCGGCTGAACCAGCCAAAGCAGCGTTATTTAACAACACAGGTTTAAATGAAGCCGAAGAGGGTGTCAAGGACATTCCTCCTAACTTAAGAAGAGCCATTACTCTAAAACTTATAAAACATGGCCTATCTCCAAGAGGAGGTAGAGCAGTTTTCGTGATAGAGGCACACGAATCCTTTCAGACAGAGGTATTCTATTCATGGGTAATATTTCCTGAATCTAATCCAGTAACTCACTTGTTTAACTTCTACAAAGAAGATGAACAACCGGAAGAATACATTCCTTTCGAGGATATTGAAATTCCATTAACATACCAGGAGCACCAGCTCTGGTTTAAAGGCGCCCTAAAACATCACAGAAATATAACCAGGCTCGGTCCGCTAGGCAGACCAGTTAAACCAAAACTATCTGAAAGTTCTGAGAAGGACTCAATTAAACAAACTCCTACATCTTCTAAAAAGAAGTGGGAATCTAACAAACAAAATTCAAACGAGAATAGATCTCAATCCCGAGGTAGGTCTCCTTAAAAGGAGCCTTCTGAAAGGAGGTATAACCTCAGGAATAGGGATAATTTGAGAAAACCTGATAGGTATCAAGATAATGATACACGTTCCTCTCGTCCCTTTCAGGTCTCATCACAGACTTCGGAAAGAAGAGGACGTACAGAACATAGAGAAGAACGCGTGAAATCGAAAGACGACAAGCACGCAACAAAAATTAAAGCTAAACCTCAATTCTCCAAAAAGAAAGTAGCAGGTCTGAAAATAAGACATGCCGAGAATAATGAGATCACAACTCAAAAACAGGGAATGGGCTCAGACGATGCTGGACAGTGCAGCAGAAGTCACAATAGCTCGCCAGAACCTGATGGAACTTCTGGAGATAGTGGACTTGAATGAGTACATTACGGTTGAAACTGTAGATACCAGGGTTAGTACTCCACAAAGGTTATATGAAATAACACTCCGGATGGAGGGAGACAAACCTAGACAGGTTAAAGCACTTTTTGGGAAAAACTATCAAAGGGTTATGACATACTTCTAGCAGAAAAAGACTGGCCACCACAATTTGTCAGGGAGTGCCCACACGGCGAGGACATGATTATGCCTGCCTTCTCCAATCACATTCCAATTCACTTAAAATATACATATGCCAGAAAATGGGCAGTAGCCCAAGCTCCAGCATTATATAAAAATCATGTAGGATGGGATGAGGACTCCCCTCACCATAAAATACATCTGAAACATGAACCTACTGCACAGAGGCAGTATCCAGTTAAGCAAGAAGCTAAAAAACAGGTCAGGGAGATTTTAAATCAACTTGAATACCAAGGGGTGATTGAAACTAGCACCTCATCTATGAACAATCCTTTGTTTCCTGTCTCCAAACCAGACAATACATATCGTCTAGTTTTGGACTACAGACATTTAAACACTTGTTCTAAAACTTTTGCAGTGCAAAATGCACATAGCACAGCATTAATGAATAACATTGTGCGCAAAAATACAAAACCACATTAGACATCTCAAATGGATTCTTTTGTCAAAATATAGCACCTGAAAGTAGGTACTTAACGGCATTCTCCATAATGGGGACCCAGCGTCACTTTTGTCGACTCCCACAAGGGTTCAAGAACAGCCCAGGTTTATTCTCAGCGAGAGTAACGGAGTTGCTACAAATTTATGACAACGAGGCATTGTCCTATGTCGATGATATTTATCTGACAGACGATGACTTAGAAAAACACTTGAACAGGGTGAGCACCATTATATTGGGATTCGCCTCTGAGGGCTATAAGTTCAACTTTAAAATGTCCTATTTTTGGGTATATGAGCTTTCAAGTGAAGGCAAGAGCTTGGCAGCTAACTTTCTAGAGAAATGTGCGCTGATCCAACCTCCTAAGACGCTAAAAACTTACAATCAATCCTGGGTTTCCTCAATTTTGGTAGAACATACATTCTAAACTACGCAGAAAGGGTTAAACCTCTCTACGCACTAATCAAACCTGATTTTTCAATCAAAAACTGGACACAGGAACACACAGAAATTTTGCGTTCACTCCAGGCTAACATGTTAGCAACAAATCACTTACAAACACGCGTAAGTCAAAGAAATTTGGTGATTCGAATAATTTCGGGTCAATGTGGATTCACTTACTTAACCTTTAATGAGGGTGAGAAAGTACCAATCGCGTACAAATCACATTTGTACACACAAGCAGAAATGCGCTTCAGTTCAACTGAAAAATTCTGACAGCAGTTCAAACAGCTGTAGCAAAGAAAGAGCCTTAGCCCAAGGGAAACGCATAATTGTCGTTACCCCAGTACCAGCTTTAGAAGCAGTCACAAAAGCGAGCATTCCCAATGCTAAAGCTTTACATCCGAGATGGATACAATGGGTTAATTCTCTTGCTGCAACTGATGTTGAATATGTATTTGATCCAGATTTAAAAACACAGGCATTTCTCCAATATGAACAAGAATGTCCTCTGCCCACTGAGATTCTGCCCCTCGATCAGTATGAATTCGTAATTTACACTGACGGATCCGCACAGCCCGCAACAGGGAGTAAGCAAGCTTACAGTGCAGCGTGTGCTATCGTTAAAAGTCGCATACGAAATGGCATCTTCAGACCTATGGTCACAAAAACTCAGTCACTAGGTGATTGTACAGCTCAGCGAGCTGAACTACAGGCATTCAAACTGGCACTTGAAAGTACGGATCGAGAATTCCTCACAATGATAGTGTGCGATTCATTTTACTGTGTTCAGTCGTATAATGACTATATACGAACCTGGCTTGAAAATGGTTTTAAGGATGCAAAAGGTGGCACAATTAAGCACAAACTGCTTTGGGAACAAGTAGTTCTGTTGAAAAACGAACTACCAAAGGCTCACGTGATTCACACACTGAGTCATCAGCGTGATGGCGTTCACGTTGCAGGGAATTCATTGGCTGACGAAGCCGCGAAGGGGGCTGTTCAGACGGCTTCCGTAGCTGCGATCACTCGTTCAAAATCAAAAATAGACGGTGAGATAATGTTAGCTGTCAATGCTTCGAGCAAAGGCAGCAGTGCAGCGTTACCAAAAACGTTTCCACTCAAGTACTCTTATGTAATTGATGCGAATAACGTTCCTTTTGCTCGAATCCCTGGAGTGGGGGATAGGGTAATTCCAAACATGGAACGAAGAGCAGCCTTGATTTATGAAACACATTTGGGGGAAGGTCTCTCACATCAAGGGATCTCAAAAACAGTTTTGACATTAAAAGAGATGTTCTGGTGGCCTGGAATGAATACACACATTCACATATTCATCAACAACTGCTTAGACTGTAAATTACAGCGAGAGAGCCACCAGACACCAAGCAGCGAATGCGGCAGCCCAGTGCAGACACCACTGTTAGACAGCATTAGGCTATCTAATCGCCAGCGTCCTACTGGACAAAGGCGTTCCCGCAAATACTAAATCTAGGTTCCTATGGTTATGGCCTCAGCGCTCAGCTGACGCTCGAACTGTTATAAATGATTTGCGAGTCTTTATCGGCACATACGCAATAGGCACGTTTCATTCTGACCAGGGTCCTGCGTTTAGCTCTAGGGCTTACAAGGAGGCCATGGCCAGTCTGGGCGTTGCATTGCGGTACTCCTCTCCATTCCATCCTGAGGGAAATTCTGTTGTGGAAAGGAAAAACCGGGACATAAAGCAATCTATAACAGCTAGGGTATTAGGTTCGGGTGATGGGTGGGTCAAACACCTCATTAGCGTTCAGCGCTCTTAACAATCTGCCAAGAAGTTCTCTAGGGGAGTCACTCCATATGAGGTCCTATTTGGGACAAGAATGTGGGTTCCAGACTTAGAACACGTAGGCACAGTGGTGGACAAAAAGAATTTGATATCAAAGATCGTTTGGCTGTTTTATAGGAACTTAACAAGTTAAGAACGAAACAAAGCAACGTATCCATACAGCCAACCACCACTGGGGAAAAATCGGCGGTCCCAGCAAGGCCTGTCTGGATTCCAAAAGTTGGGGATCTGGTCAGAGAAAAATCGCGGACAAGAAGGGAATTTGGACCTTCTTACAGACAACCGGTACCTGTTCTAGCTGTTCGAGGAACAAGGACAGTACTTCTGCCGCCCCTTGCTGGAAGAAAGGAGAAAAGATTTGTGTCAATCGACCTGATCAAACCACAGTATGTGGCCAATACTAAGCAGTAGGCCTCGTGGACTCCGACCTAGTAGCAAACGCATTCCTCTCGCTACTATTCAAGAGGTTCAGACTGAAAGACTGATCACGATCGAGAATTCAGCTGTAACGAATGAAGGACTATGTAACCAAGCTATGGAACTCATCCCTCTTGAAAACCAAATAACAGTTCGTCCAAATACACCTGTCTACACCAACGTGACTCGTGATGAACTGGTTCCTGTGATTTCAACAAATCCTGATGCAATTCCAACAATTGACAGAACTGCTTCTGGCTATTTCATTGACTTTGATACGTTCTCAGAGGATCCAAGCGAACCTGAAACAACGCCAGCATCATCAAAATTCAAGCAGCAAGTACAAGACTTTGTTCACTTTCTGAAAAAGACTTATCTGGTTTCTCCATGGATTGAACTCTGGATTACATCTGGACTTTTTGTTTTCCTGCTCTGGCTAGCTTTGGTAACAACAGTAAGCATGCTTATAAGTGGCAGATACATCCATGTGAACATTGAAGGAAAGGACATAAACGTGCTTTTGAAACCACATAAATCTTCCCATCGTGAAGCAAGAGACTTGTCATCAGTGAACATCACAGCTGTTCCTATACAGGATGGTATAGTGTGGGACAAAACAGATTATGAAATATTCGGCCCAAGTGAACAATTGAACATTCCACATTTGTTTAAAATTTCACTAAGCGAATTGATAACGTCCAGTACCTATTCAGATGATTGGGACTTACAGACTGTTCAAGATATAATGTTTGATCTAGAAAAATCTGCTGCATTTTCTAAAAATGAATATTTAGAGGGTACAACTGATTACGAAGAACTGTATTGTTATAACCACTATGGTCATCATTATTTGCACAAAACTGCATATCCAAGAAATATATTTATGTATAATCAATGGGAACATTGTCCTACACCACCACAAGGTAGTTCGAAAACTTTTGCTAGTAAATTTCCATATTTTTCAGGTTATAATACATCTGATCCAGAAACGTTTTACTATAAAAATGTAAACAAGACAGGACTGAAAATTATGTTAACAAATACAAAACAGATTTACTCTGAAGCATTTATTGCCCAACTGTCTACACAGGGTTTCGACTTATGGAAAGACACAATTGAGACAAAAACTGTCTGGGGTAGTAAAGATTGGCAAGTGCAGGGTATGGAAGCTTTATTTAGGGCCTGCATAATCCCTGAACAAATACTGTTTTTGAATGACACCGTCCAACAGACATCTTGTCTTGGATTAGCCAAGATCAAAGAGATGAAAACACCTTATGTGCCAACACCTGCCAGTGATAATAAAACAAAGGCAGTGGTGACAGTTGACAATATACTACAACTCAACAGAACCAATTCAAATTGGAATAAATGGTTGATCTGGCCCACAGACACAAATAACTGTCAGGAAAGGTTCTTGAACAAAACTCAGGGCTTTGCTCTTCATAGGCCAGACCCAAGATATGTCCAAAGACAACATCCGGGGTAGTAACAACATATAGTGTAGGAAAATTATGCCTCGATTGGCTGCATAAATCTACACTACAGGATGTGAAGCAACACTTAACCTTACTTGCACATGACGCAGATCTTAGGGAATTCTTGCTTGGACCAAGAAAACGTTTCATATATGCCGGCATCTACGTTGCTTATAACGAAGCATGGAAAGTGTCACAGATAGAGGCTGCAGAACGAATACGTGAACTTGATCGTATTAATTTAGAGAAAACACTCTCTGTAGTCGACAATGGGTTAACAACTTTGTCCTCCACAATTTATTCATTGGATGGCATTGTATCCTCTGCTATCGACATTCTAGAGCAAGATTTGGCTATGTTACAACAAGGTCAGTCTCAATTACGTTCTATTGTGTTATTGACATGGACGCTGCAATCTTTGCGAGCGGGCTATGTGCCTTGGCGTTTCATCAACACGTCATCCCTGTTTGCAGAATACAATCTGACTGATAAACAGATCGAATTGGCACAAAGAGGAGCGAGGTATACAGTGCTGAGCATTGAAAAAATTGACAAATTACCATTCACAGTGGCAGAAAAACCGGCTACAGAATGGCTTATTCATGGAAAAATAACATTACCTGTGACAACTTTTCAGTTCCAGTATTGCCTCAGACAGATGCAAGCAGGCAAATATGAAAGGTTGGGTAGGGAATGCATTAAGACATCTTGGAATTTACCGTATACACATAAATGTTGGAGTGGGGATCGTGAAGTGTTTCTTAGCGGTATTAACTGTAAACCTGCACTGACCGGTTCACTCATATGTCAGGACATTATTTTGCACGGAGCTTGTAATGGTTCTGCGGCAAACTTGTCTTGCCATCAGCACGGTTCACCAGCTGCTGTGATTAAACCAACGTTTGGACAACTTTCTAATGGGAGTTACCTCATGTTGAATGATCAGAGTTGCTGCGGCATGTTGCCAGGCATCCCATATCTAGTAACGGTTGTGAGAAGTTGGCCTGGCATATGCTGTCCACTAATTATAGTGGGCACCTTGCACCAGTCCAAACAACCCCTTATTGGAGATAGGTTAAAGACAACCTTTATTGAAAGCTATCCTAGTGGTAGCTATGGAGAGCAGCCTTCAGGCTAAGTCTTGAAGGAATGTAAAGCAGCTTGTTTTACCAGTCTATAATCTCTTGAGTGACCAAATGAAAGAGCACCACACCAGGTATATATTCAAAATATATGTATTTATTGCTAAACACACCCCTCTAGTCTCTTTATGAGGCTAGAGTTCGAAGTACATAAGTTATAAGATATTAAATCACAGTAATAGCACAAATACACGTTTGGGCCCTAGGGGCGTACCAAACCATATACCAATAAAGTGGTATGCGAACCACGACTGAACTAGACACTAGGCCTAGAGCCTCTAGAAGTGCTTGGACCACAAGGAACCACCCAAGGTAGTGACACAGGGGACCCACGGGAGACGCGTGCAGTGTAAATACACAACCGCGATACGCCGTTAACTTCTATGGAGAAAGTCGGGATCGGGAAAATAGAGGAAAGGGACACTTAGAAGAGGACTAGGACAAAACCCTTTGAGATCTAGGACTTTGAAGAGTCTCTACCCACGGGAGCACCGGAGTACTCGTGTTACCTCACCCAGGGAAGCCGGGTGCATAGGTGCCTTTCGGGGTCGGGTTTCGTCGTCGATTCGAATGGCGATCTGCTGCAAAGTGCTGCTGGCGGCCAAGAGAAAAGTGTCCGGGTGGATCCAAGAATGGATCGGAGTTCTGGTGAACCTTAAAGCAGAGGGGACAGAGTATGGGTCACTAGCCAGTGACCAGGAAGGCGATGGACAGATGCCCACCGATGTCGAGTGCTTCAGGTGCGTTGACGGTTGTCTTGACTCTTCAGCCACGAGGTCCAGGAGGCGTTGTCGGTGACCAGGAGCAGGATTCGGGCTGGTACACGATGTCTGTCGAGTGCTGAGGTGTCGGCGACCAGATTGGACCCAACAAGCCTTGGCAACGGCAAGTCTCGATTAAGATGTAGATCGTCGATGGTGCAGACCAGCAAGGTCTGTGGAACTCACCCAGCGAGGGTAAGTGAGGGCAGGCCTGGAGCAACCAGGATGCCAAGTAAGAAAAGGATTGGCCTTCGTTAAGGGCTACTAGCCAACAGGCTAGCGACCGCAAAGGAGCCTCGTGACGCCACACGTGGATCTGGCTTACAGGACACTCGTGGAGTGGGGGCCAGTGATCTTCGGTGCAGGTGGTGCTGGAGGCTAGGGCTACTCGGAGCCCAAAGCATGACTTCTTGGAAGACCCAGAAGAGGATGCACTTGCAAATGTGCTCGGTGTCCAGGGGTCACGGTCTCAAGTCACCCACGATAGCCACGGGCCTCAGCTTTGCTGGGAACTCAGGGTAGCCTCGGAGAAGTCTGAGAATCCACCTCTGGGGAGGCGATGACTTCGGCATCCGACGGGAGCTTCAGAAATGCGAACCGGACAGATGCTTCTTTGGTGCCTGCCAAGCAGGGGAGTCACTCCTTGACCCCAAGGGAGATTCTTCAGTCCTCTAATCGTGAGTAGAGCGTCGAAGGTCCAGGATTCAGTTTCAGAGTTTCATCCAGGTATAATCTAATCTTGCTGTGGCAAGGGTTCCCCATTTTAACCAGTAAAACAGGGAGGGACTAACTCTATGACCCCACCTATGGGAGGGTCAAGGGAGGGGTTGGCTACACCCACTTCCCTTTGTCCAGTTTCGCGCCAGAGCAGGGGCAGGTAGCCCCTGAGCTGGTTTGAACTGGCATATGCACAGAGGAGCCTTTGCTCCCCCAGTGCAGGACTTCAAAGCACTCTAAGAGTGCACCCACCCAGCCCCAATACACATTATCCTGTCTGGGGAGGTGGTCACACCTCCCTGCAACAGGAAACCTATTGTCCAGGCCTCCCCTGCCGGAGTTTCGTCCAGCAGCAGGAGGCCAGACTTGTGTCTGTGGCAGCAGCATCCATTTTGTGATGCCAGGGCTTCAGAAAGAAGTTACCGGGTAAGCCAGAGTTAACATGTCTTTCCCTCTAGAAGGGTGGAATGCTACCCCCGCCGCCAGGATTGGCGGGGGGTAGTATTCCAAGATGTTTGACACCAAATACGACATGTTTAGGTGCAGCCATTCCAAAGTTAGCATTTTACCGCGAGGATATAATGCGCTTAAGAGTATATGGTCAGGCTGCACTACAAACAGCATCAGAGATGGTCTCCGAACGCTGCAGAGGGGCCCTGCTCATGCAGGGGCACCCTCTCACATAGGAACCACGCACTCTGCCTTTAGGATTGATAAGGCCTGCCTTAGGAGTGACTTATAGGTTTATATGTGTGTATGTATTTAGTGATATAGGTAACCTATATCACAGTAAGGGGTGCATGCACCACCTTACCCAGGCTGCAGTAGCAGACCTGTGGTGTCAGTTTGGATGGCCTTCCAGGGGTGGCACAATACGTGCTGCAGCCCCTGGTAGGCCTCTGAGGTACCTATGCCCTTGGTACATAGTATACCATATACTAGGGACTTATAAGGGCACTCCAGATTCCAATCAGAGATGTGCCTAAGGCACATGGAAACCATTTTACAGAGAAAGCAGATAGACTGGGGCCCTGAATAGCAGGATCCCAGTCCAACTAAGTCATAAACCAGCAAAACACCATAAAAAAGTGGGGGCAACCATATAGTCAGGTTCCACCTTCCTACATAACCCCCCAAACGAAAGGAGATAAGGCTAACCTTGGCCAGTTGAGCCTTCATTGACTAAGTGGTCATATAAGGAAGCACCTGCACTAGCATGGTTGCCCCCTGTCTTATGGTCCACTAAGCAATCCCTCACCCTAAGGGTATGAGAGGGTCTCCACCATGGGGAATCACTACCTGTGGTGTGCTTAGGTAAAGTACAAGGCTGGTGAGGTGTCTGAGTAGAGAAGTGAGGCCCTAGGAATGTTGGCCTCAGCTTCCTCAGATCACTGGTCACCATGTATGCCTGTCTTTCCATGACTGAGTTGCACTTTGCTCTAAGGGTCAACCTTTGGCTGCCTACAGCTGGGGGTTGGGTCCCTTTGGATGGATTACTGGAGGGACATGGCAGGTTTGGAACCTTCTGGTCCCAGGTTTGCCCTTGCCTACCAGAGTCCTTCTGGGGAGGTCCCTACATAAAGGTATGGGGGATCCCTCAGTGTGTAGAGGAATTTTCACCTGGCTAGGGCTACTAGACTGGGTGCCCCTAATCTGCTGATGGGGGCTTCCTCTGGACAGGGGGCCCTGGGGGTCCACTGACCTCCCTGACCTCTGCAGCCCTGGGCTGACTGAGGCAGGGTAGAGAGGGGCAGGTTACCTGCTCCAGACTGGGTACCACCTTGGAAGGGTCCTCTGCCATCAGGGGTGTGGCCAGGCCAGGCCTGACTACCTCTGGGGCAGTTCCTTCACTAGGGGTAGGGTCAGTTCCCTGAGGAGGCTGACCCTTACCTACTGTCTGGAGAGAAGAAGACTTTTCTTCAACCCTTGTGCTCTCTTTTGGGGAGAGTGGGCCATTCTTTCAGGCTCCACCTCTCCAAATTCTTGGGCTGGGGCTGTGGCCATTACAGCCCCACTAACCTTTACAGGGACGCCCAGCATCCTAAGATGGGTTTGGTGTTCAACTTCAGCCCAGGCTGAAATTTCCAGATCATTGCCCATCAGGCAATCTACAGGTAGGGTTGGGGACACTGCCACTCTCTTTGGGCCTGTGACCCCCTCCCAGCTGAGATTGACTATGGCCATGGGGTGATCTGTTCTGACACCATCAATGTTGGTCACCTGGTATTTAAACTCAGGTAAAAGCTGGTGAGGGGGACTAGTTTCCCTGCCACCATGGTGACACTAGCCCCTGTGTCCCTAAATGCCACAGCTTTCTGACCATTAATTATTGGCTCCAATCTGTACCTGCCCAATGCTATGGGCCCCATGGTAAAGGTGGCAAATCCTATACCACCATCAGAGTCAGAGGAGTCTGTTGAGGGGTCCCTGTCTAAACTAGGGCCCACCTCTGTTCCTCTTGCAAAAGCACCTAACTTTTTGGGTGCACTACTCCCAACTGGAGGATTACTACTGGTAGTACCAGGAGGGGTGGTAGTAGTTGTGGGAGGAACATTTTCTTTATTGCCAATCCTGGGGCAACTGGGATCCGTTTTCCAGTGCCCAGGCTTTTTACAGAGATGGCAATAGGGTTTCTTTTCAGGAGAGGAAGGAGTTTGGGACCCACCCCAGAAGAGGAATTTTGGGGCCCTGTAGGGGACTTATCCTTAGATTTATCCCCACCTTTCTCTTGGGACTTAGTAGAATCTTTCTTCTGGTCACCACCCTGATTTCTAGTTTTTACTCTGGTTCTGACCCATTTGTCTGCCTTCTTTCCCAATTCTTGGGGAGAGGTCAGATCAGAGTCCACCAGATACTGGTGCAAAAGCTGGTTTTGACAATTATTAAGGATCTGCTCCCTCATAATCAAATTGTACAATCCTAAAAAGTCATGCACTTTGTTGCCATGTATCCAACCTTCCAGAGCCTTTGTAGCACAATCTACAAAATCAACCCAGTCTTGAGTCTGAGCTTTTTGGGTGTCTCTGAACTTCAACCTATACTGTTCAGTGGTTAGGCCAAACCCATCTATCAGAGCACTCTTCAAGACTGTGTAATTGTCAGCATCCTCTTCTCTTACAGTGAGGAGCTTGTCTCTACCTTTGTCTGCAAAGGAGAGCCACAAGATTGCTGCCCACTGCCTCTGGGGGACCTTCTGAACTTTACAGGCCCTCTCCAGTGCAGTTATCCATTTGTGGATGTCATCCCCACTCTGGTAGGGAGGGACAATCTTGTTTAGGTTTCTATGGTCATAAGACCTTTCCCTATCTCTAGGGATATTGCTGCCACCATGGGACTCTAGTCCCAACTTTCTTCTCTCTCTAAGGAGATCTAGGGATTCCCTATCTAAAGCCAATTGCTTTTTTCTGATTTCCAGCTGAGTTTCCTCATACTGGACCAGCCTCTTTCTTCTCTCATGAGAGTATTCCCTCCTATGAGATGAGACAGAGCTCAATATTGAGGTGCCAGAGTGGTTAGACTCCTGAGAAGGAGACCTAGACCTTCTGGGCACACTCTTAATCCTTCCTGGGGGGACAAAGAGGGCATCATCTTGATCATCCTCATCATCATCCACAGGAGGGATTGGGTTTTCCAGGTCAGGGTCATTGTCACCCTCCTGGCCAGTTTCAGAGGGGGCTGGGGGTATTGGTACCCCTAGCCTCGTCCTCTTCGTCTGCCCCACCCTCAGCTCCTACCCCTTCAGTCCCTACAGGCTTACTAAGGTCATAAGCCACCAACAACTCCTTGAGGTGTTGGGTGGTGGGGCTTTGGCCTGTCCTTAATTTTCTCAAGTTACATAAAGCTCTCAATTCCAAGAATGGGAGTGTATCATACTTGGAGGGTGGAAGCTCAATGGCTTCCTGCAAGGATTCTTTGGATCCTGCCCTTAAAGACATTACTAGTGTGGTGTGGTGTATGCACTACCTACTCTAGTGTGGCCTACTAAACTCTCTTGAGTTGTAGAAAGGGTTGTGCTATCCCTTAACACACAACTCTAAGTTCAGTAGAACTTACTGTATTCTAAGCTTAAATTATATGTACCTTAGGTACCTTTAGTGGTTTTCAGTTGATCAATTCAATTGAGATTATCTGGTAAAACAATAGCAAGCTGGAATCCCACCGCTGCCACCAATGTGAGAAGTTGGCCTGGCATATGCTGTCCACTAATTATAGTGGGCACCTTGCACCAGTCCAAACAACCCCTTATTGGAGATAGGTTAAAGACAACCTTTATTGAAAGCTATCCTAGTGGTAGCTATGGAGAGCAGCCTTCAGGCTAAGTCTTGAAGGAATGTAAAGCAGCTTGTTTTACCAGTCTATAATCTCTTGAGTGACCAAATGAAAGAGCACCACACCAGGTATATATTCAAAATATATGTATTTATTGCTAAACAAACCCCTCTAGTCTCTTTATGAGGCTAGAGTTCGAAGTACATAAGTTATAAGATATTAAATCACAGTAATAGCACAAATACACGTTTGGGCCCTAGGGGCGTACCAAACCATATACCAATAAAGTGGTATGCGAACCACGATTGAACTAGACACTAGGCCTAGAGCCTCTAGAAGTGCTTGGACCACAAGGAACCACCCAAGGTAGTGACACAGGGGACCCACGGGAGACGCGTGCAGTGTAAATACACAACCGCGATACGCCGTTAACTTCTATGGAGAAAGTCGGGATCGGGAAAATAGAGGAAAGGGACACTTAGAAGAGGACTAGGACAAAACCCTTTGAGATCTAGGACTTTGAAGAGTCTCTACCCACGGGAGCACCGGAGTACTCGTGTTACCTCACCCAGGGAAGCCGGGTGCATAGGTGCCTTTCGGGGTCGGGTTTCGTCGTCGATTCGAATGGCGATCTGCTGCAAAGTGCTGCTGGCGGCCAAGAGAAAAGTGTCCGGGTGGATCCAAGAGTGGATCGGAGTTCTGGTGAACCTGAAAGCAGAGGGGACAGAGTCTGGGTCACTAGCCAGTGACCAGGAAGGCGATGGACAGATGCCCACCGATGTCGAGTGCTTCAGGTGCGTTGACGGTCGTCTTGACTCTTCAGCCACGAGGTCCAGGAGGCGTTGTCGGCGACCAGGAGCAGGATTCGGGCTGGTACACGATGTTTGTCGAGTGCTGAGGTGTTGGCGACCGGATTGGACCCAACAAGCCTTGGCAACGGCAAGTCTTGATTAAGATGTAGATCGTCGATGGTGCAGACCAGCAAGGTCTGTGAAACTCACCCAGCAAGGGTAAGTGAGGGCAGGCCTGGAGCAACCAGGATGCCAAGTAAGAAAAGGATTGGCCTTCGTTAAGGGCTACTAGCCAATGGGCTAGCGACCGCGAAGGAGCCTCGTGACGCCGCACGTGGATCTGGCTTACAGGACACTCGTGGAGTGGGGGCCAGTGATCTTCGGTACAGGTGGTGCTGGAGGCTAGGGCTACTCGAAGCCCAAAGCACGACTTCTTGGGAGACCCAGAAGAGGATGCACTTGCAAATGTGCTCGGTGTCCAGGGGTCACGGTCTCAAGTCACCCACAATAGCCACGGGCCTCAGCTTTACTGGGGACTCAGGGTAGGCTCGGGGAAGTCTGAGAATTCACCTCTGGTGAGGCGATGACTTCGGCGTCTGACGGGAGCTTCAGAAATGCGAACCGGACAGATGCTTCTTTGGTGCCTGCCAAGCAGGGGAGTCACTCCTTGACCCCAAGGGAGATTCTTCAGTCCTCTAATCGTGAGTAGAGCGTCGAAGGTCCAGGATTCAGTTTCAGAGTTTCGTCCAGGTATAATCTAATCTTGCTGTGGCAAGGGTTCCCCATTTTAACCAGTAAAACAGGGAGGGACTAACTCTATGACCCCACCTATGGGAGGGTCAAGGGAGGGGTGGCTACACCCACTTCCCTTTGTCCAGTTTCGCGCCAGAGCAGGGGCAGGTAGCCCCTGAGCTGGTTTGAACCGGCATATGCACAGAGGAGCCTTTTGCTCCCCCAGTGCAGGACTTCAAAGCACTCTAAGAGTGCACCCACCCAGCCCCAATACACATTATCCTGTCTGGGGAGGTGGTCACACCTCCCTGCAATAGGAAACCTATTGTCCAGGCCTCCCCTGCCGGAGTTTCGTCCAGCAGCAGGAGGCCAGACTTGTGTCTGTGGCAGCAGCATCCATTTTGTGATGCCAGGGCTTCAGAAAGAAGTTACCGGGTAAGCCAGAGTTAACATGTCTTTCCCTCTAGAAGGGTGGAATGCTACCCCCGCCGCCAGTATTGGCGGGGGTAGTATTCCAAGATGTTTGACACCAAACACGACATGTTTAGGTGCAGCCATTCCAAAGTTAGCATTTTACCGCGAGGATATAATGCGCTTAAGAGTATATGGTCAGGCTGCACTACAAACAGCATCAGAGATGGTCTCCGAACGCTGCAGAGGGGCCCTGCTCATGCAGGGGCACCCTCTCACATAGGAACCACGCACTCTGCCTTTAGGATTGATAAGGCCTGCCTTAGGAGTGACTTATAGGTTTATATGTGTGTATGTATTTAGTGATATAGGTAACCTATATCACAGTAAGGGTGCATGCACCACCTTACCCAGGCTGCAGTAGCAGACCTGTGGTGTCAGTTTGGATGGCCTTCCAGGGGTGGCACAATACGTGCTGCAGCCCCTGGTAGGTCTCTGAGGTACCTATGCCCTTGATACATAGTATACCATATACTAGGGACTTATAAGGGCACTCCAGATTCCAATCAGAGATGTGCCTAAGGCACATGGAAACCATTTTACAGAGAAAGCAGATAGACTGGGGCCCTGAATAGCAGGATCCCAGTCCAACTAAGTCATAAACCAGCAAAACACCATAAAAAAAGTGGGGGCAACCATATAGTCAGATTCCACCTTCCTACAACGGTCAACTCCAGGGTCACTTGCTGTATGCAAGTATTGTTTCCCCCGATAGACACAGTCAGGGAGTCGGCTTTATGGCCTTCACTGAGTGTCTCTTTTATAAGATTTGATACTTTAAGCAGAATGAAAGCCATGCTTTTACAGCAAACAGTGCCTTTGACCTCGGCCAAAGAAACCTATGATCTACAAATTGCAAGAACTTCGGCTGAGATACAGAATTTAATACGTACAAACTGCCCTATACATTTCGTAGAAATGTTATCACGTATCTTCAACATGTCAGATACAACAGGAATTGTACATGTATTTAAGAGCATTTGCACTGGTCTCTTAGCACCGTTCCAGGCAATACTTGGAATCATTTCGAACTTTGCACATTCGGTGTTTGGTGGTATACCATTGATTCTAGCACTTGTTGCGGGAATTCTATTCATCTGTCTGCTATTGCGCTATGGCCAGCCACTTCGCAGAAATAACTCCGAGCGAAATGGAGAAAGCTCTCCTTGAAAGAAAGTGCTGTGAGCGAATAGTACAACTATTGGGCATGACTCGTCTACGGGACCTTAATACCACATGGTTCCTGTCATTCCGACCAATCTGGCATGATTGCATCTTACCTGTTCTACGCTGCCTGCTATGCGGTGAAGAATGCGTGTTGGACGCTTGTCTAACATAACCATCAGCTGCACCAAAGGACGTCGATACTTTGCTGGTCCCGATAACGGTCCATGCTTCGTGTTGTCCCCAGAGGCTCCCAATACTGATGTCAGCATTCATTGAGATCTCACAGACGCTTCCTGCTGCTGCTGAGGTACGAGAAACAACTCCAGGCACACAGGTAACAACGGACGTGAACATTGCTGCGGCGACCTATGCTGTGGGCGGTGTTTCCCATCTTTGTGCGGTCAATCTCTTACGTGAGGTGTTCGATCTTACACCGTCGACAGTGGATGATGTTTTGTCTATTGAAATAGATGATCTCATGTTTACACCAGACCCGTGAACTGACTCTAATTCGGCATACTTTGTTCCAGTGCAACAGCAACAATTTGGCTTTCGTTTTTCAAAGACCTGGAACATTACCAAAATTTGAACTTTGTTCATTTTTCAAACACAAAAATGGCACTTCAATCTGCTTATAGTAGAACTGGCCTTATAATACAGACTTGGCAGTACTTCCAGGGACACTTAGTCATCTTGTGTGTCTAAATCAGTTCATTTAAATTTCATGATAGGAAATGACTTTGATTTTGAACAAACTTATCGATCATTTTCGTCATATGTAAATATTGCTTTTTATTTATCATTCCGATTGCATTTATTTCACACTTTATGCAGGAGATGAAAAGCTTTGCTTACAATTGTACAGAAACCTTTGCATTTTAAATATGTCTTTTAAATGCTTTTAGGATATGTTTTAATATGCGGTACTCTATTTTAATGTTTAGCATTTTGGATGTTTAGCATTTTAGTATCATTGTTTCCACGAAAGAGGAGTGGGTGTTGTATACTTCATAGGGTGTCCATAAGCGGGCTTTCTAGACTCATGTCCTTATATAGGCATAACCCAACCTGCCCTTATATAGGCGTAGAATCCCAGGCCTTATTTAGGCATAAACCATGCACACCAAATACAGGCATGGCTTCCGACATCCGTCCACCCTAACGTCTCAACGAGTCCATGAAAAAACAGACCCTCAGGCTGCGGGAGTTTCCCTTGCCCAGGACTATTGATTTCTTCAAGGACTCATACATTATGCATGAACCTCTTATTCCCTAAGGGATTCATTCATGACGTCTTTCGCTGCCCAACTCACGTCAATGCTACCATTTTCAGGTATAAATATACCTTCCCAAACCCCTGTAAATCAGAGGAGACCTCGACTTCAGAGGAGCCCGATTCCCGGCCAGACGCACTGAGAAGACACTGTCATTCCTGCACGCAGAGAGTCCAGCTTCCAGTGATCTAACTTCCCTTGCGGGGTGTTGGAGTTCGAGTCCGGATAGAGATTCCTACCTCTCTCATTCTTCAGGTATGGAGCAGACTAGAACCTAGAGGGACTCTTGGCATACTAGACTCTTGGCATACTAGGCGTAACTTACTCTTGGTATACTCTAGTCAGGAATACAGCACCTACTTCTACTTCTCCCTATACCTAGGATAGGTTAGGTACACTGGGATAGAACTAGGGTAGAAACGCATCGTATGAGTACTCGCATTTTTAGGTTGTGTCATTTTATGTAAATGCATACATGCTAACAAGATAATGCTGACGCAGTATTATTTATTTTTACTGCTCACCTTGTATATTATTTATCTCGCATACTGTCTTGTGATCATAACAGCACATATAATTTACAACAGAAACAAGACTGTTCAATAAATCCTTTATTGAAACGCCCGTCTGTTATTTCTGTGTAACTCTGAGAATAACTGAAACATGCACAACTGAGCTGAGTGAAATGGTTATCTATTGTTTCTACGACTCTGGGACACGTCCTGATTCTGTAAGGGAAACACAGTGGTCATGTTCTGCGGCAGCCAGAAACTAATCCCTTCTTGTCGTCAAGAAGTTTCTAGTGGCCTCTGAGCTAGCTGGCACAAGTAATTAAGTTTAATATACTCGATAGGGACATACCGACCTTAGTCCTATGTCAAACCTATAGGATATATTATTCCAATGCGCAGAGCCTATAAGGGAAATAGGAGCTACACTACAATCTCCCCTCAAAAAAGGATGATGAACTAGTCGTCAACATTTCGTAAAATAATATACTTGGCAAGGTGTGGGCAAACTATGCTTATCCAAGGGCGGGGTGTTTTATCAAAGTCTCAGTTTGTAATTTTTAGATCAAATAGAAAAATGTATTTGTATACATATGTTATTTCAATTTCAATTATAAAGGCGTTTTTCATAACTTTCTTAGAATTGTTCTATTTTGGAGGCTCAGTGAAGCCAATTGTTAGATATTTGTTTGCAGCCCATCCTGCGCTGGCCTCTGTCACCCGAAGTCTTTTGAGTAATGCTGCTGAAAACAAATTCAGTCTCAACACATTGTTTTGGCACTACTTTCTGCTCGAGGGTTTCCTATAAAGAGTCTTTGAAATGCACACCCTTGGGCTGGTTGCCATGTTATAATAATCTACTGAGAGTCTGCTGAAGAAAGGGAAAGGCCAAGGCCTGGCCTATTACTATATATAGGCATTGCAGGCTATTTTTAGGATAATAGCAAAGGAACTAAAATTAGCAAAGAGTCCCGAGGAATAAAAAAGGATGACACAGTTTCACTACGTGAGGAAACTAGTGGCATATACAATACTGAGGTTTCATCTCCCTAGATCTTGTGATGAAAGGCACAGTACATTCACATGGTTTAAGAACTTTTAGAAATGAATTTGAAAAGATTTCCCAAATGAGATCCCCTCTTTCTGTTTCTTTTATGTATGTTGTTTACTCTCTGCAGTAGCGGTCGGTGGTGGGAGTGCCGCTGGGTGCTGACGTGGGGCGGGGGAGGGGCAGGGTGGGGTGTAGTAAACTACGGATTACGGCCGATTACAGGTAAGTACACATATAAATAAATAAAACGAATTTCATTGCGCGCGCTGCATCGCATTTGGCGATGCAGCGCAAGAAACGAAATTCGTTTTATTTATTTAAATGTTCACTTACCTGTATTCGGCCTTAATCCGTAGTTTACTACCCCCCACCCTGCCCCTCCCCAACCCCACGTCACCGCCCGACCGGCACTCCTACCACGGGCCGCGCCTGACTCTCTGTGTCTAATAGGAAAAAGCTGGTATTGCTGCTTTTCTGAAAATACACAGTTACACACATACAAACATTTATGGGAATAGATTCCAAAATAGTGAGAAATCATGATGTCACGCAGTAGTTCTGTGTAGGGTGACCAACTGGCATGGGTGTAAATTCAGGACAGTGAAAGTAAAAATTCAGGGCAAAGGGTCAAAATTCAGGACAAAACTTCAGGACAGAAGGTCAGAATTCAGGACAAAAATTCGGGACAAAAGTTAAGTTTTACAGACACATCAGAGGAGGTCGTGCAATATTACATAAGTAAATTAGTAACCAACACAAACACAAGTCAAAATAAGTTTATATTGGATTGAGACAACCTTGCACTGCATCTGTTGTGTGCGCGAGTGAAACTTAAACACCTCCGTTTGCATATTCAAAAAAAATAAAATGAAGAAAAAGATCAAAGCTGAAGGCTTCTCAGATCTCACATGCCCCCTGTCCCCCATTGGAAAAAAAAGATCCGATCAATCATCCCAAAGGGGGGTGGGGTCAGGGCAGGGTAAACATGAAAATAATAACAGCACAAATGCAGAAACTTTGCACTATTGGAGCAAAATAAATAAACAATAGCGGACAATTGTATTTGTACCATTATCACTGCTTGTGTGACAGTTTAAGAGGCTAACAGTGGATGCACCTGGGTAACATGCACCAAAATGAAACCTCCACCTCCCCAGAGCTTGGCCCCAGGTGAGGTGACAGGAGCCCATAAACAAAAGCAGTTTGCCATGCCCTGGGCTCTGGCAGGAGGAGGCCAAGCAAATACTGTCACTGCGCAGAGAGGCCCTTTATCATGCTGTATTTGATAATTAGGCCGATATAAAGAATGATAATGGGCCATAGCAGCCTGTGCCAGGTCGGGGAGGGGCTGCTGCAGGCAGATGATCACAGCAGGAGTCCGAGCTGGCCCCTGCAGTAAGAGTTACAGAACTCTCAGGCTGATTGCAGGGGGCAGCTCGCTCAAATGTCTGAAATTACGGACCAAAGGCGTCCGTGAAAGAATTCCTCATGGACAACGGACAAGAGGCCCAAATAACGAGCAGTCCGTGAAATTTACGGAAGGTTGGTCACCCTAGTTCTGTGACCACATAGTACCGGTGGACCCTAGATGTGGGAATCCTCAACAGAGAACAAACACCCAGTAACATTGGGTGCAGTCATTTCTGAGTGCTGTGGTATTGCACTATTCCGAGCTATCTACTGAGAACTACAGAATTATTATGAAATGTTTGTTTTCTGGGGATATATTATGTAAGGTTTTACCTGGTAAACATGTCTTTGGAAAACCCCAAGGGTTTGGTAATAATGCATGCATAATTATCGCACATCTCCAATTCAAATGAGAAACGTCTCTGTGAGGGTAATTTATTCCTTATAATGCATAATCAGTCTATTGCTGTCACTTTTTCGAACATATTTATTGCCATGACAAGCATTTTAAACTGTCATTTCACACTGTTAACTTCACCATGTTGCCATGGAGATACCTTTAATTTGTGTCTGTTTGTGGAGAAAGTTGTATTGATAAGGCTCTCAAGTAATAGGTATTCATAGATGCTGAGCTTTCTGAAGACTACTTATGCTTGGCAAAAATACTGCAAGCTGAAAGTTCAGATGAAAGTTCAAGGCACTGCCAGTTGTTTCTCATTTTTCACTCACAGGGATTAAAGTCAATATTGAACAGGAATTTCAGCGGTGGAAATGAAGAGTATCATGCTGGATTAATAGGCCAAAATTTGTGCACAAAAATATGTCGGTATTTGAACAACTAGAACGTAAGCATCTGGGTGAAAGAGAGCCATGTCTGCTTATGGATTAGTTAACTGGAGTTAAAAAGTGAATAGTTGTTCTTCACCTTATCGGTATATGAGGCAAGTTAGAGTTACAGGAATGGCGATCGGTAAATATGATCTGTGTAAACTGTGTGCGAATTTAGGGCCTTATTTACAAAGAATTAATGCAGCGCGGTGACACAAGCCATTTGGCAGCGCCGCGCTGCGTTACTTCCAAAGCACAGGGATGCGTCATATCTACAACGTTATGACGGATCCATCTGCTCTACCCTGCGTTGACACACAATTAGCATCCATGCACCGACACAGGCACCCTTGCACCATGGCGCAAGGATGCCTACCTCACGGGATGACTGTTTATGTGCAGGAAGGTGTACCTTCCTGCACATAAACAATCTGAAATGCCGTTTTAAACTTCTATGTGTGCTGCTTAATGCAGCACACATAGAAGTTGAAAAACAGTATTTTTTCAATGACTTTATGTGCAGAAAGGGACACCTTCCTGCACATAGACAATCACAAGAGGTAAATTCCTCGTTCCATGTGTACTGCTGCAGCAGGCATAGAAAGAGGAGAAATGAATACATTTCTCCTTGTTGTGCCTCCCTAGGCCTCCTGCTTATGGATTAGTTAACTGGAGTTAAAAAGTGAATAGTTGTTCTTCACCTTATCGGTATATGAGGCAAGTTAGAGTTACAGGAATGGCGATCGGTAAATATGATCTGTGTAAACTGTGTGCGAATTTAGGGCCTTATTTACAAAGAATTAATGCAGCGCGGTGACACAAGCCATTTGGCAGCGCCGCGCTGCGTTACTTCCAAAGCACAGGGATGCGTCATATCTACAACGTTATGACGGATCCATCTGCTCTACCCTGCGTTGACACACAATTAGCATCCATGCACCGACACAGGCACCCTTGCACCATGGCGCAAGGATGCCTACCTCACGGGATGACTGTTTATGTGCAGGAAGGTGTACCTTCCTGCACATAAACAATCTGAAATGCCGTTTTAAACTTCTATGTGTGCTGCTTAATGCAGCACACATAGAAGTTGAAAAACAGTATTTTTTCAATGACTTTATGTGCAGAAAGGGACACCTTCCTGCACATAGACAATCACAAGAGGTAAATTCCTCGTT
Source organism: Calotriton arnoldi (assembly GCA_963921515.1). NCBI lineage: Eukaryota > Metazoa > Chordata > Amphibia > Caudata > Salamandridae > Calotriton > Calotriton arnoldi. The sequence continues at coordinate 648,417 of CAWUFW010000063.1, read as the reverse complement.
CCATGTGTACTGCTGCAGCAGGCATAGAAAGAGGAGAAATGAATACATTTCTCCTTGTTGTGCCTCCCTAGGCCTCCCCTTGGGAGGCGTAGCATTCTGACGCATTCCAGGTTTAGGATTTCTCATAAATCTGGAAATGTGTCAGGTTCCGTGGGTCTTGCGTGGGAACACCCACAGCAACACCCATTAACCGCCCTTTTCAAGCAAAGTGCTGCGTGTAAAGGGGCCATATTTACAAGGAAAGGAAAAGCTATGCAAGGTGGCTTTTCGTGTCCTCGTAAATATGGGGCAGCAAAATGCGCCGCCGCAGCGTCACAAAAAGTGAAGCACCAGCAGCGCAAGGGGCTTGTAAATAAGCCCCTATATGTCTTACCGCTGTGGCAGATGATTTGCTAGAGAATTGTAGAGAAGAGATCAGAAAGTAGTGGAAGAAGGAAGAACATCTCAGTGAACACCTCGAAAGGAAAAGTAGAAAGAAAGATTGTGCTCTAGTACTGCAAAAATCATGAGTATTTTTTCAGTCTCGTATGGCTACATGTCGTAGTAGCCTGTACAGAAATATTGCCTGATAGAAATATTGTGCACTACATCTTGTTCACAAAGACAGCTTCTAATTGGTGGGAAATTTCTCTTATATCCAGCGGGGTGATACTTTTGTAATCAATACTTAAGACAAGATATATATGTCATTGCGATAATCTGACAATAACATTTTGGTACCAAACTGGCTCTAATACCATGGACACTTGGTCATCATCAGTAGACTAAAACATGGTCCCTGGCCAGAGCATCATCATCTTTAGTCATCTTTAGAAGTACTGTAAATATTATTTAGTTTCATTAACTCTGGAATCTATGGGACTAGTTTTGCAGGCAAGTGTAAATGTCCAGTGGTGGAAAATCCCCCAATTCTTTAGTGTCAATGCTACAAGGAGGTTTAGTGTCGAGCAGCTTCTTTATAAAAAGAATAGCAGTCTGCATCATCTGCACTCTTGGAAACCTTGGTCCCAAGCTTGATGTGCTGAAGCTCTACACCTCACTGATGAAGTCCACTAATACCAAAACCCCTCGGGGTTCATTTCTGGGGCTGAACTGAGTCTAATTAGCATATGGTTGTTTCTTGACTGTAATGGCACTGACAAGTTAACATTTAAGGAATAATTACCAATGATTCAAGCATTTCCAGCCACTGCTTTTGAGCTGTCAATTTATATGACATGACAACACTATGTATAATATTAGAAAGTAGTAGTTAACAAAGGGGAAAGATGTGTGATAGAGAACAAGTACTAAAGAAAGAAGTGAAGCTTTGCATATCTAAAAAAATTGCAAGTCACTGAGAAGTTCCATGACCATACAGATCGAGGTTGAAAGCCAAGCTCCTTTATAAGGCCATGGAACTCTGAGGCAAATTTCACTATCCTTTTAACTTACAATAGAGGGTATTTTATTCCTTATAATACATAGTCACACCATCACCTTTCTTATAAAATGCTTAAATCTTGGTGTCTTGCTTTTTCATATAAAGATATAGTATGGTTGCAGACATGAAGAGTAAAAGTCGAACCTGTAGTGACAAATTGAACACTTTAAATAGCAGCTAGTATTTTCCTGAAAATACACACTAAAATCAATTTTTTATGTTAGATTAAGAAACTTCTATAACTCAGAATGAGTAGAAACATGAAGACATTCTATCCTTCCTACAATGACTTATAGAATGGAAAAATAAACATGCTGCCATTAATATCTCGTTTCTGCTGTGCATTTTAGAAATGCAGATATGAAGAACAAAAACTCTCATTTTGTTTAAACTGCAGCTGTATTTTTGATCTGTGCCTTTCACACAGGCTGCTGGCTCCGGCAGCAGGCATTAAAGCAGGCACAGAGTCATCAAAAGTCAAATGTAATAACTTATCACAGTTGAGCAGCTAGTCATCTCTTTATAAAAGGTGACAAGAGACATAACATTTCGGCTGTGATAAGGAAATTAGAAACAACTTCTATACAGGGATTGCAGGCTCCATGTATTATACCTTGACAAAGGAATACATTGGTATGCAGCACTGTCTTCTGCTTGAAACAGCCTTTGGCTATGCAGCTGTCGTAACTAGCGAAAGAATGAGATCAAAGTATTTACCAACATAGGATTATCAATTACACTCGTCATTACCCTTTCTCTGCAAGAAATAATGGTAGCTAAATAAATCCTATCCTTTCTATTCTATTTTGTATCTGTTAGCTGCCCTGTGTACTAGTTCCAATCAGTTACCAAGCATTTTAGTGTATGAATCTGAAAAGTCGAATTAAGTATTGTAAAATAAACCGGATATTGTAAAGCTAGGATTGTTATTTTCTATTGACATTTTTTATTGTTATAGTTTACTGCTTTCAGAATAAGTATGACAAGCATATCTCATGGTTTGATGGCATAATTCCCGGTGCCCGGTGAACTACCTGTGCATGATATCAGATCAGTTTGCACTTGATTTCATATTTGGTGCAGTGTAATGAGAAATAATGTGTAGCAAGTGACATTGCACCTGCTTTTTTTATGTCTCCTCCGCCAGACGTACAAGTTGTCTGGTTATGAAATACCTAGCTAGAATGCAGTGGCGGCCAGGACAGATAAGAGTGGTGGGGCGGATGGAGTCGACAGACGATGGGATAGGTAAAAATAAATAAAAGCACACCTTGCGCTCGCGTGTTGCCGATTTGGCGAGCGCAAGGTAAGTTGTTTTATTTATTTATTTTCCCTATCCCATCGTATGTCGACTTCCCACGCCCCACCCCTCCCCTGCCCCACCCCACCGCTCTTACCTGGACCGGCCGCGCCTGCTTGAATGTACAGTGGGTTTACAGCCAGCCCATTGCTTACCATTGGTTGGCTTTATTGTCACTGCTATTTGATTGCTTTTTATTCAATGTCTTGCCTTTCTCTTCTTGTGTTTGTCCCTCCCTGCACCAAAGCCTCTTTACAATTGCTGACTTGCAGCTTTCCACTGCTCACATTTAGGGTACTACTTTTAAATATTAATAAGTCACCCTTAAGTACACCTTGTTGCCCACAAGGCGGGGTGTCTGATTTTTAAAAGTGACACGTGAAATTAAAACTGGCATGATTCTCCGGTGACAGGTCTCAAACACTATGGAAAAAATACATGCAAAACAATTTCCAGTTCCAAAAGAAAATGGGAACAAAGCCTGGGATGAAACCAAAGACCATTACTTGGGATCACCTGGTCTGGTAAACATCAATGCAGTGGCCAATCTCCAGAGTCCAAATTTCCCTATTGAGTGGTGAAGGACACCAGATTGGACCCCAACAACCAGCCCTCGTAGTGTTCACATTTTCCAGACAGTGAGACCATGTTGCACCCCTGCCAATTAACAAAGGACCCTGCTGCCTAACTGCCTCTGCAGATTAGAAAACTGTAACTCTGGATGTAGGGGTGAAAGCCTGCAGGGCCTAGAACACAGCCAACAGCTACTTAAAAATAGGCAAATGAGCTGGTTTGCCTGTCGACCACTGACCTGATCTATTTTATCAACCAGCGTTTCCCCTCAGGCCTTGGAACTGGCACCTGTAGTCACCACTCTGAAAAAAGGAAGGACCAAGAAAACCACTGAGTCAAGTCTCTCCTGAACTAGGGTGGCATTGCAGATTTTGTTCCAAATTCTCATTGAACATATCACAGTTATTTAAGAGGTGACAGATCACTGGTTCAAGGTACAGTCAAGTCCAAGGCACCATGCTTATTGTTGCACACATGAATCCCTGGACTTGTAAACAAGTCCATGATCAGGCAGAGTCCAGAGCCATTAGGGCTGATAGGTGAGAATGGAGAGAGGTCTTGTGACGCAGGGCAAGTGACATCCTTCATAGGTCTGTGTAGGATCTTGCCCCAGTGAAGATCCAATCCACTGCATGGCTGAGATGGAACTTCTTCCAGTTCAGGAGAAAACCAGAGTCCTGCAGTAGCCGGCATATTTTTGATGTTCCCTCTTGGACCATACAAAAAATTAGTACAGATTAACCAATCATGTAATTATGGAAAGATCTGAATCCCCTAAACCTAGAGCAAGCTACATAGAGATCCAAGACCTTCATGAAGACATTAATATCCTTAGAGGCACACAGCAATCTAAAGGGCAGGACAGCGAACTGAAAATAGTCATCTATCGCCATGAACTGAACACGCATCCAAGAATGCATTAGGGCATATGGACAGGCATCCTACAAGCACAGTGTTCACAGAAAATCCCATGGGATCACCACCTTCAAATACATGGTAGGGATGGTAGACCATATTCAACCACATCTAGGCCTGGGTTGGTTGCACATTTCCAATGGACTTCAAAACTAGAAAAATAATAGAATCGGTACTTGTGCCTCTTTGGCAGAGTGGTACCATGATTGCTGCCCCTCTTTGCCAATGGAGAGGTGACACCGTTTAGGAGAGAAGGGCAGCATGACAATTTTAGTAACAGCATGGTCAGATAAAACCAAGTACCTGGAGGAGCAGTATTGAACTTAACATGATAACCCTATACGACTACCTAGAGGACCAATTGGTCCAAGGTGCGAGAACTAAATGTTCAGTAAACTAACACAGACTGCCCCACAACAGACCAGCTTGATGACAGGCATATTCAGGATTTTATGAAGGAGGAGGTGGGAAGTCTGGATTTGTCAACAAAAGTTAGCCCCCGCCAACAAGCCTGCCTTTGCAAATGTTCACCTACTATAACCTTGCTGTCACTGCACCTGGTGATGCTGAGCCAGGGTTGAGCAAGACCACTACATCTAACCCTAGCATGGCTGGAAAAGCTGTGCTCACCATCTGTTACAACAAATCATTCAAGAAAGACCTGAACAGCTTGGGGTTCAGGAATAGCAGGTGGGAAATGAGAGCTTGCTGAGGATCCAGTTTTCTCCCTCCAACAACAACAAATTGGATAGGAAAGGAATAACTAAATCACTGATCCCCACTTATTCAGTGCAGGCATCCCCTTGCTGCACCAGCTTACCCTTTCCGAGCTAAGCTATCCCCACTAACATTACGGGATGGCAGAGCATCTACATCATATGAATCCTAGCAGGGAAAGGAAACTCCAAACGTGTTCCAAATGCACTACACAACCTCCTATGGCTGAGCTCCTTCAATCAACTTTCTTTTGTGAGGTTTTTACTTCAGGTCATCAATGTCCTCATCAATCTCCTGCTCCAGTCTTGGGTGCTTCGTTGATCATGCACCTGCATGGCTGAAGTCATAGGCCGGTCCAACATAGCCTGAAGCTCTACCTGCCAGAACAGAAGGTCACAGACAGGGCAAGAATAAGTTCCAGCCAAAGTATTTTTTTAGGCCTCGGGCAAGAAATATTTTGAGAGCTGGATAGGGGCATAATGAGATATGTGTTATAGAAAGACAGATCAGGTAAAGAGAGTAGTGAGACAGAGATAAACAAAGAACCACAGAGGGGAGCTGAAGTGTAGAAAGAGAGATGAGATGTACAGAGAAAAGAGGTGAAGCAGAGAGACAGAGTTGAAGTAGAGAAAAAGGGATGAGCTCAATACAGAGATAAAGAGGGTGAGGTAGAGAGAGTGGTGAAGAAAAGAGGTAGAGAAGTGAGGTTGGGAGATGTATAATCAGGCTTTCCTGTTTCCAGTTTCTATTTTTGGCAAATTCTGGTGGGGTTTTTCCAGTGATATCATATCCTTAAAAAAACAGTGGTTATCAGTGGTTACACATTTTTGCGCCATTAAAAACAACAGAAACAGTGTTTTTCCGGTGGTTATGGAACTTTTTGCTATTATTATTGCTTGCTTACCGCACTGATAGTGTATGCTATGCAGACAGTGTATATGAGATCCAAATACATTTTTGCAAATCAAACTTATTGTGGTACACCATACAATACTTCTTCAGTGAGTCTTTGGTCATGCGCGCTCACTCTTTACTTCCCATGAAAACTTTTATCTGTGAAAAGGCCCTCTCAACATTGGCACTTGAGTCGAGCAACGCCAAAACAGCCAGTACACAATTTGCTATCTCTGGCCACTGACATAGCTTTCCATGTCAATACTGGTGCACCTGAAGATTGCGATTCTCTGGGATAGGTTCTTCAACAAATGCGTTGAACTGGACGCATATGAGTTACTGAAAAGGTAAAAAATGAAGCAGCACTTTTGAAAGTCCGGAGAAAATTCCCCTACATGGAAGGGATCTAGAACTTGCGCAGGATACCACAGTGAAGTTTCATTGACTTCAATTGCAATGGTTGGTGAAGGGACATTTCTATGCATCATTGCAAGCCATTTCTCATACATTGAGAAATAAAATGTCCTGAAGTACTCCTCAACATTTCTTTGCTTACCAAGAGGCAAGCACTCTAACATGGAACATATTGCAGTGCCAAAGTCACTAAAGTGTCACCCAGCCTACTCTCAAGGAGATGTTGAACATCTACACCAATTATCCTGAACACTTGGTAGACAAGAGTGTTTTCAGACTATAGTTTTTTTTATTATGTCCACTACAGAAGTCATGTTGTCCTGTAAAAAACTAAGAATGCAGTAGAGTGTACTTTTTTCACATCACTATCAATATGCGACCAAAGATCCTCACATTTCTTGCCTTAGGCATCATCATTCAGCAGAAATTCTGTAAACGGTTACCACATGGATAATATAGCATTCCTGGCCTTTAGGACTGAACTACTGGCTAAATGACACAGTTGGGATGTCTCATTCTTTGATGCCACACAAAACACAAAATGAGAAATATTTGCCGTTTAGTTCCCGAGCATAACAAAACAGTGCACCAGAATGGACTATAAAGTCAATAGCATTCTTCATTAACTCTGAAGATTATAATGATGCTGTTAGCATACCATCTATCAAGTGGCAAGGATCTCTTACAGGCAAGCACTTCAGCTCAGATATTGCTTTTTGCCAGGTCATCACACAACTTTTTCATATATGTAGCTGAATCACTGCAAATACAAACAACATCACTCCAATCTTTGTTGAACTAGGTAAGAACTTTTTGCAGCAGCATTCCAAGTGACACTGTGTTCCATGTTTTCCAAAAGTCTGGTGTCATGTTTTCACCACTATCCCAGAAGCTTGGTGACAGCACCCTTTTCACAAATACCTTTCACTACACCTTGCATTGCATGTTTAAATCCTGGGGTGTTTGGTAATTCACCTACTATCAATACTGACTTGCTAGAAAAGGGGACTGATCTATCAAGGGGTTTTACCCATTCCCTGTGGGTAAATGTGATGGTACATATTGGGAAAGATTCTTATGGAACCAGCCATTTTACCTATTAGTAAAATAATCAAATGCAGCCAAAATATCAAATATGATTTTGATATTTCCTTATTCTCTACAGTTTATAAAAATAATTAAACAAGACCTAAAACATGTTTCTAAACCTTGCATCTTTAGACCAAAGACCACAAAACTGAAGAAAGGAAAAATAAACAATATTTTAGTGACATCCCTAAACAACAAAACTCAAGCAGAATAATGTTAGCCCAGTCTTTCTTGCTGCTAACTTTTATAACAAAATTACATTGTATTGGCCCCTTCAGGAAGAAATAAAAATGACTTTTTCAATCTCCTTTTCCTTTCCTTGAATGGCATTTAGTTTGCGGTTGTCCAGGGTTTTTTTCAGTGTTTATATGTTTACACTGGTGAGGGCTATTTCCCTTTCAGTGGGGTTTTATCACTTATTATAGGTTTAAACCTAAAACAGGATAGTCTATGTATAATGTTAGGCAACAAGAGTAGATAGGAAGAGAGGGTGATTTAAAATGGAGGAGGTGGCATAGAGAGAGAATTGGTACTGTTGGAAAATGTAGGTAGTGGTAGAGAGATAGAGGTGGCCAGAAAGAATTAAAGTAGTGAGAGAGGTAGAGGGATCTGAGGCAGAAAGACAGGAATAAGATGGAGAGAGATGAGATAGTGAATGAGTGGTGAGGTATATTCCAAGGTTAGGTAGTGAAAGAGGGGGGATGGCTAGAAAGAAATGGGGTAGTGAGAGAGATGTGAAGTAGAGAATGGTCAGATAATGGCAGTGGTGAGAGAGAGGTGAAGTGTAAAGAGATGAAGAAAGATAGAGGTGAGTTGAAGACTGTGATGAGATTGGGAGGTGAAGTAGATAATGAAGATATACAGGAGTGTGATAGAAACAAAGCAGTGAGTTGTAGAGATTGGGTGAGGTAGAGAGGGTGTAAACAAGTTGATATTAGATAAAAAGGACAGTACCACTTTTCCAATTAGGATTTTTCTATTCGTATTTGAGTTCATATTCCAATATTTTAGTAACTCATCAAAAGATTTTACATAGTTCCACTTGTTTATAATAGTGATAAAACTGGCCAAGTTGAAGATGCAATACTTGTCCCTGTTATAAGGAAATTATATCAATCTAATGAAGACACAAAAAAGAGGAAGAGGATGAAGAGAATAGGGAGAAGACGCAGAGAGGAGGGATGAAGGACACAGAGATGCAGAGGGTATCCACACACGCAGCACAGCCGAGAGGCAACGGAGGCAGAGAAATTTGAGAAGCATGAGGGATTCTATACGGTCGCCAGAGGCTTAGGCTGAGCCAAGCCCCCACCAATTCCAGCTGCCCCCCAATCCCAGCAGACTCTAGAGGAGTCTAGCAAGGGAGAGACACTCCTAGGAACTCAGACTCCCTCAAACCCGCACACTCGTGCCCACACCTGAGCTCTGATCATAGGGCCCTGAGCACGCACCCCACGCCTCAGGGGTTGGAAAGTTTGGGAGCCTTGGAATACAGGCTCTGGGGCCACCAGGTCAGGCCACTTAGGCCGCAGCAAGTACAGCGTAGCAAATGCATGTCTAGCTGAGAGGAGAGCAGGGGCACCTGAGGAACTGTACGGTGAGAGCCAGGTTGCTGAGAAGTCCATGCATGCAATCTTTCACCTGCCACCTGCTATCCACCACCTTCCACCTGAACTTGTAGCTTGACTAGCTTGCTCAACTGCTTGGTTAACAGCTTTTTAAACAGTTTATTTACCTATCAGCTCACCCGCTTTGCTGATTTGAGACATGTGTTTGGAGGCAGGTGGACAGGCATGTGTGGTGAGGACTGAGACAGCAGACAGTGAATGCCGACAGTGTGATAATTTGGAGGTGCAGGATTATTACTGATCCTCTTTGCTTGCAGTCTGCATGTCATGTGCCCCTAGCCCTGCCTAGCCCTGCATGCCTGCCCTGTCTGCCCCATCTAGGACCTTTGTGACAAACTCAGCCCTTCCGAGTTTACCTCTGTTTTGCTTGAGGAGTCCGGCATCAGAGTTGGAGCTCGTTGGAGGCTGGGGAGTGTGGGGGTCTGTAGATAATAGGGCTGTGTGGCAAGGGTTTAAGGCCAAGAAGATGTTGGGTTGAGTGGAGCTAATATCGAGCTGGTCTTTTCCGAAGTATCTTGGCTCTCAATGTAGATTCTCTTCAAGCCAACTACAGCCTACAGATTATGGACCTTCTGGGTGATATTAAAAACCTGTCATCATTGTAGTCATTTGGTTAACTGATACCTGTTCATAGTGTACAAAACAGCATACAAGCAACATCCAGAGCAGTACAGAATAGTATATAACAGTACAAAACAGTAGTGCTGTTGTAACTGGTCATCTGAAAGACCCTGGATTTTGAGGAACTTTTAAGAAAGTTTAAGGAAATTAAGTCACGAAGGAAATTGAAACCCTGTGATGTGTGGTTTAAAGCACTCTAAGGTGGCCAGCTTGTTGGAAAGGAAGGAATGGGTAAATGGTGAAGCTATGCAGGCTGCCCAGGCATCCCAAACAGCTTCTGTAGAGTCTTTCTCGTAGAATATCGACATTGTGCACTCTGTGGTTGGCTCTGAGGAATTGGTTAAGCCACTTGAGACATTTCAGACTGTTCTTGGAAGTAACTGAGAAGGGGAAGCAGGCTGGGGGAATTCCAGTGTTATAGGAGACATTGAGAATAGAGAAAGGAGCAAGGAGGCGATCAGGAGAATCTCACACGAAGAGGAGCAAATCTGCTATGGCAACCTTGCCTGATAATTATTTTTGAAAACCCGGAGTCTCCGTGTCTTGGAAGGTTTTACTACAATCTTGGACAGTATGAATTAAAATTTTAATCTTAATTCTAAATATCATCATAGTATTAACTCTGATTGTATAGCAGATGTTGCAATATCTGTGCCTCCTGGAATGAATCCTGTTGATGGGGGCTCTGATTCAATCACCCCGCACACTACTACACTTCAAAACGTGGGTGCATATTTACTAATCCTTCATGCAAATCAGAGCGGCAAGCAAAGTTGCTGTGCTGCATTGTGTGAAAGGGAGAGAGCAGAAATGCTCCATATTTACAAAGATGTGGAGCATTTCTGCTCTCTCCTTGCACTGCACTGTGTGCTGCCTAGTGCCCATACAGGCCCCATTGCACAATAGTGGAAGGGTGCCTGCATTCCGGGAAAGGTTGTTTTTGAGCAGGAAGAGACACCTTCCTGCACAAAAACAATCCTTAGAGGCATTTTTCTCTTTCTATGTGTGAAGCAGAATGCATAGTGCCCAGAAAGATTAAGTAATCAGGAGAAATAAAGATATTTTCCCCCTTACTCCTCAATGGCGACAGCGTTACATTTTTGACACATTCCCAGGTTTACTAGATTTAATAAACCTGGGAATGCACCAAACCCCATGGGTGGATGCATGGGAATGCTATGCTCCACCCATGGACTGCCTCCTAGCTTGAAATGTAACATAACGCAGCACAAGCCGCTGTATTGTCTTGCATTTCTTTACAAAGCCACTTAAGGCAGCACAAATCTCCCCTTGCATGGCTTTGTAAACATTACTGGAGCGTTTGCACTGTCTTTGTGTTTCCTTGACCTACGCAAGAACAATGCAAAGGCTTGATAAATTTAGGCCGTGATTTGCAACCAGTCACCTATTGCAAAAGTAGCAGAAAATGGAGTGGAGTCAATGTGCACTCTGATTCTTGTTCTGACCATGACTCTGTTTCTATCTCTCAGTTGATAGGAGAGGTCATTTTTGAGTTTTCAGATTGTTTGCAGAACAATATGAAAATGTCTATAAGGGTCAGTCAAAACATCAGAGGTAACAGTGAGGTTAGGGGTTGAGACCCGAGGCTTTCATCCTCTGTTTAGGTAATAGCCAGAAGTGTCAAAGTCCAATTTGGAGTAGAAGCTGCAGATTCAACTCATTTAAAAAAATATCAGGTATGGGCTTCTCGCTCTCTAACTCAATAGAGGGCTCCTCTGACTTTTTGATGCTAAATCTGCTCAAATGATGCAGAATACTTTCCAGGAGTTGCTAAAAGCTCTAGTTTTGACAAACCCAAAAAATGCTAATGTTCAAAACTGGGCTGCTCTGCAGATGACCCCCCCCCCCACTTTTTGTCCCCATTAGAACTGCTAGATGCTGGTTTTCAACTGTGACAGTGCACTTGGACCTGCTACCCAGGCCTCTGTGCCAGTGCTCTTTCCCCTAAAAGTAGTGTGAATTGGTACATCCAACTGGCAAGGTACTTTACCCCCTTATAAATCCATATGGCCTTATTTATGAGAAGTGACGCATCACTGCGTGAAAACAGCGATGAGTCACTTCTCAGTGCGCCCTTCTTGGGACATGATGGATGCGTCATATTTACTGTATGACGCATCATGTCGCAAGGAATGACAGATAAGTCAGTATTACTGAAATATCTGTTGGCGCAAAACTGACGCATTGCTGGAGTTGTGTCGGAAGCGTGATGCAACTCCAGCAATGCAAGGGGGAGGGCTATGAATATAGCACTGCATCACCCTTACGCTTGCTATGAGGCAGGCATAAGGATTTGAAGCAATGGCGTCCTAAAAGTGGCGCACTGAAATCTTATAGATTTCAATGCGCCACTTCTATGAGGCTTGGATGTGGGGGATTGCCCACCCTGCATATATTATACCTAACGCAGGTATAATGTAGCGCAGGGGTTTACAAAGTGACGCATCTGCCTAGATGTGTCACTTTGTAAAGAGGGCGCAACATGGCGCATTTTTTACGCCGCAAACACAAGGAGATGATGAACAGAGCGCTGAAACTTTTCAAACACTCACCCCCAGTCACAGATCTGTGTTGAATCCATCATCGTTCTTTAGCTCACTTCGTCACCCCAGTTCAGACACAGCTATATGCAAATCAGCCTTGAGCCTGTGCCTCATGGGAACAGTCCAGCCCGAACTGCCAAGCCATGTCTTCCTTGGACCGGAAACAAGCATCCTGGGACCAGTTTCGGGCTAACAGCCCTCCTCAGCCAGGCTAGCTTGAAGACAGTGGCAAAGTGAGCAAGGGACCCACGTCTGGGCATACCCTGCCAACTTAGGGCGAACAAAGCAAACACAAGGAGCATTTTTTACGCCGCAGGTGCATCACAAAAAGTGACACACCGGCGGCGCAAAAGTGTCGCAAGGGCTCATAAATGAGTCCCATAGTATATTGTACCAGTGGTACACAGGGCAAGCTGCAGGGTCATTATTACTGCCTTAATGTAAGTAAATCACCTCTAGGTAGGCCTCCTATAGCCCAGGAGGCAGGGTGCATTATATTAAAGGTTTGGATATATATGTTCAGATATATATATCCCTACAGTAACTCTGTAAAGCAAGGATTACTGTAAGTAACTGGCGGTCCATAGAGTAACATGGGCTGGCCACTGAGCAAACTCGAGATAGCCAGCTCCAATACGGTACCCCCGAATTGTGCCATGTTTGGACTCAAACACCTTGCTTTTTCACCCTCAACGCAATTCTGGTGTTGAGGGTAAGCTGGCATGCACGTAGGTGCCACCCTGAGTGTGCCCACCTAAAGTTTAGTGTTCTAGTGTCTTGGTGGGCACCCCCGAGCCATTTGCCGCCAAGAAAATTGTCTGCCCTCCTAGTGGTATGTGCTAGCACTTCTGCAGGATGGAGACAAAGGCCTGGTCAGGAAGGAGGTCACACCTCCCTCCCAGGATGGCTAGTGTTTGCAGTCATCAATGCGGTGAGCCTCAAAGGTTTCACCACCCTTGATGTGTAATTACCTTGTCCGCCACTCAAGGACAAAGCCCTTCCTGCGACTGCAGCTCAGGCAGATGGGAAAAATGGTTATTCAGGAGCTGTACACTCCCCAAAGCCTAGCCACACCTTTAGGGTAGGCTAGGAGGTCTGAACAGCTAAGGGAGGGTTCTGTCATTTTGGGAGACCCTGAAATAGAGTATTTTGGGTAGCACAGTGGTGTACACCCAAAGGATGTATGTCACTATAGGGGCGGGCTAGCCGCAGGGACTACTAGTCCATTGGCCACTGTCCCTCAAAACCCGTAATGCCCCCTAAACCAAGATTTAAGGGGCTCCCCTGACACTAGAACCTCAGTTATGACTTTGAATCGAAGAAGAGGCACAAAGAAGACGCCATCACCAACAACAGGACTTTGGACTCTGCTGCAGTTCGAAGACAGGACACTTAAGTGCCCTAAAGAGATCATATACTGGAACCATGTGTTCGACGTGTGTCCATGGCATAAGTTTGTTTCTCCCAGCAAGAGGAACTCCAGTGGGTGCCAGAAACTGAAGCAGACTCCCCTGGACTGGTGGGACCAGTCCCCTGCAAGCTGCAGGAAAATCGACGTGCTGCGTGACAAGAATTGTGATCCACTGGCCTGTCGAGAGGCAGCCCAAAGAGAAGTGGTGTCCTGAAAGCCCAAAGTGGTAGTTAGGATTTTACCAAGTTTCAAGCCGCTACTCTACTCCTGTCGCCCTCCAGCCACCGAAGTACCTAGGGATTACTTTTGCAGCAGCCAAGGCTTGTTGGTCGCCAGCCCAGTAACCAACCCCTAAAGTGACTTCACCAGTCCGAGAGCAACTCACAGAGACAGTGACTGACATCGGCAACAACCCCACTTCTGTGTCACTGCATCCTGAAGGTGGTGTAGTCGAGTGTGTGGTAAAGCATCTTTGGCGCGACATGCCAGGTGATTGACAGCTGCCAGCTACCTCTGAGCCGCCAAGCAAGGTAGAAGGTAAAAGGCCTCTACTCTTCAAGGGTAGAGTGTAACTCCATCTCCAAGTGTGGACTTGTCAAATGCTGCAAGTTTGATAGCTCCCGCGGATCCCATTCAGTATTGAGGACAGCCAAGTCACCGCTGCACCCGGACTCCCTTTAGCAAGGTAACGAAGTAATGACTGTTGGAACTTGATATATGGACCCACATGACCTTATCCACAAGAGGGTTAGTTTGAACTCACCCTGCAAGTGACCGAGTGTCACCTGTGTTTTGCTCCATTGACTTCAATGGGACCAGTGAGACAGTTTTACTGCATTTATTTTTAAACGCTTTAAAAATCCACAACTCTGGTTGTATGTATGATGCAAAGTTCGTTTTGGTATCTATATTTATATAAAAATAAGCTCTATTTTTATAAATTGGTGTAGGATTTCTTTCGAGTTGTCTCAATTGCTTATGCACCATAATGGTACTATAAAATGTTTTACACATGTTCCTCCAGTAATGCCTGACTGCACTTCACCACACTATCAGGATTGAGCTAAGGATTATTGTTGTTGTGTCCAAGGTTCATCTCTGTGTATTCTGAAAATATTGCACAGTAAGGCCTCCCAGCCATACCACATAATATTCCACCTTGCAACAGCTAAGCAAATTCAATTATTGTAAGGCATTAAGGTGTCCATTACGATAACGGGCGGTAAAAAATCCGCCATCCACCATAGCGGTAAAAATCCGCCCGCCTACACCGTCTGAATACCGACCGAGCAATTACGATGCCGCGAAGCGAACACCGCCCGCGGCGGAAAAAACCCCAAAAATACCGCCCGATCATGTCCGATTCTAAGTCCACCCATCCGCCACGGACGCAAATACGCACGACAACCAAAAACCGCCCGCCCTGACGATCGAGACACCGCCCGTGAAATTAGGATCGCTCCGACATGAGCGCGGTAAATACACAAATACACCGCCCGCCATCGTAAACAACAGAGATGGAAATGGACACGGCGGAAGCCCTGGCAGCCAATTCCCTGCACAGAAACCATCCGCGGACCCAAACAAACACACACAACATGGCCAACAAGTCCACACAGCAAGCCACGCACAAATACACAAACACAGTACACATCCCGAAAACACCCACCCCGGACAAACAAATAAACTACTAATCCCAGAACACCAGCCACAACACACCTGAAAACAACAGACCATCATGACACACCCACATAGGTAAGCACAAAAGAAGCCCCTTCACAGACCACAATCCCTTGCAACACTACAAAGCCAAGAAGAGAGGAGAGAACACAGCGACACAGCAAGGACAGCAGCACACCACAGATACGCACCCATCACACCCACCACCACCAGCACCAGCACCACCAAACACCAGCACCACAAACGACCTGCACATCACACACCACACACACACACCGCACCAGCACCACAAACACCAAACCACACACCATGGCAGCACACCGAATGCCAAAGTTCACTTCAACTGAGCTGACGGTCATGGTCGACGAGATCATCAAGGTGCACCCACAAATCTTTGGCAACCAGGTCCAACAGACAACAGTAGCCACCAGAAATCGGATGTGGAGCAGGATCGTAGACCAGGTCAATGCAGTAGGGAACGTGCCACGCAACCGAGGCGAAATCACCAAGAGGTGGCACGATATGAAAAGGAAGGTCAAGAAGAAGGAGGCCAAGAATCGGCAGCTGGCTGACAGGACTGGCGGAGGTAATCCCGTGCTTTTCAAGAGCTTCAAGGCGTGGGAGGAGAAGGTGCGAGGCATCATACATCCGGAGAGTCTCACCGGAATACCAGGGGGAGTGGAGGCTGGTAAGTACAAACAAATGTATACCAGCACACCGCTATGTACTCACATGCACTACCACTATGCCATAGCTCCGAGGGACAAACACCCCCATGTCCAGTACACAATGCACAAGACATCACTCACACATGCAACAGACACTACCACACACTCAGCCCAAACCGACCAACTAACAAAACCATGGAGGCATGTGTACAGTCAGCCAGCACCGCAACTCCCACCAGGTCCCCTTGTACTCCAAAAGTGCCAGAAGGAGCACTCACCACACCCACACCCATGTGTCAGCCATAGCTGCAGTAACCGACAAGTAACAGGTAAGTAGCCGGAACACAAAGTCAGTGGGTGGGAGGGGGACAGCTGAAGTACAACACACACCAGGCCCCTAGTCCTACAGCGCAGCAAGGTGGAGCACACCCCACACCCATGTGTCAGCCACTGCAGTGCACACCTTCAGCCGACAGGTAGATATCTCACCCTACATGGAGGGGTTTCTGTGGGTGGTAAGCCAGCACCACAACTCACAACACCGCCCCCACTCCCACAGACCAGCAACATGGAGCACCCCTCCCTCCCATAACCATGTGGCATCCATTGCATTGCGCACTCAAAAACAACCTGTAGGTGGAAAACTGTACAGGGCGGGGTGTCTGTAGGCATGAGGACTGTATTACGACTAACACATGGGACATGTCACGTAGCAGAGGAACACGCAGCACTGCTCCCTGTCACAATCATGTGACCAATGTGCACACGGACATGTATTACAGAGTCATACCCCACATGACCCATCACAAACACAGCAACACCTAAGGAGCCACGTCTGCATGCACAAGTCCCACTGGAGCACAGACCCACACGGCGGGCACCGTGCCACTCATCACACACATCAGCAACACCATCGAAGTCTTGTCCATGTAGTCCTTACTGCCTGTTACCCACACATCGTACAACAACGCCCATGTAAGTCCAACCTGCCTAGAAGTAACAGCGTGGGACCACAATAATGCACATACACACCACTGGACCCATGAAACACACAGGCACACAATGCACATTCAACATATCATCCATCTCATCTGTCAGCCCCTGTGTCATGAAAGGTATGTCATCCGAACAGCTGGCCCTCATACAGTAGTTATGCAAAGATACCTGCCCATGACAAATAATGTGCCTGCAGTGACTGAAGCGCACGTCACACTGTGATTAACAACATACATAATATAGTCAACACCCCAAGAGCACTGCATTGATGCACATGGCCGAGGGTAGCACGCACACCAAGGAATTGGCCCATCTGCAATACGTCGTGTGGCACACAACCATCACTCACTCACTACAATGCTTGCAGTGTAATGTCCATAAATGATAACAGTGAGCAGATATGCTGGGGATGTCAGACATACACACACCTTTGTCTCTGCACTGTCATGTTGCCAAAACACATGTCCCGTTCTGCACCCATATGTCACAGTATGTACCCCAAAACCATATTTCACCTCAAAAGCGTTGAGGGGGCTGTACCCCTTTTCCCATCTGCGTTTCTAAGCGTTCCATTTGAACCCCTAAACCATATTTCACCTCAAAAGCGTTGAGGGGGCTGAACCCCCTTTTCCCATCTGCGTTTCTAAGCGTTCCATTTGAACCCCTAAACCATATTTCACCTCAAAAGCGTTGAGGGGGCTGAACCCCCTTTTCCCATCTGCGTTTCTAAGCGTTCCATTTGAACCCCTAAACCATATTTCACCTCAAAAGCGCTGAGGGGGCTGTACCCCCTTTTCCCATCTGCGTTTCTAAGCGTTCCATTTGAACCCTAAACCATATTTCACCTCAAAAGCGTTGAGGGGGCTGTACCCCCTTTTCCCATCTGCGTTTCTAAGCGTTCCATTTGTACCCCTAAACCATATGTCACCTCAATATCGTCGATGGGTCTGGAGCCCGCATACACCCGAGCCACAAAATGTAGGAGTATAGTAACACACACCCATCGGCATTGCTAATCCGTCCCATGCCACATGTTCACATCACACAGTTCCATTGCCTTGCCCACGCATACACACATCGTACATCCACACACACGCCTCTGGGAAACCTGTGCACGACAGTGCACGAACTGTGAATGTCAGACAACCAATACATACTTTGCTAGGTGCAACACATTAACCTATCTCATTCTCCCCACAGGTGCCGAACTGCTGGACGCTGGAGAGGGAGACAGCAGCCAGCACAGCCAGTCCGCAAGCCCCCGACCCGGACTCACGGATGTAGAGGAGCTGGACACCTCCTCGGACGTGGACCACCCAGCAGGCCCATCTGGTGTGGCAGGGCACAACCGCTCCCCAGGGCCCCTCCTACCCACCAACCCATCACCCAGGGCTGCTGACCAGTCACAGACCCCTGCTGCCACGGTCGTTGCGGCCACCACCACCGCCGCAACCACCACCACCGCCGCAACCACCACGTCATCCCTGGCCACAGCCCCAGCGCAAGGGGTGGCCCGGCCGTCGGGGTCCACCCTGGGAGCCAGAACGAGGACTGTGGTGAGCAATGTGGCTAGTGGGCAGGTCGGTGGCAGCAGTACTGGTAGGAGGAGCAGGGTCAGGCCAACGCCATCTGTGCCTGGGAGCCAAGCCCAGCCGCAAATCGACAGAGTCCTTGGGACCTATGAAGAGGCCCAAGGAGAATGGGCCAGGTCGGCTAGCGACACGCGGGAGGTCCTTGGGGTGTTGAAGGCCATGAACGCCCATATGGGCCAAATCGTGGCCCTCATGGGCCAGCTGGTGGTGGTGGTGAGGGCACAAGCAAGGCCAGCAACACCACCTACGCCACCACCTGCTGTGGCGCAGGGTCGTGCAGCATCGCGTTCCCCTGCGTCCACAGCGAGTGAGCACTCCTCAGCCACCACCAGCAGCCCACCAACACACCCCCTTCCAAACGTGGAAGGGGCCGTCCGAAGAGGAAACAGGTGTCCAGAGAGGACTTCGCACGCACCAAACGCCAGTGAGTCAGCCAGCCACCTTGACCACCTACTGCATTGACTTGTAATACGATCCTACCCCACACTGCCATGTGAATGGCATGTGTCTGTTGGACTGTGGACATAGGACTAAATGGGTACACCTTGAGCATCACGCAGCCATGACCGTCAACTCATAGTCACTGCACGCACCACTTTTGTCAACACCTTGCACACAATAACATGTCACCGCTGAAAATAAATACACCTTGATCACAATCTGCTGTCTGTGCCCTGTGTTTATTCAACGATGTGCAACCGCCACCATGAGCAGAAATGCATCTGCTGTGTGGTATGTCGATGGGACAGGAGAGGCTGTAGGGACCTAGGGGTGAAAAACAGAACAAGAGTACATTCAATGAGTGTGTCACACACTCATCACACAGTACTTGTCACCAACTACAAGCAATGTACACACATCTCACAGAGCAACAGGGCACAATGCTACAGCCACTGTCAGTGGCATACTAACCTGGACATGGACCATTGACACACAGCACTCAGTGAACAAAAGGCCTCCGTGACAGAGCACACATACACCTGCACAACTACAGCTACTTCAGCCGTCGTAAATGGACACTCACCGTCAAGTGAAGTAGCGGGCGATGAGCTGCTGACGCACATTCACAGCTTCCTCCTCTCCACTGTCCTCGTCACTGGACCCGTCCTGGTCTGCAGGCTGGGGCCCTGGATGATCACCGTCATCCACTATTAGGGGGATCTGCTTGCGAATAGCCAGATTGTGCAGCATGCAGCAAGCCACTACTATCTGGCACACCTTCTGTGGGGAGTACGCCAGTGCGCCCCGGTGCGGTCCAGGCATCTGAACCTGGACTTGAGGAGGCCAAAGGTCCGCTCCACCACACGTCTGGTCCTCCCATGTGCCTCATTGTAGCGGTCATCAGCTGGGGTCCGAGGATTACGTAATGGGCTGAGCAGCCAAGGCCCATTCGGATAAGCAGAGTCCCCTGGGTGTGAGGAATACCGAGATTAGTTGCAATTCCAACTGTCCCCAAGACAGCATCGCACACCAGGCACGCTACACGAGTACACATACTCACCAACAATCCAAGCACGGTCCGGTTGCAGATTGGTCATCAGACGTGGTAGGATGCTGTTGCGCATGATGTGCGAGTCATGGGCCGATCCTGGAAACTTCGCACACACGTGTGTAATGACCATGTCCGCAAGGCACACCACTTGCACATTCAGGGAGTGGGTGTGCTTCCTATTCCGATAAATGTGCTCCATGGCCTGTGGTGCTACAAGGCCAATATGGGTGCAATCGATTGCACCAACAACGTGGGGGATCCGTCCAAGGGCATAGAAATCACCCTTCACTGCCGCCAATTCACGAGCCCTGGGGAATCTGATGTACCTGTTCCTGTACAGCATCATAGCTGACAGTACATCACGTAGCACCATGCTGAACATGGGCTGGGACATCCCACTTCCACTGCCCACTGTGTGTTGGAATGACCCAGTGGCGAAGAAATGCAGTGCAGCCATCACCTTAGCCGTGGGGGTAAATGCAGTTGGATACACCCTGCGAGGACGGAGGTGGGGTTCCAACAAGGCACATAGGCGATGCAGGGTGGGTCGGTCCAGACGGAATTTCCGGATTACCTCCACATCCTCCATGTCTGACAGCAATTGGTAGGGGCGATGTATGTTTGGTCTCCTCCTAGGAAAGATGGAAGTGGACACATGTCAAAGCAACACGCCACAGGGCATTTCCACATACACAAAACACAAATGACTGACCAAGCAATTGAATCACAGAACAGCTGACAAGTAGGGACAGCACAGCCACAATACACTTACACAGGTCCCCTGCCAATTGCAATGGGCAGTGACACACACCATTGCTATGAGCATGCACATGGGGATTTAGGCCTTAATAACTTGTAAGGCATGCTGATGGTATCAGACTGCATATTTGGCAAGCGGCAATACCACGGCAACATAACTAGCTGCTGTGCATGACACTGCTTCCGAGGCTGGGTGAGTATGGCACACACCAACAACGCTATGGACACAGGCTGAGCGGCCAAAACAAGTGGGACCTGTAGCACGAGGGGATATGAGACAGTCATTGATGTCCCTACTGCACCCTATGTACAGCACTGTACGGATCACACCTCCAGAAACATTGACAGGTGTACACATTGACAGCTCCATGCCAACACGGCTGTGTGATTGCCAATACACATCACAAGTGACACGTAACGTTGCACGTGCCAGGTGGCAGATGTACATAGTGAAAGATGGCATGTGTGTGCATATGCATATCCCATGCTCCCATGCCAATGTGTACATGATGATATGCTAACAGACATGTGGAGGCTGGGCACTGGCCGTCACTGCCTATGCACACAGCATGTTGTGGCCCTGTCCATTGTGGACCTGCTCCCACACACAAATCATGGCCACACCTGCAGATGCATTGCGCACATTATACTGTGTGGTGCACATGGCATCAGCGGACTGTACCCGCCATGGGCCAGGCCCTTGCGGCCAACTCCAATGACCCTCGCGGTTGCACCCTGCGTGTTCCACTATGGAGGTAAGCGTCCCGGGCCAGCTGGGAGCAGGCCATCGTCTGCAATTGAAGCTGGCAGACATGGTACACAAATTGCAGCAGCTTGGACCCACTGAACCTGCCCCAGGGGGCTATATGAGTGTGGGAGTGAGACCGGCATTACCACAGCTACCTGGGACTGCAGCCTGGCATCCCTCAACAACACCTGCTGCTGCCACCTGTCCACCTTCACGTCGATGACGCTGAGGATATGTCCAGGTCCACTCACCAGCGAGGAGCTGGAGATCCTGGATTCCGAGCTCCACGCACACTGCACATGGCTATTCCTTGCGAAAGTTGTGTGTGAGAGACAACTGCAGTGTGTGTGGGAGTGCATGTGGGGGACACACATGTCGTTGATCTGCAGCACTATGAGTCAGAGCCTGTGGGGTTCAAACATGCACTGCTCACCATGCTGACTGCAGGTGGCAGGGGTATGTGAGCTCTCGGGCGCTTTGACATGTCTGTCCCTCCCGAGTGGTGGTACATGGCAACTTCATGTCAGACATCCAGTGACACAGACAATTGGCAATGCAGGTCTCAGTGCACTTTTTGCTCGTGTGAATGTCAGGCTGGGGCCATGCTGCCCTTCTCAGTCCCAGCAGGCCTGGCCTGCACATTGACTGCACAATGCCAGTAGGTGACAACACAGACTGCCTAGTGGGTTACATGTGTCTCCTGTTCAGGACCCTCCGGATAAGCGCAAACTCAGCCCTGTCGATTGGACACACCATGCCTCGTGATAGGGATGTGTGTGAGTTAGTGGCACTGAATGTGACCTCCGTTGCGGGGTGGGCCATGCACAGGGCGAGTACGTTGATTGTTGCGCAGTGTTGGTCACAGTGGGTACACCCACACAGATGTGTTGTCTTGTGATCTTTTGCTAGGTCCGCCTGACAATGGACAGTAGATGTGGGCAGACTACACATTGCTCGATGTGCTGTCTATATGCATGTGCCTTCACACCAGGCACAGCTGCCCCTGCACATGTGACCCCTGCTGCCCTCAGTGCTGGGTCTGTTGAGCTGATGCGCCATCTGTGCGTGGGGCAGACAGCTCTCCTCACTTCCGTCATTGCCCATGACATCACTTTGCCGCAGGTGACATGGATCATGGAGGGCCCACATGTACGCGTGGGTGGACTACACAAGACTGTCCGATGGTTGTCACACCCAGTCAGTGCTTCGAATGGGAAGGATGTGGTGCTGGTACTCATTTTTATGTGTCGAGTGGGCGGGTCTAGGTGCGGGGCTACATGCAAGACATGGGAAGTTCATCGGCTTATCTACTAGTTGCAATACACACGAGACACGTCTTTTTATGACCACATCAGGGTCATTCCTTAAACTAACTGGAAGTCAGACAGTCATATATTACCCTGTCCTCATGGCCTCCCCTCGCTCACCCAAATATGCGTTTGCACCTGAGAAGCCAGCGCATGCACAAGCAGCTCCAAGCTCGCCCCAGAGAGGCCAAGGAGTGTATGTGTGGGTCCAGTTGAACAAGTGGTCTGTCTCGCGGTATAATAAGTGGCGGGACGCCGTACACCTGCGTGGTGCCCCGACTCGAGACCCGGGCAACATTGACAATGCATGACAGGCTCCGCAGTCCGGATACACCACCTGCAACACACAGAGGCTGTAGCTGCCCTAGCGGCCCAGGCCGCGTCCAACTGGAGCTCATGGACCCACACATTCACTCTTTGGCCTCTCTGGGGCGAGCTTGGAGCTGCTTGTGCACGCGCTGGCTTCTCTGTTGCAATGGCATGTAACGTGTGTGGGAAAATAGGCAATGAGTGAGATGGTGCGAGCCACCTTCCGTGACGTCACTCCTGCTCGTGATGTGTGCGTCACCCCACTACTTCCATTTGACTTGTGCCATACTACATATTGAGGATGTGTTGCCTGCGTGATGTGACCAGGAGGAGCGCGCCATGACCTCTCACCCACCATGCTCCACTGCCATCCCGTGCCCTGGATTGCCTGTGCAGGTGGACAATGTTGGGGATACACCTGGTCGACAGGGGATGTGAGTGCCTTGGCAAGGGCCTGGCGGACGCACAGCAGTATCCAGCATGTCCACAGAGGGTGGGCTGACGTCTACACCTGATGCAGCATTGATCGTGTGCCCGCCTGTTGTGCACACACGAGTTCACATTCATCCCCAGACAGGTGGTCTTTACAAATTCCCAGGAGAGCGGTGATGTACTGCTCCGGAATCCTCCCAACACAGCGTGTTTCAACATTGCATGTGCGCACCTACCCGTCACACCCACCCACCTGAGCCAAGCGTAACTCCCGCTTCACATGACACATGTGTGTCTTCCACAGTTGTGCTACTCATTTGCGTTGACATCCAATGACAGTGGACTACATGGTCATCTCACGACTGCCGTGTACTTCACACACTCTCATCCTCTCTCATTCGTACTCGTGGAATGAATAAGCAGAGACACATATTTACTTCAAGCCATGTATTAGGACTTATGTCCTCTGTGATGCAGTATAGTGGACACTACTGGCAGCGAAATGCATGTGGAGGATATACTCAGCATGATTACACATAGCATAGGGTGTAGGGGTACATGTGATTAGTTGTTGACTGTGGGATGTGGGCTTCAGAGTTACAACTGCTTAGCCGTTGCTGTGCTAATGTGCATTTGCTAATTACTGTGGAGCTGCTGACTTTGACACAGACAGTATACATTTTGCCTACCAGACCGCTTGACATCATGGGCACAGTACATCTCAGTTCCATGTTACAGGTTTGCTGCTATAGTTACTCATACACACGTGCGTGAGGGGTGTCATCAGGGCATGGGCCTACGTGCATGCAACGGCGTCCCACTTGTTGTTGCAATGTGGTGGCTACTGGACATGACACAGTCACTGGGGTCATGTTGTAGGGGGATGCACTTGTTGTCCATGCAAAAGTCCTGGCACGGAAGTTCAGAGGGAGGTGAGGTGACAGCTCTCACATACTACAGCCGACCGATTACTGTCCACTGACCGGTGCATATGTTCATGGGCGCAGGATACATATTATGGCATAGTTGTACGTGCAGTGTTGTCCATGTGGTTGCCATTCACAAATCCCATGCCTCTGCCTCCCCCTGTTCATGCAGAGTTACTGGATGTGATGAGGAACAGAGTGCATGTCCCGAAAATATCCGATATCATGGCAGTGTAGTTAATGGTGTGGTGTTAGTTGCAGGTTGTATGGTATAGTTGTTGTACTGGTAACTGCTCAGTCCGTGCGGAGCCAAGCATGGGTACGGTGTAGGACATCATTGTTCAATTGGGGGTATTGCGTCGGGGTCCGACGAATTGACAGGTTGTCAGGTATGCGATACCTTCCAGCAGGGCTTCCATGGCATTGGTGGTATACATGGATGCCATCCAATGAAGCGGATGGTGGCTGTCAAGGTGTTGGTCGTAAGTTGTCCCTTGTAGGAGCCTGATGGGACATGTTGGATGACATTCGATGAAACTGTGATCCAGAATACGTCGTGTGGAGGCACAGTGGTCCCATTGCAGTGTGGGTCCGATTGCAGCCACATACGCCATGCCCCCATAGGCTGAACAGATCCTGTCGTGGACGTCCAGGGGGTTGAACAGTTGTACCAGGTCCGCCATTGGACATGCCGGGTTGGAGAGACATAAATCCACAGGACAGTGGAAGGGACACCTCCGACAGTAGAAGACGGGGATGACGCAGCTGAACAATGCGATGCGGTAAGTTAGTCGGTAACTTACGTTCAGCAGAGCCAGATTTTCACATCCCAATATCTGTATCAGGTTATGTTTGTACACCTTCATCTGTCCGGCGTAGTTGGGTAGGTGTGGTGCAAGTGCCATTTTGCTGCAGGGCGATGTGATGGCGTGCTCCGGCTGTCTGTGCAGTCTGCAGAGTGCAACCTCCGACGTTGCTGGGAATTCTGTAATGGTCGTAGGGAGGCAGGACTTGGGTTATAGTAGCTTGTGCGGAGGACACGGGCCCTCATCCCACATGCTTCTATGAATGGTCAAGGTCAGTGGTGTCTGACTCCTTCCAGATAACTTGCATGTGAACCACATGGGGGAGTGGTATTATTTATTTTTTCCGTTCGAAATGTTCTTTCGTGTTATGCGCTATCTGCCCAGTGGACGGTTCCCTCTGCATGCCTGTGTTGGGCTTTTTTTGGGGATAATGACTGTATTGTCCTGCTTGAATGGTTGAGCTGTGGTTTCGGTGTGGGTATGGAAGGCCATTCAGTGCTATCTCCTCTCCCGTGTGTGGGCGGCACGCTGCGTTTCCGCTATACGTTGGGCCTTGTGTGTGGGTGTTATAATTGGAGCCACCTGTTGTCGGTCCCCGGGATCTTTGATGTTACGTATTGCATGTCTTGGTATTGGGTGCAGGGTGGTATCGGTGTTTCTGTGTGGTACTGGCGTACCTTTTGCCGACGGGGTCCATATTCTGCTGGGTGATATTGCCGCCGCTGTGTGCTTTGCCATGTTTTGCACACAGGGGTGTGTCCTAATTTGGCGTGACATCACTGACATGTTCGGGTCAGTTGTGTGACGTCAGGTTGGCAACAGTGAATTGCCGGTTGGGGACATGACTGTGGCAGGTCTGTCACGTGACATGTGCGTTCAGGGTGGGGCTGGTGTGTGGTGTTTGTTGTGCCCTGTGTTGTTTGTGTGCGGCGCATACATGGCGCTGTCGTTGGGCTCTGCGTTGTGCGCATGTGTGGCTGCGTCTTCGCCGCTGCGCTGCGGGGCCGTGACGGGGACGTTAGTTCCTGGTCCCAGGTAGTGTGTGCCCGGTTGTTACGAGTTGTTTCAATTTGCCCGGTGTGACATTTGTGGGTGCAGTGGTGGATGTGTCGTGTACACGCAGGGGTGTCTGGGGGGGCCATGTACAGTTCTTCCGCCCTTGCACTGTGTGCGGTGTTTGCGTGCCCTTGTTGTGTGTCTGCCTACCTGCGTCTCCGCGGTGCGTTGACTCCTAGGTTCTGCATCAAGTAGAGCATGGGGAGGGCCTGCAGTGCTGGATTCATGCTCGGGGGTCCGCCTCTTTGGTGTCCGTACTCAGCGATCGAGTTTCCGCCTTGGTTTCTCGTGCGGTGTCTCTTAGCCGTGGGAGCTGTTTGTTTGCGGCATCGTAATTTGTACGCCGGGCGGTACGTGATTTCGTCGGACGGTGTGTGTCCATTGGGCCGCGCCGCTACGTGAACGGGCGCACTTTGATGGCGCACGGCGTCGCTGGCTTACGGGCGGTGTTTGGCTGACTTTTCACATCCTAATTGGGCGGGCGTGTGGGCCGCGGCGGGCGGACGGTAACTGGTGGTTTTTACATCCGACAGCACGGCGGTGGTGCTACCGCCCGACATCCTAATGGGCCCCTAAGTGTGTATTAAACTCAAATTTGAAAGAAGGTGTGATAATCAAGTAAGAGAGTATTCAATTATTTTTTATTGTTTGATTATTTAAAATCATACAATATATACTTATAAAAACAAAAACCAATCCATATTAAAAAATGTACATTAAGGCATAAAACGTGTTCTTCGTTATTTGGATTGGAGATTCAGCACTTTAAAAAGTAACACATCATCATATCTCTGATAAAATTCCACTAATAAACTCTAATTTCCCTTTTACCCATACCTGGAAAATTGCAAGTCTTATTGTGCAATTTCACTATTATACATGTCCCATTTGTACTCTTTAATACTAGTTCTGCAAGTTTTGCTGCAGTATTGCTGATGTCTAATCACTAGAGTGCAATTTCTTTTTTGCCATAAATATAAATTTTGCAAAGGCAGAGTTCAAAACTATATCCGTTGAATTAAGACAGCTTATAAGTGCTTGTCTACAAGACCGAATTCTGCGAGTGTTAAAATGCCTTTTAAGTGTCGCTCTTCTTTCTTCCTTCAACTCTGGGCATATACACAGTAAATGGATAATGTTTTCTTTTTTGCATAATCGACAAGGCATCAGTTCTGTTGTACGCAGCCATGGCATTGCGTGAGATGATCCTGGGAAAAAACAAATCTTGCTTTAAAAAAGTATTTTTTAGTTTTGTGGACCAAGGAGTTTCTAGATAGGTTTGCGTCTTGGCCATTTTGTACTCATTCATGATTATCCAGGCATGCGATCTCCTTGCAAGGGATTCTTTGTCTTTCTGCATCAATAGTTTTTTTTTTTTTTTCCATTGATAGTTTTTTTTAAGGATTCTGTCGTTATAGGCATATCCCAAATAGTATGTGCTGAGTACTCATTTATGGCAGCTTGTAAATACTTCCAAGATTGAGATTTCTGATTTGTTTGTATTTCTTGCCATAACAGTTGGCACATTTGGTTTGTCGGGTCTTGTTTTTAATCTTTTCCACACCTTTATGAATTGGCCTTTCTTAGCAATGAGCTGGTTAGGTAGCCAGAATTCTAGCCTAATTTGGGCAGGCGATGCGTTATTTGGAAGCTGGAAAAGTAACTTGAAGGTTTTCGTGAGAGCATTGTTTACGGTTGTCAAGACCTTTCTGCACAGTGCTTCACTACCGTATGTTATACTTGACAATAATTTTGCTTTTTATTACTTTTAGAAGTGGTAGATAGCTAGGTCCCCCAAGAAACTTCTGCAAGGATCGAAATGCAGTCAGTAAGGTATTACTTCTCCTTTGCAGATCTATCTTGTGTGGTTGAAATGATCCCTTAGCATATAAAAGTACTCCTAGGTACTTGTATGTTTTTACTTGCTCTAGTTGACAATTTTGGAGATGCCATTTATGCTTGTACTTTGTCAATTTCTTATTGTTAACTTCCATTACTTTGGTCTTGGTGTTGTTTATTACCATGCCAAATGCCGAGGAATAATCTGATATTCTATTTATCAGACGTTGTAACCCTATCTTTGTTTGGCTTAATAGGATCACATTGTCCGCATGTAATAAATTTGATATGTGTCTTCCGGCTAATTTTGGAGGACAAGAATTCACCTTGTCCATTGCTTGTGTTAGGTCTGATAAAAACAAGTTAAAAAGGCATGGGGCAAGAACGCACCCTTGTTTTAGGCCCAAATAGGTTGCAATTTTTCTTGATAAGAGAGAATCATCACCTATTCGAACTCTAACCCAGCTGTTAGAGTATAATAATTGAATTGGTTTTAGAAGGGAAGAAGGTATTCCTTGCTTCTTCAGCTTTTCCCAGAGAATTTGCCGGTGCACACAATCGAAGGCAGATTTAAAGTCCATGAAACACAGATATAATGGTTTCTTCTTTGCTATGTATTTATCTATTAGTATTGAGAGAACTAATACGTTCATCGCTGTTCCCAGCCCTTGCATAAAACCTGATTGATTGGGCGGAATTATTTGCTTCTCAGTTACCCATTTAGATAACTCTGCCAGTAGGACTCCTGAAAAGAGTTTGGCATCTGTGTCTTGTAATGTGATTAGTCAATAATTGCCTGGCTGTGCCCATTTGCCACTTTTGTATATAGGTGATATTAATGAACCCCTCAATGACTCCGGTATTGCTGAAGATTGAACTGCTTTCTTAAATACTCTTGTGAGATATTCTGCCCAAAGAGTGGGGTTTCCTTTGTATAAAGCAAATGGAATCCCATTTGGGACCGGAGCTCCGTCTTTTTTTTATTTTGAATTACTTTACATACTTGATCTTCAGTTATATCTAGTTCGTTTTCAGGATTCCTTTTTTCTTTTCCTATGTATTTAAGTGTACTTTCATTTTCTTTAATTTCTGGATTACTGTTCAAGTGAGTTGTTAGAAATCCTATCCAGGCGGTTTCCGTTAAAGTAGACGTTACGGTCGTCTTGCAAGTTCTAGATAGGCCGTTTAACAATTTCCAGGAGTCTCTTGAGTTGTTCATTTTACTTGTGTATAGTGCTTTTGCCCGAGTGTTTGTTTTAGTTGTCTTTTCGTACCAAATTAACCATCTCAGGTTATAGGTAATACTTTTTAATTTGGAACGAAGGGCTGTATTATCCGAACATTTCTTTGTCTGTCTCAGTAGTCTGTTGCGGTTCCTTTTTAGGAGGCGACTTGAATACGATAGCTTAATTTTATGTATTACTTCAACTGGACTGCTAAATTGTTGTTTGTTATAATGTTTAGATGCATAGGTGGAAACTAATTTCTCTATAAAAAGTGCCCATTTTTCAATTACAGTGAGAGAATCCCCTTCAAAGCTTTCCTCAATCAGTTTAAGTGCCAATTTACTGGTGGGTGCTTTGGAGCCTTCTTTCCAGTACAGCCTCCTATTATTTAATGTTTCAGTCTTTCCAGGAAGAGATTTTGATTTCTGGTGTCTTGTACATTGGAGCTTTATCTCCAGTATTTGTGGGCCGTGGTTACTTCCATTTGTTTTTGCAAGCTGGAAGGAGGATATCATCTGGAATAAGTTCAGGGATACTATTGAGTAGTTGATTCTTGATTTGTGACCATGTGCGTGGTACGTCCACGCCGGTGGTATGTCTTGTGAGAACCTCCCATTTAATATTCCCAGGCCCAGGGATTCCAGGTCCTTTAAAATGTTTTTTCCGACTACTCCTCCTGGTGCTTTATTCTCGGGGAGTAATGATTGTTGAGTTATTGCCCATAGGTGGTCCTGTTGTAATATTTCATCGTCTCTGGTGTATGACCATAGCAGATTCATGTTACAGTCACCCGAAATAATGATTTTGGTGTGTAAATCCTCATTCAATTGATGTAATACAATGTTGGTAAGATTAGTAGCCATAATGTTCCTAGCACTTGTGTAAGGATGTAAGTATACATTTATAAGTAATAGGAGTTTTGTTTTATTTTTTTCCTTATAGTGTAATTTTACTATTAAGATGTTATTATCATTTGTGACTACTTGTTCGTGCTCCAATTTTAAGACTATTGCAATAAAAGTTGCTAGACCCCCACTGGGACGTCCATATTTGCTTAGTTTAATTGCTGGTAGGAAATACCCTGCGAAACCTTCTGACATCAGAGATTGGATTGCCCAGTTTTCTTGCAGGTGTATAATCTGGAAGTTACTTGACATGGAAGTTAGGTGCGCATTTTGTATTTTGGCTTGTACCCCATTTATATTACAAGAACATCATCTTATTGTTTTCCTTTGATTAAGTGATTTCTCCCTAACACTCTTAGGCTTTTCCTGTCAGGGTTGTATTACTCCATGAAGGGCTGCTGTCAACCATCCTTGATTTAATTTTATAGGCTTTTCTTCCAGAGTTTGATTAGTTATTGTTGATGGCAATTTAACAGTTTTACCAATAGGGTTTCTCAATATTGAGAATACTTGGTTGTTTATGTTTTTTTTCCATTGGTACTCAGATCTCTCTTGTAATGTAAATGGGCTTAGGTATACAGTTTGTGGGGGCCTGCTGATTTTTATTCCCCAGTTTAGGAAGGTTTCGTATTCATGGAGGATTAGTTGTGATAGGCAGATAGAATTCAATGTTACTAATGTCACTTCTTGGTTGTCTTCTTTATTTGATTGAAATTCAATGGCTTCTATGTTTTTACTTGTGTTTTTTTCGAGCGATGGGATTGCTTTATAGAGTCTTAAAATAATTTCTCGATTCAGAGTGTCGTGCCTACCCCTGGACTGATATTCTGGTTTAAAGAGAAGTTTTATCTTACCATCATTATGATCGTTGATTGTTCTCTTCTTTTCGTCTACTGAGATAGTTGTATATTCTTTTTTTGATGAACTCAGCGGCAGGTTTGTTGACTCTAACAACCAAGTTGGTTTCACATGCGTGCCCACTATAGTTTTCCTATAACGATGTTTTAGGATTTGTTGTACCTTAATTGTTCTATGTATTGGGTTTTCTGTAATATATCTGTCTGAACACTCACACTGTACCTCCTCAATTTTTTGCTGACAATTCGATCTTTTTTGTTTCTCCAATTGATTAGGTGTATCCTGATTCATGCGGACAGTTCCATCCGTATTGGTCTATGGGCTTCATACGACAAGGCTTCTCTCTTCAATTCACTCATGTTCATCCCTTCTGTACCCGGTTTGAATCTATGACATTGTATTTCGATTTTTTGTTTTTCCGGTGGTTCTTGTACTTGTTGTTCAATTTGCTCACTAATTTCTTTGCATTCCTTAGTAGGAATGTTTTCACTCTGATCTTTGTAAAATAATGGATAATACTTTTTATTATTTCCTGTAATTTTGCTGGGCCGGTTCGCGAATATTCCTGTATCTTGATTAGGACTGTTTGTATTGTTCCCCATTGTTTTTATTGTTTGTTTTTGGGGTGAAGTAATTATTGAGTTACTTTTAATCTTATTTCTTGTTTTTTCCTCTGTTTTTCGTCACTGCAAAGGGAGGAGAAGTTGGTTGCTTTTCTACTTGATCTCCCATTTTTTCCTTTAATGGGACTGTATTCTTTTGAGGGGTTATCTTTTTGTTGTCACTAGTTACCTCCATTTCTTGCTGACCAGGACATTTTTCTGTCATTAGGATTTGCTTTTCCAATTTTTCCAATTTTAAGTGTTCTCCGTCTTTCATTTTTGACTGAATTAATTGATTGCTGCCATTATGGTTATTTTTGTCATAGGGTGTGCTCCAAAGCTGCAGGTTTTCAGATTTTGTTATAGGTTCAGTCTTGCGTTCTTGATGATCTTACCCCTCTTTTAGGTTCTCGTAAGGCCGTAAGTTGTTTTCCTAGCCTCGGATTTTAATTTGTTTCTCCCTTCCCCTGACTAGCCGCTCCACTATAGCTACTGATGCAACCCTCCCCCGTACCCCGCTACTTGGAGCTGATCTAGGGATGATGCCGGGCCTGGAGGAGTGCTGCTCCGCGCGGCGTATGGCGCAGTGTGTGACAGGGCTTGAGGCCCAAAACAAGCGACAAACAACCTGGGGGGGCCTGAAGTGGGCCTGGAGTGAGGGAAACCAATGATAGATGAGCGAAAGACCCTCTTTCCTCCAAGCTCCTATATTCACTTGCAGGGGAAGCTGGTGGTAAAGTTTCCAGGTCCTAGGATTTCCTGTGGTGTGGTTTGAGGCCTCTATTGGCTCTGTCACCCTAATGCTGTGCCTAGTGCTGTGCCAGTGGCGAGTGGCCCCACCAGGTGAGAACCGTAGGCTGCACCCGAACCTAGTCGGGCTGCCTCTGCGGTTCGCCTGGGGCACTCACTCAGCGACCGCCAACTATCGGCAGCCGCACTCGCCTGGACTGTTTTTAAACTTGCGACTGTCTGAGACGCCACAGGAACAGAACTGCATGCGGGAGGCTCTGACCTCGCAGTGGAGCCCAGAGCTTGGAGGGAGCGGTTGGCAACGCCGCCTCACCTTGCTTCGTCTCTCCCCGAGCTCGCGGCGGAGCAACAGGAGCCACAACAGGAGCAGGATCTGCAGGCATGGATTCAACCTCTGCTTCCTTCGTCGTCGTCTCACCCCGCCCCTTATGTCTGCGTCTTCGAGCCACACTCGACCCGGGACAGTGTTCTGCAGTCAGTAAGATGCTTGTACTGGGTCTGCCTATCTCAACCCGAAACTATGAGCTGCATCCAGTAAGAGAGTAAAATGAGAGTAAATAAGGTTGTAGAGACCGGCCCACTTTCTTTGAATAGCTTTACATCCCACTGTCCTAATTTGATCTACAAGCATGGGGAACTAGATTTAAAAAAAAGGTTCTCTTGAGATCTAGTTTAGTGCAAAGTTCAGTGCGGAGAAGGAGACCTCCCCTACTTTGACAAGAGGCAGAGAAACAACACAGGCCCCTAAGAAAGCAGTTGTTGTATCAGTAAAAGCTCATGGAGTTCAACCAATCGAGACTGGTGTGCTAGAAAGGGAAGGCAGTGCATCAAAAATTGCAGAGTTATATCGCTCCGATGGGTTAACTGAGTTGGACCAAGTTGAGGATCCCTTGTTGGATAATCAATTAACATTTTCTCAAGGTGTAGAAATAGTCTCTGAAATCCTTTGTAACATGAAATCTTCACATGCAGGGGGACCAGATAATCTGCCATCTGTAATAGTTACGGTTGATTCCCTTATGGTGGGTTGCTATTCTTAGTAATTGTTTCAAACGAGTCAGGTCTAATCTCTGAATCATGGAGGGGGGCCAGTTATAAAGCAAATCTACAAGAAAGGCTTAAGTTCCGACCCTGGAAATTTTCATTTGATATCCCTCCTGGACATATCCTCTAAGATCTACACTCAAACATTGCTGAAACAACTTGAGGCATAGGAATTTGGAGCAGGAATTATCCCAGTAGGGCAAAGGGGTTTCAGACAAAATCATTCTACAATTGACCACTGCTTTGCTCTACAGGGAGCAGCCAGGAAGATGATGGAAACAGTCGATAAACTGTACTGCTGTTTTGTTGGCTTGTGGGCTGCCTTGGGATAAATTGTGCAAATGGGGTAGACCATTAAAACTGTTATCTATGACTGCACTCAAGTAATTGGGTGTGGGTAGACCTCAACTGTAGAGGTGTGTCATCCAAAAACATTCCTGTTAAAAGACGCCTTAAGATAGGTCTGTGGCTTAGAACCCCTTCTTTTACCCTTTTCATTCCCGAAATGCCAAGTACCTTGAGAAATGCAAACTCTTTCTCTCCGAAAATTGAAGCGCAAAGTGTTAGTTGTCTCATGTGCACATATGACCATGTTGTAATGGATTGTACGCTAGTATGTCTCCAAAGAAAACTACAGGCTCTGCACTTGTATTGCACATTGAATAAACTTACTTTGAACGTAGAAAAAACTAAGATATTGACTTTCTCAAAACACCCGATAAAATGTATGTGGTATTTAAATTAAACTCTTCTGGAACAGGTTAGTGAGTAAAAGAACTTTATGGCACTTAATAATAACGTGGATTTGGACCTACCTAAATATGCATTGATCCAGGTAATCAGGCAGGAATTGGTTTTGACTCCTGCTCTCTACTTGCTTGCCCAGTGCTCTGGTTTCTCTTCTGTCCGATTTGCCCAACTAGCGGGAAAAAAAAACTTTCCACTCTAATGCTGAAGGAGTTAATGACATGATTTTCCAAACCTTTGAATTTCGTTCATAAATTCATTGCTAATTCAGACTTCACATCGATATTTTAATGATCAATAGCAACATGCCACTTAAAACTTTAAAAAATACTCTGAATAATGCAGTAAGAGAGACTACTATTCTCCTAGATAGACTTCATCTTGAGAAGAAGCAGATAGTATTGCTGATGGCAACTGGTCATTGGAGATATTGGGACTTTTCCCATACATGTATAGGATACCAGATAGAAGGCTGAGGAGTACAAGCTCATGGGTTTTAATAGATGTTGATCCGAGTTGGAGAATTGCAGGTTTGAGGAGAAAAGTTGATGAAAATCATGGCTAAGATCCGCGTGAATTCAAACTGAAATACTCGCTGGTCCATTTATTATTAGACTGTTCGCTTTTTATAGGTGAGAGAAAAAAAGGCCCTCCGTCCTGTGTTAAGGAAGTAAGGGATTAGAGGGCGTAAAGATGCACAAGTCATTTTATGTTCTTTGAAGCACTTTGATATCTCAATTGCAATTGGAAATTATATTAGGCTTATGCAGGCAAGACCTTTTTACTAAGGTGTTCTCTTTCTCCCAAACCAAGGATATGACTCATATGCATTGTATGAATTTTAACATTTGTCAAATATTGTATTTGCTATTCGGAACATATACTTTGCAAACATTGCATGAATAGGATATAGGGTTTTAAACTTTTGTATATTAGTGATATTTTCTAAAAATCTTTTTTTGTAGAATGTGGTTGCTGTTATTTTGTGCTATTGTATTTCTACAAGAATAAATTCTTGGAAAAAATTGATTTGTTTTGAAAATATAAGTCTAATGAATATGCGGAAGATGATGCACTGACCTCTGGTATTGCATCATACAACGATGTATAGTGGATGTTGATAGAAAATATCAGGCCATTAGATAGGTGTATTTATTTTGGTTGACGTTGTACTTTTTAAAAACATTTCCAGCCTTGACATAGCATTCAAGGGGATCGCAAAACACGTGTTGGCAGAATGGGCTGATTTATGTTTAAACAAGTGAAACTATGTGGAATTGGGGTACTGGTACCTCCACTAACTATCTAACGTTTGGCTTATTGTGTACCGAAACATAAAGGTACATAACAGTGCACTGTAGGAGCTTGGCGGCAAAGAACACCGGTTTAGTTCCTATGTGATCCTATAAATGCAGATATGGAGAGGTAGGCACAGACATTGGTAGAGAGGTAGGGAAAGGTGGAGTAGAGAGAAACGTATTGAGAAAGAGGTGAGGTAGACAGAATTGAGACAAAGAGAGATGGGGAACGTACATTGCGATGTTGAGATACATAAAGAGAGAGATAATGAGAGAGGAATGAGGCAGAAGAGGTAAGGTGGATACCCAAGAGACATAAGACAGAAAGTGAGGCAAAGAAGAAGGGGTAGACGGCATAGAAATAGCCACAGAAGCATTTGGTGGTGATTAAATAAAAAATAATCTATTTTTAAGTCACTCTTACCGCAGGACTTCTGTCTGTCCCAATCAGTTGGCCAAGGAGCCCCTTGGAATGTGGGGGCTCTGTGCAACAGCCACCTTGCCGCACACCTGTGATCTTCCATTCCACCAGAATGAGCAGAGTGGAGAAATACATTCTGCTTTTGCAACATTCTCAAATTTAAACAGCTCAGCATCACAAGCAGCGACAGGCTTTTGGGTTACTAGAATACTAGCGCCTTAAGGCCAGGAAACCATCCTGATCACTCCAGACACCCGGATAAGCTTGCAAGGAGTGCTGGGGCAGGATACCAGAAGCAGGTGTGTCGGAACACCAGAGTGTGACTGGTTGTGGTCTTCCGTCAGCAACTCTGAGTCTCCCTACAGCAAGAACTTGGGTGCCAGATGAGGAAACACCAATCCCTCCCCTCCTGCAAAGCACTGCAGGCCCAGAGAAAAATGCATCCGCGCACCACAAGACCATCAGCAAGAAGCATATCATATCTACTCTACAGAAGGACACCTTTACCGTGTAGGAAAGCACTGTGTAGAGAAACCGAAATGTCTGTCTCTGGATGGAGACAGGAAAACACAGGTCGCTTTGGAGGCTGGAAGAGAGTTTTGGTTAATTAGAAGGAGGAGCTAAAGGCCTAAAGAAGAACAAAAGTCTACTCCCATTAATTGAAGAAACCAACATCGATCTGCCTGTGTCTCAGGCGAGGACACATCCTCACTCAGTGAGGACCCTGGTGAGAATGACCCACAAAGTTTGAAATACCAGTTGTGTCGTGTTGACCAACAATAGTGTGCCATGCTTTGTATTATGTCATTCATTCTCCTCGAGTGGTGTTCCCAGCTTCCATTATGGTGATATTAGTTACATCACCAGCTGGAATGCTGTTTTAAATATTCTAATGTAATACAATAACCAAATTATCTGCAGTATATTTAAAGTTAAAGTCAAATGAGCTTTTCTGTTTAAATGTTATGAAAAGATGGTTTTTGAAAATACATTATCCAGAGCTGGGACGTCTTTAATGGCAATAAATCATTTTTCTGTAACGTACTGGAGGCTACTGCAGGGCTCTTCATAAAATGAAACTATTAAACAAGGGCAGAGATATTTGAGCTCCTGATGCAAAGTGTCCTTATTTTCAATACTAAACATCTTTTGGGAACTGCCTTCTGGTGTTACTCTGAAATACGCTTCTGCCCAAACATCTGGCAGTAATGCAATGTGTGCACTACTTACAGTGAAATGCCCCAGTGGGATCATCTCATTTAGTGAGATTGCAGTCGGG
This sequence comes from Calotriton arnoldi, assembly GCA_963921515.1. Lineage (NCBI taxonomy): Eukaryota > Metazoa > Chordata > Amphibia > Caudata > Salamandridae > Calotriton > Calotriton arnoldi. The sequence continues at coordinate 611,128 of CAWUFW010000063.1, read as the reverse complement.
GGCAGAGCTCTCTGCTCGTGGCAGGATGCGACATTTGAACAACCTTCAAACTCGGGCGGGGATTGTGGAGGTGCAGAAGTGTAGACACTTGCGTGCCCATAACATTAACATTAATCCGCAGCATTAAACCCCTCCAGTTTAAACTGTTCTGTTGGTTTAATTGGGATCTGAGATGGAGATGACCTAAGACTTACAAAATAAAAACTATGTGTGACTGGAAAAATTCTACCGATGAGCAAAGGTATATTTGCCGCTTTGTGATGTTTCAAAATGTTAACCGAGAAAGAGCTGTTCATTTATTTATTTACTGAGTTTTATATAGCGCGAATGTGACCCGTCAGGGTATCAGAGCACTGTACATGTAGTGAACAGATCATACATACATGAGAAACAGCAAGAAGGCATATGTAGGAAGCAATAAAAATACAGATATAAATACAATATACCAATCGTCCTGGTAGATTGGGGGGGCCAGGGGTAGATCAACATGCAAATAGACAAGCTGAGTGGGTTTAGGGCCTTGTCATAGTTAGCATGATAAATCGTTAACATTCCCCCCACCAGCCACTACATGGGTGTAGACCCTCCTGTTAAAGACAATGTACAGGTAACAGACCCAATTGAATTGACACTAGACTGTCACTGACATATCTGTGAACAGAGGAAAAATAGTAACATTTCAAGTGACCTTCAAGAACCGATGTAGGTGTGTGTTAGCATGGTTTCTGCAGCAGAAGGAGGTTTCGTGCTAGAACGAGAAACAATTTGTGTAGCTGAGTAAAAATGAAATTAAGAAAAATGTTTTCTTTACTTATTATGTAGATTCAACTCATGTTATTGTTATGTTAAGAATAACAAACATATTGAATGTTGGGCTCACCGGGGTGCAAGGGTGTCTGCATTGTTGGCAGGATTGTTTTTGTGCAGAATGGGGCACCTTCCTGTATAACAACAATTCTCAGAGGCATTTTCCTCTTTTTAAGTGTGCTGCAGAATGTAGCACACTTAGAAAGAGGAAACAACAACAAGAAATAACGATATTTCTCTGCGTTGCGCCTCTGGTGAGAAAGTGTACAATTTTGAGGCATTCCCAGGTCTATCAGTGCTGGTAAATCCCGGAATGCATCGGAGTTCATGGGTGGATGCGTGGAAACACCCACACTCTACCCATGCAACACCCCCACTTCGCAGTGTAATGCCAGCGACTTACACCAAATTTACCAAGCCGCACAGGGCCATGCAGGGTGGCCTTGCGTGGCTTGGTAAATCTGAAACTAGGTTTTGCGTTGCGCAAGGGTGATGCAAAACTAGGATAAATCATGGTGCAGCAGGTGCAGTGGCACTGGGGGTCCAGAGCTGAGAGGGACTCTCTGTATTCCGATTATCGATTTTTTTCTTACCTGGAGGAGTGGCAAAGGGGCCTATTTTCAATGCTTGCATTGGGGCCCAAGGCACCATTGCTATGGCACTGCGCGCACCTAAGCTGCATGTAATTGTTTTGTAAGAGGTTGTCTCCTCAAGGTTTACAATTTCAGGACTAACCTGTCTGTGTTTTATGTATGGCTGATATGCCACCTTTAAGCGATCTTCCAGCACCTTTTGAAAACTAATATGAACCACAATTCACAAGGACAGGAAATATTTATTATAAAAATTGCACATTAAATCATAAGTGAGTACTTTTTGTTAAAAAAATATTTCCAGGTACAGAAAGGCCTACAAGTCTGATCAATACAGAGACTCAAAATGGAGTGAAAAAGTACGCCTTCCTGTACCTGTCCCAATTTTTAAAAACAGTACTGCAGAACTTTTTTGAATGCCGGACACTCTGATTGTAGTATTAAGCACATGTCAACACAATAACTCATGACTTGGGAGGTTAGAGTCGCCAGATATTATTACCAAAATAACTGAAGGTGATATTCAATTTAGACTTAACTTTGGAAAGTTACTACCCTCGCCAGTTAAAGGCTTAACCAGTTTAACAGTCTTCTTTATAGGTCTCTCCTGCTAGCAGCTTTTAACTGTCTGTTTGCAAAATATCTCTTGTGGATCATACCAAAACTGACCATGGGTCTAGAGTCGGCCCATTGCTTATCTTTGGTTGGTATTTTTGTCACTCTCATGTGCTTGCTTCTTATTCAATGGCTTGCCTTAATCTTTTGGTGTTTTTCCCTTCCCTGGAGTATAGCCTCTTTACCATCCTTTTGATGGGCAGACTTGTATCCTACCATTGCTCACACTTAGGGAACTGCTTTTTTCATTTTCATTAATCGTTTTTTGAGAATGCATGTGTTTTCTAGCTCTCTCTTGTGTGCTGCAACCCCTCATATACCCATCCCCCATTGCTTCCTTGTTTCTCACCCCCAGCCCCTCCTCACCCAATCCTCCAATGCTCCCCATCCCTCATGCTTTTTTAAATACAATGCTTTTATTTTAATTATTTTGAAGGTCCACTTGATGCCAGGCCACTCTGCATTCCATGAAGTGCTTTCCCATGCCTCTGCTGCTCCCTCACTCCTACCCACTCCCCGTTGCTTCACTTCCCCACAAGCCCCCATCCGCTTACCACCTGTTCCTCTGTTGTTTCTGTACCCTGACGTCCTTTAAATAAAATGTTCCACCTTTTGTTTTAGTTTGATGCCAGTCTGCTCCGCATTACTAAAAGTGCTTTTACACAAATAACATTTTATTGTTTTAATTACTGGTCAAAGTGATGACCGGCATCATGGATCGTAAAAATAAAAATGGTGGCTGCATCATTCTGTAGGCTGGTGCATACGTGGTGACACATATGCAAGCATACGTCATCATGTATGTGCGCACATATGTCATCATGCATGCTTGCACCTATGGAATAACACGGCCACCAGCAGCTGCCTCATCATCACACCTTTTTTCTTTCTTTTGTCTCTCTTTTTTTTTTGATGATGCTGCACAGGAATGGTAAAAAACATTGACAAGCCAACAAGTCAACAAAGTGAGACCTATTGGCTTTGCCAATGTTTGCTCTATAAGTAGTTGTGTTTGCTCCTGTTTTAAATATGGACTACTCATGAAATCCCTTGCCTGATTCAATCAATCAATCAATCAATCAGAAAGTCTCGTATACCGAGGCTTGTCACCCCGGGGATCTCCAGGCGCTGGTGAGCTGTGTGAGCCTCGGTCGAAGAGCCAGGTCTTGAGCTGCCTCCTGAAGTCCTTCAGAGAAGGGGTGGTGCGAAGGTGGAGGTCATTCCAGGACCTGGCGGCGAGGTAGGAGAAGCAGCATCCTTCACATCGGCTTCGGCGAATGCGGGGGATGAGGGCCAGAGCGAGGGTGGAGGATCGGAGATTCCTAGTCGGTCGGTGGAATGTTAGGTGGTCGTTGATGTAGGCGGGTCCAGACTTGTGGAGGGCTTTGTAGGCATGAGTGAGGAGCTTGAAGAGGCATCTTTCTTGGATGGGCAGCCATTCATGGAGCATTTCCTGTAAGTAAATGTAGCTTCCTCATACATTTCCAAGAATAAAATATGCTTGCTTGTGACCAAAACCTTTTTTCCTTGAGCAAGCATATCATACTAAGTCCTTGCTGTTCAGGTGCAATTGACATCTAAGATAGGAGTAGAACACAACTACTCAAATACATAGCTTTATTAATTAGGCCCGCAGTCCCTTTGGTTGCTCAAATAACTGGATACTGCCTGCACTTCAATATATAAAGTTGAAGCAACAAAATATACACTTAGAGTTTTTACTAGCTACCAGTGTAGAATAATTCTGGTTTTCAGCCTTAGTCTATACACCAATCCACCCAACAAAATTATTTTGTTTTTATTAGCGCCCGGACCTGGAACAGAGCTCATTCAGGCACAGCATGGCCTACCAATAGCAATACCGACCCCAGCCCGCAGACCCCAACTACAGCTTTTGGTGGAACGTCTTCCAGAGATAAGGAGCTAGCCCGAGGGAGTGGAGACCACTAAGCCTGGGGAGGAGCAGCGGTCGGGGACACCTTCTACCCTGCACTGTGTGGTGCCTGATAGTGACAGGGAAAGGCTGCTGCTGTCTTTCTGTTTATAGAGTTGTAGAGAGACAGATATCTTCCCAAAGAGGTACTCCTGCCCCACGTGCCAACCTCTTGAAATGGAATAGAATTTATCAACTATAGGAATTTCACTCATGCCACGTACTCTTTCTTTCTCAAATTATACATATGCAGTTGTCAACCTGTTGTCTAAAATAAGTTAAGTGGCACTCGACCTGGCATTCTATGTTGGGTACTAGAGTATGCAATATGTTTTTTTTCACCAGATTTTCACTTTGCTGGCGACAAACACAGTGTTCGCAAGCACTCGCTCTCCTGGGTGCTCCATGGTGGATTTGGCCTATTGGCTCTGTCTTATTTGCCTGCGTGAACAAAGCTGTTTGAATCTGAAACAATTTGTCCTTTTTTGTCTACTTGTGTTATGTGCTACTGTGTTCTCAGGTTGAGGTTTCTTGGTGGGTCTGCATTCTCAAGATTTTCATGTGCCATGTCCTTCTATAGCTATCAGAGGATTCTCCCTAGCTAATTCAGCCTTACCAAATGTCATGTGTTTATGTATAAGTAATCTCAGTATTTTATATAAAAAGAAAAACCGTTCCCCTCAACTTTTTCCCATTCCTCCTCTCTCTCTGACTAATCCCAAACCTTTCTAACTATTATGAACCCCCATACATCCTTCTCAAACGTTTCCACTCCTTTTTAGGTCTCGCCTTGGCAGCGCATGCGCTGCATGCGCTGTCTCAGCGAGACTTAAAGTAATCTGTATGTTGGCTGAAGCTCCGTGTAATTTGGTTTACCGCTTGCGATTGGTTTAACTGTGGCATTACTGTTCTTTTCTTGCTTTCTGTTGGCTGTTGATCCGATAGTAACTTCCGTGTAGTCCGGAAGCAGCGGCGCCTAACTACAGTTTTCGTCCGCTCCGCTCGCACTTGTTAAGCTTCTTATCAGCGGTAGCTGGAAAAGACCAGCTGTTGTGCTTTGATCGAAGCTGCTGTGACCGGGAAGCTCTGCTGCTCCGTGTGTGTTTCGTTTCTAACAGACCATTTACATTTGTACGAACCCTTTTAAGGGATAAAAAGTGGGTTTTAATTTCAAACAACTTTTCTTGTTTACTCGCTTCTTTCCTACCAGTGCTTTACAGTCAGACTTCCTTCTCCCTGCCCTCGTTTGCACCACCGCAGCCGCCCTCTTTGGTCTTCCTGCCTCTTCGCAGGTCCCACTCCCACCCTTTTACAAACATGCTCTCTAAAGCACTGTCCATTAAAGCATACAAAACGTGGCCAGGTAAGTATGAGCCCGGCGCGCTGTTGTGCTATTTAATTAATTCCATCTCGTTTCTAGCTTTTTATATTCCGTCCTTGTCTAGGTTAATTGTTAATTATGCCTTCCTGCCTTTATAACGCCTACCTGTGGTGGGTGGGCAGCCCAGACCCAAGGCTGCTCATCTACGGAGTAATCTCTTTGTGCTTGTAACTTTTCACTTTTTTTCGGCAACATGGGAAAGTGTTATTATAACATAGGCGACACGTGTTTGCGCTCACATAGGATCAGTATTTTAAACAGATGAAAAATGGTGTTACCATATGTCATGAGTATAGTACAACCTAGTCTTCAATTGCCACTGCTCTTACATGAGAAGTGTAAAAGTGACAGTGCTTCGATATTTTGTCAATTTTATCTCCACTCATACATCCCATTTAACACCACGCAGATTAGTTCCAACTGTTATCTAAAACTATAACAATTCTTAAGCAGCGAAGGTATTTTTAGATACATTTATAGCAATCAGGCTGTACTCGTATACTATCAGTTTAGTGTTGCAACAGTGCCGTACAATTATTTTAGAAACTGCTTGCTAAACACCTTTTACTCATATCATCACTACTCGGCTGAAAATGGAAACGTGCTTGCGGTGTGAAAATACAGAATAACAAACCTCACGTGTGAAATATTGCTGTTATCCCGATGCGGTGTGGAAATACTGAACAACAAACTTCACGTTAAAAATTCGTTTTGTAAATGCTTCTGCGCTAAACCCCAATGCGGTGTGAAAATGCTTTGTCGAAAAGCCATTTTATATAACAATTACATGTTATTTCTGTTCTCCCGATGCGGTGTGCAAATACTGAACAATACACTTCACGTGAGAAAAGCCGTTTGTAAATGTTAACGTACCATCTTGGGACCCACATTCCTGTGTCTTATTTTGATTATATTTCCCTAACTCCATGGGTACGTGCGCCCAAAGCACAATTAATCACCAATTGCAGTTTATAAACATTTTTGCTCGATTTTATACGCGAATGTTACACTCAGATATTTCACGGCCTGTGTGGTATTTATAAAATCTATAGTGAACGTTCATGCTTATTTTACTTTTTAGTTGCAACCTACAGTTGGTTTCCCTACTTGGGCATCCTGCTGTTTCTTTTTCAAAAGTTACCGATCTGCATTTCACACATGCTGCAGACGAAAAGATTTTGGGGCATATTACCAAGGATTTGCGATAATTATCGCAAAGCGCGCTTAGCGCTGCTTTTATCGCCGGCTATCGCTGGATTTCATCGCGGAGATAACGCGTTATTATCAACGCTTATCTCCAAGGCGATAAAAATCCAGCGATAGCGGCGAAACCCAGCAATAGCGAGAAATCCAGCGATAAATTCACTGCGCTAATGGAAAGCTTGCTAATAGGCAGGTGAGGACTTAACCTTACAATCCACCTCCCATTGACAAGATGGTTAAGTCAAGTTTTTATCAGGTGTTAAATTCCAGCGATAATCGCGGTTAGCGCGACTTTTTTATCGCTCGCGGGCATTGCTAATAGGGGGTAGTTGTGTTAGCGGCTGTTTCTGTTGACTTTTGGTTGGGAACGCCTACTTTGCATGTCATTAGCGATAAATATCGCTGACATGCAAAGTGGCAACAAGACGGCCGCTATTGCCATTAAGCTGTCGCTAACAGCTGTTAGCGACAGCTTGCTAATAGGGCGATAAAAATATCGCCGCTTTATCGGCAAAAAGTGCCGCTAAAGTGGCGATACTGCCCTTGATATATGCCCCTTTGATCTTTACAACAAGGAGGCTTATTCCCAGACAATTAACTCGTCTTGGTTTCCTTGAATCCTTGCTTGCTGTGATTTTTAACACTAAGACAGACTTTTAGGCTCCGTTACTATTTACAAAAACAATGTCAATAATGTAGGATTTATTAATTCAGCTACATGAGCCAGCATTGAAACTACGGTTTTTGTTAACAAAGTTAAAACCGTTTTGCAAATGTTAATGTTTTTGGGTATAATTTACATTTTGTACTAACGTGCCTCCAGCCGCCTTCTTACTGCTTATATTGCATCCAATTTGCTGCTTGGCCTGTTATTTGGCTTAATCTTTACACAGATTTTTTTTTCGGGGGCTCTTGCACTATTTACATGCTTTCAAAGTTCTTGTTTCTGGGAATTTCATCAACCTCCGCGGAAGAAAGCCCGGGATGGCGCTTATTGTGGAAATGAAGTACAAACATCGAGATTGCACCCAAGTCTCTGTAGCATGTGCTCAATCCACTGACCTATCTTACTAATGCTTGCTGCTCTCCGGTGTAGTGTTGGGCTTTATTATTTATTTTAAGGTACGTTAAAATGCTGTATTTCTCAGTGCGATGCGGTGTGAAAATACAGAACGATAAAGCACACGTGCGAAATATTGCTGTTCCCCCGATGCGGTGTGAAAATACTGGACAACAAACTTCACGTTAAAAATGCGTTTTGTAAATGCTTCTGCGCTTACCCCCCATGCGGTGTGAAAATGCTTTGTTGCAAATCCTTTATTTATAACAATTACATTTGATTGGTGTTCTCTCGAGGCGGTGTGCAAATACTGAACAACAAACCTCACGTGCCAATGCGGTTTAAAAATGCTTTTTCCCTAACCCCCAATGCAGTCTGAAAATGCTTTGTCGCAAAAAAACTTTTTATCCCAATTACATTGCTGGTTACTTTGTTATCGAACAATAAATCTTATGTCAAGGATGCGGATTTTAACTGCTTGTGCGTTACTTTTTTATATTAATGCTCCCTGCTGTCCAGTGTACTGTGGGGCTTTATGCTTTATCTTTCGGTAGGTCCAAATGCTGTATTAATTATTAGAATGCATTTTCTCATTTTATGCCTCTAGACACAGGAGTAGGATGGCCTAAACTTTGCGCAGCAACACATTGGAGATATGCTGGCACATAAAATACAGTGTATTATTGAAAATAGGCTCAATTAAAGGCAAACCCACTACGCCTACCTACACTACATTCACCTCACTACACTTTAGTCCACTATAGTCCACTCTCCTATACAAAACTCAACTTTACTCTGCAACATTCTGCTTTAATCCACTACATAAAACACCGCTCTACTTTACTCCAGTCCACTCTACCTACCACGGCTATACTACACTTTACTCCACTACACTTTACTATACTCACCTTTACTCCGCTCTACTTTACTCAATTCAACACTCAGCTTTTCTCCATACCATGCTAATTTACTCCACTACACTACGCCTACCTCCACTACACTCACATCACTATGCTTTAAAACACTCTCATTTACTCTACTCTAATTCACTCGACCTCACTCCGCTCAACGCCACTCTACTTTCATCCATACAACTCTACTCTAGTTTACTCCACGCTACTCTAGTTTACTCCACGCCACTCTACTTGACTCCACTCCACTAAAAAAAACTTAACTTTACTACACTCCACTTTTATCCACTCTACTTACTTCCACTTCATTAAATTCCAATCCACTCTACTTTACTACACTACGCTCTACTTTACTCATCTTTCATTTACTCCAATCAACAACACTCTACTTTACTCCACTCTAATTTACTTTACTACACTCAATTCCAATATCATTCACTCCATTCCACTTTACTCCACTTTCTTCACTCCACTCCACTTTCTTCCACTCAATAACACTCTCTTTTACTCAAACCCACTCTGCTTTACTCCCTGCCACTCGGATTTCCTCTACAACACTCTACTTTACTACATGCCAATGCAAACAGCTTTACTCTAATCAACTCTTATTTTATCCACTATACTGTACTCCATTCTACTTTACTTCACTCTACTATACTCAACTCTAATGTTCTCCACTCTACTATACCCAACCACACTCTACATTATTCCACACCTCTCAATACCAATATAATTTTTGCCACTATGCTTTAATCCACACTACTCTCATTTACACCACTCCACACAAAACAACTCTAAATTACTCCACTAAACTTTACTCCACTCAACGCCACTCTCTTAATCCACGCAACACTACTTTACTCCAAACCACCCCGCTCACCTCCATTCCACTCTCCTCCACTCCGCTCTCCTCCACTACACTTTCATACACTCTGCTCTCCTACACTCCGCTCTCCTACACTCCGCTCTTCTACACTCTACTCCATGCTACTCTACTTTATTCCACACCACTATACTTTACTCCACTCAACGCAACTCTACTTAACTCCACTCAACAATAATCCACTCAAATTTATTCCACTCCACTCTACTTTACTCCAATACACTTTACTCCACTGCATAACACTCTACTTTACTACACTCTATTTTACTATACTCCAGCTCTATTACAATCTCCTTTACTCCACTCCACTCTTCTTTACTTCACTCCACTCAACTTTACTACACTGTACTCCACTCAATACAACTATTTTACTACAACACACTCATCTTTACTACCCACCACTCTACTTTTCTCTAAAACACTTTCATTCACTTCACGCCAATACACTCTACTTTACTCTAACCAACAATACTTTATTCCACTCCACTCCAATTCACTCCACTCCACTATACTCCAATCTACTCAACGCCACTCTACTTTACTCAACCACACTCATTTGCAATACAATAAGTCTTGCATTTGCAGAAGTTTTAGCTATTAGCATTATAAATAGCAATGCCTTTTATTTAGCTGTTTTAAAAACCTGCAAGCAATACAAAAAACACACACTTTGTACTTATAATAGTTGATTACAAGAAGCAAAGTGGCAATAACAGAGCCTCTTTTAATGCCAGCCTTACTCATCGTAAGCAGACCATGTTTATGCACCACTTGCCAGTTTTCAAAAAGCCTAAATAAAAGGCATAAACATTTACAATACCAATAGCTCAAACTCTTGAAAATGCGAGACTTATTGCATTGCAAATGCTTGTTTAGCCATGTCACCCAACTAACAGGCACACACAACCACTACTTACATAAATAACTTACTACTCCTCATTTCAAATTAATTCCCATCATTCTATCACTACTCTAAACTGTACTAAACATACAAGAAATCAAGAGCAGAAACCTAACACAACTATGCTTAAAGAAAATAAAACAAATTACTAATCTTCTAACCTCTAATCTTGGGTTCCTGAGTAGGGCGCTACTCGCCGCAAAGCACTTCAACGCCTCATCAGGGGTAGTAAGCGCTATATAAATACAATTTGCAATTACAAATATATTGGTGGTAGCTCAGATAGTCTTAAGTAGACCATGCATGGAGATCACCCAACACCAGATGAGCGGTTCCAGGCACTACCAAGAAATTAATATTATAAAGAAAGTGTATTCAGACATATCGCCAAATTTGGTCATATATGAAACACCGTAATTCAAACTATAATTAATTCCCCTAGATAGGATGAGATATGTTAATTGTTTCTTTATTTGGCCTGATTCTGGATACTGTGTTAATTTTCTGCCACTTCGAATCATCCTTCCCTTCCCTCTCCATTTCTTTTCTCCTCTTCTTACTGTTTTGCCCTCAATTCTGCTTTATTTACTTTTCTTAATGTAATTTTTTTCCAATTGTTCTTATATTCTGTAAATGTTTGGAGAAACTATTTGTAGTAAATAGCAGTCTGACAGCAGGTTAGGTAAATAAGCACTTTATTGGAACACCCACACAGAACAGCTACCACATGTATCACATGAGCCTACCTGATTAGAATATAGAACCCAGGACAAACACTAACCAAATGAACCAATGAGAAAGGAAGTTACATAAAAAGAAGAACATGCTAATGAGGTTCATAACAACACAAAAAACGTACTTGATCCAAAATAAATGGCTTGGGGGAAAAAGGGAATTCCTCCCTTTTTTGAGGAAAAAATAAAAGAAGGTAGTTCAAAAAGTATTCATAATATATTACAAAATTAGTAAACTTCTTACGATGATATTTCACCCTAGCAAGACGATGAATGTTATTTTCCTGAAAAGGCAATATTCCCTTGGATTAGTGGGCATTTGAGCTAAGCCATCCAGTAAGACGCTTTACCTTGAGTATCCAGGTATTCTCTTCATTGAACATCCTGACTAAAAGATGTCCCAACCACACTTGGTGAGGAAGAATCTCCACATTTTCCAGTGTTAATAAATATAACTGACATACAATCAGGTTCATTGATCCAATCCTGAAAATGTTTTCCAATTCCTTTAACTCTGGCAAGGCTGGATAAACTCCACCAACAGCCATTGTTAAGCAATGCTTCTTTAGAAGATTTTGACTTACCCTTAGAGACATGCCATGGCAGCTTAACCTTCTCAAAAACCCCAATCCTCTATGTGCACCCAGGTTTCATGTTGGAATTAGCTTGTCCATTGAGAAACAGATTAGATTTTTTTTGTTTGTTCAAAACATATTCTCTGGCTTCCAAATGAATCTCTTGCAAGAACACAAATGAAAATGGTCCGGGTAATCAACTCTGAGTCAAACCATTCATGAGTTTCCTACCCATCAACACTGTAAATGGACTGAACCCAGTGATGCAATGTGCAGTACAATGATTTGGCCATATAAAATCTCAAACCAGTCTTAATGGCAACTTGAACTCCTGCAGTCATAATTTTATTGAACCCTTCCACGAGTTCATTAATGTTAGGATGGTACAAAACAGTGCAACTGTGTTATATGTCAAGATTTTTATAAAAACCTATACAATATAAAACGTAAATTGAACACCTTTATTCAGTAGTAGTATCAGGAATACCTTCTCTCTTAAAGCATTCCATGAAAAACGCAACAACTTCTTCAGTATTAGGCCTAGCAACTATTTAAGCTCTGCTCAGTTTGAAACATATTCAGAAACAACTGAGGCGTACAACTTGTTTTGCCCAGTACATTCATATGAGCCTAACAAATCCATAGCGGAATCCTTCCAAAACTCTTCAGATAAATCCTTAAACAAATGCTCCATGGTGTGAGTCTTCAAAACCTCATCTGAACTTTGACAGACGGAACAGTTTAAAAAGAATCTGATTTCAGAGTCCATAAAGGACCATCAAAATGCCACCCTGTTTTTAATAGTAACAGACTCACTAATGTGTAGTAAGTGGGCTAAAGACATCATTTGTGGATGAATATTAGAAGGTGCAAGAAACCAATTACCTTTTATTATCAGCTCACCATTGAGAGACAACTTTTTCTCTTGGCCACACATCAATAAGATAAGCCTTAACTTTGCTTACAGTACTATCCATCAGAGTTCCCTGGATCCATTCATCTTCATACAACACACGATTTACCTCTAACATAAACTTATCAATGGATGCCACAACACAATCCTCACAGTTTATCCTGTTTTGCGCACCATCCTGGACCTTAGACAATCTAGAAAGACAGTCAGATCTCACATTATACAATCCTGGTATATAAGACGCAGAAAGGTTACTCATAAAGTTTATATAAGAGCCTGATCAACTTAAATGAGGCTTTACCTGCACCTTTTACAAAAGCAACAAAACTGAAGGCTCATTATCAGTCAGTTTTTGTTAAATGAGTCTTTAATGGCATTTCTGGCAGGAGAACTCCCTATTTTTAGTTACATTTGGGTATAGCCTTTAGACCAGGGCTCTCCAACAGGTAGCTCAGGAGCTAACAGAAGCTTGTCAGCTGACAGAAAGTAGCTCTTTGACATAGAGCCCATCCCAGTTCACAAGTCATGGGTAGTGGTGCTACCTTGTGAATATCAGACGTTTGAAGTTGGAGCCATCCCAACCAATGCTGAAGTTCCATGCTCAAACAACACACACACACAATAAGACTGACAGCATGAAGCTTGTAGTATAACCAATCACAAAGCAGCAAAGTCACCTGCTGCAGTGGGCCCTGGCACTTTCACTCACATTGTGTGTAAGCTCTTAGCTGGATAGAAACAGCAGAGCAGCTTAAGGGTGGGGCTGCAAGAATTGGAGCCAAAGTATCCAAACTTAATAAAAAATATTCTGATGAAAAATGTCTGCTGTAGTATATACTGTAACAGTTTTTATGTCTGTTAGTAGTTCAGGAGGATTTGCATTGATCAAAAGTAGCTCTCATTATAGAAGAGGTTGTAGACCACTGCTTTAGATAGATCAACCGTACTTCTAGTATTATTAATGGCTACAAGCTACAAATTCCTTAGACCACTGTATGTATGCAATGGACTCAAACATTGGTCTGAAACAACAGAGAAAACCTATTACTGAAATCCCTTCTCCCCCCCGTGTGGTGGTCAGACACTCGTGTTGCAAGCACTATTTACATATCTTCCATGTTATACGAGTGGGAATACAAAACTCTTCTGTATTTAAATCTTTTTATTACATTTTCAAGCAGAAAAGACACTCAATACAGCATACATATGCAAAAGCGTAGGCAAGAAATGTAAATAACATTCAACAACAGTAGGACAAGTCATCCTGTGAACTCACACTTTTCCCACTGAGAAGTGTATCATACATACATAGGGTAATGTGGGAAGTACACAGGTCACCATCTATTGACAGTCTACATAGCGTACGAGGTATAGGAAGGCAGAGTCTTGGAGAGCTATAACATTGTGGAGGAATAAAGAAGGACATAGAGGTGCGAAGTCAGGAGGCTCTACGGCCTGCTCGGCAAATCATATAACAACAGGCCTACAACTGATGGGTAGAAGTGAGTAAAGGGGATGGGAAAGTAGGCAATGGGGCCCCCAATACGCTCAGTAGTTTAAACAGCCTTTGATCATCATCAAGTGGGAAGGAATAGACTTGGGTCATCAACAACACAACTATGAATACAAACCCAAAAAGCTTAGGGACAGACCATACTCAGAGAGATTTCCAACAGACTGTCATCCAACAGCCAGAGCTCTATTGAAACCAATCCTCCATGAGGGTCCCAAAATGTCAGCAAATATGTGTTCCTGATCATTCAGATAGTAGATCAATCATTCATGTGCTGCTGTAATCGCCATGCTGACCAGCCAGTCCTCCTGAGTTGGGATATCAGGTGTGGACCACCGGCGGAGTATGCACAGTCTAGCCATAGTTAAGATTGAGGCCATCCAATGAACTTTGTTTGAAGTAAGGGCTGGTAGGCCTCCTATGTCATGAAGGATCGCCAATGGATCCTGAAGGGGGATGGCGTGACCGAGAGTGTTCCACAAAAGGCTATCACCCCATTCCAAAACGATGTGAGCACATGGTAGACCAAACGATGTGCAGGGTGGAGCATGAAACCACCAAAGATCTGATGTAGGTGTCAGCCGGGCTCTGTGCAGCTTAGCCGGGACAAATGCCAGTCTTCCAAGATTTTAAAATAACAGAACTTCATCCTGGCCACTCTCTAACCCTGCTAAGGCAGGCTATATGACACGACCAGTGCACTGAGAAGTAGTCAATTTGAAGGCAAGTCTGTTATTGAGTCAGAAGAAGGCGTTCCGGTGGTCCAGAAAATAATTTGGACACCAGTGGATCATAAAGTCCAGAGACTAATTTTTTGTAGGTGCCGAATTGCAACAAATAAGTGTGAAGTGAGGAGGGAGAAGAAGAACAGTACCACACACACGATTGTGAACAGCAGCTGTTGAGGGGGTGAAGATACCTCTGGAAATGGGAGCGTGGAAGGTGATATTCTGTAGCAAAGCTCTAAAGGACTTAAGAGTATCTTCAGTCAGAAAATGAGGTACCTCCAAAATCCATGCACGCATGAAGTCCCTCCAAAACAGTGGCAAGTGATATATTGTAATGGATCCATTGTGCCACAGGGGCGCTTTCGGGTGATGAAAGCCATTTTCATTTAGAAGGACATGAGTCATTTTCCAAACCGTATTCATCTCCAGTAGCATGGGATTGCACGGATACAGTGAAGCCAGCAGCCCCGTGTACAGGACTGAAAGGCCCTGAGTGTTGCTGTGAAGAATTCGTTCAATCTTGACACAGAGGGGCAATTCACTGTGCTGATTTATATGGTACCTCATCTGGGGCAAATGCTGGGCCCAATCGTAGGACCAAAAATGAGGAAGACGCAACTCTTCTGTGGATGCAACAGCGTGAAGTTTGGCAGAGGCTAGTCTTGGGGGCAAACAGCCCCAAATGTAACTGCGAACTGGGGAGTCAATCTGCAAGGGGAGTTTGGATGGAATATTGAAAGTAAGCATGCCAAACAGATAGTTGAATCTTGGGGCTGTCACCGTTTTAACGGTTTGGACTCTATCCCATAGAGACGAATGGAGTGCAGAGCATTTGGCGAAGTCCCTTTTTGTAGATTCGAAAAGAGGAAGGATGTTATTTTTCATCACAGCACAGAAGTCCCTATGTAATAAGACACCCAGATATCGAAGTCCTTTTGGGATTCATGTTGCTGGTAAGTGGCTAGAGAGCGTTCTGAGGACTTGGAAGTCAGCAGCATTGTCTCTGTTTTGGTCCAATCAATCTTGTTGCCCAAGAAGTGGGCAAAAGAGTGAACGAGCTGGGATTGATGCTCCAGGGCTGCCCAGGGTCAAGAGTATATCGTCCACGTACAGCAGTAATTTCAAATCCCCTGCCCTCGTCTGTATACCCAAGATATGAACTGACGATCGAATAGCTACGGCCAGGGGCGAAGGAGGATAGAGAACAGCCTAGCCTTGTTCCTCAAATGATGGTTATCGGGTCAGAAAGGATACCATTACAAATGACCATCGTAAAAGGGAACTGGTAGAGGCACTGGACCATTTGCATGAATTTGGGACCGATTCGAAATCTAGCCATGATACGGAACAGGTATGGCCATTCGACTCGGTCAAATGCCTTCTCTGCATCAAGGAAGAGTAGCAGTTTTTCATCTGGATCCAACTTGGAAGACCATATGACATGCACCAGTAGGCGCAGGTGATTCTGGGCGAATCTATATGGGACGAAGTCCACCTTCTTGTCATGAATCAGTGATCACTCACCCTTGTCTAGTGGCCAGAACCTTAGCAAATATTTTCATATCGCAATTCAGAAGTGAGATAGGGTGGTAGTTGGCACAGTAGAGGTGGTCTTTTCCCGGTTTTGGGATGAAGGATATGTGCCCTCTATTGAATTCAGGTCTAAGAGAGCCCAAGGTTGTAGCTTGCTGTAATATTGCGGTAAGGAGCGGACCAGTTAGGTCACTAATTGCCCTGAATAATTTTAAAGGAAAGCCATCCTCATTAGGGGTTTTGCATGTTTTTAAGGATTTGATGTCTTTGGTACCCTCATCAGGAGATTCAAGTTCCCCCCGATCACTCACAGGGAGAGTGGGAAGTCGGAGGTTGGACAAGAAGGCCTGCTCCTGTGTAGTGCCAGCCGGAGAGTCCGCTGTGCAAAATGTTGTATAAAAGGCAGAGAATTCCTGAACGATGTCTAGCGGATGGGTCAGAATGGCTCCAAAGGCTTTTCCAATAGCCGGAACCATTGATCGTTCTTCCCTCTGGTTGAGTTGCATCGCCAGTAGGCCCCCCTTTGTCACTGTGTTCATAGGCATTCTGTCTGATGTGGGACAATGTCTTTTCTGCCGTCAATGTGTATATACTAATAAGTGAGAGTTTGTTTGGCAGAAGTAGGGCAGTCCCAGTATTTCTCCAGGAGGGTTTGTACATTTTTTTCTAAATCTGTCCTCCTAGCAACAGCCTCAGATCATGCAATACCAACTTCTCTCATCAGCATTCTGCATAAGTATGCCTTCCCCGCCACCCAAGAGTTGCTTGGATGTAGCTGTTGGTTCATTGAACTCTAGCTAGTCACTGATAAAGGCCTTCAATTGAGTTTTCTCCTCTGGCGATTTGATTTGTGAAGTGTTCAACAGCCATGTGTGGGAAATAGGCAAAGCCAATTGGAAATCCAATGTGAAGGCGATGGGGGCATGATCTGAAATTGCTCCTGTATCGATGTGGCATGTACGAATCACTGGCAGCCCCACAGTGTTTGTTAGGAAGAAGTCAGGATGAGACTCTGAGTTATAGGCAGGGGAGAAGTACGTATATTCACAGTCCATAGGGTGTATTAGGAGCCACATATCGTGCAGAGAATGGTCATTGATCAAATCCCAAAGCACAGCTATTCACCATCGCACCTCATATCTGGCCTTCCTGGTTTATGCGGGAAAGGATCCAGAATTAAGTTTCAGTCACCACCGATGATGAGTTTATGTGAACCAAATTCCACGAGCAATATGTGGAGAGTGGACAGCCATGGGTGCATAGATTGAGCCGATGGGCAAGACTCAATCTAAAATGTAATCTGTGCAAAGATGTATCGTCCATGTTCATCCGTCCATGATTTCAAAACTTAAACAGAAAGGCACTTATGAAATAGAATGGCCACTCTGTTCTTCCTATGGTAGGACATGTCGGGATGGGTTCCAGGCGCTCATCAGATCCTGTTGGAAAAAGGATTTTACCCACCCAATCGCATTTAAATTTTGCATGATTCATCCGCTGTGAGGTGTGTTTCCTGCATGAGGACAATATTCATTGTTCTGGAACTGAGAAAGCCTAGTGTCTTTTTAAGTTTAATAAAGTGGGTCATGCCGTTCAGCTTGAGAGACCAAACAGTCAGATGTGTAGTACGATGTTGAAGCATTGTAAGCTGTCTGGGGGAAGATGAAGGGGAGTGAAAGAGTAGCAATCAAACTTTCGATGGGGGTGATAGATCACAATGAGGTGCTACCGCTCTAGAGAAAAAAGATAGAGAAAACCATCCAGGCCAGAGAAAGGGAGGAATGAGGTCTGAGGAGGTCTCCACCTGATACAGTACAGGCAAAACTCACGGTTTATGAGGCTATCTGGATTTGTCTCGATCATGGCAATAACCCAACCGGGAATCCCTGTCTGAAACCCTGTTCCTGGTACCCGTCTCCATACATGGAGCCTGCGATGGGAGAGAAGGAGGCAGGGTGACATTCATGCATTGCTACTTTTGGGTATTGTAGGAAGATGGTTCTGTATATAATATATCAAAAAGAGATATAGTGTGCACAGAGTCCAATAAGTCTCCAAAGTATAGCAGAGGATAAAGTAGATAATACCTTACTCTCAATTTAGTGGTAGCTGGGCTGAGCAGTTAGGCTTATCAGAGGGTAGTGTGAATGCATTTGTTGTACACACTCATACAAGGCAGGAACACACACTCAATGACTAACTCCAGGCCAATATTCATAAAAGTATTACTTTAGTGGAACTCAGTTACAGGTAAGTAGGCTTTTCAATGATACGATAATTTCAATATACAGTTGGCAAATGTTTGTATAAGCATTAGAGATACTTTACAGGTGTATGCAATACTTTTCAATATCAAGAAGATACTTTCTACTGTTTTCAGGATCAACACTGCAATACAGGAAAAAACCAATGCAATCCTATGGGAGGAAAGACAAGTGAGTAACTTACAGGTAAGTACACGATTTTTAGGTTCAGTTTCGTAGTTGTAAACCAACATAGGGCAGGGGTCAGGAGGATACCAAGGATGCACCCTCAGTGGCACAGGGGTGGCCGGGTGCAGAGGTCAAAGGAGGGGCTGAGTGCCCAATGCAGGTCTACAGGTCTACAGAGACCGGGGGGGCTCAGCAGAGCACCGATTGCAGGTAAGGACCCACAATTTCAGGACAAGGGCCCTGGGTGCAAAGGACTACACAAATGGGGCCACAGGTTGGCACCAAGAGCTCACCTCCAGTGGCACACTGGCGGCTAGGTGCAGGGTGCAAACATTCGTCAGACTCCCAATGGAAGTCAATGAGGATCTTCGGTTGAAGAAAAAGGCTGCAGGTCGGACCAGAGGACTGGCTGAAGGGAACCAACGACTGGAGAGCTAAGTTGGATAGTTGCTGGACACCAGGGCAACGTCGGTCACGCACCCAAAGGCAGGGGTGTCTTTTGGCGTCGGGTTTCTTTCACCAGATCCGGTCGCGGCCAGGGGGACCCTTCAAGGCATCGTAGAGAAGCTCAGGAAAGGTCGTCCAATGCTGGATCCTAGGTCAGGATCGCCGGGGAGACGTCACTGGATCGTTGGGCCACCTGGACTTGGGCCAAGGCGACGGGTGCAGGAGGTACTGGAGTCCTTGTTGGAGGTTTCTTTTGCTGGACAAATCCGGTGTCCACGGGAGACAGAGTCTTTATTGAAGGCATCATAGTTCTCTGGGGTTGCTGGAGAGATGCTGGCCATGGGACACGTCAATTTCTTTGAGCAGGGATGCTGGAGGAGCATACATGCTGGTAGGGCTGGAACCAAGTCAGTTGTTGTCTTCTCTTCCACTGTTGCACGGCTCTTCAGTCCTTCTTCTTCGTAGCTCGTCGAATCTGAGGATCATGGTTAAGCAAGGCCCTTAAATACTACATTTAAGGGCGTTAGTGAGGTTGGGGACAATAGCCAATGCTACTGTCCCTTAGGGTGACTACACCCTTTAGGTGCCCCCTCCCTTTGGGGAGAGGGGCACATCCTTATTCCTATTGGTCCTAATTCTCCAGCCCAAGATGGAGAATTCTGAAGACAGGGGTTCACCTCAGCTCCTGGCCACCCTAGGGGTGTGCCAAGCCCAGGAGGACTCTCCTACTCTGCTTACTACTTTTCCCACCCGTCCTGCCACCAAAATGGGGGGCTAAGACAGGGGGGCAGGCATCTCCACTAGTTGGAGCTGCCCAAATCAGCATAACACAAGGTGAGAGTCTTTGAGGCTCACCGCCAAATGTTGCTGTTCCTGTAAAGTATACCCTCACCTGTGGTATAGTGTACCCTGCCTTAGGGCTGTAAGGCCCACAAGAGGGGTGACTTACCTATGCCACAGGCAGTGGTGGGTAGGCATGGCTCCCAGGAAGGTGTGCCATGCCGACTCTTTTAGTTTAGTCACACCACAACACATAGCCTGCAATAGCAGGGTGTATGCATTTGGGTGTGGGTTCCTTTAGGGTGGCACAATACATGCTGCAGCCGTAAGGAACCCTCTCTGGTCACAAGGCCCTTGGAACCACTGGTAACTTTTACAAGGAACTTATAAGTAGGCCAGAGGTCTACCAATTGTGGGAGCAATGGTACAGGTTTGGGAAAGAACACAGGTGCTGGGGCCTGGCTAGCAGGGTCCCAGCACCCAATCAGTCAAGTTAGCATCAGATATCAGGCAAAACGTTAGGGGGTAACAATGCCAAAAGGGGCACTTTCCTACAGGTATCCTCTAGCCGAAGCTCCAATTCTGCAGGGTCCAGAATTCCTTGCCTGCACCATTAATAGTCCCCAGCATGGTGGCCGGTTCCATCACTCCAAATCGGAAGTCTAATTTCTGGAGCATCAGATGCAGTGCCAAAAGCTTTTGCCGTAGCATGTGTGATTCATATGAATAGTCTGCTGAGAAGGTAATCCTGCTGCCATTATAGGAATTCAGCAAACACAAGGAGATGATGGACGGAGCGCTGAAACTTTTCAGACACTCACCCCCAGTCACAGATCTGGGTTGAATCCATCATCGTTCTTTAGCTCACTTTGCCACCCCATTTCAGACACAGCTATATGCAAATCAGTCTTGACCCTGTGCCTCATGGGAACAGTCCAGCCCGAACTGCCAAGCCATGTCTTCCCTGGACCGGAAACAAGCATCCTGGGACCAATTTCGGGCTAACAGCCCTCATCAGCCAGGCTAGCTTGAATCCAGTGGCAAAGTGAGCACGGGACCCATGTCTGGGCATACCCTGCCAACTTAGGGCCAACAAAGCAAACACAAGGAGATAATGGACGGAGCGCTGAAACTTTTCAGACACTCACCCCCAGTCACAGATCTGGGTTGAATCCATCATCGTTCTTTAGCTCACTTTGCCACCCCAGTTCAGGTACAGCTATATGCAAATCAGTCTTGACCCTGTGCCTCATGGGAACAGTCCAGCCCGAACTGCCAAGCCATGTCTTCCCTGGACCGGAAACAAGCATCCTGGGACAGGTTTCGGGCTAACAGCCCTCATCAGCCAGGCTAGCTTGAATCCAGTGGCAAAGTGAGCAAGGGACCCACGTCTGGGCATACCCTGCCAACTTAGGGACTGATTAGGATGGCGGGCGGATGTCCACCATCGGGCCGGCGGTGGTGACCGCCGGGCCGGCGGTGGACATCCGCCCGCGATTGCAACCCAGAAAACTGCCGGTCAGATTAGGATGGCGGTGGTGACGGCGGCGGTGGAAATTCCGACTGCCGCTTTTCTGCCGGTTGCCATCCGCACTCCTGCCTGGCGGACGGAGCAGGACCGGGATAATGGCGGCGGTGCCGAGCAGGCTCCGCCGGCACGATTATGATGCCGGCGGTAGCCAGCCTTTCCGCAGCGGTCAAACCGCCATGGAAAGGCAGGCGGAGATTGTTTTCCGGGGGCCCGTTGCGGGCCCCCAATGTGTTGGGGGGGGTGTGGGTGCACTGGGGGGGTACCCATGGTCCCCCCTACATTTCCCTGTACCAGGTGGCAGGCACTGTGCAGTGCCTGCCACACAGTGCAGGGAAATGCAGGACATGCTCCTTTCGGCATCGCGGCGGTGCTGCGGGCAGCAGCAACTACCGCAATGTTTCGACCGCAGGCCATCGTAATTCGACCGGCGGTTATGTCGCGGTCCATGCGGGCGGTCTTTTCCCGCTACCATGGCGGTCGGGGAGGTTTTCCGACCGCCATCCTAATGATCCCCTTAGGGCGAACAAAGCAAACACAAGAAGATGATGGACGGAGCGCTGAAACTTTTCAGACACTCACCCCCAGTCACAGATCTGGGTTGAATCCATCATCGTTCTTTAGCTCACTTTGCCACCCCAGTTCAGACACAGCTATATGCAAATCAGTCTTGACCCTGTGCCTCATGGGAACAGTCCAGCCCGAACTGCCAAGCCAAGTCTTCCCTGGACCGGAAACAAGCATCCTGGGACCGGTTTCGGGCTATCAGCCCTCATCAGCCAGGCTAGCTTGAATCCAGTGCCAAAGTGAGCAAGGGACCCACGTCTGGGCATACCCTGCCAACTTAGGGCGAACAAAGCAAACACAAGGAGATGATGGACGGAGCGCTGAAACTTTTCAGACACTCACCCCCAGTCACAGATCTGGGTTGAATCCATCATCGTTCTTTAGCTCACTTTGACACCCCAGTTCAGACACAGCTATATGCAAATCAGTCTTGACCATGTGCCTCATGGGAACAGTCCAACCCGAACTGTTATAGGAATTCAGACCATTCTTTTGAGCCTCCTAAAGGATCATTCTAACCTACTTGTGGCAAAGACGGCAGGCAATGATCGGGCGTGGGCCCTCACGAGTTGATAGGGATCGTGAAGTGTGAGATGTGCCTGCTCAAACTCCAGTGGAAATGAGACGGTCAAGCCCAACAATTGGGAAATGAAGGATTGAAGTAACTGAGGGAAATCCTGTGTATCTGCAGATTCTGGGACCCCAAAAATGTAGACAGACTTTGTGCAACTACGATCTTCCAGTTCTGTCAATTTCTTCTGTCTGTTCCAGAGTTCGGTGCTCCAGGTCATGATTTCTGTTACCCGCAGTTCAAGGTCATCGACTTTGTGTTCTGTGGAATCAAAGCAATGTCACAATTGTGTCAGATCGTCTTTCAGTAGTTTGAGTTCCTGCTTTTGTCTCCATGGTGGCTAATTTAACGGTGGACTTGGAGGCCTGTATGGCCTTCAAAGCACCCATTATAAATCCAGTGTAACTTCCGAAGACGACATAGCAGGGGATGCAGGTGACAGCTTAGTGGCTTGAGTAGCCTCCGTAAAGGTAAGCTGATGCATTGCTTTACCTGAAGCCATAGGTGATGATGATCGCAGTGTAGGTAGAAGATAAAGGACCAAAGTCTCACGACTCTGGAAAAAAGAAGGAGATGCTCCTCTCAGCAGCAGAGGGTGTCTTTCTGAGAATACTAGTGAGGAGCCATGACGTGCCGCTGAGTGGGTCAGGAGCAGATCTCCCGGATGTGAGGGGGAGCGCAACAGAGCCCAGAAGTTGGTCTCCAGTGGAGTCTGCAGGCAGTAAAGGTGGAGCACCTCCAGGTGGGAGTGAGGAGGGCACCTGAGAGGCAGCTTGCCGATAGATGTCACCCTGTACCACCAGCACCTCACGGATCTTCCCAGATGTCCCATCTCCTTGTGTCATCCTCAGTCAGCTGGAGTACTGCACATAGAGAATTCTGCGGTCACCGCGTGGGTCAGAAAATTGCCACTGTTGTGAGAGTCAGCACTGCAAGATCAAATGGATAACTGAACCTTGGGTTCGGTGCTTAGAGTATCTGCCAGTTAATCCTGCAGACGTTACGTAGGGTGAGATGGGATAGCCAGAGGGCAGCCTCAGTCGGCGTCTTGCCAGACAAAGTGTGCCTGCAGCACCAGCACTGCACCACAAAGGCCAGAGGTGTCGCTGTGAAGTAGCCCCGGGTGGTGGCTTACTGGACATGGCCCACCGGCAGTGCTAGCACCACTCAGATCGTCAGGGGCAGATAGTGAAGTGAGGAAAGCCACCAAGGGTGAAAGCAGTGGGGGCTAAGGCCTCACAGGCTGCACAAGGCATCCATTGCGCAGGCTGGCCTCTGAACGCTGTGTGCCTACATTCCATGGGTGAGAAGTTTGCTGGGTGCGCGGGATTAGAATATGCCCCAGGAGACCCTACATTGGAAGTTCAAACGTGGGAGCGAGCCACAATACCATCACCTACAGGCACTGCTGGTTAGCTCTGCAATCGTCGCAGATGTCAGGCGGTGCGGCAGAGGGCTACTTTGTGCGGCAGCTTACTGGCTAGTGTATACCAGCAGCACCAGCACCCCACCTTTGGGTCGAGGGAGTCGCCGTTAAATGGAATGATGATCCCGGGTGGCAGCTTGCTGGGGGAGGCCGCCGACAGCACCTTCGCCACCCAGGTTATCAGGTGCAGGCCGCAGAGGAAGGAGGGTTGTCGAAGATGGATGCAGCAAGGCCGAGGCCATAGAGGCCATGCAAATCCTCCTTAGTGTGGGTTAATCAATGGATGCCTCGCACATGCACCATAGGTCGGGAGGTTCTCCAGGTGTGTATTGGTGAGGAACGCATCAGATAACACCCCCTGAGCCGAAGCAAACCACCGTATGCAGCACAGGGCTCAGGAGCTTCACTGAGGAGCCACCATCTTCGCTCATGGTGTAGCTCTGCCCCTATAAAATTCTACATTGGGCCAGCCAGGCACATGTGAGAACATTATCAAATTAACTAAGTTGACAAAGAGAAAAACAAGGTCCACAACTACAGTTGGGCACATTCAGAGCAGCCGCTAATCAGTTTTGCCCTCGAGTGCTAGGTGGATAGTGTCCGATGAGTAAATTAATGGCCCCTTGTTATTCCTTCTGTGTAGAGCTGTGACAGTGGCTATCTCTGCTCTTTAGTTCATTTATTCACATATTTGTGTTGATCTGGAGCAGTTTTGGCCCTCCATTGCTATGTTTCTCTTGGTTAAAATCGGTGCCAGATCAGTGATTTTACAAATTTGCCAAAGTGGCTTAGATCTGCAAAACTGGCCCAAAAAGATTGTAAAGTCTCTAAGGAGATATCATGACCTGCAATTTTCCATATTGTTCCCTTTATCTCACCCCAGAATGCCTGAATGTGACAGCACTCCAATACCATGAAGAAAGTGAGCTTTTGGCTGTTGAAACCTGGGGCATGCATTTCTCGCTCACAATACATCTTTGTAATCCAGCTGAGGAATACGTAAGCATGGTGAATGCAATTTATTTGGGTGAGCTTGAACCAGTTGTTACTGGTCACAGTCTTACCATACACCAGTATTTTGACCCAAGTGCCCTTCACAAAGGTAACTTACACTTTTGATTAAGCTTACACTTTCCAGAATGTTTACTATTTTTCGGTATTCACAAACTGCACTTTTGTAGAAGCTTAAACTTTTGTAATAAGTCCAGCACTACACATGACCAACCATCAGTACTGCAACTCCCTCCCGTAGGAAATAATGAAGCTAGACCTTCAAATAAAACCCCATAGGAAACAATGTGAAATTTAATGATAAAATATTAAAATATGTTATAATTAAATTATTAATACATACTGCTTTATATATTTTTCTCATTAATGGATATTTATATTTTTAACTACTTGAAATAATTTAATTTAATTTAAAAGTATTTCCTATGGAGTTTTATTTTATGTCCCTGATTCCAATGTTTTCTGTGGGAGGGTATTGCAGTAGCAGTAGTTGGTCACGTGTAGTGCTGGACTTACTACAAAAGTTTCAGTTACTACTAACATGTAAGTTACTACAAAAGTGCAGTTGTAGGCCTTATTCACAAAAGAAAATTTACACTTTTGTGTAACTTGACTACTTTTTGGTATTCACAAACAATGCATGGTGTTTTACGACTCCATACTCCCAATACTTATGTGTACGGAGACTCCGCAGTTGGGGCAGAGAACTCCACATACATAAGTATAGGGAGTGCGAGGTCATAAAACACTGCATATAGTTTGTGAACACCAAAAAGTAGTAAACTTACACAAAAGTGTAAGTTTACTCAAAAGTGCAGTTCGTGAAACAGGCTCAGAGTGTTCAAAGCAGACTGGATGCCTGAATACAGCTAGGAAGGCTAGAATAGGACTCCAATTCTATTTTGTTGGTTTTCTGGACTGAGCTCACGATTAAGAGGGATGGCATTTGTATTGTGCTGCCCAAGGTGGAATTCTTGGCCCTACACAAGAGGAACCAAAGCAAAGCATTTGCCAAGAAAGTTATCATTATTCAAGAAGAAAGAGGTTGGAGGGTGATCAGATACAGTCGTAGTTTTGACCATAAACAATGTCAACTAGCTGTCTGGCAGCACTCTTCCCATGACCTGTCAAGCAGCTTCCAGGAAACAAAAGTCTCTGGGTTTTGGGGGGTGTATGGTTGAAAAGCAGAAACTTGGAGGAATTGATGGACCTGCACCAACAGGAATGAAGTTTGTGGCTTAATTTAACTCAACACATGAAAACTGGGAAGGATTGACCAATTGATAGCTTTTTTTTTATTCTGTGGGTATTGGTGCATGGCCATTCTTAGTTGTTGGTGTGATTTGTCTGGTTAAGTCCGATGCCACATGAGATTCCGCTATGGTAACTAGTTACAAGACCCCCAGTGGTTGGAGTTCAACTTCTTAGAGGAATAAATACCGTTCAGCCACACAATATCGAGCAGTAACAGGTCCGTGATGTCCTCAGATGTCTGGGGTTACACGTATGCTGCACTGAACAGATCAGCATTTGTCTACCCTTCGCCGACAGGTGCATGTAACCTACTGAACTTAATTTGTGATGGGGATTGAATGAGGAATTCTCAGTTAGTGAGGTTCAGAACCTTGCATTGATGAACACACTGCCTGTTGCCACTACAGGTTGGATGCTTTAGTAAGGTCCTTGGATCAGCCCCGCCAGGGGTTGGTAATGGCTCTTGTGGACCACCAAGAAGATGATCAAACGTGACTATCTAGAGGATGTCAAAGACATAACAAGGTTTCCATGAATAAACCTATTGAAGGATCATTAACAGAGGAGTGGCCTGAGTGTTGACGGCACCAACCTGAACCTCTGAAGCCTACGAGAAGGAACTCAGGCACAGGACTCAGTACCTCCCCCTGAGTGTTGGACACTATTAGACCCTGCTGCCTGGGCTGTCTGTTGTCCAATCCTGGCCCAGCCAGGCTTTGAGAAACCAAAGAGTGGCCCATCCTGGGTGGCAGGGCTGCCTGAAATGGGAAGGAGCTGGGGCCATGAGTGAACTCCTGCTTCCTCTTGGCTGAGATGCTGTGCCATCCAGAGATTTCCCAGGCACGAACCCTAGTGATCACATGCATTTGTCACTTCGATGGACAGGAGGGGAGATGGCCCTTGCAACTTGGGCTTGCATGTGCCCACCACAGTGGAGGTTGCATGAGTTGTTCTGACGGTGGGGGATAACCTGCCTCTTCTCCAGTGGAGTGACCCCACCAGGTCTGCAGAGGGGCCCAACCTTGTGGCATGGCTCGGGGGTGCAGCCTTGGGGACTCTCAATGCTTAGAAGTTGAGCCCTGTCTATCGCAGCCACGATAGGTGGTGGATGGCTGACATGCAGGGGGGGTGTTCCCTTATTGCAAGATAAACAGTTGCCAATCCCATGTGGTTGGGCTGGAGTTTGAAGATGTGTGCGTACTTACCTGGATGTTCAGGTGGGCTGGTGGTGGAGCTGAGTGACTCAACTGCCAGGGGAGTACTTGCTTACCTGGCACTGCATGGTTGGACACCCAGGCCAAGCACCTGGTCACTTTTTTTATTTTTCGAGGCTGACTCCAAGAGGGAAAGCCTGATGGGGTGCCATGCCTTTTCACTGTGCTGCCTTCCTCCCACCTCTCCAGCGTTCTACCTTTAGAGGCAAAATACACTTTCTCCAATATTGACCTGTGCTGAAAGTGGATGTCTCGAACTATAAATCCAATCAATTTCCTTTCTGCCGATGGAAAACATTCTCACATCATTGGTTTCTAATCTTTTATTGTGCCACTGTTTATAAAAATAATCATCTGAAATAATGGTAAGTGCTGAACCTTAGTCAGCCATCACTCCCACTCTTCTTCCATCAACCACAAGCTCACAAACCAGAAGAATATATGGCTCCTCGTCAATACCAACACCTAAACCGTTACCTTCTTCCTCTACGTACACAGGACTCTTTATTCCCACATCATTTACATCAGTGACAGCACTTACCTTATCAACACCTTCAGCTGATCTTGATGGAGTTTTGAAAAATGAGACTTTGCATTACTCACCACATTCTTCTTACCTTTGGACACACTGTAATCTGACTCACACACGCCTGTGTACAATACTGCATTTTGTCTAGTTTATTCCACAGCATTTCTGAAGTCCTGAACCAACTAACCCCTTCTGTTCTTTCCACCCATACATACACTCAACAAATGACCAATTTTGATCCATTTAAGACACTCTTTTCCTCTCTCTGAACACACCGTAAATTGTGAATTATCATTCTTCACCCACATTGATTGCACATAATTTTAGGTGAACGTATTGTCCTGGATGAGAACCAAAATATTTTGCTTTGTTAATCTTTTCTTGGTTGTAGAAATTCTTGTTAGATACAGCAACACCCTCAGAACTCAAACTGTCCACATTATTAGTTTTAAGTGAAGCAATGGAACGTTCAACACTCTTACCACTTTTAATAGTCTCCTGTAGAGTTGGATTGTGTTGGTGTAACAACAGTTGTTGAATTTATTTGCTTTAACAAAGAATACTTAACTAATCTTTTATAAAGGTATCAAGGGTCGGTCCAAAACTTCAATCAGCAGCAATGCACTCAAAGCTGAATCATATGAATCTACTGATTAATTGTGTTGGTGTCTTGTATAAAAGTTAAACATTTCAAAAACTATATGATGTTCTTCCATAAAGCTTGTTTTTTGTTCATCCATAACTTCTGTAAAACGGTTGTAATTCCTTCACTCCTTACTTCATTTATTACTTCATTACATCACCCTCAGCAGGAGGTTGCAAAGGAGGAAGATGCTCAAATACCTTTCCAGCTTCCTCACCCAGTAGATTTAATAGTGCCTTTTTCCTATTTGAATCAAACGAGTCTTCATTGATTGCTAGTATGTAATTCTTTAAACAGCAGAACCTATTTCTCCTATTTCATACTTAGCTGGTACATTGAACAAGCATTGCCAAAGCCAATAGGTCTCACCTACAAGAGCTATTGGCATTTTAATATTCTCAAGGATAAAGGGAGGTCCGGCCCTTGTATTCATGCTCGTGATCGTCCCACTGCACACAGTCCTCAGCAGTTGGATGCGTACATTGACAGTCAGGAGCAGGACAGGATGCTGATGAGGACAGTAACTCTGCCTGCCTACTTGTAGGAGGTCGGAGATGCCTTAGTACCCAGATGCTTCCAGGCATTAACGGTTGTTAATTGCCTTTTCGCTGAATTGTGGAGGTAATGCCTATTTGAAGGGCTTAACTGCTGTTAACACCTTCCACAGAGCTGGAAATGCATGCTTAAATGGGATTCTCTTCTATTCCTTTGTTGGTAAAACACCAGGGAGGATTACCAGGCAGAGATGGTGCACACTCCTTTGTGTAAATAATGATGCAGTATAAACACTCTCAACTGTGTTTACAAGAGTCCCCATTGCATGGCCAGGCAGCAGTACTGACACTGCTAAAGTGCTCAGGCTGCATCATTTCCAAGCTTTTTAAGAGAGGGAAAGATGCTCTGGCTCATGTTATGCTGCATGGTTTTTGAACAGAGGAGAGTGTGTGATATTGATTACTATACAAGTGAAGTGCACAACTGCTGTGAATTAATGAAGTGCACAACTGGGTACATCTGTGAAGTGCAATCAAGCATTCTGATGTCATGCTGTACAGAACTCTGGAGAATTCAAAAGGTTCAGAGAAGGGCTGTGAGTTCACTGAGTGAAGAACTGGGGCAAATGCATAGAGTGACAACTAAATGAAAAAAAGCCCCAAAAGCATGAGCAGTAGAAGAACACTGGGCAAGGAAACAATATTTGGGTCATGCTCCAGGAGAGGAACAAACACGAAGAGGAAGTGAAGCCAGCATGCACTGACCAAAAAGAATAAGGGAAATGAGACTGACGATGTTGCCAACCAATGGTAAGCAATAGGCAGGATCTAAGCCCCCTGTGCGTGAACAAAATGTCTCACAAGCTATAGCGCACTCGCGAAGTCTCAGGCAAGACCTAAAATTGGTGGCGGAAAATTTGCTTATCGCATGCTTATATCACAAGATAAAATGTTATGGAAGGCTGAAGCAGGAACTAAAAGTAGCAACCAAGTGTTTATGAATCTCTTTTCTTTTTAAACTTCTCTTACCTGTTGTGAGATATGGAGATGGCAGTAGGATTTTATACAATAGTGTAAATAATGACATCAGGGGTCCTCATGCGAGAAAAGTGCCTGTGCGAAACTTGAAATGGAGCCCTTCCCCAGAATACGGATGAGAAGGAGTCAGAGCGTATCCCACAACCACTGCAGATCAAGACAGTAGATACATTGGCTGGCATCTCTATACAATGCTGTTGTTAAGCTCACAACCAGACAGAACTTACAATTTCCATGTCGTTGAAGCAGCAGGTTGAGTAGCACAGTCCGACGCAGCCTGTAGTCGGGCCCGGCAGTGGTGCTCATGCAAATTTCCAAATTATAGTAGGAAGCACAGAACGATTTGTGAAGGTTTTCCTAATGGCAGTGATGTGCTCGAGTTTCAAATTAAAGGCAGTTCTAGTATAATGAGAGAATAACGAGCATAGTGCCATTCCATGATCAGTGTATTGGCTGAAGCCTTCTTTGAAAATATGAATTGAGTGATTTACTGGACTTCTGGAACTGTTAAATAAGCCCTGATGAAGCAATTTTTATTGTGAAACGTGTTGGCCGATTTGTGCTTGCCCCTCGCAATTCTTTCTGAGTATGAAAGCTAGATACTGTGTTCTTGTGGCGGCAGGCACATCCTAAGGGAGCATTTGTTCCTGGTCTACGTGAATCTGACCCCGTTGTTAATTGTTTGCTGACAGTTGGTTAAAAAAATGACCACTTTATTGGGGCACCCATGCACCACAGCTTCAACAGGTATCACAAGAGCAAACACTAACCAAATGAAGAAGGATGTAACCTAAAAACAACAACACTCTACTGAGTCTGTTAACAACGGAAAGGCTGATAACATGAGAATAACTTGTATGCTTGGAGATACAAGGCTTGGAAAAGGGAAGTCACCACACTATCTTTATTTCTGTTGTAATACACAGGATCTTGCAGTTCCTGTGAAAAAGCTTGTCTTTAATTTCCTTATTACAAGGATGTCCCAATTCGCCTGTAATAAGGAAATGACATAGCTGCTCAACTATGATAACATTACATGTCAGTACTTTGACATTGCAATGCCTGCTGCCAGAGCCAGCAGCTGAGGTGAAAGGCAGGTCATGGAGCATAATAAATAAAGTTACACCTTAAAAAATGAAACCGAAACAACATTTTTTTCTCCTGGTCTTATTTTATCCACACTTTAGGTAATTATAGGAAAGATAAAATCTATCTGGATGTTTCTACATAGACTGAGCAACAGCATTTTTTCTTTTAAATCTGACTGGTATTAAACTGATTCTAATACCTTTTTGCAATAAATAAAGACTACTTTTTGGTGTGTTTAATTTTGCATTAGAGATTCTGGTTTTACTTTTCATGTTTACAAGCATACTATCTCTTTCAGCTTAAAGAGCACCGCACCAAGGATTTAAGGAATTTGTGCGAAGGATGATGACGTGACCACGTATTATAAGGAATAAAGTAGCCCATGCCATACATTATAAGGATATTGTAAGTCACCCCAGAGTTCCACGACCTTATAAAGGAACTCTGTGTTTGGCCTCATTCATCATGGAACTCATCGGTGACTTGCAATATCCTTATATTTTATGGCAAGTGATACTTTATCTCATGTATATCTGACCATGTATTATCTAAGATAAAACCACAGATAAGAAATTAATTTGCTGCATGAAGCCTTTGGAATAACACTTTCCATTATTCGTTCTGATTTTTGTTAAACACCTTAAATCGTTCAAAGTGGTACAAGAATCCTACATCACAATTTGCATATGTAACAACGTGTTTGACTTGTAGAAAGCAACATATAATTGAACACTGTAAGTGTAACTGCAACAAGTTTACATTTGTATTTAAAAAGGAATACCGTGAATTCAGTTTTTAGGTCTCGGCTAGACAGCACAAGCGCTGTCTCTTTGAGACATGTTGTTTACAGTTAGTGGGCTAAATCCCTTTCACAGGCTTACCATTTGTTGGCTGCAACGTCACTTTCATATCCTTTATTGCACTTTGCCATGGCATGCATGCATCATGCCCCTTCTTGTGTTTGGTCCTTTACTAGAGCATGAACAAAGTACTTGTGTCCAGTCACTGCTCCTGTTTCATGGAGCTACCTTTTTAATTGTGTTTATGCAGATGAGTGCTTGTGTTTTCACTTGCTTCTTTCCCATTCGTGTTGCTTCCCTCCTGCCTTGTCTGTTTGTTCTTTATACCCCCCACCCTGCCGCCTTTTAATTGTTTTTAAAACACCCCAATCTACCACACCCAACTTATCTCAATCTTCCCCACTCCAATTTACCCCACTCCAGTCTACTCCATGTACCCCACTTCAATCTACCCCACTCCAATCTACCCTACTCTCATCTACCCCACTCCAATTTCACCCATCTACCCCACTCCAATCTACCCTGCCACAATCTACCCCACCTCAATCTAAATCACTCAACCTACCCCAGTCTACCCGGCTCCAATTCATCCCACCCAATCTAATCCACTCCAATTTACTCCAACCTAGCCCACTCCAATCTACCTGAATCCAACACTCTCCAACTACTCCAATTTACCCTGCTCTAATCTATTTCAACCTCCCCCACTCTGTTCTACCCCACTCCAATCTACCCCAATCTACCCCACTCCAATCTTCCCCCTCCATTCTACCCCAACCTAGCCCATCCCATCCTACCCGACCACAATGTGCCCCAATCTACCGACCCCAATGTACCCCAATCTACCCGCGCCAATCTACCACGCGCCAATCTACCACACTCCAATCTACCACGCCCCACCCCACTGCACTCACTTTTAGCCATGCTGAACAGCAGCTACACTGTTGTACAACATGGCTGAAACACTTTGCCAAAGCCAATAGCTCTGGTATAGGCGAGACCTGTTGGCTTTGCCAATGCTTGTTCTTCCATGCACGGTGCAACGTGTCATCTTTCAGCCTCTATGGAGAGCTCAGGAATCCTCCCTTAAAAAGCTGACAAAGAGGCCAAGAGCGAGGGATGAAAGCAAAGATGTATTTATATATATTCGGGGGTCTTTGTAGTGCTAGTATGATCATCTTTCAACCACTTTAGAACAGATTTTAGCCAGTGTAAGCACAACCAAGTAACTCCGCAGATAATTTCAGGAAATGTTCTTGACATTTTGTGTGCATCAGACCTCTCCAGCATTTTAGGGCCACCTGCAATAGGGGTGCGCCAGCACTATATGCCAATCAAACACCTGGGGGACTCAAGCCCTCCTTCAATCTGTGGGGTACAGGTCCACATCTTGTTGGCACCTCCAGTATGTGCGCATCTGCTCTACAAACCTTTTCTCGCATATGAAGGAATATCCTATTTTGAACGGCTTGCTGTGGAAAAACCGGCTGCACATTGGGATTAAAGGGCCCTGGGCTCCTTCTGTGATTCCCAGTAGGGCGGCTTGGTGACCGATGCACAATGCCATGTACACAGGTACTGCAGCATTCATAATATGGTCAAAAGTGTAACATGAGTCAAGGATGCAAGCAATGCGTAAGTAAGGGATTTTGCAATGGCAAGAACATTTCTTTGTTCTTTTAGGTTGTGTTTCCGTAGGAACCAGACTTCGAGATACATGTGCGCGCTTATTACCTTTCTAGAAGCATAACATATCACAGCAAACTGCTTGCACAGCAACATAAGATAACGTAAGGACATAAGATAGCATAGTGTAACATAACATAACATAACATAACATAACAAACAAACATACCGTAACACAACATATTCGATTTGAATGAAGACTAGAGAGCTTGTGGCTACAATTATTTGTCTTTCACAAAGCTACTGGGCAGTGTGAAAGGGGATGGTGTGTTACTGTTGTGTTCACACTTTCTTGGCGAGTGACAGAAACTAGGCAACTGTTTAAGATTTATTTTTGGTCCCAGCGTAATAAAATTCATTGCCACCTGCTTACAACCGCGTCAACACAGGAGCAGTCCCTCAGGGTATGAAGGAAACAAATGGCGTGTAATGAAAATTGCAGAAACGTTTCGAATTATTTTCATATTGCATCAGCATTTTAAGCAAAATTGATTTGGTCAAGTAGTTTGCTGATTTGCGGATAGGGATCAGGAATAATTTAATCTTTCACGCGCTCTCTCCGACATATTTGAAACACATACTAAGGAACATATACAAACGCCTCTATTGAATGTATAATGTATGCTTAAGCGAAGTCAACAAAAAGAACATGAAAAATACTTATGCTTGCAATGCTTATGTGACAGAAATAATTATGTATTTTTAAGTTTTTGCTTCAGACCGTTATTAAGCGATTTCTTATCTGCCTAAAAAACAGATGTTACAACTTATACACATTAATGGTAATCAACTCACCAACCTGTGAAGTATAGAGGGCTGAGTTGGCCTTGCTGAGATACCAACTTGTGACCTGTAGGTCTCACCAGATATCATTGGCTAGTGGATAACACCTTGAACCACTTTGCTGGATAATATATGTCTACTTTGTGCCTTCTGCTTCCTTCATCTTCTCTTCTATCACAAAGGTAACGTGTTCGCCCACGTTGTTACATTTTGGGTTTGAGGTAACCATGCCCCCATTGTAGAGCCATAGATGCCTCACTTAAATAATGCCAATCTTAATGACACTATCAATGACACTTTTAACAATTCATTCTTCAGTTCAGCACCTGACCTAGTCTCATCCATTGTTCCACCAAGTCCATTCAGGAAGCCAATGGTAGCACACAACACTAACGAACCCTACAAGATGGAGCAATCCTAGTCAATGTGTATGTGAAGTATGCAAAATCCACATTTACTTTCAGAAAAAATAAATATAATGTCGTTTTGTGGCAAAGTAGTCACAGGTGTAGGTTTGCATGTCTCATGCAGGGCTTCCTCTTTAACATTATCCTCATCCTTTTTGACCTATATCTTCAGTAAGAATGAATTTATTATTTATTTATTTACCATCACGGAACTCCAAAGAGGTCCACCTAAATCACAAACACAACCATGTACAAATGAAAGGAGAGTCTTTTGTTGTATAAATTAAATGACTCGATAAAAGTATTCCTCCCCCAGCAAGAATCGAAGAGTTCTAAACCATATCCGAAGAGGAGGAAAAATGTTCAAGTGACAAAATATTAGCAGCATCATTTTATACAGTACAAGATATTAAATTGACCATTGTAACACCAGTGCATGGGTTTGAAAGATATCAAAGAAATTAATTTGCATATCATAAAAAACCATCCAACAATGATAAATAATAAATAAGATCACCTCTGTTTTAAAAAATGTTAGCACCTACATAAGAATTTATTAATACACCATAAAATAATTTAAGAAAACACTTAAAGAAGTTAAAAATTCTATAACAAAACATTTCATTGGGAGGATCATAAAGAGATTTTAATAATGCAGAAACAGAGAGGATAGATAACTGTAAACATGTTGGTCTCAACCATTTCCATCAGCAAGCTAACAAGGCTGGACAAATAAATAGTACATGATTTGCATCTTGGGGACCATTATTACACAAGTTACAGGACGGGGAAGAACCGTACCATTTCGCCAGAAGGGGATTTAAGGGTAACATACCCTGCCTCAATAAGAACCAAAAACAGCGCACTCTATGCGGCAAGTTCCATGTAATATAAGCCTGTGCTTTATTTATCAGGCAGGAGTCAATGGCCGTATGATTGCCCTTCATTAGGGAGCAGGTTTTCCTATCCCTCGAGAAACTTAGAGACCATGTGGCCTGCTTCAACATAATTTTTTAACCGGTACGGTGACAAGTTAAAGATCGAAGCCTGGTCTAATTCTAACAAGTCTATCGCAATCAAAAGGTTTCTATAGATTGATGACTTTTCTTTAAAACCTTCAGAGATTTCTTTTCTCAGCCAAGACCTAAGTGTGCCATCTTCACTATTTACTAGACCCATCACCCAATGGACTACCTCCGCGAGGCCCTGCGCCCAAGTACTTCTCAATCCAAATTCTAACCTAAGGGCAGACGTGGAACATGCTGAATTCACTGAAGTTATATTTTTAAGAATTCGGCCTTCCACTGTGTTTAAAAAATCCCATTTTCCTACGTCAATCAATTCTGTACCATACAACAGAGAGGCAGGAATCTTTGCGCGGAAGACTTCTAATAAAGGTGCAAAATATCTTCTCCTGGTATGCCTACAGAGAGAAGCCAAACTTTTCGCCTGAATATCAGCTTTAGAATAATTATTTCCTACATGGGCTTTATCGCTTAGGTTACCACACACAATTTTTCCCAGAACTGTATACAACTTTACAAGATCCAATTTTTTACCACCTAAGGTCCACACAGAGTTTCCATATTTCAACTTCTTCCTCCTATGCATACACATACTTTTTCTTTTGGATACGTTAATCTTTAAACGATGAGCCTCAGACATTTTTTGGAGGGCCTGTAGGCGACTATTTAAACCCTTAAATAAAAAATTATAATGCTGTCTGCATAAAGTAGACAGACAATCGCTTTTCCCCCGATTACTGGGGGAATGCCCTCACTTTGCGCTAAATAGTCTGGAAGGTCAGAGATATAGAGGGAGAAGAGCAAGGGGGCAAGTAAGCATCCATGTTTTAAGCCATTTGTAATAGGGATGGCTTGCGATAGTCCTTTATCCCCTACCATTAGAACTTTACACCAAGTATCAGAATTTACTACATTACAGTTTACCTTCTGAAAGGCCTTCAGAGGTCCCACCTAACTCAAGAATTCAATCAGGAATCCATCTGAACTCAGTGCTGCGAAATGGCCTAAAGGTGACATGGAGGCACTCTATAAAACGCCCAAGGGATTTAATACATCAATTATCATCGCCATGGGTTCATGAGTCTTCTTGAGCAGTTTAACCAATTCTACTCTAAAAGACATCTGACATTGCTGTATGTGTGTGAGTATTTCTGAGTGTCTGCTTATATGTTGTCTGTGTCCTTAACCAAGTAGCTATCAAACACCTACCACACATCACAATCATGAGGCCACAGGTAAGATAAAAGGTGATATTTTCAGTATTTTGCAGCCAAATAAATATGTTGGGCTGATGGCAGAGATACAGTGTGTTGCAATAATCCACTCGGGAGTTGATGCGGGTACAGATAACAAGAGATCTATTTGTATTTAGAGAAGTAGGAGAACTTTTTCTTTAGTTTAATTTTACTATACTGTCACCATCAGTGAAGCCATGGATGAAAGCAGAATCCTGTCCAAGACAATTAACCACTGTATCAACCCCTTGCCAGACCCACCAACTCCTCACTCCACAGAAAAGGTGAAATGCCATCAACCTTTTTTTCAGTGTAAAAATGCAGAAGGTCTGACAGTACATTAATGATACCAAGCCTGCTTCATCTCTTACACCCACTTCCTGAAGAATCCTGCAATGGTCAGCCTTTAAAGCCCTATCTCTCTCAGATCTGGCTGACATATTCAATGCCCTTAAAGCCACTTCTTAGAAAGATGATGTGCTACCATCTTCCATCACCAGAGCTCTCTCAGTGTATGCTCTCTTGCCCTTACTTAACATTGTCAATGCCTCCCTCACTCAAGGCATCTTCCCAGAAGCTCTCAAAACTGGCCAGATTTTCCCACTCCTAAAGAAACCTACTCTAAATCCTGATGACCTCACTAACAATTTAACAATAATCTCAAAGAAGAATATAAATAGCACCGCACCACAAATGCTTGATTTTTTAGATGCCTATTTCCAGATGGGGCTAACTCCAAATGAGCCCAAAACACCCACAGGACTGTTTGTGAAAGTACTAACACCCCACACAGTTATTCAATTGTCAAAGAGTATTTATGTCTGCAGCTGGTCAGATGATCAAACAAAGTAAACTCTTCGCATTTATCAGTCACTTTGGGCCAAGCAGGAAGTGACAGAAATGCCTTAAGCTACTCCAACATGACAGTAAAAAACACCTCAGTGCTGTAAAAGGAAGATCGGCAGGATTACCTTGCGGACCTTAAGACTTTTACAAACCCCTATCAAAAAGTCTAAGCAAACTTCACACAAAATAGGAGTAGACATATCAGAGATTAGAGGAGATATGCAAAGCCTTGGAGGGTGAGTAGGGTCAGACTGGCCTGTAGGGAAATCTAGCAGTGATCAAATGGCCAGTCTTTAGGCAGATTTTTGCAAGGCTGCTGTGCAACATGGCTAAACATTAGAAAGATAAGCGCTATGACATGACCAGTGCTAGCCCACGTCATAGCCCTTTTTTTCTTGCAAGAGGATGGGGAGGCAAGCTTCAGCAACAGGACGTGGGAGGAAAAGGCACACAAACACCATCCCATATAGGTTTAATTTC
Source organism: Calotriton arnoldi (assembly GCA_963921515.1). NCBI lineage: Eukaryota > Metazoa > Chordata > Amphibia > Caudata > Salamandridae > Calotriton > Calotriton arnoldi. The sequence continues at coordinate 572,560 of CAWUFW010000063.1, read as the reverse complement.
TGGGGGGGAGGAGGTACAAGCAAAAATGATGGAAGGGGGGATAGGTGGCAAACAACAATAACGAAAGGAGAGGGCAAGCAACAGTGACAGGAGGGAGGGAGGGGAGAAAAGTAATAATGATAATAAGAGGTGCAAACAACAATGACGGGAGGGCAAGCAACAATGACAGGAGGGGGCAAATAACAAAGACGAGAGGCAAGTGGGTGCAAGGGACAAAGGACAAGCAATGATGAGGGGAAGCAAATAGAAATAAAAGTACCTGAATCTGAGCACGAGCATCGGAAGGCCACTAATAAAGCAATTAATCAGTACTTGGTCCATGCTCCATTGAAAAAACAAGCACACAAAGAGAAAGTGAAACTGGCACCAATGAGAATCAAGGAAATCAGAGTGACGATGAAGCCAACCAATGGTAAGTAACTGGTGGGCTTTATGCTGTCTTTAAGTTTAAGTTATCAAAAGAAAAGATCTTGCAAACTACTCAGGTAAGACATAAAAATGACAGAGGTGACAATCTTGCTGGTGTACAGGGACTGTGAAAGGAAAAGATGTAGGATGTTCATTGTTTACTTACACTAAACAACATTTAAATACCTGAAAATGAACTATACACAGATTTCCAAATATATCAGCACAAATGAAGCACATTTTTTGTAATTCTGGAGTGTGATGGAAGCAAAGATTTTAATGGACACTTTACTTGGTGAAGTGCAAATGCCAAATATTCACTATAACCTTATTCCCACACATTATTGTTTGTGAGCTATGTAGTTTTGTATGTTAAACTGCATATCTATGCAACTTTAGTGACTAATTCGATGGAAAATGTGCTGTCCTGTAAATGACAGTGCATTACCACACCAGTGATCCAAAAATCCACCACTGGCTACGCACTACACCCTTTCCACTCTCCTAATAAATGGACATGGCACATTTGCCACATTTGTTTTTTGTGTGATGCTTCGATTTTTTACAATCCCTCTGACTTCAGTGATATAGAATTAATGGCAGAATCCCCACTCTGAATATTGTTCAAGCACCACTGCTTTTTACTGTTGATTTCCCTGACTGTTTACTGTTGATTACCTGTAGGTCTCACCAGATATCATTGGCTAGTGGTTAACACATTGAACCACTTTGCTGGATAATATATGTCTACTTTGTGCCTTCTGCTTCCTTCATCTTCTCTTCTATCACAAAGGTAACGTGTTCGCCCACGTTGTTACATTTTGGGTTTGCAGTAAACATGCCCCCATTGTAGAGCCATAGATGCCTCACTAAAATAATGCCAATCTTAATTACACTATCAATGACACTTTTAACAGTTCATTCTTCAGTTCAGCACCTGTCCTAGTCTCATCCATTGTTCCACCAAGTCCATAAAACAATTATTGCCTGTAGCAAGCTCAAATCCATGCAGTCTTTCATACCTTGCAAAACACTTACATAGTGTGTCTGTCTGTAAAAGTTCAAAACTGCCCCAAATCGCAAACATGAGCCACTTTTTAGCTATCTAATTCACTAATGGGGGGCACTTTTATTTTGGTGCCTGGGCCTTTTTTCTGTCCCAGTCCGACCCCGAGGGTGCGGAACACTCGGTGCAATCACTTTCAGACACTAAAAAGTAGTCACAACCTCTATTGAGTCCATAGAAACACAAGTCAAACAGCTGTTGGAGAAATGCGAGGACTTGGAAAATAGATCCAAGAAAGACCATGAAAGGATTAGAAATGTACTCAAAGGTAAGGGGAGAGACAATTTGGAGACTTATGTGTGACATATGATTTTCAGATGGGCATAGAGTGGCTGCATATAGTAGAAAAAGTCTGAAGACCCAAAAGCCAGACCAAGAGACATTGTCCCGAAAATCACATCATATCCTCTGAAAGAACTAATTCTTAAAATTCACAATCTCGAAAAAAAATCATTTCATGTGGAGAAAGTAAGGTCAAGGTCTTCCAGCACCTTGCACAAATGGCGACAACAGACTTATGCGGAGAAAAATAATATTTTGTTGCATCATGAGGGTGCCATATTCTTCAGTCATATTCCACTTCTGAAGCCCTGCTTGGGCTTTATTTTAGACAATGGGGATCAAGCATCCCACCAATGGAGGTCCATTCGTTTATTCAAGGTGCCATTGTTCAGAACTCGGTTGGATGAACAGACCATAAAGGTCTCTGATTCACCCTGGAAAAATTTGGAGATGTGAAGGACCAAAATCATGCAGTTCACATGTTGGTTGTTGCTGGTGTGTATGCCACTTGTTGAATTAAGAGGAAAGGAGAAGGGAGAGTAAGAAATCGTTACCCACAAATACTTAACACACATTACATCATAGATAGGGAAGTTTCCAGTGACATGTCAAAGATTCTGACTAATGCTTAAAATATTGACAATGAATGTGAGGGGCCTCAACTCGCTCAATAAAAGACATTGATTACGTCAGCATTTGAAATTGCAGCAGGAAGACATCATCTTATTGCATGAAAACCACTTAATATGAAAAGATCATAGTAAACTTGCAAATAGGCAATATCCTATTTAAGCCCACTGCTCAGTGTCTAATAAGACAGCAGAGGTTGCTGATGGAGAGGAAATTCATGTTTACCATTAATGATAAGAGAAACCAAACATTACACTTTCTTTAAGAGAAAAATTAATAAACGTGCTTCAAATACACGTTTTAGAAAAGATTACGAAAACAAAGAATTTTAGTTACTGCATTGTAAAAGCATGCAGAAAAAGAGTAGTTTAGATGATATCATACGTATAAGTAACATAGGCTGTGATTTACTAAAAAAAAGAGCTATATTTTATTAACGTGTTTTAGAAAACTTACAAATTAGAAACTCTCAAGTTATAAAGTTTACCTTTAATCGTTTCTGAACATCATTTATAAGAAAGAATAACTAATAAGATGTATAAATTAGTATGATTAATCCAGATGATGGTAGTAAATTGTACAAAAATGTACTTCTTTGTGCGTGTAACCGTGTGAACCAAAAATGACAAAATAAAAGTAGGTGCCACACATTTCTATTTGATGATGCTTCCGTGAAACCTATAGAGAATGTAATTCACCTATATAACAAACTTATTTGTCCAAAACAATATTAAAAATGTGTGACTTGAAATGTATTTACATGTTGGTACATACAAAATGTATAAGTACCCTCTATTGACACATATTATTTGTAATTCTACCAAATGTTCCTAAGTCCATCAGAAGTTATACTAAAAACATGACATCTTCATGTCCTTTTATTATTGTATGCTTATAATTCTATATACTGCGTTATATTAGCCTAAATCAACTATGGGCCTAAATACATTCGCAAAGTTTTCTGCCTTGCTAAGCTCACTGTCTGTGAGAAGTTTTGCTAATATAACAAATATGTGCAATAGTGTTTTTCCTTACTGAGTTCACATGTATTGAACGAAAGATTTTGCTACAATTATGTTACCATTCCAGGATATCTGCTTAGGAAACTGTTCACTTGAACTTTCTCCTATGCTCTACCTAAAGGAGCATTGTTCTAACGTTTCACATACTGGATGGCTTAAGGACTGTGTAATTATCCTACCTATTTCTCTGCATTTTGTGTCTTATTTATGTCGCCTGATACACACTCCCTATGAACTGACCAATGGACTGAGAGGGGGTAACTCAAGGAGGTGTCACCCCAGAAACGCTAAGAATATAATATTGTCTGACCTAATGGATAGCAAGAAGAGCTCTCTCTCAATGGTGGTGGTGATGGATGATTTGCTGTTTTGCCTTGCCTGCTGATTACGAACTGCTTACAGGGATTTTGCAGAACTTACCTGGCAAATTAACTTGTCTGATGCGGACTCATCTGGCTTCTTTCCCGAACTGATGCATATGCTCTATGCAATTGTGGTCTTTTCCTTCGTGGACCACTCAAACTGGCACCATTATCCTTTTCCTGAACATTTGAGCTTTTGGAACATATCTGGATCTTTCTTTTGTCTTATTACCCTATGCAGTCTTTTGATGCACTTATCTTTCTAATATTTGATAAACTAAACTACATGTATTACTTTGACTCAGCTGTTATGTTTTATCCTTGTATAAGTGAGAGTGCATTTCCAATTTGGGTTTATAAATGACTAAGGGAGATCTTATTAGAGAGATCTCAGCGCATCAAATTCTAATGTTATTATTCTGTATAGCTTTAGCTGAACCTTTGGTATGTATGATTTTGGCTCGCCTACATTTCTTCAGGAGATCTGGGCTTGCAGTGATAATTCTTTACCTTTATAGTATTGTCTTATTCAGTTGTCCAATTCCTGGTCCTCATTGGATGACTGTTGTGACCCTCTATATCCAACCCCTCTCAGCACCCAGCAAGGTCCATCAGAGGACCAAGAGAGAGGTAATTTCATCCTTGAATTTCCCGTCTGTTTGTTTGAGTATTTGGGGCCCAGTAACACTACAGCATTGCCACCCTAAATAAACAAACACTCAGATGCAGATATATACACAAGATATACACACAAAACAGAGAGGGACTGCCCCTTCTTATCTGCCTCTCAAAAGACCTACATCAGGATAGATAAAAAAATGTTGACAAATGGAAATTAGGTGAGGCCAAAAGAGCGTAGATGGTTGATATAACTCTAACGATCATAAACATGTAGTAGTGGAATGGGAAGTGGGACTATACTTGGAACAACAGAGCTGAGAGAATGATACTGAGAATTCAACATAAATATTACACTAAAGGGAATAAGATGGTGTTAAATCTGCCATCTTTTGGTGTGTTTTCCCTGTCTTTTTGCTTTCTTCCCTCCTGGTTTTGATGGTGTGCTGGACTTCGTTTTGGCTGGTTTAGTGTCTGTGCGTACTTTCTCACTGCTGTTCAGTGTAAGTGCTCCTGCTGTAAATTGTGATAGGATCAGGTATCCATGATTGGAATATTTGATTTACTGGTAAGTCCCCTAGTAAAGTGCACTGAGTGTGCCATGCTACTAGTGGGCTTGCAGCACTGATTGTGCCACCCGCCCGAGCAGCCCTGTAAATGTGTCTCAGACCTGCCACTGCAGTGTCTGCGTGCGCAGTTGTAAACTGCCATGTTGCCCTGCCAAGTGCACCCACTTGCCAGGCCCTAACCTTCCCTTTTCTTACATGTAAGGCACCCCTCAGACTCCTGCACCGACCGACGCCTGTCGATGCCGGGTCTTCGGAGCTCACCATGAGGTCCCCAACGCCCTGCATCTCTAAAGGTACTGTTTGTGGGTCTCCCCAACACAGTAGCTGGCCCACGGCGCCGCTGTCAGCCAGAACTGTTGGATTTGTTGGTTCACAATGCCGTGATAGCCCCGGACGGAGCTATCAACTTCAAGAAACTATTTTTAAAAGTCTATTTTTGTTACTGATATTTTTGAATTACTGTATTTTGGATTCTTATCATTTTGGTCTTGTTTTACACAAATACTGGCTATTTTTCTAAAACTGGTGTGGTGTCCTTTTGTAGTGTTTTTACTTGATTACTGTATATTATGTGCAAATGCTTTACACACTGCCTCTGAGATAAGCCTGACTGCTCGTGCCAAACTACCAAGAGGGTGAGCAGGGGTTATTTTAGAAGTGTATCCCCCTTACCTGACTAGGAAGAAGGGTCCCTGCTTGGACAGGGTAACAACCTACCACCTAGAGACCCCCATTTCTAACAGACGGATAGATTAATGGCCCCACAGATTAAAGCTATACAAAATAAGGGGTATATATTAGAACTTCGCAGTAAAGGGGGAGAGGTCAGTTAAAAAGGGGGGGAAAAACTTCGCAGTAAAGGGGGAGAGGTCAGTTAAAAAGGGGGAAAAAGCCTTCTCACTGTTTTACAAACAACTATATAATAAGGGAAATGAAGAGTAGAAGGATGGAAGATCATACTTAGAGAAGTGTAAAATGCCCCAATTAAGGATGGAGCAAAAACAGCATTTATATCAGCACATAGAGAAAGACAAAGTGAGAACTGCTATAAGTTCTTTAAAATTGGGGAAGGCTCCTGGGCAGTATGAATTTTTAGCAGCTCATACAAAATCCTTAGAAGTACCCTAGTGAAACCTCTAACAGAGCTATTCAACTAATTTGAAGCAGAATCAGGGGTCTCTCCATAGATAGATGAGGGAGGCAGACATTACGTTAAAACTGAAACACAACAAAGATCCTACTGAATGCAAATGAAACAAGCCAATTGTCCTTCTAAAACTGAACATAAAAATATTTACAATAATTTTAGCAAAAAGGCTTCACAAATATCTCCCAGGTTTCATTGATGCTGACCAATCTGGGTTTGTTTGACGACACCAGACCCATGAGAGCATTCGTAGCACCCCCCTTTTAATAGCAAAGGCAAATATAAAGAATGTATCAGGGATCGCAGTCACCCTTAACACCAAGAAGGAATTTGACCAAGTCAGCTGCAAATTTTTAGAAATGACCATATGTAGACTGGGCTTTGGGGGGATATTCTAAGACTGGCTGCTTGCTGGCTATGAAGACCTGACGGCAAGACTCCTAAAAACTGGCGATAGATCAGAAGTGATTTGACTGCAAAGAGGGACCCGTCAAGATGACCCTGACATTCAGGACATAACATTAGGGAGGAGCAGTACAAAATATGCCTATTTGCGGATGATATGTTGCTGACTTTTACATAGCCCAAAAAGTCACTACAAACACTTATGCAACAACTAGAAGTCCTCAAAAAGTAGCTGGATTTAAAATAAACAAGAATAAATCCTAAATAATAAATATCATCCTGCCCCAGGAAGAAGTTAGAAAGTTACAAAGATTTTCCTGTCTAATGGACAGAGAGACATATCTGTTATCTGGTTTTACATTGGCCAAGGAGATATTGGCAGGTCTGAATAAATGGACTGTGCTCTTTTTCTTGGTTAGGGAAAATAGCCTCGTAAAAATGAGTATCCACGATACCTCCTGCACATCTTCCAGGCAATACCAATCCTAATCTCGAGGAAAAAACACGTGTCCATGTAGAAACTAAATTGTAGTTTTTGTTTGGGGGGAGTAAGAGGGCCAGAATCCACAGAGAACTCATGTCGGCACCCAGATCTAAAGGGGGCTTTCCTGGACATCTTTAGATACCATCAGGCAGCACATCTAAAAATCTTTCAAGACTGAGTCTTCTGTAAGTGAGATACAATTCTGGTGTTTATGATTAGGGCAGTGACGGGCAGGTCACTTTGAGACGTTTTGTGGTTACCAAAACTATATCAACCTGTAAACACATACATAAGTGGCAAAATGGGAACATTAATGAGGCATCCCCATTTCTGCCAATTCATCATGGCTCTGATTTCACCCCAGACTTGCAGGGACAGGCATTCAGAGATGTAGAGAGGGTGACTGAGAGTGATTTATTTCACAAGAGAGTACACCTTTCCAACAATGCAAGACAGAATTTGCGCTCAAGAAAAATGACAGACTGACCTACACTCAATTAGAGCACGGGGGCCATGCATCCTGAAATTATACCTATGGCAATGAGAGATCTTATTGACTCACTGACTTTGAGACATTTATTTACAATGTTCAGGCACTAAGGAGACAATATCTAACACATTTGGGTTATTGAAGGAAGGGGGAAAGAAGAGTAAAGGGAACTTCCAGAGAACATGGGAGAGAATTCTACAGTAAACCACAGATGACGTGGAATGGCTGAGGTGAGATATTGTTGACAACCACAAAAACGATACACATAAGGACCCAAGCTTATAAATTAATATATAACTGGTGTCTCACCCCACAATGTTTAAAATAAATATACCCCAATGTTAAAGGTGAGTGTTGGAGATGCAGTGATACTGAAGGATCAGCCCTGCACATCTGATGGCCATGCACCAAATTGTTTCATTTTGCTGGACACCTCTTTCCAAAAATGTCTCAAGAAATGTCTGAAATTGTGTGCTTTCCTACACAAGATTCTCCAGATTTGATCTCAGACGGCCCAAGAGACAAGAGGGCACTGGCGTAGCTAGGGGGGGGGGGGGGGGCGGTGGGGGCGGACCGCCCCAGGCGGCATGAGTTTTGGGGCGGCAGCCGGCCCCCCTCCCCCCTCTCTAACCTGCGGCCGTCGCAAGAATCGGCCGCGGTCGCAAGAATCGGCCGCACCCCCTACCCCCTCAAGGGCGGCAAACGCAGGGGCCGCCACGGGCAGCCTGAGAGGCCTACCTACGCCACTGCAAGAGGGTGATACATATGCCTAAGGCGAAGAGAATACCTATGAGTCCTCTAGTGGCTGCAGCCAAGCAATTGATAGCCTGTAACTGGAAGCAGACATAGCCTCCTTGAATGCTTGGATGGTACACTAAACATTGGATAGAGCTAACAATGGAAAAAATAATGCATGGCTCAACAACGCAAAATGTTCCTGGCACTATGGCAACCACTGATAGATTATCACAACTACAAAAAGAACATGTGATGAACAGAATGTTGAACAATGTCAAACATTCACCCCAGTACAGAGATCTGGGCCTAAATCCATCACAACTAGACCACTGTGATTAAGGGTGCTGAAACCTAAATACTAATATGGAACAAATACTCAAGGTTTGGACCAAAGAGGATGGGGCACTCACATGTCGGACACTATGGGAATGTGAGTGGTTGAGGGTCATGTAAACAGAAGAGGGGGATAAAGTTAAATGAGTTAGGACATGACATAAAATGATAGTCAAACGTGATCTGTTTGTCAGGCTAAGTCACTGTTTTACCTCAATAAAAATTGTTTCCAAAATCAATAATGTTGCCATTTAAAAAAAAAAAGAAAAACAATTAATTGGCTCTGATGAGTGAAGCAGAGAAAATAAAAAGTATAAGGCAATAAGGTTCTTTTGAGTTGTGGGACACTTTCCAATATTTGAATGGAATCTGAGCCAATCAATGGGTAGCTGTGTACAAAAACAAAATATAAGGTTTGTTTGGAGTCTACTTTTGCTTAGGCAGTAATATTGCCCACTATGAGTGAGTCAGGGTGATTTCAAGTAAGTCTGTGCTTAAAGTTATTGACAGTTTTGGAGAAACTGGTTGGGTGAAGGGGTTTTTCAGAAATTATGACCTGATTTCACAAGCCGGTAAGACATAAAAAGTAATCGGACAGTGATATTTTACATGTGAATATAATAAAAATTAGTTGACATAGTAAATGCAGCATATATGGGCCAGAATAAAGCCCTTGCAGTTCATAAATTAAAGTTGTATTATGACAGCCAAACACTGTGAAATAGGCTGAATAGTAGCCTGGGATGTTGACCTAAAGAACAAAATAGTAACAGAGGATCAGAGCAAAATTGTTTCTAAAATCTCCATTGCCCCACCAACAAAGACAGATAACAAGGAGGCTGTAACACGGAAACAGTTGCCAAGTCTTCTAAGGTGTAATACCATTGATATAACCATCAAAATGATATAAGCCACAGAATCTTCCAGTAAAAGTTCCAATCATTTAGGACCAGATTCACAAAGGTAAACTTACACTTTTGTGTAAATTTACTATTTTTTTGGTATTCTCAAAATTTTACTAATAGTTATTTTCCAACCGTGGAGACTCCACATTCATGGAGATGACTTCGCACATAAAAAGATAGGCCTGTCATGTCTTATGTGAGGAGTTCTCTGTCCCGACTGCAGAGTCTCTGCAGTTATAAAATTACAAATAGTAAAATGAAAGTTTGTGAATACCAAAAAAACAGTAAACTTTCACAAAAGTGTAAGGTCACCTATGTGAATCAGGCCCATAGAGTGCCTGTACTAATAAAAGCAGTGGAAAATATGACCATACAAAGAGTGAGAGATCACGTTAAATGGAATGAGCATCAAAACCTTTTTAGGTCTGGTGTTGATAAAAGTATATATACTATACACACTTACGAGAGCTTTCAATCATTCATCCATTGGTTTGCTATAGCATTATTCATATTTTGCTTCTGCCGACCACGGCATAGAACATGGGAAATGGCAACGCCACTTCAGCAATTCACTTACCTGACAGCATTCAACTCTTGCACAACGTGCACATGCACACAATAAGTAGTCCCCTTCAGTGCCAGGTACTAGTAGTTCAATGTGTGCTTTTACATGAGAAATATAAACGTTTACTTTTGGACCATGTTTGTTTTCATACAATGTGTGCCTTCATAGAAACACTATTCACAAATTAAGTAAACATTGGCAAAGCAAAAAGATCATCAACCGACAACAGGCAGACCTTAACGGCTTGGCCAATGTAGGAACTCATGCTTGTCAACAATTACAGTTTATGCAGGAGATTCCCCTTGTTTTTGTTCCAAAAATGCTTTTATTTTAGGTAACCCTTTCAGGGACTATGCGCTCCAAAAGAAATATAAGGGTATTTAATGTGTATATTTACCTGCGCTTGATTAATCTAGCATAAAGGGAACAACCTTTTGCTAAAGGACAGTGTTTCTTCAAATTTGAACTTGGCTTTTCCGTGAAGTTCACTGTTTCCTGGCAGTGGTTCAATGCGAATAATACACAGAGGCCATAGGCAGAAAAACACAAGGCCCAGTTGTTCATACATCTGCTATTTAGGAAATCCCATGTGCGCTCTACATTGTAGATGAATAATATTTAGTTTAACATCAACATAGTTTTCAGAGAGTGCAACACAGTTTGGCCCCATCCTACTGAAACAAGGTAGAACTCTATCAGCAGGGCGGTGCAGGGCACAAGAAAGGCTTTTCTGTTGAGGTGATGATTGTAATATCAAAACTGTACAGTAGTACCCCGGTACATTAGGGGATTTAAATTGGGTTTAAGGTTTTTTTCTCTATTTATATTACATTCTGCAGCCTTTCGGAAATCCAGTATCTCTTTACAGCACGGAAACCTTCGCAGTGGTAAACTTTCTAAAAGGGCCCTGGAGTAACACATCAAAAGATAATTTCCATTTAGATATGTCCTACGGTAGGGTGACCTGGTTTTTAAACCCCAAACCGAGACATTTCACAAAAATAGGAGTAGGACTACAATTTCAGATCGATCAAGGGGCGCAGAATGATTTAAAAAACATCGCTTACTAACGTAGAAAACACAAATATAGAAGCACTAAGGGAAATAAGTTAAATACAACTTTTACACTGTGCTAATTAAATTCGTTTATGAAAAGACTGGTACCTAATTCTGCAGTGGAACACAGAAAAGTTTGTTCAGTCGCCTCTTTATAATAACCGGAAGAAGTTCTGGGTTTAGTGAAATCCGGGGGGGACATATGATCAAACACCGGGACTGTCCTGGTAAACCCGGGACGCCTGGTCATCCTACCCTACTCGAATCCGGTGTTCAGTATAGTGAAGTTTCCCATCTTTCAATGACCCATTGCTTCTGATGCTCATACGAATGCATAGCGTTAATTCATGGCGCGCATGCGCCTTATAGTCGAATTGGACTCCGACCTGCCAAGGGTGCCCTAACACCACCCAAAAAAAGTCTGTTTGAAAGGCCTACATACGTGATGGGGTTAATTTTTGATGCTCTGTTGGTTGCATGTGGATACCTGACTCTCGTGTTATCACGTTAAGAATTGTATGCGTGCTGATTCCGCAATATCATTTTCCAATGGACTTTAGAAAATGTTTGCGCAACATCTAGAGAAAGCCCAGCTTTGTGAAATACACAGAAGGCCGCCCTGTCCGAAACATTCACAAAAATCATGAAAATCTCTGAACCGGAAACAAGCATCTTGAATGCTGTTGAACTTTTACCGGAAAAGCCCCTCGCTGAATTGCAATCCCACGCGCGCCAGCCTCAGCCACTGTGCAGAGACAATAGGCCGATTGAAGACAATGAATGCGTGCCCAGCAGCCGCCCTGCCCCAATCTGCATTGCAAATTCTGTTTTGCGGGTGCATTCTTCGGCTCAAGAGACTGCATTCTTAAAGCCCCTCTGTCTGTTTTTCCACAGAGCTGAGATGCCCTTTGAAGACGTCCCAAGGAGGCCGCAGAGCTGCCAACGTTAGAAATTGCCCAAGTTGGTGTCATTAGGCAGCATATCTGAGGAACAATTTATGAATTGCACACATCCGTGTTCAGATAAGAATCAAAGACAGCTGGAAACCGCTGTCAATTGTTCATTCATATGAAACAATGTTGTTGTTCATGTCAGAGGAAGTTGAGAGAAGAGCCGTGAGTGCGCAGAAGTGCTACCTATGCTTTTCTTTGCGTTTGACAACAATTCTCCAGGTTCCAGGCTGTACCATCCCACCGCCCGGAGGGGGGCATTCAATTACACCCCTAAAATTTCTCCTTCACTTTGCCTGCCTTTCATTATGCGCAAGCCCCTCCTCCTTTTCTGTAGCTGTCCAAGTGCAATCGATCCAGCCCCTCCGCGAAGGTCATTACCATAAAAGTGACAGAAATCGGTAAATTTACTGTCCAGCCTTGAGCCTGCCGCAAGCACCATCTTCAAGATCAATAGCGTTGTAACTATAGGAATGACGAGACCCCTTGTACCTGCTTGAATGGAGCTTTCATACCATAATCAGCAAAGTATTTGTGACGAGGGGACAGACGGGCTAGTAGGCGAATGGGGAGTTCAACAGTTCAAGAAAGCGATGAGAGAACGAGAAGAAGGAGCGCAAAAGCGAAAAAGTGTGGTAGGACAAAGAGAGAAAACAGAAAGAGTAGTAAAGAGTAGAAAGAGAATGAGAAAGTGTCTGGCAGACATAAGGAAGGATAGGAAAAGGCCTAGGGAGAAAATGCAAGAGCAAAGAGATACTGCTAGAGAGCAACACATAAATTGAGGTATTGTGAGAGAGACTGGATGGGAAAATGAAAATATTAAAGAGATTGAGGGGAAAAGCAACAAAGATGGAGAAAGGAAAGAAAAACATAAAGAAAGAAATGTGACAGAGAAGGAGAGATAGAGGGAGCAAGTGTGAGAGAGAAAACAAATGACAGGGAGTGGAGAACAAACAGAAAGCTGTAGGAAGAGTGAGAGAGATATGGATAACAATATCACATGGCTGTTAACAGCTGCCATATTATAGCCTTATAGCCCGCCGTCGCAGGCTATACCGGCCATTAAAGACCCGCTCCATCGTTAAAGGCCCAAGCTGAAGGCGAGGGTCTTTAACAAGGGAGCAGGCCTTTAATGGCCGGTATAGCCCAGCTACGAAGGGCTATAAGGCTATTAGAACATTCTGCCACTAGAGGGTAGAATGTTTTAACAAATAAAACAAAGGCCTCTCGGAGCCCGAGGGGGTTTAAATCCCCTCGGGCTCCGGGAGGCCTTTGTTCACAGCAACATCTGTGACAAAAACAACGTGAAATGTTGCTCTGTGGGCTTTTACCAGCCCGTAGAAGCATGGAGCACTCCATTGCATTCAATGGAGTGCTCCACATTCCAATGTTCTAATATGTTATAAAGTCTTTATATTCCGGGACCTTTGACACCTTCAGAGAAGATACTCTTGCTCTAAAAATGGAATACTATATCACCTCTTCATCTCCTTCGTCGTCCCAATCCTCATGAATCGAGGGAGTGCGTGTATTCACTCTAGCTGTGTCACCTTTCCCAAAGCTACTTTCCCTTTCCATAACCTGGGTAGAATCTACCCACAAAGCTCCTCTCCCTCTCACAACTTCCTGTTCTGTACCAAGCCTGAGCAAGGGCTGATGAAGTAAACAGGGAGGAGAGGGGTTTGTAAGTACAAGGACAAGTAATGAAGAATCAGAGTGATGAAGAGTACGGGCAAGTAATCCGGCCATTATCTCCTTATCTCCTTCCTCGTCCCATTCCTTGCGAATCGAGGATTACCAAAGCAATATACACCTTCATCAGCCAACAAGATACCAGAAGGCTGCGATAGAGGTAGAAATAACTTTATTGTTGTTCTTCCAACCTCTTAATGTTTTTTGACACCCAAATGTACAAAACAAATGAAACATAAAACCAATCAAAGTTCTCTGCTTACTCAGGGGACCCAGGACTATTTGAGAACCAAATGCTAATCCAGAACCCTGAGGAACATGTAATCTATAATGTGTAAAAAATGTAGAACATGATGCCCAGGTAGTAGCTTTACAAATATTCTCAATTGAGACACCACCTATTCAGCCCAAGAAGCAACCATTCCTCCAGTAGAGAGGGCTCTAACTGAACCAGGAGTCTCTTTGTGAGCATCGCGAAAAGCAAAAAAAAAAAGACATTTTATCCCCCAGCCAAGGTGGAAGATGAAGGCTTCTCCCCGTTCTTAAAAGGATCAAAGCTGAGAAACAGGAAGTCAAAACTCCTATATTACCAGGGGTGTTGGCATGGCTTCTATTGAGGTAGATTATTATGCCTCTAACTACATCAAAAAGATGGAGCAGAGGATCCACCTTCTCTGCTTCCGTCTGTAAAACAGGGAGAGCAATCTATTGATTCCTGTGGAATTTAGAATTAATTTTCAGAAGAAACTTCGGATCAAGAAAAAGAACTATCCGGAGGACCCTCAAATATGTCTGCAAACAAGAGCTCCAAGCTCACCCAAGCGCCTAGTGATTGTTTTGGCTAATAGAAAAAAAGTAGTATAAGTGACAAACTTGTCAGACACAGTTTTTAAAGGCTGAAAGGGGGCCTTCTTTAGGGAAGTAAAAACTAAAGGTCAATCCGTAGAAGGAATGGGGCTGCATGCCTTAGGCCTCAAAAGATCAAAACCTCTAAAGAGCTTAGAAACTAAGGATTCATTGGGGGAAAGGTAATTCCAAGGAGACCTAAATATTCTGTAGCGAACTAGAGACAGATAAAGACAACCCCTTACTCAGGAAGCTCTCCCTCTCAACCTCCAAGTAGACAGTTTTGAACAAGCTAGAGTTTTGAAACAAGAGAGGAGGAAAAGCCAGAGTGGAAGGGGATGTTGGAAGAAGCCACTCCAGCCCCATTTGTAGGTGTTGTAACAAAGGAAACCAAGGTCTCCTTGTCCAAAAAGGGACATTCAACACCATCTCCGCTGGTTCCCTCTGTAGCCATGCCAAGACCCCTGGTATTAAAGGTATCCGATAGAAAGTGTAGTGGTGACCTACTGGCCATGGATAGGTCAGAACATTCATGCCCCATACTGTCTTGTCGTGAAACCTTGAGAGAAACTGAGGCAGCTGGGAATTCCGGCAAGAGGGAAACAGATCTATCTTGTGGCACCCCCACTTCCTGCATATTTCCTGAAATATTAGAGGCCTTAGAACAAAGTCCTGTGACCTCAGGTTGGTCCTGCTGAGGAAGTCTGCCTGTGGTGATCCTCTGAGATAACTTTCCCTGAAATTCAACATGTTTATCTCTTCCCCATAAACAAATCTGCTGCACCAGAGGATTGAGAGAACTGGAGCCCATGCATAATTGGTGGTTTAAGTAAGTCACAGTAACTGTGTTGCCCATCCGAACCGCTAAAGACCTCCCAATTAATAGACGAGAAAAGGACTGGATTCCCTTCCAGACCCCAGTGAGCTCCATCCAACTGGAGGATTTTCTCTGCTTGAATCTGTCCCATTGACCCTGAGCTGCCTGAGTATCCAAGACTGCCAAACCCCAACCAAAACTGCCGGTGCTCGTTGTCTGCATGACTGGGTTGGAATTCATGATGGGGAATCTGTGTCCAAGGAGAGAGGACTTGTCCACCATGCAAAACATCTTTGAATTACAGAAGTTAGTGGTATTAGGGCTTTGTAGCTCTGATGGTAGGGATAGTAGTGCTTTAAAATGTCGGAAACCTCCTGGCCCAGGTAGAGATGTACCCAAAGTAATACACAGAGTTATTGCCTCAAAGCAAGAAAGATACAGAGTACATTCAAGAAGAAGGCATAGAGACTGGATCAATGCAGGGATATAACCAAACCTCTCACCATGAGTCCCTGCTTACGAAACTATTCCTTGGCCGTAGCCTCCTGCTTCTCTATCAGATTTTGTATTAATGTCCTGAACTTGCTAATCCTGGAGTCCTGGAGCCTGGGTGGTGTTGAAAGTAATCACAATGTAATTCAACCTCTGAGAAGATTTAAAAGTGGATTTCTGCCTGTTGAGTGGGAATCCCAGTTCTTGAAGGGTGGGGCTTGTCAGAGTCATATCTTCCACAAACCTGGAGATCAAAGGGGATTGGACGAAAAGATCATCCAAGTATGGATGTACTATCACCCCCTGAGCATGTAAGCTAGGACTTTGTTGAAGACTGTAGTTGAGGTTTTCAGGCCGAAAGGTAACACCCAGATTTGGCAGTGCATAGCTCCCACTGCAAACCTGAGAAATCTCTGATAGTGTGGAAAAGTCAAGATATGCAAGTAGGCGTTTGGACATTGATCTTTATGAAATAGTCTCCTTTTCATAGCAGAGAAATAACCCTCTGTAGAGTGTTAATCTTGTATTTGCATCATCTATGTTCCCTTTCACTTCCGTTTACCTTTCTTTTAGTTCACAAACGTTTCTTTTTTACTCCCTGATAGTCTCTCCCCAGACTCAGGGCCTGATTTTAAGTTTGAAGGATGGTACTCCGTCTGTTAGAGTGGCAAACAGCATTACTCTTTTATAAGTTGCTGACAATCAAAGATTTTTAAAAAATAAATATCTTCAACAGAGGGTCAATTGATCTGTAGCAGTTTGATAAATGTCTTCAATGCCTGCTTCAGAGCTGAAATTTAAAGCTGATGTGATCATCTGATTCTTTACCAGGATTTAAAAAAATCTTACTTTGCATTCATTTTTCTTGACGTAGCTCAGGAGACCCTATTCTGAAAGTTTCCCTTTCGTGGCATATTGGGAGCAAAGAATTGATGCATCACCTTTAGGCTCAACGGTTATATACTGCATAAGAGTAAGAACTGACCCTTTTTGCTGCACAAAATAATTACATTTTGCCATACAGTCCTGGAATCCAATATTTACCCGATTCACTGATATACAAATTATAGCATTCCTTGGATTGTAATAGCTCACAATGCTAGGATCTATATGGACCAATATGACCAGCATGCAGGGCATGGCCAAAGGCTCTCCCCGGCTACATGTACTTCCAAGCCTACCAGTATGTATTTGTACCAGTGTATACTGTAAGACCTGTATGTGCTGGCCATGGTACTGCTATGTACTGGTACCAAAATGTACTGCATAAAGGACATGGCCTTTGATTGTGTCTTGTGTGATATACAAGTAAGTACTAATACCAGTATGGACTTCCTACAGGGCATGGCCGAAGGTCATACCCTCCTCCTTGAACCAATGTTTACATATACCAATATGTACTGTGTGCAGGGTATGGCGTTTGGCTAGTAACATAATGTACCGGTACCAGTATGTAATGATAAATGCCGTAGTAAGTGCAGGACATAACCGAAGGCCATGCCCTATCCTTTGTACTAGTATGTACTTGTACCAATAGGCACTGGGTGTAGTACTGGTATAGACTGATGCTAGTATACATGGCAATGGTCACCCAGAGCATCATATACTAACAGTGCTCGATTAACATTACATACTCACATGCTTACTCACTCTCACTCATAGAATAGCACTGGCCAGCCAAATGGGATTTTTGGTACTCATTCCCCAGTTTTACCCTAACTGTTTGGAGTCTCAATTTAAAGATAGTTATTACTATGGACTTCCAGTAATCTTTTGTGTGCATATTTGTACTGTATTTTTTTGCCTTCTGGCATAAAAGAGATATTTCCTTTAATAATTACGTCTGAATGGCCATGTCCTTTGAGCAATAGGGACGTGCCCTATGGATACTGCAGATAGGTGTACTGGGTACACTTATCTTCTGGGTTGTGCACAGGGCTTTAAGTGGGCCGGGTCTCACCGGTGCTGAGCACTGGCAGTTTTTTGAAGGGGGCTCGAAATGGGTCTATATCGGGCTCTGTTTTGTGCCCTGGCATAGGCGTTCCGTTTTTTTCGGACTGCAGTGGCAGCAGGCACATCGATGTGCGCGTGCTCACACTGCTCACTTCTCACTAGTGGAGACGTTACGGCATGACGTCATGCCAGGTGAGCGTTGTAGGGGAAGGGAAATCCTTTAAAGAGCCATTTTCTCTCTGGATTTCTCTTCTCTTTTTGAAACTCAGGAGCAGCAACATTGTCGTGGTGTCACCAGGGCTTTAAATGGAAGCTTTTTCAATATTATATACAAGCCATAGTTGCTGCTTATTTATCTTATGCAACTAACAACCATTGACAAAGCCAATAGTCCTGACTTGTTGTAGGTATGATGTTACTTGTTGTATCCTATACCTGGATGCAATGACAGAAAGAGCAAAATACAAGTTGGGCGGCACACTATGTTAAGCACAAAGTTTTAGCTTACGTATTTTAAGCCACGCCCTTAATTACATTGGCCACGCCCCTTTGAGAGACCCCCCCCAGTTTTTTCATCCCATTTAAAGCCCTGGTTGTGCAACTGACAGACCTGCAGCATATGGTACTTTGTGCAGAGCATTGCTGAAAGCCTTGTTCTGTGTGCAGCATTTGTTAAACATGGCAGCAGGCCTTGCACTGAGGATACTTCTGACAGGAATTCTGTGCAGGAGGCATAACCACAGGCCATTCCCCTTGTGCAGTGCCTGTGACAGGGCTGCCATCCATTTCCTGTGGGTACTCTGAGCAATATTAGCGGGCACACAGTATTGCTACACGCTTTGTCCTCTAGTTGTCGCCTACAAGAAATGGCCATATTCACTGAAAATAACTTTATTAAATACACACTTATCTACTATCATCAGATACTAACCTGTGTTATGAAATTACAACTTCCCTCAAAACAAATCTCCGGTTTAAGGGTTCAGTTTCCATCCAAAACTGTAGAAGCAGTGAAATTAAGCAACAATGTAGCATACCATATCCTAATGGCCCCACGCATGACATTCCTGATGATATAAATTACATCATTAAATACATCACCGAGGTGTGAGATCATATGCTGCGCGTTTGGGAGTGAGTTCTTGTTGCACACCTAACCATCATTAATGAGTTTCCTTGGTTTTTATGTTTTGCATCACAGTCATAACCTTCTTTCAGCTGATGCATTTTCTGCAGAACCTTCTGCAGCTACAAACTATCACTCAACTTTATATCAATTCATGCAAAAAAGCAGCAGTTACAGAGTGGACATTTAACAATGGGTCACGTAAGAAAGGAAAAACTGTGAGAAAGAAATTTCCTTTTTAGGTCTCGCCTACCAGAAACGTTTTTAGTTACCTCTAGGAGACAGCATCTTGGTGACCATACCAAAAACCTACATTGGGTTTAGAGCCAGCCCACTGCTTACAACTGGTTGGCTTTATAGCTGCTCTCATTTGCTTGCTGCTTATTCAATGGCGCGCCTTCCACTTATTCCATTTGTCCCTCCCCTGGAGCATAGCCTCTTTACCATCCTTTTGGGCTGGCGTTTGATCTTCTACTGATCGCATTAAGGCAACTACTTTTATTTGTTTTGTTAAGCACTTCATGAGAGTGCATATTTTTTTCTTACTTTCACTCGTGTTCTGCTTACACTCTTTCAAATACCCATCTCCCTGTTACTTCATTTTCACTCGCCCCTCCATTGTCCTCCTACACCTCAGATTCCTTCAATTACTTAAATTTAATGTAATGTTTTTTTCGATTGCACGGCAGCTGCCATTTGGAGCCGGGCCCTCACTTGAACAACCGGATAAAGTAGCTAACCTAACTCAAACTAGCTTAAATCTTTCATTACATTACTCGACCCCTACTCCAACTACCAGTATTATTCTGACACCCCCATACAGGAAAAGAGGTTATCGTGTGGAACTAAAAGAGACCTGTGAATGCTATTACGCAGCATAAGTAAGCTAAAGTTAGGACCTGTCGTTGGAGTGCTACGCCATACTTGTACGAGACTTGTAGCTTGGGCATAATCATAAACACAGTTGTTTGTAGACACAGAGAGAAATCTTTTTGTAAATTAGCAAAACTCCTGGTTTTCCAATTGTATACCACTGTCTCATCCAATCTAAACCCTGCCTACATGTCAAACATGTAAAAACCCAAATTACAATAAATAAAAAATATTTTCCCACTCCTAAATTAGGCATAACTATGGCATGGCTACACACATATTTATGTTTATATATGCTTTCATGTATCTCTGTTCCTCTCTCGCACCCCGCCCACTCCCCTTTGTCATGTGTTCTGACATCTCAAGCCCTCATTACAAGTTTCACAGAATTATTGTACCTTCAAATGACCCTTACGTCCAGGGTAAAGGGATGCCATCAAGACGTTGCTCTGCTGAAAAAGACAGAATATACAAAATAACTCGGTTATATGGACTACACCCCAGATAGAATCTTGTTATTCGGTCCCCTACAAGTACCCATTCAGCGACACAGCTGGCAAATGTAGGGGAAATACCCAGTGGAATGGCCTCACATCGGATGAACAGCTTAGCAACTCCCCTAGACTGCACCTCGCCTATGATCCAGCGATCAGGGATCAATACATTTTCACTAACATAGGCCCATTTACACTATCCAACCAATCCCTTCACGCTGGGGTCCAGTGTGATGCAAGTTTCTCCCTAACTCACTAAATATACTTTAGAACCTGCGTTTCGCCTTACAAATAAGTGTGTCGATGAGCCTTTTGGTGTTGACTAGTTGATGATAATAATTATATACTATTCTATACATCTATACTAATAAATAATAACAGACTCAATGTATAGTTTATGTTGTTTATCGTAAATAATGTAAGAAATAAATGCTCATCAAGTACAGTTACACTTAATGCAAATCATGGATTATCACAGAGAGAAAACATTGGCAATGTATATATTCCAACTCATATCAAATAAACAATGCATTGAAGGAGTGGATAGGCGAAGAGAAAAAAGTTTCAGAGGCAAAAATACATTTGCAAATGAATATGCAAATTAAGGCGTTCTCCATGTTGGGATTCCTGCTCCACCACGGCTTGACCCCTCCTTGCAGCCCCTCCGTCCTTCCTGGAGCCCGCTCGTTGGACTGAGCTCGCTGACGCCAGCTGCCCTCCAGTTTCTATAGAGCTCTGTCCTGGTCCGGTCATTCCTGCCCGGAGCCTGGTGGCCCGGTGCTGACCTCCGGTCGCCTAGCCTCCGGCGCTTCTCCTTCTGTGCCGCATCCCCTTTGGACTTCATTTCCTCCCGCTTTGAGCTTCGCTACCCGCAGGGATGTGCACCCAGAGACCTGCATCCGCTGGAGCGAGTTCCTGGGGGGCTAGTGGGTGATCTTCGATTGCCGGCTCTCCTCTCGGCGACCTCCCCTGGAGTCGGCATCTCTCGGCGGCTTCTCCCCCTGCCAGCGTTGCCGGAGACCTGGTCGGCGCTCGAATTGCTCAAATTGGTCGGAGGTGTCTTTAAGTGAGGAGCCCTGCCCCTCCGCCTCCGGTGATCCGGGAAGTGCCCCACGTCAGGTGCATTCTCTTCCGTTTTTCTTCTCTTTTCTTTTCTGGCTTATTGACTACCAACATGAGCATTAGATGAAGGTTGCCTGGACCTAAAATGGCGGCGCCTCACTAATACGGGGATCACGGTTCCTTTCAACTCTGATGTCGCCACATACTGCCATCAGCCTCTGTGAGTGAGATATAGAATCGGGATTGATTTCAAAAGCATCGCTGACCACTGCCTGACCCTAAAATGGCGGCGGTTCGTAGACATGTAATTACCTCACATTGCCTGACTTTAAAATGGCGGCGGCAATAATACAACATGATTAGCCTCACCCTGCTAGCTACCTCCACAGATGCAAACTGAGAGTAGCAGTCTCCTTTTGAATCACTATTTCACTAAACTGCTTTCCTCACTTGGGATACTCCCTGCCAAGCCCAACTTGGTTGCTGAAGCCTGGACCTGACTTCTGATCCCCCCCAAAAAAAAAAAAAAAAAGGTCCGACCTTTACTGGCCCAGATCTGCCTTGTCGTCACCCAGGACCGAGGCGTTGTGACTGGCCCAGCCTCTCATTCTCTACTGCAGCCTTGCGGACGGCCTCTCCAGACCTTTGCAGTACGCTTGGGCCTTGCACCAATGATATCCGACAGCTCACTCACCCAAAACAGTTAACCCTGGGACACACCCTTCCTTCCATAACACAGCTGTGATGTGACTACCCTACCTCCCTGCTCTGAAGAGATAAAGCTAAGTTAGCCCACCTGAACTTCCCCACGCCCGGGTTGGTGGCGACCCTGCCTCGCTGCTGTTTAACTGCCCCTTGTTGCTCCTAGAGTACCCCACCCCAGCCACCATGGCAAGTCCTTGCCTAACTACTACAGGGGAAAACTCTTTTACTCTGGTTTACCCTCCCAACCTCTCCAAAACCGCTGCAAAATCTTTCAAGCATTCCACCCTGAAAAGTAACCCTGAGACTTTGATTTCCGACCTGCGTTACAGCGCGGACAATGGCACAGTCATTAACGACCTTATCTTCTACTCCAGACGAACCTCCTCCTGGCGCAAAACCTTTGCACACCTCCTCAATGTACACGCAACCAGGAACATTCCTCATGGCACTAAGCTTACAATAGCACCCTCTGCAACCCTGCGAGCTGACCTCACAATCACCCTCTACAAAAATGGCATTGTCCTAATCCAAGCCTCATCCAAAAACCTTAACAAATTTGCGGACCTCTTTACCCTCCTCAGTAACCATGTGCACGACACTAACAAGGCACCTAACACCCACCCCTCCGACCCGCCGACCAGCCTGACTAGCGTCCCTAGTCACCCACAAACCACCCCTCCAAGGGTTGCCAACTCGGGTCATCCTATCCCCTCTTGCACACCTCCCAGCCTTGCCAACAGATGCACCCCTAGTCCTTTGGTCTCCTCCCCGCCAGCTCCCTACGATAACTGTGAGACCGTTTTGACTCCAAAAGCCTCCGATACAGGTCGAGCCATCCCTTCTACCCGATCCCCTTTGCATGCCGATAGTATTGCTCCTGAAATACCGCCCTCTTGCCCTCTAACGCCTCCCTCTTACTTAGATATCGAAACCCTGCACTCAAGAGCTGCCAAATTAACCCAGAGCATCCATATCTCCATTCTGGATCTAATGAACCTCCTTCACCTCGCTGAACTCTCCTTAGCCAACCTCAAACCCCAGCGGAACTCCACCCCTCCTCACACCACAGAGCCCCCCATGCACCCACTGCCGCTATCCCAGAGACACCTTCGCCCTCGCAAGCAACTATTCCACATCTCTGAGGAAGAAACCCTAGCTCTCGTCCTCTCTTACAACTCTACACTCGACACCCCAAGTCCGCTAGACCTCTCTGAAGAGGAAATCCTTGCCATCCTCCGCGACCACAACTCTACCCCAGCTACCCTTTGTCCGCCAGACTCGAGTGACGAACATGCCATCTGCACGGTCACTATTAACCCCAACAGATCGGCTACCCTCCGCAACAGAAGTGTGGTCAAAAGCAATCTAGCGCCAGTTCTCCTGTCCGCCCTGACTCCCAACACTCCCTCTGATCCCTCTCTATCTGGTCTCCTAATCAATTGCCGATCGGCCGTTAAGCACGCCGCCGATATTGCTGATCTCATCCTGAACAAAAACCTCGACTTAGCAATTCTAACAGAATCTTGGCTCAACGATTCCTCATCTCCATGCCTGGACCTCTTAGTCCCTCCCAATTATAACATTGCAAGACTGGACAGGCAATCTAGCAAAAAGGAGGAGGCATCGCATGCATCTACCGCTCTAACCTCCTTGTCACTGAACTCCTGGCTGATTCCACTGACTCCTGCGAATACCTCGCCCTTTCCATTTGCAGCAACTCCACCCAACTGTGCAATTTGCACATCTTTTACCACCCCCAGGCATGAACGACTCCTTCACTGACCATCTCATGGAACTCATCACAGCTAAGATCTCCTCCAACGCTAAAGATATTTTCCTGGGTGATTTCAACCTTCACTGGAACGACCCCAAGGATCCTCATGTCAATGCCATCAAAGACCTCTTGGATGATCAAGCCCTGACCCAAGCCTGCTCACTCCCAACACATACGAAAGGGGCCACCCTTGACTGGATCATCTCTAAGGAATCAACAGTCAAGCTTATCTCTATAGACCCTTGCGACTGGTCTGATCACCACGCCATCGCCTTCCTACTACCTAGCACCCACAAGACAAGGGCACCGCAACCAGTGATTCCTAAACGCTGGGTCAGAGACACTAAAAACCTGGACCACATGGAACTGGAAGCTCGCTGCAAATCAGACCTCCCCCCTCGCATATCACAACGGTCAGTGACCTCAACGATCACTACTCTACAACTATATCGAACATTCTGGATGACCTAGCCCCACTAAAACTAAAGAGAACCCAAATCAAAGATCGGAACCCCTGGTTCACTGGATCCCTCAACAATGAGAGGAGAGCCCTCTGACAATCCGAAAGAATCTGGAGACAGCACCCCTCTGTAGCACATCTAAAAATTCTCCGCCAGGCCAGAAATGCCTACAACAGGAACATCATCAACTCAAAAAAAGAATTCTTCAGATCTGAACTGAGGAACGCCAAGAATAGACCCCGCAAGCTCTTCGAATTGGTCAAACACCAATCCAACAAACTGGCCAAAACCGCGAAAGAAACCCCCAAGTCCTTAATATCATCCGAGGAATTCTCCTCCTTTTTCGCTGACAAAGCCACAGCCTTAGGAAAAGAACTTAGTGCCGCCACATACTCTCTATTCCCTCCAGACCTGCCTCCTCCTCCGGCGCTGCCCCCACAGACTTCACCTAAAAATCAAGCACGCTGGACCGATTTCAAACCCTATCAAGAAGACTCCGTCGCTAAAATCCTATCGACCTTAAACCCGAACAACCATTTTAATGACCCTCTCCCCCCCAACTGCCTAGTGGCCGCCGCCCAGTCCATTATTCCAAGCTGGACTGCAATAATTAACGCCTCTCTGCGGCAGGGATCCATTCCTGACTCTCTGAAAGCAGGCCAAGTCCTCCCCATTTTGAAAAAGCCGTTGCTGGACCCAGCTTCCCCGACAACTTCAGACCTATCTCTAACATCCCTCTCTTAGCCAAAGTGTTGGAGAAATGTGTACAACAGCAACTAAGTCAACACATCAACAACTTCCACCTACTTGATGACTTCCAATCTGGATTCAGACCCAGGCACAGCACCGAAACGACCATGCTCCACATCGTTGACGATGCCGTCCAAGCCCTTGACCAAGGGAAAACCTGCCTCCTAATCCTCCTTGATCTATCCTCGGCCTTCGACACGGTCAACCATGTAAAACTACTCGAACGCCTCAAACTCAGGATGGGATTGGATGGCACCGTTCTAAAATGGTTTAGGTCCTTCCTCCAAAACCGATCACAGAGATTCCTAATCAACGACAACCTATCGGCTCCCTCTCCAGTCACGGTTGGAGTCCCTCAAGGATCAACCCTGTCCCCTACCCTCTTCAACCTTTACCTTGAACCTCTTGCCGAAGTTCTACGCACAGCGAATATCTCCTACCATATGTACGCTGACGACACTCAGATCTACATCAAGACCTCATCCCTCGAGGAGATTCTCTCCCTGAATGAGGCCCTGAAAGAGACTGTCCAATGGCTCGCCTCCAATCAACTCAAACTCAACGCAAAGAAAACAGAATTTCTCTTAATTTCCCCCTCAAAAACCAATCCCGAGATGCAGACATGGATTAAGGCTATCACAGCCTTAGATTGCCCACCGACCATCGTGGACTCGGCCAAATCTCTGGGAATTACCCTGGACAGAAACTTGAACATGCGGGACCACATCAACGCGATGGCCAAATCAGCCAGATTCCACCTGAGCTACCTTAGGAAACTGAAACCCTTCCTCGACACTGCCGATCTAAAAATGGCAGTCCAAGCACTCGTCATCTCCAGACTGGAATATGGCTGCTCTACCCTCTCGGGTTTACCAAAGATCTCCCTGGCACCTTTAAAAGCCTGCCTCAACACTGCCGCCAGACTTCTTACCAGCTCAAGAAAATTCGACCACATTTCTCCACACCTGAAAGCTTTGAACTGGCTTCCTCTTGAGGCTAGAATACAGCTTAAACTGGCCTGTATCACACACAAGGCCTTATACTCAAACTCCCCTGCTTATCTTGCACAGAAACTTGTGGTATCCGGAGGAACCAGAAACTCCCGATCCGCCAGAGACCTCCTGCTACAACCTGCACGCTTCCGGAAGAAAAAAACGTACAATCGGGCTTTCTCTGGGGCCGCTCCAAGAATATGGAACTCTCTCCCGCCCACCATCAGAAGAATCCCTTCACTGACACGCTTCAAAAGGAGGCCAAAACCTTCCTTATGGGTAAATTCCTCGTTTAAATGTTGCCTCCAACCAGCACAGAGACCCTGATTAACTCCTGACTAGCGCCTCCCTCGGATTACCTAGTCACCTCTCCTAGAAACCTGGGGACTTGTTTCGAGCAACTATAAAATGCAAACTGTACATTCGTGTCCTCTATCCTTTATATATCCTGCACCCTGCCCCCTTTTACCTTTTGTATATTATTGTGATTCCTAGCCTATTGTACATTTCTATGTTTCCTGTAAAGCGCTCTGATACCCTAACGGGTCAAGTTCGCGCTCTATAAAACACAAAATAAATAAATAAAAAAATAAATAAGAAGATCATCTATACTAACCCAAATAAGAATCAGGGAAACTACCCCACTGGCCAGTTAGGGCAGAAAGGCCACTCATGTAGAGTCGAGTGACAGAGATTAAATCAGGAGTCAGGAAACAGGTAGGCCTCTATCTGGAAACAGCAAAACCGACGACAGCGACGATCTCCCGCTAGCTAAACGCCAGTCGAGTCCTAAAAACCACACCCACCGGGGACCTTCAATTATACCCTAAAACCTAAATGTCCAACCCACATTTGTTTCAAACTGAACACAGTATTCATTTCCCATTGGCTAAAGTTGGGGGTGTTCTGTCACACCACACTCGTCATGTTCATTTTATTAGACACCCTTTTGTACAAGCTTTAAGCATTACATCAGAGTCATCCCTAGAAACAATTCTGAATATGATCATAATAAACACTTTCTACAGTTCCTTGAATGTTGCAAATCTCTACGCCTCTTTTGTTCGTCTCTGCCATCTCCTGAGGAAGTGGCATTCGCTTCCATTTGTAATCATATCCTCCTTCTTCCATAACCTTGGCAGTCAGTCAGTACACTCGAAGGACGCTTCTATTGCCTCTGCATTCTCTCCTTATTCAAAGCACATTTATTTCGTAAAGATAACTCAAAACTGGCATGCAGAAGTGTAGGCCCAATTTTACTTTTTCTACAAGAACAGAACACAAAACATTTATTATTTTCAAGAAATGTAATTTTCACTTTTTGGGCACCATCCCAGCAATTGCACTAACCCATGCACAACCCATGTTATGAATTTCCTAGCGAAACGTTATTAACGTGCAGAAAAGCAGCATTATGTTTAATCAAGCAGTTTGCAGCCTAGTTTCATGCATTAATACATGCATTAGTTTACGCATGCGCATAAGCATTTCCCCATGTTTTAGCATTTATTAATAAAATTTTCACCGCACACTGTTAATATGTGTTCCTGAGGATTTAATTCGAGCAGGTTTTATTTACGCAAAACCCTGCTCCATCAATCCCCCCTTTGATGGCGTTTTGAGCCATCATCAAAATACCCATCACATACAAGTTACCACTTATTTAAAATACTGTACTTCTTTCTCGTTTTACTCTTTCATCTAAGTCTTTCATGATCTCATAGTAATTTCCTCTCATATCTTCTAATTCTATCTCTTCTCTCTTTCTTTTTCTAGCTCTACGTTTAAGATCTGATGTCTCTTTCTTTCTACACTTACATTTGCAACATTTATAAATCAAAATGATAACTATTATTACTGCAACTACTGAAGTAACAGGTATTAATATCTTCCCTAATAAGCTACTCCCAAAAGTAGAAAACCAATTTCCCACTGAGGAAAAACTCTTACCAAGTTTCTCCCAAGCACCGTCAACTTTCAGTTCAGTTAAATCATCATGAAGATCTGTAATATTTTTGATATACCCCTCAAGATTTTTACTTTTGTCAGGAATATAAGTACAGCATTGTTGTATTTTCAACATGCTACAGACTCCACCCTCTTTTGCCAACAATATATTCCCGATAGCTTGGAATAGATTCCAGATTTATGTACCCTTGTCCTGAGGAAGCTGAAAGCAATTGTGGGCTGAAACGCGACCGCGTCGACAGATATATGAGGAGTCCCATCATTAATTTTCATCTGGCTTTTTGATTATAGGCGCACATTAGTAATTGAGAGAGAGGTGTGATACCTCCTGTGCGCAGAGGATTACCTCGGAATGTATCACTCGGACTGAGGAGTGTGCATTAATATATGTGATAATTAGGGTTTTTTTATGTTGTATTGAACTGTGTGTATGTATTGTGGTTTAGATCATGATTTATGTTTGATTATTGTATATTTGTCTATGTCTTATGTATAGTTCATTTGATGTTTAATTTGTGTGTATTCATTTTAGGTATCAGAGTCCCGCTGAATGATATGTGTAGCTAGTGAAATTATTTATATTTATATTTACAAATAATGTTAACGTCCGGGTAATTTACGGTGCCTGTGACGAAAATAAATGAGCGATTGATCCCTCCATACTCTTTTTTCTTTGTACATCTAACAATATATCAAGGGCAAGTCGATTTTGCAAAACCATTGATCTAATTGCAATCATTTCAGTATCAATCATCAAGAACCCACCAGCAGTATCCGTTGATAAACGATCAACCACTGTAGACAATTTTCTAATTTTATGTGAATTCAGAATAACTCCAACTGAAGGTATCAGTGCTCCAAAAATATCCCCAATAATTTCTGAATAACTCGCTCCTCTCTTATAACGTGTTAGTCCTGGTTTCATTTCATTAATTCTATTATTCTTATCTGCGTGGTAAACGTTCGGGAATACTATGCCTAAATAACAACATCCATACCAACCTGTAGGTAACCTATAATAAGCATTCTTACCACACACATAATATATTCCCGGGAACACAGGATCAGTCCCCAACTTCCTTTTATCAAGAAAGTATGCTCACATTCACTAGAACCAATAAAATAACTATTAAGTTTAGTCTTTTCCCTAAACACACAAAGCTTTCCTCTATGTTGAAAATCTAGAGTCATGGCAGTGTAAGTCTCACCCTTTTTATAATCACCCTCTCTGAAAGCCCATGGAGGTACATGTGACTTTTGCTCAGCAGCTTTCTTTTGAAATCTCGTCTTCTATCTTCTACCAAGTCCATAAACTCAATTTCTTCATGCCGAAGCTTACAAGTTAGATTATTTTTATGTGCTTCTATTGTATCTATTGGTTTGTTACTAATGAAAAAATCTCCCATATATGCAGCATAAACAGGACCATAAACAATTTTTAAATCTCTCCTAATAGGAATTTCTGAAAATATTAAATAAAAATTAGAATAATAATACTCTAGTCCTTCCCCCTCATAGAACAGACTTGTTAGAACACTACAAGACACACCATATGTTAAAGGTAGGTGATGATAAGTCACCCCCTCTGAGACAGACGACGGTAATTGCATGCACACGTAACAATCTCTCGCATTCATTGTATTAACGTATTCATAAAGTAACTTAGTAAAAACATTTAACGAAAAATCATTAATTGATTTGTCATGATGATAAATACTATCATCTTCTATTTTTTCTATATTAGTATTTATACTTTCTTTAGTAACAGTATGAATTCTCTCACTTCCCATGCCATTAGTATTATTTTTGTAATTAGTCACCATCATAACAGGGACAATAACAATCAGTGTTAACCATACCAACATTAGTAGTAAGACACTACATAAGCAAGCATTAATACATCTACATTTAAAACTATGATTTTGATATCCAGTCTCTGTTTCCTTTGCCATTTTAGACATTATATAAAAAAGAAAAATCTAAGGAAAAACCTACAAATCTAAAAATCTAAATCTAAAAATCTAATTTTTGAAAAACGTATCCAAAACCATCTAGAGTAGTGTATCCTTACACTTTAGGCCTCTCTTCTGTACCCCCTCTTTTTTTTTTTTTTATATCTTCTTCAAATCTTTTAGAACTTTCAGAATGCTTTCAGAATACTCTTCATTGAAAATGTTGCACCTTTATTTTCACAGTTCTTCTTAAGGTGGTTTCAGTTTGTTTTGATCACTTTGATCAGTACCAGCTTCTTTCTCTTTCTTATCTGTATTTTCAATTTCTTCCAACACCACATATGTCCATTCTGGAGCTGTGTATTTCTTATTTGGAATTCTTATTCTCCTTGTTTTTCGTACTGATTCTTCTTCTGAATCACTTTGTCCAGTTTGACTTGATATTTCATTTATTTGATCTGGCCTTTTCTTTTCTAGTGTGTATTTCAGTCTTTTCACTCCTTTTGGCCACTCATCACCTTTTCTTGCTCTCTTAACTTGAACTGCTTTTTCACCTTCGTTGTCAAGTTCGCAAGTTCTTTTATTCAGTTCTTTTCTCTGTTTTACTTGCTCTTGATTTTCATCAGTCACTTTCTCTTTTTCTTTCTCAACAGCAGTCTCTTGAGACCCAGTAGCTGGTGCCCACTTTATTCGACTTGTCCTTGGTTTCTTCTTCTTGTTCAGCTTTTTCAGAATCTGTAACCCTAGATTCTATAGCTTCATGCTCTTCAGCTTCTGGTTCGTTTCTCTGCTTTACCAGTTGCTGCTCTTCTTCTTGCCTTTCAAGTGGACTTGGGACTCTTCTTGTATGACTTGCATGAATCCAGTTTGGCAAGCCACCACACTTTACTGCTGTCGTTGTCACCAAAATGATCTGATAAGGTCCGTTCCACCTGGGTTCTAAACACGACTTTCTCACGTGTTTCTTGACAAGAACCCACTCTCCTGGACTCAAATCATGTGCTTGATCCGGCTGTGTTGTGGTTTCAATTTCTCCAACCTGATGAGACACAGAACGCACCAGATCAGCCAATCCTTTGCAATAATCAAGCACTAGATCATCAGTAATATTGATCAGTTTGTTTGCTGGTACAATTGCTTGTCTCATGGCTCTTCCCATTAGAATCTCATGAGGACTCAATCCAGTTCTTTTATCAGGAATGCTCCTAAGACTCATTAATACCAGGGGTAAAGCGTCTGGCCATTTCAGTGTTGTAGACGCACACACTTTTGATAGTCTGGATTTAATAGTGCCATTAATTTGTTCGACCACTCCAGATGCTTCTGGTCGGTAGGCACAATGCAGCTTTTGTTCAATTTGTACTGCTGCACAAAACATTCGAATTATCTCATTATTAAAATTAGATCCTCTATCTGTTTCTAAAGAGACTGGAAATCCATATCTTGGGATAATCTCTCTCAAAAGTAGTTTAGCAACTGTTAGGCTATCGTTTCTCCTTGTTGGATAAGCTTCTACCCAGCGAGAAAACAAACAAGCAATAACCAATACATATTTCAGTCCTTTACAAGGGGGAAGTTCAATAAAGTCAAGTTGTAGTCGAGTAAATGGTCCTGCTGCTTTTCCAATTCGACCCCAACTAACAACTTTTTTTCTACCTGGATTTTGCTGCTGACACACTATGCATCTCTGACATAGACTCTCTGCAATGACCCTTAACTTTGTGTTGTACCATGAGTGCTTGAAGAGTCTAATCATAGCATCTCTTCCAACATGTGCAATTCCATGATACATCCTTGCCATCTGAGACAGTAAACTATCTGGCATTACTGGTCTTCCATCAACATACACCCACACTTCACCTTCTGCTCTTTTTTCACAACCTGATTTTATCCAAATTTGTTTTTCTTCTTCTCTTGCTTCTTCCTGAAGCTGTCTAATTTCCTCCCATGTTTCCAAAGAGGAAAACATCAAGTGGCAATTTGTATGTTTTTTCTCCACCCCTCTGTTTATTGCAATCGAATTTTGTTCACAGAAACGCGCCACTTGGTCTGCGTATCTGTTTCCTTTTGTCACATAGTCATCTCCTGACTTGTGTGCTGAACATTTTACCACTGCAATCTTTTTGGGCATTTGTAATGCATTCAATAAATCCTTCACATTTTTACTGTTCCGGCTCGGTGATCCTGAAGAAGTCAGAAATCCTCTTTGCATCCACAACTGACCAAAATCATGCACCACCCCAAAACCATATTGACTATCAGTGAATATGGTTACTCTCAGATTTTTGCCAATTATACATGCTCTAGTCAAAGCTATTAGCTCAGAAATTTGTGCAGAATTTATCCCCTTTAGACAGGATACTTCAAGAACCATAGACACTGTACATACTGCATAAGCAGCACTCAATGCACCTTTTTCATCTCTCAGACAAGATCCATCCACAAACATCACACTATCTGACTCTTCTAATGGTGCATCCTTTATGTCAGGTCTTGGTTTCGTGCACAATTCTGTCACATCCAAACAATCATGATCTGCTTCATCTATCACCTCTTCACAATTTAGACTTGGCAACAAAGTTGCAGGGTTCAGTATTGTACATCTTGTCACTGTCACATTTTCAGCACCCAAAATCACTCTCTCATACCTAGTCAGCCGACTATAGGTCATATGCTGAGTCTGAGTCCTTGTTAACAGGATCTCAACAGATTGTGGCACATATACTTTCACTGGATGTCCCATAACAATCGTTTCACTCTGCTCAAGACTCACACAAGTAGCAGCCACTGCTTTTAAACAACCTGGTAATGCGGCAGCCACTGAATCCAAAGTAGCAGAAAAATATGCCACTGGACGACGTGCCATTCCATGTTTTTGTGTTAAGACTGATAACGCACACCCATCTCTGTCACAACAGAACAATGCAAAATCTTTCGTGTAATCTGGCATTCCCAAAGCAGGTGCTCAACAAAGACTATCTCGCAATTCAATAAAAGCTTTCATACATTCTTCATCCAATTCAATCAGATCAACCACATCTTTGTGAGTCAACCTCTGTAGAGGTTTTGCAATCAGTGAAAACCCACTGATCCATTGTCTGCAGTATCCAACCATTCCCAAAAACATTCGAACTTCCTTTTGAGTTTTAGGAGGACCCATCTGCAAAATCACATTGATTCTTTCTGGTGTTACTTTTCTAACTCCTTTTTCAATTTTGTGTCCCAAATACTGAACTTCTTTTTTACAAAACTGTAATTTTGCTGGTGACACTTTATGCCCACCTATCGCCAAATGATTCAGTAAGTCAATTGTATCTGTCACACAGGTTTCTCGTGTTTTTGATGCCACAAGTAGGTCATCATTATATTGGACTAACACTGAATTTTCTGGCATGATCAATGACTCCAAACACTTTTTCAAAATCTGATTGAAAATCGAAGGACTCTCTGTATACTCTTGAGGAACTCGGCACCATGCCAAAACACGGTTTCCGAACCGGAATGCAAACAAATATTGGCTATCCGGATGGAAAGGTATCGAGAAAAATGCCTGACACAGATCAATTACTGTGTACCATTCCGCATCACAAGGAATTTGATAAAGAATCACTGCTGGATTTAGCACTATTGGACAGCAAGGTACTACGATCTTATTAATTTTGCGTAAATCTTGCACTATTCTATATTTTCCGCTTGGTTTCTTAAATCCCCATAATAGGTGAGTTACAAGGACTACTCAATATTTCTTTTAGAATACCTTGCTCAATCATTTGATCAATTACAGGAATTACTCCTGCTGTGATTTCAGGACTCATCTTGTATTGAGGAGTGTTTGGATATATTGCACCTGGTTTAACTGTAACCTGAATAGGATCTACACCTTTCATCAATCCAATGTCTTTTCCCGTAAAATCCCACACATCAGGTATCACTGCATTTCTCAATTCTACAGGTAAATCTTCTTCTGTGAGCAATGAATATAAATCATTTACTTCTGTCCCTTGCTTTGCTAACATCATTTTAAAAGCAACATCCTCATCTGGTGTTTGAAAAGCAATACCATCTGGCGTACAATAGATGGTGCAGTTCATCTTATAGAGCAAGTCCCTTCCTAGAAGGTTCACCGGACTCGTATCACATACCACAAACCGATGCATGTCTCTGAATCTTCCAATATGAACTTCTATTGGTCTTGTTATTGGAGTCTTAATATATTTATTTGAAATTCCCACAACTTGGATAGTTTCTCCCGAGAGGGGTAGGTTTGGAATTTCTGCTGCTCTCACAGTAGAACGGGTAGCACCAGTGTCCACTAGGAATGTAATATCATTACCTTCCACTTTTCCATCAACAAAAGGAACTGACTGATCTATCTCTAGAAATGCGCCAAGCACGCACTCTTCCTCCCCCCTCAGGCACCATCATTGAGATGAGTCTGAGTCACTCTCTGGACATTGCAACAAATACTGTGAAACCACTTGCACATTTTGATTCTTACCAACTTGTTCACCTGCGTGAAATCCAGAACTCGCACTGTATCTCTGTGCTTGAGCATTCACATTATTTGGCATAGGGGCTTGAGGCACCTGTATTTGTTGTGTCTGTGGTGTAACTACCTGCTGCTGTTGTTGCTGTTGTTAATTCACAACCACTTCATTCTGCATCTGCGGATTGAAATTTTGATTCATTCCATTATTCTTCAATAAAGATCTACACTCATCCCTCCAATGTCCAAACTTTCCGCACGCATGACAAGGATATTTCTTTTTCATTTCTTCTCTACTCATCTTACCTCTACCCCTACCTCCATTTGGTACCTTACCATTCTGATTTTGTCCTTTCATCTGAAAATCTGCTTGAGAACCATTGTTTCCATCTTTCTGTTCTGCCACTTTCACCTGTGCCCACATCATTTTCTCTTTCAACTTCTTATGCCTTGACTCAATATCATCACTACAATATTTAGCATATCTCAAAATCTCATCAACTGTCTTACTCTGCCAACGAATTAAATGTTGCTGAATCATGTTACTAATTTTGGGTTTTAATCAAAAAACAAACCTATACACAAAGGGGCCGATTCCGATCTCGGTCGGAGGCCCACCCAATACCATTCGGTCGGGAAAAAGCCATGCGAAAGCCTGTTTCCCGACCGATCCGTACTAGCACACCGAACGAGCAAGTACGATGCGCACAACAGCAAAGAATCCGGCCGAGCCGTACTCACCCAAACCAGGTCCTGTTCTCCGACCGAGGCGAATCCGGAAACGCCGAATCGAGTCGCACGGAAGGAAAAATGCAGCCCCGTCCGGCCGGACAAGTACGATGCGCTTTCCGTACGCGCCGAACCCATCGCTATGCACGGCACGTCAAAGCATCCGGGAGAGGCGCACATAAGCTCCGATTCGCGCCACAACACGATCCACGGCTCCGAGACGAACACAGCAGCGACGAGGACGACGCGAAGCGACGAGGCCGAGGCGAAGCGACGAGGACGACGCGAAGCAACGAGAAGGATGAACGACACGAACCAACCATGAATCCCTTCGTCCCGATCATACCAATATTCTACATATACTACCGGAACAGGCACGGACGCGTACGGCGCAGAAGGTAAGCCAGACACCAACCACAAAACACATACAACACGTACACGACACATCACACACACACAGAGGGATGCAGAATATACTTACACCAGCAACAGCAGCACCATAGGGGCGGGATGCCCATCACCAATGCCACATATGCACACAGGGGCCTGAATGCACACCACCACCCCTACCCAGGGGGGGCAGGATGCCTACCACCACTACCACCCTTACCCAGGGGGGGCTGGATGCCTACCACTACTACCACCCTTACCCAGGGGGGGCTGGATGCCTACCACTACTACCACCCTCACCCAGGGGGGGCTGGATGCCTACCACTACTACCACCCTCACCCAGGGTGGGCTGGATGCCTACCACTACTACCACCCTCACCCAGGGGGGGCAGGATGCCTACCACTACTACCACCCTCACCCAGGGGGGGCAGGA
The DNA here is from genome assembly GCA_963921515.1 of Calotriton arnoldi. NCBI lineage: Eukaryota > Metazoa > Chordata > Amphibia > Caudata > Salamandridae > Calotriton > Calotriton arnoldi. The sequence goes on along the minus strand of CAWUFW010000063.1, from coordinate 536,533 downwards.
TGCCTACCACTACTACCACCCTTAGCCAGGGGGGGCAGGATGCCTACCACTACTACCACCCTTAGCCAAGGGGGCAGGATGCCTACCACTACTACCACCCTCACCCAGGGGGGGCAGGATGCCTACCACCACCCTTAGCCAGGGGGGGCTGGATGCCTACCACTACTACCACCCTCACCCAGGGTGGGCTGGATGCCTACCACTACTACCACCCTTAGCCAGGGGGGGCAGGATGCCTACCACTACTACCACCCTCACCCAGGGGGCAGGATGCCTACCACCACCCTTAGCCAGGGGGGGCTGGATGCCTACCACTACTACCAACCTCACCCAGGGTGGGCTGGATGCCTACCACTACTACCACCCTTAGCCAGGGGGCAGGATGCCTACCACTACTACCACCCTCACCCAGGGGGGCAGGATGCCTACCACTACTACCACCCTCACCCAGGGGGGCAGGATGCCTACCACTACTACCACCCTTAGCCAGGGGGGCAGGATGCCTACCACTACTACCACCCTCACCCAGGGGGGGCAGGATGCCTACCACTACTACCACCCTTAGCCAGAGGGGGCAGGATGCCTACCACTACTACCACCCTCACCCAGGGGGGGCAGGATGCCTACCACTACTACCACCCTCACCCAGGTGGGGCAGGATGCCTACCACTACTACCACCCTTAGCCAGGGGGGGCGGGATGCCTACCACCACCCTTAGCCAGGGGGGCAGGATGCCTACCACTACTACCACCCTCACCCAGGGTGGGCTGGATGCCTACCACTACTACCACCCTCACCCAGGGGGCAGGATGCCTACCACCACCCTTAGCCAGGGGGGCTGGATGCCTACCACTACTACCACCCTTAGCCAGGGGGGCAGGATGCCTACCACTACTACCACCCTCACCCAGGGGGGCAGGATGCCTACCACTACTACCACCCTTAGCCAGGGGGGCAGGATGCCTACCACTACTACCACCCTCACCCAGGGTGGGCTGGATGCCTACCACTACTACCACCCTTAGCCAGGGGGGCAGGATGCCTACCACTACTACCACCCTCACCCAGGGGGGCAGGATGCCTACCACCACCCTTAGCCAGGGGGCTGGATGCCTACCACTACTACCACCCTCACCCAGGGTGGGCTGGATGCCTACCACTACTACCACCCTTAGCCAGGGGGCAGGATGCCTACCACTACTACCACCCTCACCCAGGGGGGCAGGATGCCTACCACTACTACCACCCTCACCCAGGGGGGCAGGATGCCTACCTCTACTACCACCCTCACCCAGGGTGGGCTGGATGCCTACCACTACTACCACCCTTAGCCAGGGGGGCAGGATGCCTACCACTACTACCACCCTCACCCAGGGGGGCAGGATGCCTACCACTACTACCACCCTTAGCCAGGGGGGCAGGATGCCTACCACTACTACCACCCTCACCCAGGGGGGCAGGATGCCTACCACTACTACCACCCTCACCCAGGGGGCAGGATGCCTACCACTACTACCACCCTTAGCCAGGGGGGCAGGATGCCTACCACCACCCTTAGCCAGGGGGCAGGATGCCTACCACTACTACCATCCTCACCCAGGGTGGGCTGGATGCCTACCACTACTACCACCCTCACCCAGGGGGGGCAGGATGCCTACCACCACCCTTAGCCAGGGGGGGCAGGATGCCTACCACTACTACCACCCTTAGCCAGGGGGGGCAGGATGCCTACCACCACTACCACCCCCACCCATAGGATGGACAATGCATGACACAACCAGCACACCACAACCTAGGGAATGCAAGAAGAAGACATCCCCCCAACACCATGACAAGCGTGTGTAGACTGTGTCAAATGCCTACAACACCGAACATGACTTCGAACATACAATGTGACCCCCTAGCACATGTGCCACACAAATATGTGTGTGGCACACACAACGCAAGCAGGCCATGACCATTGTGGCAATGGGGTCCAAACCCCCATCATCACAGTGACCAAAAGGCAAGTGTGGGGTCCATAGCTGCAGCACATTTTGAACATTGTGGCAATGGGGTCCAAACCCCCATCATCACAGTGACCAAAAGGCAAGTGTGGGGTCCATAGCTGCAGCACATTTTGAACATTGTGGCACTGGGGTCCAAACCCCCATCATCACAGTGACCAAAAGGTAAGTGTGGGGTCCATAGCTGCAGCACATTTTGAACATCGTGGCAATGGGGTCCAAACCCCCATCATCACAGTGACCAAAAGGTAAGTGTGGGGTCCATAGCTGCAGCACATTTTGAACATTGTGGCAATGGGGTCCAAACCCCCATCATCACAGTGACCAAAAGGTAAGTGTGGGGTCCATAGCTGCAGCACATTTTGAACATTGTGGCAATGGGGTTCAAACCCCCATCATCACAGTGACCAAAAGGTAAGTGTTGACAAGAGGTGCAACTGCCAAACTGCATGGATGATTCCTGGTCACAGAACAACAAACACATCAGTGGCAAAGTAGTGTATGTGTCCCATTGCAACATAAATTGGGGGAGCCAAATCCTGCAGTGCAAATAAGACATAACTTTGGCCATGTGCAGACAAACAACACCCATGGGGGCTGACACCGTCAACAATCATCAATGACACAATGACAGAAGTGACCATCCGAATGCAGACCCACATATTTGCACCTATGGGCACACACATGCAGATACCCTGTGGAGACTGCAGATGTGAGGTGAACAGATACCATACCATGGCAGCAATGGGACACACAGTCAACAATTAGCACCAAATGAGGGCTCCCGCCCCATCAGCCTGGTCATGGAAGTGCCAACGGAATCATCAGCACAGATCCAACACACTTGTATAGCAATGTTGCACTGACAACACAGATGAGTCCTTCCCCATTGATGCCCAAACCTGCATGTTCACTGGAGATGGCCACACGGTCAGGGAAGTAGACGAATAGAACAATGGCAGGCACAACAGATGTGCAGGGGTGGAAGCCACAGATGTGAAATTGCCAATCTAAGTAGGAAATCCCATTGCCAAATACTGAACACATGTCACCCTCAGATGCTGCTATGGATGACATGGATACACCACAGGATAGGACACATTCCCCCTGGACCACGTGGGTTCCTGCACAGTAACACTTCATTATCATGAGACCAAATATCACCATCACAGCAGCAAGGGCATGGTTAGCATCATCAACATCATGTACATCAGAAGCAAAAGCACTAGAGAACAGAAAGTTGCTTTATTCAGCATATGTGGCATTAAAAGTAGAAGTCCGGTAGAACATAAACAAAGGCCAATGGCCAGTCCATCAACAAAGTCACAAGTGGGTGACAGTGGCAGATGCCATCCTACACATGCCTGCACAAAACCAGGGACAATCCACTAGGAGGGGCAACCGGGGGGTAGGCCAGGCACCGCAGGGACAGGATCAGGGCTCACCAGGAGGAAGCAGGGAAGGGGTGGTGGGTGCTGGAGAGCCACTGACAACTGCAGTGGAGGTGTCTGACATGGTGTGTGCCGGCACAACTGGGGGGCATGGCTCAGATGTTGTGGGTGCCGGCACGACTGCAGTGGACCCTGCAGATGGAGTGGACAGGTCCGCCACTGCAGTGCCCAAGTCAGACAGGGTGGTAGTGGACTCCACTGCAGTGCCTACCACCAGGGGAGGAGAATGGGGAACAGGCAAGGTGGGCTGGACAGAGGGGGAGGACACCCTCACCACATCAGTGGCACAGACAAGCGCAGCGGGGGGTGTGGTGCCGGGAGAGCAAGTGGCAGGGGAGAAGGCCGGAGCCTCTTGGGGATGGTATATCTGTGGGTGGGGGAACCTGGGGCAGGGTGTGGTGGGGGCACCTGTGGAGTGGGGGCCTGAGGGATGGAGGAAGGAGACCTGGTGCTTGAGCTGCAGGGCGGCGGCAGGGTCTTGCTCTTAGCACTCCGGGGGACTTGCGGGTGGGGGCCTCAGTCTGTCTGCGCCTGGGGAGGGTGTCCGGGGGCAAGGGGCACTCTGCTCCGTGTGGGGTGCTTCCTCTTCCCCCTGGATGCTGGGGCAGCTGGATCGGAGGGGAAGAGGCCGAGGTCACTGAGGAAGAGGCGCTGGGTCTTTGGGGTTGCAGGTGAGGCAAGGGAGGGTGCTTTGGAGGGAGAGGCAACTGAGGACTGCGCAGTGCCCGTGGATGCGTGTGTGTGTACCAGGGCCCCATCCCCTGTGTGTCTGGTTTCAGTCCCCTGACTGTGCGTGCGTGTGCGTTTAGTTTGTGGCGTGTGTGTCTGTGTGCTGGACGTGTGTGTGCTGGTGTGTGCCTGTGCCGGTGTGTGTGTGCTTGGGACGGGTAAGGTGCTGGGGAGTGTGGATGGAGCAGAGGCAGGAGGGGTGAGGACTGTCTGAGGAGGGACACTGCTGCCATCAGGGAGGAGTCCATGGACCTGTTGCCCCTCTGTAGGTCAGACATGCCCGATGAGATGCCCTCCATGAACAACACCAGCTGAGTCAACAGTGCGGTGTGCGCATGGAGGACACTCAGCATGGCTGTCTGCCCTACATGGAGCTGGCGAAGGAGGTACACAGACTCCTCACTCAGGGCAGCAGGGGACACAGGGGCAGGGGGTGCGGTGCCTGGGCCAAAGGAGACACGCTCCCGAACATGGGAGCCTCCACGGACCTGGGGAATGGGAGCCGATGGGAGGGCGGTGGTGGTGCTGGTGGTGGCGGGGACAGCAACACTAGCTGGCGTGTGGTGGCTGCTGACACCCGCCTCCACAAGGGAGTCATCCTCCGAGTTGCTCTGGTCCTCAGCTGAGGTGGATGGTGCTGAGGACTCCTCGGTGTGGCTCCCTCGCCCTCCGTGCCACTGGGTCCCTCCGACCACTCCTCGGCTGCTGACCCAGTCTGGCTCTCTGGCTCCTCCTGGTCCGTGGAGCTGTCCCCTTCCGTGGCCGTGGATGTATCTGCAAACAATGGGGAAACAGACAGACATCAGTCACCTGCACCAAACGCACACACCACTGTGAGCACAGCACATTACAGAGCAAGCCCTGGCATCATTAGTTGTACATTGCTAAAAGTGCCCTAACTGAACAGGAGAAGCCAATTGTCAGTCTGATGCCAAGCATGGCACTCACATCCCACATGGCCTTGCACCCATCTGTCTGGTGTCTGTTGGATTGCAACACCCCAGTGTGGACACATGCACCAAGTACACAGTAGTTGGACAGTGCAGAGGACACGGTGTGGCATGTGGACATGCACACATCACAGCTCTTGCCACTGAGTCAGTACAGGTTTCCGGATGAAAGGGATGCCCAGAGTCAAATAGGAAATGCATGTGATGCATACCAGCGACAGACACCATGATGCACCCATGTCCTGATAGCCAGCGCCACTATGGTGTGCATGTAGCACATGTCACTCCCCTGCAGGACCACCAATAAGTTGACACATGCCATGGCAGAGGCATGACTGCTAAGTCATACATCACTGTCTCAGTGATGTATGACTTGGCAGCCAGACAACAACACTATGCACTGTGTCACAATAGTAGGTCATGGGGAATGCAAGTCCTGGAGCTGCACAAGTGCACATGTACATCCCCCACACAACACATCATCTTAACCCTCATCTGTCCAGGTCACACCTATTGGACATATGGGAGACCTGTGACACTACCCTCTGAACCTGAGCCCCTCACAATTTGCTGTGAATGGGGAACAGCTGCCTGAACTTCACATTCGCATACCCCAGTCTGCACGGGCAGCTGATCAAACACCTATGTGACACACAAGTATCGTCTCCTATGGTCACATCTCCAGGGGCATGCTAAGCCCCTACCAAGAAACACCCCAGCAGTCCTGGCAACTAATCCACAGCACACTGACACAGAGGCAGACACCTGAGGGGTCAAATCACTGTGCACAATGTGTCAGCTGATACACGGGAGTGGGAGTACAGAGTGCATTGCATGGCCTGGAGTAGGCATGACTGTCCTGCTCCACATGAATGAGGGATGTGCCCTGGACAGTGGATAGCTGGCTATGTATGTGTGACACACGTAATCTGCACACTCCTGGGGCCCAAACATTGTTCCCACCCGCTGCATGGGCGTGTGCCACATACCCCAGGCACATGTGGTGGCTCAGCTCAGCAAGTGGACCGCATATCAAAGCAACACGCAGATCACATGTCCAAACCCAGGCGTTGTGTGAACAATGGACCCACCCATGATGCCCACAACAGAGTTAGGGAAACAGATGCTGTCCCCCACCTTCAGTGAAGCAAACTGCAAGGACACAGTCCCAAGTGACACAATTCCCTGAATGTAAGGGCCACACCTGGGTATCAGATGAGCAGTGGGCAGTGCACAATAGAGGGACATGGCTCCTGGACAACATGACTGCTGCACTGTGGCAGTTGAACCAGGCCAGAGGAGGGCACAACGCATGTAATACAGAGTTCACAGTGCAGTCTTTGACTCACCCCCTCCTTGCTGCTGTCTGGCCTTCAGCTGCCCATCCAGGTCTGGAAACACCACCGCCAGGATCTGGAGCATGTGGGGGGTCAGGGTCCGTGTTCCGCCCCTCCTGCGAGGAGGCGACAGCTTCAGCTGGACCCGTGCAATCCTCCGGGTCCAGCCCAGAAGGTCCTGCCACCTCTTCTGGCAGTTGCGGATCCGGCGCTTGTAGACCCCCACGGACCGGACAGCCCGGACGATGTCCTTCCAGATTTCCTGCTTCCGATGGGCATTAACCTGTCAGGATGACAAAGTGAAAAGGCCATTACCACACATGCAACATATCCGTGCATGACACAGTTGTATATACATGTCTCAATCACAGGGGCACATGATGTACACAGGCAGTGCAAAGCTGCCCATGGACAGTTTGCCAGACGTCACTACATGGTATCATTGCATGGGAAGTAAAACCTTGTTCAAATGCACTGTCACTGCACCATACCTGTCCAATGCATGTCACTACACACTATGGGGGGTGACAACTACTCAGTGAGCCTGCTAGCCAGTGGCGTGCAGACTTTCATCCTTGCCAGTCAGACAAAATGCACATTCAGAAAGGCAGTGCACAGAACACTCACCTGCTCCCCTGGTGTCCCATACAGCTTGCTGTACTGTGGAAGTAGGCTGTCCAGCAGGGCCTGGTTCTCTTCAAGGCTGAAGGCTGGGGCTCTCTCCACAGTACGTGCCATTGCAGGGTCCAGAGGGGCAGAGACAGCAGCAGTGCAGTGGCAGATGTCGTCCTGGAGCATGTAGTGCAGGCAAGTGAGCTCTCAGGGGAACAGCCAGCAATATATATGTGCTGGAGAGGCAGATACTGTCCCTTGTGTCCAAAGTGATAGGTCCAAGTCGTTTGCATCTTCTGAATCTGGCCAATCCATGGAATAGCAGCACCAAAACACGCCCACAGCATCCTTCAAATCTTCAACTTCATGACATACATGATTTTGCAACATTGTTGTGGGTGACCAACTGAATTTACAGCAACCGACTCGTTCGAAATTCGAAAACGCGTCCGTTGCCAGGCAAGCCCATTGTCAATGGGTGCGCACCGATCGGTCCATTGCGGTACAACGCGCACAGGGGTACAACGCGTACCCGACACATTGAATGCAATGGGCCGGCCGGAGGCACCGATCGGTCCATTGCGGTACAACGCGCACAGGGGTACAACGCGTACCCGCGACACATTGAATGCAATGGGCCGGCCGGAGGCACCGATCGGTCCATTGCGGTACAACGCGCACAGGGGTACAACGCGTACCCGCACACATTGAATGCAATGGGCCGGCCGGAGGCACCGATCGGTCCATTGCGGTATCAACGCGCACAGGGGTACAACGCGTACCCGCACACATTGAATGCAATGGGCCGGCCGGAGGCACCGATCGGTCCATTGCAGTTCAACGCGCACAGGGGTACAACGCGTACCCGCACACATTGAATGCGATGGGCCGGCCGGAGGCACCGATCGGTCCATTGCGGTACAACGCGCACAGGGGTACAACGCGTACCCGCACACATTGAATGCGATGGGCCGGCCGGAGGCACCGATCGGTCCATTGCAGTTCAACGCGCACAGGGGTACAACGCGTGCACCCGCACACATTGAATGCAATGGGCCGGCCGGAGGCACCGATCGGTCCATTGCGGTACAACGCGCACAGGGGTACAACGCGTACCCGCACACATTGAATGCAACGGGCCGGCCGGAGGCACCGATCGGTCCATTGCAGTTCAACGCGCACAGGGGTACAACGCGTACCCGACACATTGAATGCAATGGGCCGGCCGGAGGCACCGATCGGTCCATTGCGGTACAACGCATCACTGTACATGTGACTGGCATATGTCAGCATGCCTGTCTCAGATGGACATATGCCAGCCACAGATAGCTCCCAGGGAGTGAGGGGCACACCTACATCACGACAGCCTGTCCAAACTTTATCATAAGGCATGTAAGGATGCATTTCCTATTGTGTGTATGTTGGTGTACATGTTGTCCTGTGGGTGTCACCTGTGGGCAGCCACCCCCAGGCTGTGCACGTGTTCATGGGGACAGGATCCTGGGTGTTACGTGTACATGACCACTGTGATGTGCAACTGTTCATATCTGTGCATGTGCCATGGTCACATTTCACAGTGGTGTATGTGTATGTCATGTCACATACCCCGTGAGTCTCATGTGGGACGGTATGTTTGAGCCAGGGTGTCCCAGTGGCACAATAGTGATGGTCCTCCACAGTCTTTGTGCATGTAGTGTTTACAATGTCTCTGATTTCATGTGCACAATGGGAGACAGTCTCCACATCCACGTTGTGTGTGCATGGACTCTGATGTTGTGCGCGTGTGTCACAGACGTCCATGTCTGTCCTGCCGTGGCAAGTGGGGCCACTACCTGTGGGGGTCATGGTTGTTTTGCTGTGGTGTATACATGATACTCCATGTAATGCCAGTGTCCATGTGGCATTACAGGGTACCTGGGAATGTACCTGTCGTTGAGCTGTGGTGCCTGGGGCACATCTGTCCTCACATGTCACTGTGGGGGTTATTGTGACACGGCAGCAGGAGATGGGAACTGTGACACGGCCTCATGATATCCAATGGGCCAACCTGGGACTAATTGATGCCACCTGTTGGACCGTGTTGACAGATGTTGGCCATGTATGTACCATACATGTCCTTCCGGTACTGCACACTTCATGTAGTTGTGCCTCATAATGATGTATGTTGGGATCTTGACTGTGTTCAATGCCGCATATGTGGGGTGACTGACAATCTTGCTTACTTCTCCTCTGCACTGCAGGGCTCCTGCTGTCCATCGACCATTCCCAGACCTGGCAACGATGGTGGAACGGGACAGCATCCGACGGTACCGCTTCACCAGGCAGCTGATTGAGGATTTGGCAGTGCAGTTGTCCCCACATTTGCAGCCTGGCCGGCCGTATCCTACAGCGCTGACCCCCAAGGTGAAGGTGATGGCAGCCCTACACTTCTTTGCCACTGGTACCTTCCAACATACTGTGGCGACTGCTGGTGGGATGTCACAGACCATGTTCAGCCGTGTGCTCCGCGATGTTTTGGCGGCAATGTTGCTGTTCCTGAACCGATACATCTATTTCCCTAGACTGCGACGACTCACTGACGTGAAGAGTGACTTTTATGCCCTGGGGAGGATGCCGCATGTAATTGGCTCCATTGATGGGACACATGTGGCTTTGGTACCACCACAGGCCCAGGAGCAGGCCTACAGGAACCGCAAGCACTACCACTCGGTCAATGCACTGGTGGTGTGTCTTGCAGACATGACCATCACACACGTGTGTGCCCATTTCCCTGGTTCAGCACACGATGCCTTTGTGATGAGGAGTAGTCGCATCCCCAGGATGATGGCACAGATGCAGAACCAGCGTGCCTGGCTTGTCGGTGTGTACTGACTTTGTGCCATTGTGTGTGATCTGATCTGTAGTATTCCGCCCACTTTTCCAAGTCAGCTAATGTGCACTTGTCTGTCCGTAGGTGACTCGGGATACCCCAACATGCCGTGGTTGCTGACACCCCTCAGAAACCCTGTGACACCAGCCCAGATGCGCTACAATGAGGCACATGGTCGGACCAGGAGAGTGATTGAGCGGACCTTTGGTCTCCTGAAGAGCCGCTTCCGCTGCCTGGACAAGACCGGAGGGTCCCTCCCATATGCCCCTGCGAAAGTGTGCAAGATTATCATCGTCTGCTGCATGCTCCACAACCTGGCAGTGCGGAAGGAGTTGCCTCTCATCCAGGATGACAATGACCAACATCCGCCACCTGTGGAGGATCCTGGCCTGGACCACGATGCCAGTGACGATGATGATGGTGATGGTGATGTCCGCACACAGCTCATCACCAACTTCTTTAGCTGAATGTGAGTATCCTGAGGTGTCATGTCAATGATGTGAGTTGGCATGATGTGTGGGTGGTGCTCTGGTGCTGTTGGAGTGTATCCATGGGCTACTTGACTGGATGTGTGTTGCGATGTGTGGTGACAGGTGGGCTGTACTCCCCAACAGTGTTGACATGCTAACTTGGTTCTGGGTGGGTATCTTGTAACATGTATTGTGCATGAATTTTGCTGTTCTGTCCTGTACTCCATTGCTTTTGACTGTGTGTAATTTCTGTCCTTCACAGGGTACTTTCAGATTCGTTTTGTCAACTGTGTCCACCGACGACGTGATTGCACATCCAGGCTGGTAGCTGTTGTGTCCCTACAGGTGATGTGCGCCACACCCATGGACTTCCTTCCGTCTACAGTTGTTGACTGTGTGCCCGCTGCCAGGTGGGATTACCTTGCATCTGTAGTGGTTACGGCATGTTGCAACTGTGTAATAAACCTGTGCTTCACTTTGTGATGTGCGTTGTCTGTGGTCACACATTTGACTGCCATTTGCTTACTGCACCTGTGGGCTACTTGACTACAACTGGGAATGGGTGTGGTGTCTGTGCATTGCACCGTCTTCCCTGGCAACATCAGTGTAGGCAATGAGTCAGATGGCCTAGGTGTGTATGTGTTGTGTAGCCCTGGTGGTGTGTCTCCCTCATGTGTGTCACGTTGCCTGTACTCACATGCCTGTGTTGTCCTTGCTGTTGCAGTTCGCATACACAGTGTAATTTTGCAGTTCATCATCCCCATAACAGCACCCACGTTGGAATCACGACAGAGGCAAGTATGGTGTATTAGTGTGTTTATTGTGATACATTTGTGTTAATAGTGCATAGGATGGGTTGTGCTGTACATAAATCTTGCAATCCCAAGTTCCTAGGTGAATTGAAAGTCCTGGTAGACAGGATCCCCAGTATCGGGGCCACAGTTGTCTGACACATTGGTCCAACTTGTACTCCCCATGCAATGTGTGGGAGTAGTGTTGCCGTCAACAGGGTGAACAGTCTGTGCACAAAGGCGAACATCCAGAACAGGTTCAGGCTTCCTGGGAGTTGCTCTTGGCCATCGGCCTCTCACTTTTCCCTCCTCGGACGACCCCTCTTCTTGGGGGGGGGCCCTCAAGTACAGGCTGCTGCGGTGCAGGGGACTCTCCGCCAGAGTCCTCCTCCCTCCCTGTGGCAATTGCAGTTTGTTCGACACCAGATGTTGTTGGCACACAGGGAGGTGTGGACTGGTTGCTGTTCATCTGGCGGAGGCATTGTAAAATGTCCCTGTGCACCGCCGTCATCTCATGCAGTGCATCCCACTTGGACTCCACGCGGGACATGTGTGAGTCCACACGGGACATGTGTGACTCCACGTGGGACATGTGGGAGTCCAAGCGGGCATGATGGGCAGCCTGCTGCTGTTTAATGTCTCTGAGGAGCCCCACTACCTGGCTGAGGTCTCCGGTGCTGGACTGGTACGCATCAGCTATGCGTACCAGTTGTGGGTCATCATGCACACCAGCAACGTCTGAAAGCAGCGACCTCCTTCTCCCACCCCTCCCACCACCCCTGCTGACATGTGCAGTGTGTGCAGTGGCACGCACAGATAACCCTGGTCCACCTTGGGGGTTGGTGGTGGTGGTGGTGTCCATGGCCCCAGGTTGGTCCAGGGTCACTGTGCTGGTGTTGCTCCTTGTTCTGTCCATGTCGGCAGGGATGGTATTCGTGGTGACAGTCGTTGGAGGGGTGGGTGCAGGGGTGCAGCTGGTGGTCCTGCTGGTGCTGCATGTTGACTTGCACCGGATGTGCCAGGTTGTTCTTCATCGTCCGAGGAGGACAGAGGCTGTACGACGCCAGTGAGCTCGGCATCCTCTTGAGCCTGGGACTGGGACTCCTCAGCGTCTGCTGCTGTGTCCCCATCATCACCTGTTTTTGGGAGACACAAACAATGTATGTTATGTTTCTGCAGGCATCAATGGTTGACACACATGACAGTTGTGACTGTGCCTCTGGGTGCGGGCCTGTACATTGCATTGTCCTAAGTCGTCACAGTCAGGGGTTGATATTTTTTGTGGCACATTGTCCTGCATTATTTGGGCATTTCTATGTATTTTCTGGGGTGTGAACATGGTCTGCATTGGTTGTGTTTGGTTGACAGCCGGCCCTCCTTCCCACCCACCCAGCCAGTCAGTTATCCCACCATGGAACGTGCTTGCGTTGCAGGGAGTGGAAGTTGTCTCTCAGGATGTCAGTCAGTGGTGTCCTGCTGTTTGTTGGTGCACATTTGCCAGCAGGGCCTTGTGCTCCCCACAGCAGTAGCCAGTGTCAGCCATCTTGTGAGTCCTTCTCCACTCCCTGTGATGTGAGCATGGTTCAGGGTGGTGTTGATGGGACAGTTGTGGGGGTGAGCTATGTCTGTGACTACGACTCCCATCATGCCATTGCCTCCACCCCACTTCCCAGCATTCCCATACTTACTTGCTTTTGTGTGGAGTTCAGTGTGTGTGGGTGTGAGAGCAATGGCAAGATGGCTAACAGTGGTGTCCTGCTGTTGGTTGGTGTGCAGTACCCAGCATGCCCTTGTGCTCCCCACGACACAGCAACAGTGTCAGACATCTTTGATGGGCCTTTCCACTCTCTGTGGGATGTGCATGCGTGAGTGTGAGCTTGCTGGGCCATGTGGTGGGGGATGTAGAGCTGTGACTACGACTCCCATCATGCTATTGCCTCCTCCCCCTTCCCAGCATGCCCATGCTTCCTTCCTTTTGACTCTGCTTCCTGTGGGGTGGGCTGGCTGTGCTGACAGGATGGCTGGGAGTGTTGTCCTGGCAGTTGTTTGGCTAGAGGTCCCAAGAGTGTCCCTGTGCTTCACACAACATAACCCAGGGTGGTGGTTCTTTGTGGGATCTTGTGTTAGGATGGGGGCATTGCATTCTACCAGGTGGGTTCTGTGGAGTTTGTGTTGGGGGTGTGAGGGGAGGTGCTTGTGACTATGGTCAGTGCTGCAAGTCCCCCTTCCCACCCAGCTAGCCAGATATCCCACCATGGAACGTGCTTGCATTGCAGGGAGTGTAAGTTGTCTCTCAGGATGTCAGTCAGTGGTGTCCTGCTGTTTGTTGGTGCACAGTTGCCAGCAGGGCCTTGTGCTCCCCACAGCAGTAGCCAGTGTCAGCCATCTTGTGAGTCCTTCTCCACTCCCTGTGATGTGAGCATGGTTCAGGGTGGTGTTGATGGGACAGTTGTGGGGGTGAGCTATGTCTGTGACTACGACTCCCATCATGCAATTGCCTCCACCCCACTTCCCAGCATTCCCATACTTACTTGCTTTTGTGTGGAGTTCAGTGTGTGTGGGTGTGAGAGCAATGGCAAGATGGCTGACAGTGGTGTCCTGCTGTTGGTTGGTGTGCAGTACCCAGCATGCCCTTGTGCTCCCCACGACACAGCAACAGTGTCAGACATCTTTGATGGGCCTTTCCACTCTCTGTGGGATGTGCATGCATGAGTGTGAGCTTGCTGGGCCATGTGGTGGGGGATGTAGAGCTGTGACTACGACTCCCATCATGCTTTTGCCTCCACCCCCCTTCCCAGCATGCCCATGCTTCCTTCCTTTTGACTCTGCTTCCCTGTGGGGTGGGCTGGCTGTGCTGACAGGATGGCTGGGAGTGTTGTCCTGGCAGTTGTTTGGCTAGAAGTCCCAAGAGTGTCCCTGTGCTTCACACAACATAACCCAGGGTGGTGGTTCTTTGTGGGATCTTGTGTTAGGATGGGGGGCATTGGATTCTACCAGGTGGGTTCTGTGGAGTTTGTGTTGGGGGGTGTGTGAGGGGAGGTGCTTGTGACTATGGTCAGTGCTGCAAGTGCCCCTTCCCATCCAGCTAGCCAGATATCCCACCATGGAACGTGCTTGCATTGCAGGGAGTGTAAGTTGTCTCTCAGGATGTCAGTCAGTGGTGTCCTGCTGTTTGTTGGTGCACAGTTGCCAGCAGGGCCTTGTGCTCCCCACAGCAGTAGCCAGTGTCAGCCATCTTGTGAGTCCTTCTCCACTTCCTGTGATGTGAGCATGGTTCAGGGTGGTGTTGATGAGACAGTTGTGGGGGTGACCAATATCAGTGACTACGACTCCCATCATGCTATTGCCTCCACCCCCTTCCCAGCATGCCCATGCTTCCTTCCTTTTGACTCTGCTTCCCTGTGGGGTGGGCTGGCTATGCTGACAGGATGGCTGGGAGTGTTGTCCTGGCAGTTGTTTGGCTAGAAGTCCCAAGAGTGTCCCTGTGCTTCACACAACATAACCCAGGGTGGTGGTTCTTTGTGGGATCTTGTGTTAGGATGGGGGCATTGCATTCTACCAGGTGGGTTCTGTGGAGTTTGTGTTGGGGGTGTGTGAGGGGAGGTGCTTGTGACTATGGTCAGTGCTGCAAGTCCTCCTTCCCACCCAGCTAGCCAGATATCCCACCATGGAACGTGCTTGCATTGCAGGGAGTGTAAGTTGTCTCTCAGGATGTCAGTCAGTGGTGTCCTGCTGTTTGTTGGTGCACAGTTGCCAGCAGGGCCTTGTGCTCCCCACTGCAGTTGCCAGTGTCAGCCATCTTGTGAGTCCTTCTCCACTCCCTGTGATGTGCGCATGGTTCATGGTGGTGTTGATGGGACAGTTGGGGGGGGCAATATGTGTGACTGCGACTCCCATGATGCTATTGGCTACACTGACTTGGCCAGCATACACAGAATTCCTTCCTTTGAGTGGTCTTCACTGTGTGTTGGTGTTGTTGTGGTGGCTACATGTCTGGATGTGTTTGTTAGTTCTATTTGTGCCACTGCCTAGCTGTAGTTGTAGTTGTGTTTGTACATGTGTTGGCACAGTTGGATGTGACTTTTTTGATGGCATGTGTTGTGTTTATCTGACTGACATACACATTTTGGGATGATTCTGTTCTGGTTGCTGTGTAATTGCTATGAGTGCATGGTTTGACTCTCCCCTTGACAGTGATGTGTGTGTTTTGTGGCAGTATATTGTGTACATTTGTTGTGTACTCACCAGGCTCTGGGATGTCCTCTAGTCCATATACGCTCACTGGCGGAAGGATGGCCCGCACCTTCTCCTCCCAGGGCCTGAGGTATATTGGCTTGGCAGGAGGGCCACTGCCGGTGTATTGGCTGTTGATGTAGTCTTTCTTCAGCATGTCCCGTACCCTCCTGCGCACGTCATACCACCTGTTCTGGATGTCGGTCTTTGTGCGCCGAATTGGTGATTGGGCGTTCACCCTGTTGATGATCCTCTCCCACATCTTGGTTTTCTGCGACATGGGGGTCTGTTGGACCAGTGTGCCAAACAGCTGTGGCTCCACCCTGAGGATCTCGTCTACCATGACTTCCAATTCACTATCTAGGAACTTGGGATTCTTCTTGGGGGGCATGGTGATGGGTGGTGATGGTGGGTGATGTGTGTGTTGGTGTGCAGGTGAGGGTGTGTGAGTGTGTGTTTTGCTGGGTGTATGTGAGGTAGGTATTTGTTGGTGTGCTGATGGTGTGTGGCTTGTGTGAGGGATGAGCTGTGGGTGTGTGGTTGCTTTCTCTTGGGTGCTGGCAGTGGAATGGCATTTGCAAAGGCTCATGGTTGTGATTTGTGTCCTTTATATAGGTGGAGTTGTGGGTGTGTCTTTGTTCTCTGTCCCCACCCCCCAGTATTTATTGGCTTGGTAATTGCTTGTTTGGCCTTTTTTGGGTGATTTTTCCTTTGTGCTGTTTGTGTATGTTGGAAACGTTCTTGTGACCGAGTCGGACCCTGCATTGGTCTCGTACGGTGTTCTCCGCTTCGTTCACGCTGTGTTTGTGCAGTTTTCTATGCTGCGTACGCGTCGGTCGCGGTGTATTGTGTTGCTTCGGCTCGGTTTTGTATGCGTGTCGGTCGTACGGCTTGTCCTCCGTCCGACTCGCTCGTGGTTTTCGCGCCTTGCATCGTACTTTGCGGTTTGGAGTTCGCGTGTACGTTTCGGTCGGATTTGTTCCGGGTGCGTGTCGGTCGGTTGGATTCGCGTGTTTTTCCGGCCGGATTGCTGTTTTCCGTGCGGCTCGGTCGGTCGAGTTGGTTTCGGTACGTGTCGGTCGGATTTTTCGCACCTTGCATCGTACTTGGCGTGTCGTGCGCCACGGGTACATGTCGGTCGGTATTTTTTCCGGATCCGAGTCGGTCGGTGCTTTTTCCGGCCCGAATCGGAATCGACCCCAAAGTGTCCCATATCTTTGTCACCTATACTTTCAAAACCACTATACTGTTTGAACACCTGTAATAACCTTTCATAATAGGCATGTACTGATTCTTTGGGTTCCTGGGTTGTCCTGTCAATTTTAACCCAATCTGTTTCTTTTGGAGAGATTTTACTCTTCAAGAAAGTAATTATCTTGATTATATTTTTTCATCGCCTCATCTGAAGGTGCTCCTGTTTTCACATCTCTAGGATATTCCTCTCTAGGCCAATCAACAGTAATCTTACACTCAGTCCATAAGTCAGCTGGAAGTACAATTTCAAACAAACCATCTAAATCTTTTAGCAAAACTTTCAAAACCTTTACAAACCTCTCTACCTGTTTGTACCACTCAACAGGTTTCTCCCTCAACCTGGGAAAATCATTCGTAAAGGATAATATATCCTGTCTTGACCAGGGAATGTGAACATATCCACCACCTGGAACTTCTCTCATTGTGCATACCATTTCAGCCTGTCCTGTTTCTCTTAATGGAAATAAAGACGGATTTTTACTTGCAAGCATTTCTTCCTTCTTTTTCGCCCATCTACCTTTCCATCGGTCTAAATCACCCCATTTCTTCAAGGTATTAATCAATTCTTTTATTTGCAATCGTTTACCAGCTGTATTCAAACTCTCCAAATCCTTATCAGTAAAATCCAATCTATACGTTTTCTGCAAAACTTTAGATTTTTCTATGTCTACTCCATATTCTTGTGCAGCTTCTGCCAACATCTCATGTAAATTCCGTGCTTTCCATGTAATATTCTTACACAAAAATAACAACTTTTCATCTCAGTACTCACTCAAACTTTCTGGACTTATTGTACCAATAATCATTTCTTCCAGATCCACTTTCAATCTAGCTACATCTATACTCGACTGTGACTTTTTCTTTTCCATTCCTCTTATCCAGTCATCTAACTCCTCTGGCGAAGGATCCACCGAACTCCCTGATACTGGAGTTATTCCACTTTCATTCTGCACTATTTTTCTAGGATCCATCTGTACACTTCTTTTTGGTGTTTCAATTACATTTTCAATCACTGGTAGATCAATCAATGAAGTACTCGTCTCAACCTGTTCTGATCCGCCAATATTCCCAGCATTATTCACGGGAATTGTCAATGCATGTACTCTCGATATATTCTGACTCTCACCAAACAATGGAACTATAGGACCAATCGTTACTGGTACCAATAATGCTTCTGCATTCAGACTCGTCTGACTAATTCTCTGAGTTAACTCCTCTCTTGCCTTATTCAACATGTCAATCTCATTTTCCTGCAACACTACACGAGAATGGGAAGCTACCGGAACTTGTGTAACCTGTGAAACGTGTGGATATTGTAGAGCTTGTGGAACCTGAGGAACTTGTATTTCAATTAGTGGTGCATTTGGAACTGTTTCCCCTGAACTTTCTTGATATGGTGGAGGTCTTTTTAATAATATTTCATCTAGCAACTCATCATCAATCTCATCTGAGTCATTATCTTGTCCTGAAGTTTCTAAATTATTCTTTTTCTCTTTACTTTTGCCTCCAGTCTGATCTTCAGCAACTATTACTGGATATAATCCGTCTGTACTTACATCTCTCTTCCATCTTTTCTTTTGATCATCCCATCTAGCCTCAGAATATCTTGTTATTATATTCCTGTATTTAATTCCATTCCTGTCTCTCTCTCGTTTATATGCCTCATAATCCCACTCCTCAAGTGCTTCATACTGCGTAGGTCTAGGACTTGGTTTTAACGAATTCATTCGTCCTCTCAAGTTCTCCAAAATCCTTACATTAAATGCACCATTCTCTGGAAAAGCTAAAACTCCATCATCTTCCGTATATTTCATCCAATTCTCTAACCATGTACACGTATGATAACCATGTTCCAACATCATGAAAGAAGCAGGCGTTCTCGGTGGAGGTATAGGAAGTCCCTCTCTAGTAACTATCGGCTTGTCTTTTTTAAATAAATCTTTTATTCTTTTTACCATCTTCATTTTTAAACACTCTTTTTCTCGCTAAATAACCAAAACAAGCAAGAGAAAACTTCCGTGAATCCTCTCACTCTATTCGCTAAATCACAACCAATACCAGCGCGACTCACAGCAACCAACCAATCACGGCTCACTACGTATCCACTGTCTCAACCAATGCTAGCGCGGCTCACAGCAACCGACCAATCACGGCTTACTACACGCCCACTGCCTGACCAATGCCAGCGTGGCTTTTTGTGACATCAGTATTACTCCTGCTACTGACCCTCCCGTTACAAAATAATACGGCAATGTATTTTCTATGTTTTTCTCAACTATTTCTTGTTAAAAACAATGCTACTTTGTCTGCTCCACTAATAAAAGAGATAGTTCGATTCACTCAAAGAGTTTTCTTTTACTTCTTGTAAAATAAGAACCAGCGCTACTCTACTCTCAATCAAGTTAAAGTAGGTCTTGGTACTCCTCTGGGGATACTAGCCAAAGTTTCGGAAGAAGACTTTCCTTTCAGAAAGAGGTCTTGGTACTCCTTTGGGGATATAAGGCCAGTGTTTCGGAAGCGGACCTTTCACTATTTCACGCTATCTTTTTCCACTTGAATATGTCCCTAAATAACATCGTCAGCCTTTCGCTGTTCGATATTACAATAACAGACAAAGTACTTCTGCAGTGTGATACCTTTTCACACTATTCTTCTGCCACTTAGGCTAAAATAACATCATCCTAGGATCTTAGGTAACTCCGTACCCGTACTTCCAAACAACATAACAAAAGACACTAACTTTTCATGTTAGTAATCAATAAATCAATAATCAATAATCATTGCCAAACTAATCAATAATTAACCATCCTCTGCTACCAAAACTGATCCAGCGATCAGGGATCAATACATTTTCACTAACATAGGCCCATTTACACTACCCAACCAATCCCTTCACGCTGGGGTTCAGTGTGATGCAAGTTTATCCCTAACTCACTAAATATACTTTAGAACCTGCATTTCTCCTTACAAATAAGTGTGTCGATGAACCTTTTGGTGTTGACTAGTTGATGATAATAATTATATACTATTCTATACATCTATACTAATAAATAATAACAGACTCAATGTATAGTTTATGTTATTTATCGTAAATAATGTAAGAAATAAATGCTCATCAAGTACAGTTACACTTAATGCAAATCATGGATTATCACAGAGAGAAAACATTGGCAATGTATATATTCCAACTCATATCAAATAAACAATGCATTGAAGGAGTGGATAGCCGAAGAGAGAAAAGTTTCAGAGACAAAAATACATCTGCAAATGAATATGCAAATTAAGAAGATCATTATACTAACCCAAGTAAGAATCAGGGAAACTACCCCACTGGCTAGTTAGGGCAGAAAGGCCACGCATGTAGAGTCGAGTGACAGAGATTAAATCAGGAGTCCGGAAACTTGTAGGCCTCTATCTGGAAACAGCAAAACCGACGACAGCACGATCTCCCGCTAGCTAAACACCAGTCGAGTCCTAAAAACCACACCCACCGGGGACCTTCAATTATACCCTAAAACCTAAATGTCCAACCCACATTTGTTTTAAACTGAACACAGTATTCATCTCCCATTGACTAAAGTTGGGGGTGTTCTGTCACACCACACTCGTCATGTTCATTTTATTAGACACCCTTTTGTACAAGCTTTAAGCATTACATCAGAATCATCCCTAGAAACAATTCTGAATATGATCATAATAAACACTTTCTACAGTTCCTTGAATGTTGCAAATCTCTACGCCTCTTTTGTTCGTCTCTGCCATCTCGTGAGGAAGTGGCATTTGCTTCCATTTGTAATCTTATCCTCCTTCTTCCGTAACCTTGGCAGACAGTCAGTACACTCGAAGGACGCTTCTATTGCCTCTGCATTCTCTCCTTATTCAAAGCACATTTATTTCGTAAAGTTAACTCAAAACTGGCATGCAAAAGTGTAGGCCCAATTTTACTTTGTCTACAAGAACAGAACACAAAACATTATTATTTTCAAGAAATGTAATTTTCACTTTTTGCGCACCATCCCAGCAATTGCACTAACCCATGCACAACCCATGTTATGAATTTCCTAGTGAAACGTTATTAACGTGCACAAAAGCAGCATTATGTTTTATCAAGCAGTTTGCGGCCTAGTTTCATGCATTAATACACGCATTAGTTTACGCATGCGCATAAGCATTTCCCCATGTTTTGGCATTTATTAATACAATTTTCACCACACACTGTTAATATGTGTTACTGAGGATTTAATCCGAGCAGGTTTTATTTACGCAAAACCCTGCTCCATCACCTACTGTACCGTCCCACATACATATGATGATTTTGAAAAAATGGTTGAATCTTAGAGAATCTTCAGAAGAGAGAGTGCTAAGGAAACCCAGTAATTACCATCTCTTTTGTCAGCTAAGAAAGGAGGAATCAACTGCATTACCAAAGAATGCTATACTTTGTTTCATACTCTAGCCTCCTCAATTACTCTTCTTCAGTGAGCAGAGGGGATATTTATGGAAGGGTACTAGTGCTCCTGACAGCCTCTATTACTTGGATACTGCAGGTACAACCACATTTCCTTTATGGATTTAGTGTGTTTGCTAAAAATGACTTTCTGCTTTGTTTTTGCTGCAGCCACTTTCTTCATTGATGTTCTCTCATCATTAATCACAACCAGATGTAGAGGAGCATGTTTATCACTTAAATGACCCTGGTCAGGCTTTTAATTTTTTTTTTCCTATTTGTCTCTTGGCTCTCAGTTATATTATTTATCATAGGCGGCATCATCTGAATTGGGAGATGGTGAAAAAGAAGGGCAGTTTTTCTCTTTTCTTAGCTACTCACATATCCATTTTACATGTTCCTGTTATTCTAGCGGTGTGTTGCATGTTTCTTTCTATTGCTTTACTTTCACAGTCACTGGAGGTTGCATTAACATCATTGAGAGCATTTGCAGTCTTCCCTCTGACTTTCCCTTTGATGTTCTTTGTTGCCATTGATGCTGCTTTTGGATTCTGCTCTGACTTTAGCTGAAGGTTCTTAGCTAGCTGCAGTAAAACTGGATGCAACAGCAACTCTGTGAAGTTTTCTGCAATTGTGTTTGCTGATGGGGCGACTGCACCATTAATTGGAAGGTTCAGCGTTTTTTGCTGCTGTATTAATCGAAAAGACTTTATAATTTATTTAAAAAAAAGCAAATGTTACACAGATGTAAAGGGTTGTCAATATGTAGCAGACCTCTGATGGATGGCTTCTATCCAGGGCCGGACTGGGAACCAAAACCGGCCCTGGCAAAGTGCTCGGCCGGCCCCCCTGGGAGGTTGGGGGTGCGGCCGAGCGTTTTGCCGGGACCGGTTTCAGCCGATTTTGTTACAGGGGCCGATTTTGCAGCTATGCTGCAAAAACGGCCCCTGTAACAAAAACGACCCCCAGGGGCCCAAAATCAGCCCCCACCCTGGCGGCCCACCGGGGAAACGCCCAGTGCCCGCTATGGCCAGTCCGGCCTTGCTTCTATCCCATGCATGGGTACAGATTCATGTACTTCCAAACACAATTTCTCACTCAGATAAACATCTGGATGAATGGTCGGTTTTTGAAAAGTATTTCCTCAAACACTACAATCCTGTTTCTGAAAGCATCATTAAAATTCTGGGGCCCAATTCACAAAAGTAATCTGAGACAAAATCCTAACTTTACGATTTTCGGTATTCACAAAAGGCATTTAGGAGTAGTAAAGTTAGGACTTTGTCTTAAGTTTTGGTCTTAAGACAAAATCCTAACTTAAGTTAAACTTAAGTTAAACTTAAGTTAAACTTAAGTTAGGACTTTGTCTTAAGTTTGTCTTAAGTTTTGGTCTTAAGACAAAATCCTAACTTAAGTTAAACTTAAGTAAAACTTAAGTTAGAATTTTGTCTTAAGACCAAAACTTAAGACAAACTTAAGACAAAATCCTAACTTAAGTTGAATTTAAGTTTAACTTAAGTTAGGATTTTGTCTTAAGACCAAAACTTAAGACAAAATCCTAACTTTACTACTCCTAAATGCCTTTTGTGAATACCGAAAGTCGTAAAGTTAGGATTTTGTCTCAGATTACTCTTGTGAATCGGGCCCCTGGCCTTTTATTTCTGGTGTTAGTGTCCTCAGAGATTACCCACATCCTGTTCAGGTGGTGGAGAATGTGTAAATTCACTTAATCCCATGAAGCTTTTTTTCCTAGTTTAGAAGCCACTTGGATGTTCCCTGGCTATAATTCCCCACAGAGGCCAAGTGGTACTAACACTGATCTTGTTGCTGAGGGATCATGTTGACAGTGTGAATTTAGGCCTACATAGACAATTGAGCCACAGAATGTGGCCACCTGGCTCATGCTGAAGAAGAATTAGTCCCCTGAATTCAGAAACCTTCACTGTTTTCATGTTATCACTTATATTAGGTTTATGCATCCATTGTAATGTATTGTAATGTATATGCCAGGCTACAGCAAAGGCTCACCATTCCAGTGAGAGAAATTCAAGCATATGTGTTTTCTAAACCCGTAAGACCGACCAAAGTTTACCAATCAGTAATTCCAAAGACAAAAATGGAAAAGGACAGGACTCACCAGTGGGACTCAAAGAAACTGCGGACCATCACCTACTCTTCCAAAGGTGACAATAAACCCTTTTCTTATTCCATTATATCACCAATTTGATAGGGTGATGTTATTCTTCCAAGAGACCTTTTCATGGTGATAGCCAAACTTTACAAAAGTGAATATAAATCTGACAGTCATATTCATGACTGTCAGATTTATATATAGAAGAGGTCCTAGATGTGCTGAGGTGTTGCTATCATCTCCGTCCAGGGGCATACTGGGAAATGTGATAGAAATGCTTAACGAATGTAAGTTAAAAAAATAAAATGAAATATTTATTCTGCAATATCCACCTTTTCTGGGATCACCAGATATAGGGGCCGATTCTGATGCGGGTTGGAAAAGCTTCCCGACCGAATCGGTTGGGAAATGGTGTCCGACCCACTCGGATCGGGAAAGTCCGACCGGCGGAGTAGGATGCATCCGGATGCTTCCAGATACGATTTGGTTGAACTCCCATTGACTTCAATGGGAACATTTGTTCCTAACCGCATCAGAATTGGGCCTCGGTCGGGAAGACACGTTCCCGATCTGATTTGGAAGGAGCAAATGCCGTTAGGAGGCCTTCCTAACCGCATCAGAATCAGGCCCTCGGTCGGGAAGCTTTTCCAACCCGCATCAGAATCGGGCCCTTAGTGTTAGATGCCCATATTTCTCTAAATGCCTCATATTGCTTTTATTTCCATATATGCATAGGCTACTTATGACCCCACTTGCCCAGTGTTCCTCTACCACACCGAAAAAAATTATAAAACTAAGTATATACACAATAAATTAAATTTAATGTCAGTGGCGGCTGCTGCCATATAACGTGGTGGAGTGGGGGGAATAATAAAAATTAAATTAAAAAGAATTAGCTGACTCTGCCGGCCGCCTCGGTGCTCCTCTGCCACACATCACACAGAACAGGCGCCCAGAATCCCCCACCCAATCCCAATGCTGTTCTCATGCTATACCAAGCATGAGAGAAGTGACAGAATTGGTCTGAGCAGGCTGGTCTGATGCTCGCTTAGGCACATGGAGTCTGCGCCGTTTCTCCGCCCGGCTGTGGAATATAGCTGGGTTAGGGAAACCTAAGTGTGCATGTCGGTTTGGCTGTCCTAAGACGGCCAGCCAAAGCGATATGCGCACTTACAGTGCCCACCACTCCTCCTCCCTGCCATAGCCCTGGCCCGCCCTAGACTGGCATCGGCTCAGTCAGTAAAATAAAATGATAATAAAAGTCTTTTATTATCATTTTATTTCTGCTGGCTTGCAGTGGTGCGACGCTCCTCCGCCATTAAGGTTGAGCCGCCACTGTCTGATGTTTCTCCTAACCTGACCCCGAAGCATGCCCCAATCCACTATAAACAAGCATTGGAAATGCAATAGGTCTCGCCTTTGTTTAAGTTAAAGCTATTTGCTTTGCTAATGGTATTGTATTTTAGCTATGTCTTATTGAGTGTTTGTATGTGATATGTTGTGCCTTTATGTTGGTTGAATTGTAATTGTTATGTGTGTAGTAGTTTAACGCATAGCGTTAGAAGGAGAAGAGCAGTGTTTAAGATTTGGGACGGAGAGTGAGTAGAAGAATAGATGAGGGTTAATGAAGTATAGTGAGGAAGAGAGTAGCATGAGGCAGAAGAAAGGGGAGTGGGGAGAGTAGTATGAGGGAGAAGGAAGAAAGCGTGGAGGAGATTAGCGTGTTTTTGATGGAAGGAAAGTGTGGAGAGCAGTATGAGGCATAAGGAAGGAGAGAGGAGTAGAAGAGTAGTAGGAGGGATATGAACGGAGTGTGAGAAGTAGAAGAGTAGTGTGAGGTAGCAGGAAGGTAAGATTATTTGCTTAGTATTAGGCATAAGGAAGTAGATTGGTGTAGAAGAGCAGTGTGAGGGAGATTGTAGGAGAAGGAGGAGGAGAAGAGTAGTGTGATGCAGAAGGACTGAGAGTGATGAGCGGAGGGAACTCATCTGTCCCTAGCCATACTTTTGACCTCAGAGCTGTCGAGTGATCCTATCACATGTCACGTGAAACATTTACGCGGTGCTGCTTTTTCAGGGCGAATCCTGGATGAGTGGAGGGAGGAGGCGGTATGTTTGGGTGAAGGATCGAAAGGTCTGTCCCTTTGGTATTTAATAGCGATCTGTGTTTGTTAGCCAGCTCTACAGCATTTAATAAGCACTTGTCGCATTTTACAGCGCAAGAATTTCCCTGTGTGTTCTATTTGTTTTTCACTTGTTCAAAGTTCTTAATACCTTTCGAAGGTTAACTATTGGGGCGAACGCAAAGCAGTTCTGCCATCAAGTGTGTCAGTGGAGGTGAGAGCAGTTGTGTCCACAGTGCTTTCAAGTGACTTAGAACTCCATTATATGAGGGGCATAGCAGCTGGTTTCCCTCGCCAGCTTTTAACTCCAGGCCTTAGGAGCTTTGCATTCACCATTTACGCGGTGCTGCTTTTTCAGGGCGAAGCGCCATGCACTCCGGGGAGCCTTCGGCCTGACCTTGGTTGGTCCTTTTACTGGGACATGGCGGGGGAGGAGATAAGCTGTTGTGCCCCCACACAGCCGCAGTAGAGGCAGGGAAGCTTTGTGTACAACGCCCTGGTGCCCTTGTTTCCTATCCAGGACGGGTGCTCCTTACATGGGCATAGAGCTCTGCGCGATTGGCTAAGGGCTGCAGAGGAGGCTGAGTTAGAGTGACCCCATGCCGCCGCCTGGATGTGTGGAGGGAGGAGGGGGGGGGATGCTGATGCAGACGGCAGGGAGGAGGGGTTGGGCCGCAAGGGCAGCTTTACCCGAACTCGGAAAGAAGACAAAGAATAGCGTCAGCGTTAAAATAAGGAAGTGAAGCAGCAGCACTGTAGAATACAAGTATTTAGGGATTTTCGGGAGAGCCCCGGAAAGCATCGGTGCCCGAGCATCAGGATATAACAGCAACAGAAACAGTAAAAGAAATGTGGAAAGAGGTGAAAGTGTTGTTATGAACTTTTTGTAACCCCCCTGCACGCGCAAGGAGCGTGTTTGTCAAACGCGCGTGCATTACCTCTTCCGCCCACGTCTTTAGGCAGTTTAAGGAGTACGTCTAACATGATTGACGGGGACAAACCATACACGACACCCGCACCAGGGATACAAGCTCTTTTTCCATGGTGCCCAGGGCGACATGCAGGACAGGCAAAAATGCCAACACGGGCAGCAGGTGATGGCAGAAAGCACCCGTTGCCATCAGCGGTAGCACAGCCCTTTCACAAATAATAAATCAATGCAATACACCAGGATGACACTGAGGTGCAGGGAACATTGGTACAAATGAAAACCTACCCAGTTCCTACTCTCAAAGCACAAACAGACAGCACACCTTACTCACACAGAGACACAATCACCAAAGACGGACACTTCAGCCGAGCGCGCGGGCCCGGCCGGCAGTCATTGGCCGAAGTCAGGCACAAACCTCCACTGTGGCCCTGGTTGGATCGCTCCTGGCCACCCCTTGCCATTACGGTAGGCCCCACCCGAGAACTGCTGCACGTCGCTGAAGAAACAAAAGATGCCCTTCTCGCTGCCGACCAGGTAATACACCAGGATGACACTGAGGTGCAGGGCACAGAAGAGCACCAGCAGGTGACATGCCTTCTGCAGAGAGGTGCCCGGCAGCAGCAGAGAAGGCGGGGGGTCCTTTATGCCAGCGGCAGCCGCGGAGACTCCGGGGCGAGGTGGCTGCACCGACGGGTAGGGGAGTAAGCAGAGCTTATAAGCACGGAGCGGCTAAGTTTGCCCTCCGCCTCGGGAAGCACATAAAGAATGAAGAGTGCCACTATGGGAAGTTTGCTTTGGGATGGGGGGATGGGGAGGTAGGAGCGGGTAAGATTTCCAATCAGGAGCCAGTAAACAAGCTAGGAGCACACCCTCCTACGTCACGGGAAACAAAGATGGCGTCGGCCTGTCCAGATGGGCCGTCCTAAAATTGGACAGGGCGGTAACAAAAAAGCCCGATTTCCAATCACGCGCCATCGTTTAACATAAACGATGACGCAAGCCAATGGAAAAGAGGGGCGGGGCTTCAAGTCCCCTTCTGAAATTGTATCGATTCCAAGAAGACTCGCAGAGCGAGCAGCGCATGCGTGCTGCAATGCCAGGCGAGACCTAAAAAGCAATGCCGAGATCTACAGCTGGAGGTGAGCAGAGGCAAGTGGGACACTGGGGGAAAGTGTGTATAGAAGTGGCACACTCCGGGGGGCGGCATTAGGTTTTCCCCGCGGAGGACATGATCTGGGTTCAAATGAAGATTTGTTCCCAGCTGTTAAATTTGGTGAGTTTCTATGGTCCAATAGAAGACTCCCTTGAAGCTCTGCAGTCGCTTTATGATTTCACAAAGCATGAGGCTGGCTTTAATATAATAGGAGGTGATATTAATATTGTTCCGGATCTGGCTATAGTCTTATCTTGGGCAATACATTTCAAAGAAAGCCAAGATCAAGTTAATGTGCTTCTTTCGGGGCAACTATATGGTCGGGCTAAATAGTTTTTTGATAGATCGTTGATTACTAATGATCAGTAGGTCGCCCAAACGCGCCAGTTGATTGAAGAATTTTTTTAACGCAATTTAGGTATGAACACTATATTTATGGTTTGGGGAGCGTTTAAAGCTTTTTTCAGGGGGGAAGTGATTACTTTTCTGTCCAACTTAACACAGAGGGAAGGTATTTTGAGGCAACAATTGCAAACAGCACTTAATCAGGCAACAGCCAATTATTTAGCTTCTCGTACGAGAGAAACCAAGCTCGATCTTGCCAATGCTCAATATGATTTGCAAGAATATTTTACATCTAGAGAAATAGTCAATCATAATTCAGTTCTTCAGAAATGCTAAGAAGAAAATGAAGATATAGGCAAATATTTAGCTTGGTCGGTAAGGCAGAAATCTAACACAAACTTCATTAAATATATTCTCGACTCTGCTACTATTAAGATTGTGTCTCATCCACAGGAAATAGCGGATGAGTTTTTCCGCCATTATACAACGCTCAATACAGATCCACAGATTATGCCAAATGAGATGGCCGAAAGATGATTGGGAGACTAAACACCTGTACAACTACAGCCGAACAAAGTGAAACTCTAGACGCTCCAATCACTCTGGCAGAAGTGGCTCAGGAGGTGAAGGGGTCTCCCACAGCAAAAGCCTGTGGGATTAATGGCATTCCCGTAGAGGTCTACAATCTGTTTGCACCCCTATTAAATAAAGTTTTAGTGAGTCTATATAACAATATCTTAGAGGGGGGGAAATCCCTGATTCTTTCACTCTATTGGCAGTGGTGAGCTTCTTAAAAAAAGGTAAACCAGAGGATGATGCAAACTCGTATTGTTCTATAAGTTTACTCAATTCAGATCATAAAATCTTTATGTAAATTATGGCAAACAGACTTGGGCCAATAGTACCTAGTGCTATCCATGAGAACCAGAATGGATTTCTTAAAGGGAGGAACATGTCGACCAATACATATTATTTAACATAGGCTATTGAGTATTTCTCAGTAAATATGAACAGAGCTGCAAACATATTGTTAGACTCAGAGAAAGCGTTTGACATGGTACAGTGCAACGTGATTTTCTCTGTATTAACTAAATTTGCTTTACCTTGTAAGTTTCTAAAAGAAATTAAAAACCTATATCTTAACGCAAAGGCATCCATTATAGTAAATGGAGAGCTAGCAGGGGTAATTCCTATTAGCCGTGGGACCCGTCAGCGGTGTCCCCTGTTTCCCATTCTATTTTCATTATTTATAGAGCACCTGGCCTGTGCTCTCAGTCAAGATATAACTATTCGATCTCCTGTAGCAGGAGCTGCAAAGCTGAAACTTTATGCGGATGACATGACTCTATACTTAGCAGTAGAAAAAGGCAATATTTTGCACGCTTTTGACAAAATTAGTGAATATACAGAATTGAGAGGATACAAGATAAATCATTCAAAAACAGAAACACTTCTTATTAATTGTTCTCCAGAAGTACTCCCTGGTTCAATTCTGGTGCACTTCTCTCCTGGTAGCCCAATATGATATTTAAGTGTTTTTGTGGTCTCTAAAATTGACGATCTATTTGTTCTCAACTATAAAACAATGTTGAATAAAGTACAGAAACTTTTATATCAATGGTAAAATCATCCTTTGTCCATTATGGGACGTGTGGGCCTAAACAAATGAGCATACTTCCTTTGTTTTTATTTATTTTCTCAAACATATTGATTAAAGTCCCCCAAACGTTTTGGATGCTGTAGACAGATACATTAGACAAATCCTATGGCAAAAGAAAAAGCCCAGATTAAAAATACAAGCCTTACAGTTAGATTTGGAGGAAGGGGGCTTAGCTCTGTGTAATATAAAAATGTGCGGCTTTACTTGATTGGCTCTCCATATCCTCTCTAGCAGGTTCACAGGAAGCCAATTTTTATCTACAATATATGGCGAAGGAGTCAGAAATAGGGATAGTCCCCTTTTTAAAGGTCCCCATACTGTCTATAAAATCTAGGTATAAGACTCCCCATATTATTCTAGATTGTTTCCTCAAGATATGGGAGTAGTGTAGGATGTCCTAGGTTCCACCCCCAATTAAAATTGGTGGAATGTATCCTTTTAGGGGTACGTATATCCGTAGATACATGCTCCCGATGGTCACGTCTGGGATTAACTAGACTGGTAGATTTTTTCCTCAACAAAGAGTTTGCTCAATGGCAAGTTGTAGACTTAAAAGCCGACCTCAACGCTTCTCTTTTTTTTAGCTTTGTCCAGCTGAAAAATTCAGTTCAGGGTATGTTATGGGCAATGATCCTTTTGGCGGATGTGTTGGGAACAGCTTATTTTACTGCTAAGGTAAACGGGATGGTGAATTGGTACAGACTGTTGCACCCTAAAAACAGCAAGACCCTTGTTACAGATCTTTTACGATCAATACCTTTCTTTAGCAAATGGATGCTGTACTAGACTCCAGCAAAGCTTCATAAAATGTTTCCTGGGGTAGAAGCTAGATGTTTTCGGAGTAAACAAGCTATTGGGGACTGGCTGCATGTTTCATTTACATTTCTTCTGTTGTTTAATTTTTGTAAAGAGTTTTTCTTGGAAATTAGCGGGAAGTTGCAGTGTAATCTCCACCCGATCCATATGCTGCCCTGTTTGGCATAACGATATCTACTGTGGAAATGACTATCGGGCAATGTCAGATGGTTTTTATCTCTACCTTGGTTGTGAGGTCATTGATTTTGGCTAATTGGAAATCTGATAATATTCCAACACTTTCCCAATGGATCTTAAAGATGCAAAGTGTTCATTCATGCGAAATTCTATATACAAAAAGAGTGGGTTCCATTACCAGGGTAGCCAGGATGTGGATAAACTGGGAAGCTAGCGGGTAATCATGTAAAAGGAAGGGGGGAAAGTATCATGTTTGGGAGAATCTTTTTTGCTGATTGTTGCTAGGGGGGATATATTCCATAGTGACTATGAATTTTTAATGTCTTTGATACGATATTGATGAATTGCGATCTTTGTGAAAATAAGTACAAAAGCTCCTCTATGCTGTGCATGGGTGCAAAAATAATAAAACATTTTTTTTAAATAGTGCTAAATGCTATTAGTGTTCTGTTGCATTTATCACTATTTCTTGGAGCAAAATGCATTCTTGTACCCATTGTGGACGCGAGGAGGCATTTTTGGATAAGAAAGAGCGCTGAAAGCAGGATTTCTCTTCTCGCGTAATTATGCATAATCTCAATGATTTTTGGGGTAATTCAACATGATTACACTACACTGAATTATGCAAATTACGCCCCTCCTGTTGTTTTGCCCGCTATTGACGGTGTGAATCTCCCAACCAATAGCATTACAAGAAACATGTGATGCACTGATGCATCACTTTGTCAAAGTGGAAGGGCGATTCCAGACAAGGGCAGGATTACTGCGATCTTTATATGGTTTACCATTTCCCTCGCTTGCTCACATTCAAGGGCAAGGACCGTGGCAAGTAAAACTGGCTGCTGGTTGAAATAAGTGAAAAGAATCCACCTACTTTTCACCTGTTGTATGTTGTTTACACATCTGTGTTCACTAACAATGGATCTTTTACCCTGTAGAGGTTGACTTTAAGGATGCCTTGTCCTCGGCCCCTATGGGGCTTTAATTAAGCTCATTTAGAGGTGAGTTTTGAAAATACTTCAGACCGATCTGCCACTTTTGTGCATCTTCTTTCACACTGTACAGTCTTCTGCTGCACTTTATACACAGCACATATAATGGTTTACAGTGATATTAACATTGCATGTGCTTTTACAATATAAGAACTGTATGCCTCCATGGCTGTGTGTATGCTACTGTGTGTTTGAGATATTTATTTTGTTCCACAGGAACCAGGGCTGGGTCCACATCAGGATTCACTAGGGAACTTTTTGGTCCTGAGGAGGATATTGTGGCACTGGAGTACTAACTACCTCATAGTATCAAGGGACAACGGACCCATCATCCATCAACCTATTGTTTTAACCCTACCTGAGGTGCCTACTACTAAAGGCATTTCTTTTAGGGTTACCCAGAGGCATTTTTTTAATTACGTGGATCCCTTCATTATCCTGTGATTAGCGTTATTAAAAACTCCCTCTTAAGTAAGGTTGGGCCTACCCTGGTAGTATCATCTCACAAGGGTGGGATGAGGCGGTGATGATGAAGCTTGCCACAACATGTGGGTGTGGCTTTCTCATCCAATAAGATTGACTCATTAGCAGGTCATAGGGTTCAGATGGAGTCATCAATGGGATCATTTCTCCAATTTCTGTCACACTGTTTGTGTTTTTGCATCTCATCTCATCAACCTGTACTTTTTGTACATTTTAACGTTGCCAGGGGGACCAATGAATAAAATGTGCGATATGGGACATCCCACCAGGTCATTTTACTTTTTACTATATAGGGTTCCTCAGAGAAGAATGCAAGGAGCTCTCTCGGAACAGGATGAGCCCATCCAGTGGTACCATCCAGCCTGACGAGGACTCTGTGATGAAGCTGCCACAGACTCTCTGTGGGTGAGACTCCTTTTAGCAACTCCGTGAGGTCCGGTACTAAGTAATAAGAGAAGTTAAACCAGGATCCGAAGAGGTTCCTTGATACATGGTCCATAAGTACGCAATCTTATCTCTGTTGGTTATGTTTACTCCATATGTTGAAAGAGGATATGGCCCGCCTAAATTCTACTGTTTCCCCTTTCAAAAGATGAATAGTGCCCACCAGAGGCGTGCCACACCAGGACCAAAATTTTAACTGGTCTGTCCACCACCACATCCCCTCATTAGTGAAAATGCAAGGTCCCCTCATGTGAGGACGCAGGACTGAGTCTCAAGAGCGCCGCACTAATCCAGCGTAACTTCAAAGGTGACTTTGAGGCGTCTGGATCCAATCCCATGGACCACAGAACCAACAAGCCGAGGTGAAGGGGCACAGAGTGGCAGCATGGGCAAAACAAGAGAACTGGGGCAAAAGCAAGAAATCCAGGTGGGATTTTTCTTGGACAGGAGATGACTTGGGGGCAAAAGGTTTTCTAGGTCATGACCTACAAATTTAAACCAAGTGCTTGGCCAACCCACTAGCTGCCACCAACCATAACGTCCTCAATACAAATGTGTCTGGCAGAAGCCAGCTTCAGAAAACTGCAGACACGGTTGATGGGACTGCCACCACCACGCACACTCCTAATGGTGCAACCTTCCAACTTGGGGTCTCGTTTTAAAAAAAGGCCTGGATTTTGGGCCCATTATTATAGTTAGATGCTAACTGGTCCAGAGTGGGCAAAGTCATTGCGGCAGCTAAAATGTGGTTTCCACTGTGTCAAGGTGCCTAACTCCCGCTCATATATGTATACATAAACATATATATTGCCCCAGTGTGTCTCAAGTTCACCCGCCTCCTGGGAGCTCAGCAGAGATCGGCAGCATCCCTCACACGCAGTATGGGCATCAACATTTTCAAAACCAGAAGAGAATGAACCTTATCAACCAGATTAAAATAAAAGCAGTCACCTTTCTTGGATTATTTGGTTTTTCTCCTCCCTCTGATGTTCCCTGTGCCTCTGTAGAGGTGTGGTGCAGCGGCCAGGGCAGCTGACTTCGGAGCACAGGGCTCACGGTTCCATCCCCGGCTCCGGCGGCAGCTCAGCTCAGCACCATGTGACTCTGGGCAATAGCTCACTTAATTTCCACGACGGTCCCCAGCGCCTTGAGACCCGTAAGGGTGAGTAGTTCGTGCTTTACAAATACGGATTTACATTTTTTTTTGTGTGTAATGCACACCTGCACCATGACAGTGATTTCTAACTAGAACACTTTGTAGTTTGTCCGTTTCCATCCCGGTGCACTTGGCGACCAGGAAGTCAGTCCTTAGACAGTGAGGTAATACCGAGAATTCACGGGGGCGCTTCTATTCCAACCCCCTTGGTAGAGTTCTACTGCGGATTATCAATTTGTCAAACAGTGCGGTGGGAGGGGCGCCTGAGCCGGGAGACTGGAGCCAGGGGTGACCCCCCTGTCTGGGCACCGGGGGCTGGAGACAGAGACTGGCAGGCTGGTGATTCACCCGCAGCGGCAGATCGTCCAGGGATCTGCTTTTCCTCTGCTCGCACCCAAACCTGAGAGCACAGCAGGTTCGCTCGAGCCCCGGGTCACGTGACGCAGGTCCCGGCAGTGAAGAGCCCGTGCGAGAGTCCAGGGCAGGCACTCCTGGCCTGGGATCAGAGGAGGAGGAGGAGGTAGGAGCACAGCGTGGACTCAGCCCTCTGATCACAGCGGGCACTCCAGCCCCAGCACCTGAGGAGGAGGAGAGACAAGCAAAGCGGGCACTCCAGGCCAGGCATCAGAGGAGGAGAGAGACAAGCACATCCGACACTCCAGCCCAGGGGTCAGAAGAGGAGAGACAAGCGGGCGGCAGGCACTCCAGCCCAGGGATCAGAGGAGGAGAGAGGCACGGGGCAGCGGGCACTCCAGTCCTGAGATCAGAGGAGAGAGACAAGCACAGCAGGCACTCCAGTCCAGGGATCAGAGGAGGAGAGAGACAAGCACCGCAGGTACTCCAGTCTAGGGATCAGAGGAGGAGAGAGACAAGCACCGCAGGCACTCCAGTGTAGGGATCAGAGGAGGAGAGAGACAAGCACCGCAGGCACTCCAGTATAGGGATCAGAGGAGGAGAGAGACAAGCGCCGCGGGCACTCCAGCTTTGAGGAGGCTAGAGAAACGGGGCAGACACTTCCGCCTTGAGATCCGAGGAGAAGTGCGAAGCACGGCTGGGACTCCAAGCTGAGATCAGGTGAGATGGGAAGAGAGGCAGGGCAGGTTCTCCGGCTTCAAGATAAGGGTGGGGGGGAACCGCAGTCCTGGGAACGGACAAGCGAGTACAGTCACGACCTGTCCCTCCCCGGGCAGGGCTGACGCTTCCCTCGGGAGGCAAGAGCCCTCCGGCTGCTGGAGCTGGTCTTCAGTGCCCGGGAGCTGGCCGGGCACATGCAGGCTCACACTGTGCCCCCTGGTGACGTAGCTGCTCCCGGTCTGGTGGTGAGTACTTTCCTCCCTCCATATGCAGTCACTGAGCGCTTCTCTGTATCCTGCACATCTCACCTGCAGGGGATCCTTCTGTGTTCTACACTTACCCATCGTGCACGGCCAGTACCTCTCGCCTCTGCTTGTTCCATATGTCGTGAGTACTTTTCTATATCATGCACACTTAATCTCTAGAAGGCACTTACCTTTCAGGAACTTCACACGTGTGGTGAGTACTTCTGTCCTCTGCATCCTCCATATGTGGCAAGTACTTTGCTATATTTTGCACACTTATTATTCAAAGGGTACTTAAGTAATAGGCACTTCACGCGTGTGGTGAGTACTTGTCTCCTGGCATGCTTCATAAGTTATGAGTGCCTTTCTGTATCATGTACGCACTTAATCTTCAGAGAGTAGTTATCGGTCAAGTACTATTCCACTAATGACTACTGAGCGGCGCGCTCTCACCGCACGTGGCGAGGACTTCACTCTCATTGACGCACCATGTACTTCCCTCCTCTGCGCGCTCCCTATGTTCTGTGTGTGATGATGAGTACTTCTCTCCTCTGCTCGCTGCCTAGATTCTGTGTGTGGTGAGTATTTCCCTCCTCTACGCGCTTCATAGGTTGTGTGGTGAGTACTTTCCTCCTCTGCGCGCATCCTAGGCTGTGTGGTGAGTACTTCCCTCCTTTACGCGCTCCCTAGTTTGTGTGGTGAGTACTTCCCTCCTCTGCGCGCTTCCTAGGTTGTGTGCTGAGTACTTCAATCCTTTACGCGCTCCCTAGTTTGTGTGGGGAGTACTTCCCTCCTCCGCGCGCTCCCTAGGTTCTGTGTGTGATGAGTACTTCTCATGTGTGCTGAGTACCCCTCTCCTCTTCTCGTCCTGTGTGTGGTAAGTTCGACTTCCAAGTGTGGTAGGTCCTTCCTATGTGTGGTGTGTACGTCTCTCCTCTCCACTTGTATGGAGAGTAATTCGCTCCTCTCCACGTGTGTGGTAATACTCCTCTCATCCATGTTGTGTGATCAGTACTTATCTCCGCATGTGTGGTGAGCACGTCCCTGCTTTCCAGACGTGTGGTGAGCACTCATCTCCTCTTCTCACTCCATAAGTACGTCTCTCAAGTGCAGTGGGTACTTCTCCTGTGTGTGGAGAGTACTTTTCTCCTCTTAACTTGTGTGGCGAGTACTTCGCTCCTTACATGTGTGAGTACTTCTCTGCTGTCCACATATGTGGTGAGCACTTCTGTGCATTTCACGTGTCTGGCGAGTACTTTTCTTGTCACTCCATAAGCACGTCTTTCAAGTGCGCTGGGTACTTCTCTTGTGTGGTGAGTACTTCTCTCCTTATATGTGGTGAGTACTTCTCTGCCCTCCACATATGTGGCGAGTACTTCTCGCCTCTTCTCACTCCATAAGTACGTCTCTCAAGTGCAGTGGGTTCTTCTCTTGTGTGTGGTGAGCACTTTTCTCCTCTCCACTGGTGTGGTGAGTAATTTTCTCCTTATATGTGGTGAGTACTTTTCTCCTTATATGTGGTGAGTACTTCTCTCCTTATATGTGGTGAGTACTTCTCTGCTCTCCACGTGTCTGGCGAGTACTTCTCTTCTCACTGCACAAGCGCGTCTCTCAAGTGCGGTGGGTACTTCTCTTGTGTGGTGAGTACTTCTCTCCATTTGCGTGGCGAGTACTTCTCTCAATCTATGTGGCGAGTACTTCTCTGCTCTTCACGTGTGTGGTGAGTACTTTTACCTCCGCTCGCCGCGTGTGCGGTGAGTACTTGTCTCTCACCATCTCTCAGCCGTCCTTATCCCATAGATTATGGTGCTGCCTGTTTTACTGTAATGCTGTCAATTACAACGTTTGGGGTAATAACAGGGGTCAACTTTGGAGTCCCAGGGAGGATTCAGAACAAGCGCTCGCCAGGCATCCGCTTTTTATTTTTGCATCGCGCTTTTACTTTAAAGTGAAAGCGAGATGCAAAAATAAACACGCAGGCATCCGCTGTTTATTTTTCTGATAAGAAACTTTGTCACGACAGCCGTAATGCAGGCGAGCCAGTCCAAGTGGGCCGGAACAAAAAGCCAAAGGGAGGCAACCTAAAACCCTCCTTTTCAATGGGAAGCCAGCGTTTAACATAAACGCTGACGCTACCCAATGAAAATGAGGGGCGGGGCTTCGAGTCCCTTCTTGAAACTGACGTGTTCACTATAAGTCTCGAGGCGAGGAGCGCATGCGCGCTCCAACGCCAGCCGAGACCTAAAAATATTAATCAAAGAGCTCAAATGACTTGCTTAGGTGTAAAACAGGAGGCAAGGACACAGCAAAGTAATAATGGTTTACTCTTTCAAATCAAATGGGGACCTACGATTCACTGAAGGAGGTAGTATATTTCTCAGATGGCTGTCTGCACTATTTTTGTAAATTTCTTGACATTTTTAAAATATTACATACAAGTTTGTTAAGTGTGGAGGGGCTAAAAAGCCAAATTTCGCACACCACTGCTAACTACCTACCCCCCTTTGTTATTTTCTACTGCTACTCCAAGCAGGGTGCAGTAGGCCTAATCCTCAGGGACATGCAGTGGCTACGTGTTCCTCAGCCCATGAGCTGCATCCAGCCCTAGTGGCATATTTGGCCCAAACTTCATCCAGTCATCATCTACCATCTGCCCACACCAACATGCAGCCACTAAGTCAATGTTAAATTTTTGCTATCTGCTTTTATGTAACTTAGGGCCAGATGTAGGACCCTATTTTGCATGTGCAAACGGGTTTGCGACACGTTTGCGCATGCAAAATCTAATAGCGCCATGTACAATCCCTATTTAGCGAATCACAATTTTTTTGCGACTCGCTAAATAGGAATTGGGAGTCGCTATTAGGAAGGGGCATTCCAAGGGCGTCCCTTCCTAATAGCGAATCAGAGGCCTATATAAGAATTTTTTACGACCGCAATTGCGGTCGCAAAACACTCGCAATTTACCACCCTCTTCAAGAGGGTGGTAAAGCACTCGCAAATGAGAAGGGGTCCCCAGGGGACCCCTTACCCTTTGCGAATGCTGGGGAAAATATTTTTTAGGGGCAGGCAGTGGTCCCAGGGACCACTACCTGCCCTTAAAAAATAAAACGAAAATGTTTCATTTTTCTTTTTTTAAATGCATCCCATTTTCCTTTAAGGAAAACGGGCTGCATTAAAAAAAAAAAAAACTGCTTTATTTGAAAGCAGTCCCAGACATGGAGGTCTGCTGAGCCCAGCAGGCCACCATACCTGGGAGGGCCAGCCATTCCTAATTGGGTCGCAAATTGCGAGTGCCTCATTAATATGCATGAGGCATGCAATTTGCGACCCCATTAGGAATCGCTAACAGTGTCTCAGACACTGTTGTACATGGCATTTAGCGACTCGCAAATTGCGACTCGCAATTGAGCACAATTTGCGAGTCGCTAAATGACATGGTCGTGCATCTGGCCCAAAGTTCTCTAAAGTCCCCATATGATGACATTTTGGTGCTGAAGAAGACAGGTGAAATTATTAACTAATTAAAATAAATGAATGTGTCTCAAAACGTAAATACCCTTTAACCCCTTAACTGCTGGGCCTTTTCCCCCCCAGTGCTGAGCCCTTTTTGGCTATTTGTAGTAGTTCGCGATTAGGCCTCTGTAACTTTTTGACCACATAAGGTATCCACGCCAAATTTGCGTCCTTTTCTTCCAACATCATGGGGATTCTAAAGGTACCCAGGGTTTGTGGATTCCCCTGGAGGGGTCCCAGATTTTAGCCAAAATACAGCTAAATTTTGGTTTTTGGGGAAAAATGGGAAAAAAGTCCCGCATATGAAAGCGTCTGGGTTTTTCCCTGCAAATGGTATCAAAAAGGGTTTGTGGGGCTGAAATCTCCATTTTCCCAGATTTTAGGGAATGACAGACTTTTGTCAGAAAACCAAAAGATTTTACACAGTTTTGGCATTTTTCTGGGACATAGCCTATTTTTGCTATTTTTTGTGCTTTCAACCTCCTTCCAGTTAATGGTAGAAATGGGTATGAAAGCAATAATGGATCCTGGAAATCTATACATTTTAGAAAAGTAGACAAAATGCTAAATTCAGCAAGGGGTCATTTGTGTAAATCCATCAAGGTTTCTTTATAGAAACTAACAGTTAAATATAGGAAAAATTGAAAATTAGTTGAAAAAAACAGCCTTTTGTGTCAACGTTTTCACCTGTAACTTCTTCTAATTATGACTGCTCTTTGAAAGCAATATACCGTTACATCCACTGGACCTTACTGGTTGTGGGGATATATAGGACTTGTAGGTTCACCAAGAACCCGACGAACCCAGAGCCAAAAACTGAGCAGCGTCTTGCAATGGTTTTTTATTATGTACCGGGTATATAGCAATTATTCTGGGAAAATGCATACATGGAATATTCGGTATGAAAGACTCCTATGTATTTCTGAAATGGGAACACAATATAGAGTTTAGAAACAGTAGATATTTGCACATTTCTGAAATTGGTAATACTCATACTAGCAAGAGAATTATAGGTCATTTTTCAAAATAACTTCTTTTTTACACATTGTCTTTCATTTGGAAGGCAGAAATGCATCGAAAGTCAATAGGTAATAACAGTTGCTTTACAAATCTAAATTACCGTAAGTGTCCCGATAAAAATGGTACCTCACTTGTGTGGGTAGGGATAGTGCCCACGACAGGAAACGGCTCAAAACGCAACGTGAACACACCACATTTTCACAATGAAAAATTACCCTTTTTTGCAAAGTGCCTAGCTGTAGTTTTTGAACCCTTGCTCTGCCGGCACACAGGGAAACCTAGCAAACCTATACATTTTTGAAAACTAGACACCCAGGGGAATCCAGGATGGGGTGACTTGACTGGCTTTCACCAGGTTCTGTTACCCAGAATCCCTTGCAAACCTAAACAATTGTCAAAAAAAACAAATTTTCCTCACATTTCTGTGGTGGAAAGTTCTGGAATCTGCATGGATCCACAAATTTCCACCCACCCCGCGTTCCCCAAAGTCTTCTGAGTAAAATGGTACCTCACTTGTGTGGGTAGGCCTAGTGCCCACGACAGGAAATGGCACAAAACGCAACGTGGACACACCCCAATTTCACAGTGAAAAATGACCCATTTTTGGCAAAGTGCCTAGCTGTAGTTTTTGAACCCTAGCTCTGCCGGCATCTAGGGAAACCTAGCAAACCTATACGTTTATGAAAACTAGACACCCAGGGAATCCAGGATGGGGTGACTTGACTGGCTCCCACCAGGTTCTGTTACCCAGAATCCCTTGCAAACCTAAAACATTGTCAAAAAAACACATTTTCCTCACATCTCTGTGGTGGAAAGGTCTGTAATCTGCGCGTATCCACAAATTTCTACCCACCCCACGTTCCCCAAAGTCTTCCGAGAAAAATGGTACCTCACTTGTGTGGGTAGGCCTAGTGCCCGCGACAGGAAACGGTGCAAAACGCAACATGGACACACCACAATTTCACAGTGAAAAACGACCCTTTTTTGGCAAAGTGCCTAGCTGTAGTTATTTAACCCTAGCTCTGCCGGCACCTAGGGAAACTTAGCAAACCTATACATTTTTTAAAACTAGACACCCAGGGGAATCCAGGATGGGGTGACTTGACTGCTTCTCACCAGGTTCTGTTACCCAGAATCCCTTGCAAACCTAAAAAATGGTAAAAAAAACACATTTTCCCTACATTTCTGTGGTGGAAAGTTCTGGAATCTGCATGGATACACAAATTTCAACCAACCCTGCATTCCCCAAAGTCTTCCGAGAAAAATGGTACCTCACTTGTGTGGGTAGGCCTAGAGCCTGCGACAGGAAATGGCGCAAAACGCAACGTGGACACACCCCAATTTCACAGTGAAAAATGACCCTTTTTTGGCAAAGTGCCTAGCTGTAGTTTTTGAATCCTAGCTCTGCCTGCATCTAGGGAAACCTAGCAAACCTATACATTTTTGAAAACTAGACACCCAGGGGAATCCAGGATGGGGTGACTTTACTGCCTCACACCAGGTTCTGTTACCCAGAATCCCTTGCAAACCTAAAAAATTGTCAAGAAAAAAAACACATTTTCCTCACATTTCTGTGGTGGAAAGGTCTGTAATCTGCGCGGATCCACAAATTTCTACCCACCCCACGTTCACCAAAGTATTCCGAGAAAAATGGTACCTCACTTGTGTGGGTAGGCCTAGTGCCCGTGACAGGAAACGGTGCAAAACGCAACGTGGACACACCACAATTTCACAGTGAAAAACGACCCTTTTTGGCAAAGTGCCTAGCTGTAGTTTTTGAACCCTAGCTCTGCCGGCACCTAGGGAAACCTAGCAAACCTATACATTTTTGAAAACTAGACACCCAGGGGAATCCAGGATGGGGTGACTTCACTGCTTCTCACCAGGTTCTGTTACCCAGAATCCCTTGCAAACCTAAAAATGGTAAAAAAACACATTTTCCCTACATTTCTGTGGTGGAAAGTTCTGGAATCTGCGTGGATACACAAATTTCAACCCACCCTGCGTTCCCCAAAGTCTTCCGAGAAAAATGGTACCTCACTTGTGTGGGTAGGCCTAGAACCTGCGACAGGAAATGGCGCAAAACGCAACGTGGACACACCCCAATTTCACAGTGAAAAATGACCCTTTTTGGCAAAGTGCCTAGCTGTGGTTTTTGAATCCTAGCTCTGCCTGCATCTAGGGAAACCTAGCAAACCTATACATTTTTGAAAACTAGACACCCAGGGGAATCTAGGATGGGGTGACTTTACTGCCTCTCACCAGGTTCTGTTACCCAGAATCCCTTGCAAACCTAAAAATTGTCAAAAAAACCACATTTTCCTCACATTTCTGTGGTGGAAAGGTCTGTAATCTGCGCGGCTCCACAAATTTCTACCCACCCCACGTTCCCCAAAGTCTTCCGAGAAAAATGGTACCTCACTTGTGTGGGTAGGCCTAGTGCCCGCGACAGGAAACGGTGCAAAACGCAACGTGGACACACCACAATTTCACAGTGAAAAACGACCCTTTTTTGGCAAAGTGCCTAGCTGTAGTTTTTGAACCCTAGTTCTGTCGGCACCTAGGGAAACCTAGCAAACCTATAAATTTTTTAAAACTAGACACCCAGGGGAATCCAGGATGGGGTGACTTGACTGCTTCTCACCAGGTTCTGTTACCCAGAATCCCTTGCAAACCTAAAAAATGGTAAAAAAAACACATTTTCCCTACATTTCTGTGGTGGAAAGTTCTGGAATCTGCGTGGATACACAAATTTCAACCCACCCTGCGTTCTCCAAAGTCTTCCGAGAAAAATGGTACCTCACTTGTGTGGGTAGGCCTAGAGCCTGCGACAGGAAATGGCGCAAAATACAACGTGGACACACCCCAATTTCACAGTGAAAAATGACCCTTTTTTGGCAAAGTGCCTAGCTGTAGTTTTTGAATCCTAGCTCTGCCTGCATCTAGGGAAACCTAGCAAACCTATACATTTTTGAAAACTAGACACCCAGGGGAATCCAGGATGGGGTGACTTTACT
Organism: Calotriton arnoldi; assembly: GCA_963921515.1. Classification (NCBI taxonomy): domain Eukaryota; kingdom Metazoa; phylum Chordata; class Amphibia; order Caudata; family Salamandridae; genus Calotriton; species Calotriton arnoldi. Next base: position 494,101 of record CAWUFW010000063.1, on the reverse strand, counting down.
GCCTCTCACCAGGTTCTGTTACCCAGAATCTCTTGCAAACCTAATTTTTTTTAAAAAAAAACACATTTTCCTCACATTTCTGTGGTGGAAAGTCCTGGAATCTGCGTGGATCCACAAATTTCTACCCACCCCGCGTTCCCCAAAGTCTTCCAAGAAAAATGGTACCTCACTTGTGTGGGTAGGCCTAGAGCCTGCAACAGGAAATGGCGCAAAATGCAACGTGGACACACCCCAATTTCACAGTGAAAAATGACCCTTTTTTGGCAAAGTGCCTAGCTGTAGTTTTTGAATCCTAGCTCTGCCTGCATCTAGGGAAACCTAGCAAACCTATACATTTTTGAAAACTAGACACCCAGGGGAATCCAGGATGGGGTGACTTTACTGCCTCTCACCAGGTTCTCATACCCAGAATCTCTTGCAAACCTAAATTTAAAAAAAACAAACACATTTTCCTCACATTTCTGTGGTGGAAAGTCCTGGAATCTGCGTGGATCCACAAATTTCTACGCACCCCGCTTTCCCCAAAGTCTTCCGAGAAAAATGGTACCTCACTTGTGTGGGTAGGCCTAGAGCCCGCGACAGGAAATCGCGCAAAACGCAACGTGGACAGACCCCAATTTCACAGTGAAAAATGACCCTTTTTTGGCAAAGTGCCTAGCTGTAGTTTTTGAATCCTAGCTCTGCCTGCATCTAGGGAAACCTAGCAAACCTATATATTTTTGAAAACTTGACACTCAGGGGAATCCAGGATGGGGTGACTTTACTGCCTCTCACCAGGTTCTGTTACCCAGAATCCCTTGCAAACCTAAACAATTATCAAAAAAACCACATTTTCCTTACATTTCTGTGGTGGAAAGTCCTGAAATATGCGTGGATCCACAAATTTCTACCCACCCCGCGTTCCCCAAAGTCTTCCGAGAAAAATGGTACCTCACTTGTGTGGGTAGGCCTAGTGTCCGTGTCAGGAAACGGCGCAAAACGCAACGTGGACACACCTCAATTTCACTGTGAAAAATGACCCTTATTTGGCAAAGTGCCTAGCTGTAGTTTTTGAACCCTAGCTCTGCCAGCACCTAGGGAAACCTAGCAAACCTATACATTTTTGAAAACTAGACACCCAGGGGACTCCAGGATGGGGTGACTTGGCTGGCTCTCACCAGGTTATGCTACCCAGAATCCCTTGCAAACATAGCAAATTGTCAAAAAAAACACATTTTCCTCACATTTCTGTGGTGGAAAGTTCTGGAATCTGCATGGATCCACAAATTTCCACCCACCCCGCGTTCCCCAAAGTCGTCCGATAAAAATGGTACCTCACTTGTGTGGGAGGCCCAAGTACCCGCGACAGGAAATGGCCCAAAACGCAACGTGGACACACCACATTTTCACAGTGAAAACGGACCCTTTTTTAACAAAGTGCCTAGCTGTAGATTTTGAACCATAGCTCTGCCGGCACCTAGGGAAACCTAGGAAACCTATACATTTTTGAAAACTAGGCACCCAGGGGACTCCAGGATGGGGTGACTTCGCTGGCTCTCACCAGGTTATGCTACCCAGAATCCCTTGCAAACCTAAAATATTGTAAAAAAAAACACATTTTCCTCATATTTCTGTGGTGGAAAGTTCTGGAATCTGCGTGGATCCACAAAATTCCACCCACCCACGTTCCCCAAAGTCTTCCGATAAAAATGGTACCTCACTTGTGTGGGAGGCCTAAGTACCCGCGACAGGCTAGGGCCCAAAACATATTGAGGTGACATTAAAATTGCCTATCACAAAACAACCTGGTTTTGCAAGGGGGTCACCTCGGTTTTGGCCCCGTGCTCGGCGGCCAGCTGGGAAACCTATCAAACCCACACATTTCTGAAAACTAGACATCCGGGGGGTTCCAGGGAGGTATGACTTGCGTGGATCCCCCAAAGTTTTCTTACCCAGAATCCCCTGCAAACCTCGAATTTAGCTGAAAAAATCACTTTTTCCACACATTTTTGTGTGGGAAAGTTGTGGCATCGCCGGGCAGACACGCATTTCCTACCACCCAGCGTTCCCCAAGGTCTCCCGATAAAAATGGTACCTCACTCGTGTGGGAGGCCCAAGTACCCGCGACAGGCTAGGGCCCAAAACGTATTGAGGTGACATTAAAATTGCCTATCACAAAACAACCTGGTTTTGCAAGGGGGTCACCTCGGTTTTGAACCCGTGCTCGGCGGCCAGCTAGGAAACCTATCAAACCCACACATTTCTGAAAACTAGACACCCGGGGTTTCAGGGAGGTATGGCTTGCGTGGATCCCCCAACGTTTTCTTACCCAGAATCCCCTGCAAACCTCAAATTTAGCTGAAAAAATCACTTTTCCACACATTTTTGTGTGGGAAAGTTGTGGCATCGCCGGGCAGACACGCATTTCCTACCACCCAGCGTTCCCCAAGGTCTCCCGATAAAAATGGTACCTCACTCGTGTGGGAGGCCCAAGTACCTGTGACAGGCTAGGGCCCAAAACGTATTGAGGTGACATTAAAATTGCCTGTCACAAAACAACCTGGTTTTGCAAGGGGGGTCACCTCGGTTTTTGGCCCCGTGCTCGGCGGCCAGCTAGGGAAACCTATTAACCCACACATTTCTGAAAACTAGACACCCGGGGGGTTTCAGGGAGGTATGGCTTGCGTGGATCCCCCAGCGTTTTCTTACCCAGAATCCCCTGCAAACCTCAAATTTAGCTGAAAAAATCACTTTTTCCACACATTTTTGTGTGGGAAAGTTGTGGCATCGCCGGGCAGACACGCATTTCCTACCACCCAGCGTTCCCCAAGGTCTCCCGATAAAATGGTACCTCACTCGTGTAGGAGGCCCAAGTACCCGCGACAGGCTAGGGCCCAAAACGTATTGAGGTGACATTAAAATTGCCTATCACAAAACAACCTGGTTTTGCAAGGGGTCACCTCGGTTTTGGCCTCGTGCTCGGCGGCCAGCTAGGAAACCTATCAAACCCACACATTTCTGAAAACTAGACACCCGGGGGTTTCAGGGAGGTATGGCTTGCGTGGAGCCCCCAAGGTTTCTTACCCAGAATCCCCTGCAAACCTCAAATTTAGCTGAAAAAATCACTTTTTCCACACATTTTGTGTGGGAAAGTTGTGGCATCGCCGAGCAGACACGCATTTCCTACCACCCAGCGTTTCCCAAGGTCTCCCGATAAAAATGGTACCTCACTCGTGTGGGAGGCCCAAGTACCCGCGACAGGCTAGGGCCCAAAACGTATTGAGGTGACATTAAAATTGCCTATCACAAAACAACCTGGTTTTGCAAGGGGTCACCTCGGTTTTGGCTCCGTGCTCGCGGCCAGCTAGGAAACCTATCGAACCGACACATTTCTGAAAACTAGACACCCGGGGTTTCAGGGAGGTATGGTTTGCGTGGATCCCCCAACGTTTTCTTACCCAGAATCCCCTGCAAACCTCAAATTTAGCTGAAAAAATCACTTTTTCCACACATTTTGTGTGGGAAAGTTGTGGCATCGCCGGGCAGACACGCATTTCCTACCACCCAGCGTTCCCCAGGTCTCCCGATAAAAATGGTACCTCACTCGTGTGGGAGGCCCAAGTACCGCGACAGGCTAGGGCCCAAACGATTGAGGTGACATTAAAATTGCCTATCACAAAACAACCTGGTTTTGCAGAAGTCACCTCGGTTTTTGGCCCCGTGCTCGGCGGCGAGCTAGGAAACCTATCAAACCCACACATTTCTGAAAACTAGACACCCGGGGGTCTCAGGGAGTTATGGCTTGTGTGGATCCCCCAACGTTTTCACTCAGAATCTCCTGCAAACCTCAAATTTAGCTGAAAAAATCACTTTTTCCACACATTTTTGTGTGGAAAGTTAGTAGCATCGCTGGGCAGCCATGCATTTCCTACTACCCAGTGTTCCCCAAGGTCTCACGATAAAAATGGTGCCTCACTCGTGTGGGAGGCCCAAGTATCCGCGACAGGCAAGGGCCAAAAACGTATTGAGGCAACATCAAAATTGCCTATCACAAAATGTTTTGGGCCCTAGCCTGTCGCGGGTACTTGGGCCTCCCACATGAGTGAGGTACCATTTTTATCGGGAGACCTTGGGGAACGCTGGGTGGTAGGAAATGCGTGTCTGCCCAGCGATGCCACAACTTTCCCACACAAAAATGTGTGGAAAAAGTGATTTTTTCAGCTAAATTCGAGGTTTGCAGGGGATTCTGGGTAGGAAAACGTTGGGGGATTCACGCAAGCCATACCTCCCTGGAACCCCCCGGGTGTCTAGTTTTCAGAAATGTGTGGGTTTGATAGGTTTCCTAGCTGTCCGCCGAGCACGGGGCCAAAACCGAGGTGACCTCTTGCAAAACCAGGTTGTTTTGTGATAGGCAATTTTAATGTCACCTCAATACGTTTTGGGCCCTAGCCTGTCACGGGTACTTGGGCCTCCCACACGAGTGAGGTACCATTTTTATCGGGAGACCTTGGGGAACGCTGGGTGGTAGGAAATGCGTGTCTGCCCAGCGATGCCACAACTTTCCCACACAAAAATGTGTTGAAAAAGTGATTTTTTCAGCTAACTTCAAGGTTTGCAGGGGATTCTGGGTAGGAAAACGTTGGGGGATCCACGCAAGCCTTACCTCCCTGGAACCCCCGGTGTCTAGTTTTCAGAAATGTGTGGGTTTGATAGGTTTCCCTAGCTGGCCGCTGAGCACGGGCCAAAACCGAGGTGACTCCCTGCAAAACCAGGTTGTTTTGTGATAGGCAATTTTAATGTCACCTCAATACGCTTTGGGCCCTAGCCTGTTGCGGGTACTTGGGCCTCCCACACGAGTGAGGTACCATTTTATTGGGAGACCTTGGGGAACGCTGGGTGGTAGGAAATGCGTGTCTGCCCGGCGATGCCACAACTTTCCCACACAAAAATGTGTGGAAAAGTGATTTTTCAGCTAAATTCGAGGTTTGCAGGGGATTCTGGGTAGGAAAACGTTGGGGGATCCACGCAAGCCATACCTCCCTGGAACCCCCCGGGTGTCTAGTTTTCAGAAATGTGTGGGTTTGGTAGGCTTCCTTAGCTGGCCGCCGAGCACGGGTCCAAAAACCAAGGTGACCCTTCTCACAAAACCAGGTTGTTTTGTGATAGGCAATTTTAATGTCAGCCTCAATACCTTTGGGCCCTAGCCTGTCGTGGGTACTTGGGCCTCCCACACGAGTGAGGCACCATTTTATCGGGAGACCTTGGGGAACGCTGGTGGTAGGAAATGCGTGTCTGCCCGGCGATGCCACAACTTTCCCACACAAAAATGTGTGGAAAAGTGATTTTTTCAGCTAAATTCGAGGTTTGCAGGGGATTCTGGGTAGGAAAACGTTGGGGGATCGACGCAAGCCATACCTCCCTGGAACCCCCCGGATGTCTAGTTTTCAGAAATGTGTGGATTTGATAGGTTTTCCTAGCTGGCCACCGAGCACAGGGCCAAAAACCGAGGTGACCCCTGCAAAACCAGGTTGTTTTGTGTTAGGCAATTTTAATGTCACCTCAATACGTTTTGGGCCCTAGCCTGTCACGGGTACTTGGGCCTCCCACACGAGTGAGGTACCATTTTTATCGGGAAACCTTGGGGAACGCTGGGTGGTAGGAAATGCGTGTCTGCCCAGCGATGCCACAACTTTCCCACACAAAAATGTGTGGAAAAAGTGATTTTTTCAGCTAAATTCGAGGTTTGCAGGGGATTCTGGGTAGGAAAAGGTTGGGGGATCCATGCAAGCCATACCTCCCTGGAACCCCGGGTGTCTAGTTTTCAGAAATGTGTGGGTTTGGTAGGCTTCCTAGCTGGCCGCCGAGCACAGGACCAAAAACCAAGGTGACCCCTCTCACAAAACCAGGTTGTTTTGTGATAGGCAATTTTAATGTCGCCTCAATACCTTTTGGGCCCTAGCCTGTCGCGGTACTTGGGCCTCCCACACGAGTGAGGCACCATTTTTATCGGGAGACCTTGGGGAACGCTGGGTAGTAGGAAATGCGTGTCTGCCCGGCGATGCTACAACTTTCCCACACAAAAATGTGTGGAAAAAGTGATTTTTTCAGCTAAATTCGAGGTTTGCAGGGATTCTGGTAGGAAACGTTGGGGATCCACGCAAGCCATACCTCCCTGGATCCCCCGGGTGTCTAGTTTTCAGAAATGTGTGGGTTTGATAGGTTTCTTAGCTGGCCGCCGAGCACGGGGCCAAAACCGAGGTGACTCCCTTGCAAAACCAGGTTGTTTTGTGATAGGCAATTTTAGTGTCACATCAATACGTTTTGGGCCCTAGCCTGTCGCGGGTACTTGGGCCTCCCACACGAGTGAGGTACCATTTTTATCGGGAGACCTTGGGGAACGCTGGGTGGTAGGAAATGCGTGTCTGCCCGGCGATGCCACAACTTTCCCACACAAAAATGTGTGGAAAAAGTGATTTTTTCAGCTAAATTCGAGGTTTGCAGGGGATTCTGGGTAAGAAAACGTTGGGGGATCCATGCAAGCCATACCTCCCTGGAACCCCCCGGGTGTCTAGTTTTCAGAAATGTGTGGGTTTGATAGGTTTCCCTAGCTGGCCGCCGAGCACGGGGCCAAAAACAGAGGTGACCCCCCTTGCAAAACCAGGTTGTTTTGTGATAGGCAATTTTAATGTCACCTCAATACGTTTTGGGCCCTAGCCTGTTGCGGATACTTGGGCCTCCCACACGAGTGAGGTACCATTTTTATTGGGAGACCTTGGGGAACGCTGGGTGGTAGGAAATGTGTGTCTGCCCGGCGATGCCACAACTTTCCCACACAAACATGTGTGGAAAAAGTGATTTTTTCAGCTAAATTCGAGGTTTGCAGGGGATTCTGGGTAGGACAACGTTGGGGGATCCACGCAAGCCATACCTCCCTGGAACCCCCCGGGTGTCTAGTTTTCAGAAATGTGTGGGTTTGGTAGGCTTCCCTAGCTGGCCACCGAGCACGGGGCCAAAAACCAAGGTGACCCCTCTCACAAAACCAGGTTGTTTTGTGATAGGCAATTTTAATGTCGCCTCAATACCTTTTGGGCCCTAGCCTGTCGCGGGTACTTGGGCCTCCCACGCAAGTGAGGCACCATTTTTATCGGGAGACCTTGGGGAACGCTGGGTGGTAGGAAATGCGTGTCTGCCCGGTGATGCCACAACTTTCCCACACAAAAATGTGTGGAAAAAGTGATTTTTTCAGCTAAATTCGAGGTTTGCAGGGGATTCTGGGTAGGAAAACGTTGGGGGATCCACGCAAGCCATACCTCCCTGGAACCCCCCAGATGTCTAGTTTTCAGAAATGTGTGGGTTTGATAGGTTTTCCTTGCTGGCCACCGAGCACGGGGCCAAAAACCGAGGTGACCCCCCTTGCAAAACCAGGTTGTTTTGTGATAGGCAATTTTAATGTCACCTCAATACGTTTTGGGCCCTAGCCTGTCACGGGTACTTGGGCCTCCCACACGAGTGAGGTACCATTTTTATCGGGAGACCTTGGGGAACGCTGGGTGGTAGGAAATGCGTGTCTGCCCGGCGATGCCACAACTTTCCCACACAAAAATGTGTGGAAAAAGTGATTTTTTTCAGCTAAATTCGAGGTTTGCAGGGGATTCTGGGTAGGAAAACGTTGGGGGATCCATGCAAGCCATACCTCCCTGGAACCCCCGTGTGTCTAGTTTTCAGAAATGTGTGGGTTTGATAGGTTTCCTAGCTGGCCGCCGAGCACGGGGCCAAAAACCGAGGTGACCCCCTTGCAAAACCAGGTTGTTTTGTGATAGGCAATTTTAATGTCACCTCAATATGTTTTGGGCCCTAGCCTGTCGCGGGTACTTGGGCCTCCCACACGAGTGAGGTACCATTTTTATCGGGAGACCTTGGGGAACACTGGGTGGTAGGAAATGCATGTCTGCCCGGCGATGCCACAACTTTCCCACACAAAAATGTGTGGAAATAGTGATTTTTTTCAACAAAATATGAGGCTAGCAGGGCATGTTGGGTTAAAAAAACCAGTGCGAACCACGCAAGTCATTCAGCCTTGTACTTCCCCCTTTGTCTACTACTCAAAAATGTAAAGATTTGCCTAGGTGATGACTGAGCTAGGGCAGAAAGTCCCCTGCTACCCATTGTGAAAAAAAAAATATCTTACAAAAGGCCATTAAACCGACACAAATATAAATCTAACACTCATTTGATAAAGCTAATCCACCACTTACACAGGTTGGTTTTAGCACCTCCAGAAACGCTGGCTTCAAAGCACAAATACTTATCAAAGTATATAAATATTGAAGCCAAGCCTTCTGACGGGGAGCCATAAAGCCACATCACGGCACCAACCACTTTATGGTCCATTCACACGCCATTCACACACCACACACAAGACTTCCGTACCGCCAGCCACGGGCCCAAACAACCATATCACTTGCACTCACACAAACATACTGCCGCCATGCAAGGGCCCATCACATTCATATGCCACAAGACATAATGACTTTGACTATATTCTACCACCTGTCAAGTCTCCACCTCCTTCTTCCAGAACGTTACCGAACTCATGCCCAGTGAACCTATACTAATGACTTCCATGACAGCCACATGAGGCTCAGGAAGACATGTCTTTCATGCACCTTTAGTGCACTCACTATGCTAAATCCAACTCCTTCCAGTTTGTGGATGCAAGTTGGGGGTGCTTGAGTATGCCGCAAAAACATTTCTCGAGCTGAGCAAGCATATCTACCTTTGAAACTAAGGCAAACATGCTGGAAATTTTCAAAAGATAACATCATAAACTATGAACGGATGAATGTGAAACAAGGTTAGTCCGTGACAACGTAGCATATGTCCAATCCACCGTTATGTGCAGTGACTGTAATGCACTTATCATACAGCAAACTGACCATCTACTAAGTTCTAACGGAGGATGAACATGGCAAGCAGCATTGACCCATAAGTACTACAGTAAATTCAGTGTGAGTGTGGCAGCAATGGATTTGAATCCATGGGTGAAGAAGAAGTCAGGACGTGTATCTATACTACCTTTACTATCTGCCTTCTACCTTTGCAATATTCCTCGGAAAGCGTACCTACCGTAAGCTGTTCTAACCCGTTTGTGTGTCTGTCCTCAGAGTCCTGACTAACCCTGTCCAATTGTTAAGAGACCCTATACTAATGCCTTTCATCTCTAGCTACTTGAAGCTTGAGTGAACATTTCTGTCACGAGCTATCAATGCTCTCACAATGCTCTATCCAACTCCTTCCAGTTTGTGGATGCAAGTTGGGGGTGCCCGAGTATGCCGCAAAAACATTTCTCGAGCTGAGCAAGCATATCTACCTTTGAAACTAAGGCAAACATGCTAGAAATTTTCAAAAACTTCCTAAAGAGAACATCATAAACTACGAAGAATGGTTGAATGTGAAACACGGGTACTCCATGACAACGTGGCATATGTTCTGTCCACCAGTATGTGCAGCGTGGGGACTATAATGCACTTGTCAATTGGCGAACAGAACAACTACCACGTTCTGAAAGCAGATAAAGGTGTTGAGAAGTCCATGATTTCATGAAGTAGAGGAAGAAATATCCTGCAGCTGCTTGCGTAGTGAAGGAGTGGCCCACAGACAGTAGGTATCCATTCACACCAATTGAAAGGTTATCCTATTGGCAGCTCCACCTCAGTCAATTTCCCAGTATTTTGCTTTAGTGTGATACAACATAAAGCAAGTAGGAAAACAGAAGGCAGGCTTACTTGGGCACTGGAGACAGTAAACACGAGTCTCCTGCCTCTTTCCCTGCATCGAGCACACTTTACAACGACGACATGGTCGCTCCTTTTTGGGTGTTGCAGGAATTTTATCTGCAAAGTGTCGCTCCTGCAGCCTTGCCACGTCCTCCAGAACACATGAAGTGGAGGCTTCTGCTTCTGTAGCAGTAAGACTTTCAATCACAGACAACTGAAAGTCAAGGAAAGACATGAGTCTTCCTGTGGTGGTCTGACGATAAACAACATACGCATTGTATGTTGCCATCTGGATAAGGTGCGTAAACAGTTTCTTATACCAAGTCCGAGTTTTACGACTCGCATTGTATGGCTGAAGAACCTGGTCGTTCTTGTCCACTCCGCCCATGTACTTGTTGTAATCAAGTATACAGGTGGGCTTGTGGACTTCGGCCATCTGACCCCAAACCGTGACAGGGGAAGTGCTCTCAGCATGAATTGTAGTGAGCATGTACACATCACGCCTATCTGAGAACTTAACTGCGAGCAGTTCGTTGGAATGCAATGCAGTGCTCTGGGATTTCTGGAGCTTCTTGCAAACAAGCTCCTGCGGGAATCCTTTGCGGCGACAACGAATTGTACCGCAAGCCACGGTGCCAGCTTTATAGAGCTCACTGAACAGCTCTACTCCTGTATAGAAATTGTCCACATAAAGGTTATAACCTTTGTGAAGAAGTGGCTGGACAAGCTCCCATACAATCTTTCCTGTGACCCCTAGCATAGGAGGGCAACCTACAGGGTTAAGAGTTGTGTCCTTCCCTGTATACACTCTCAAGCTGTACACATAGCCAGTCGAGCTCTCACACAACATGTACAGCTTGATGCCATAGCGAGCATATTTGCTCGGAATGTACTACCTAAACAGCAGCCGCCCTTTATACAAGATCAAGGACTCAACAATGGCTATATTCTTTCCAGGAGTATAAACCTCTGGAAACCTGGCAGACAAATGTTCCACGACAGGCCGAATTTTGAACAACCTGTCATAGTCTGGATGGTCCCGGGGCAATGCAGCAGAGTTGTCATTGAAATGCAGCATGCGCTGCAATAGCAAAAACGATCTCTGCTCATGTATGGTGCGAAGATGGGGGTTAACCAAACCGTGCGAGTAGACCAGTAGGATAGCAAGGTTGGTTTATGCACTACCCCCATTTTAAGCGTGAGGCCCAAAAATATCTTCAACTCCCCTAGAGAAGTGGGAGTCCACTTGCGCGCCCTAGAATGAGGCCCAAGAGTGCCTCCTTGCTCCCTCAGAAATTGTTCGGCACGCAAATTTGTTTGCTGCACAATTTCGTCTAGGAAGTCAACACCAAAAAGAGATGGAAGTAGTCAATTGGCAAAAATTTGCCGTATCTACTTTACATCCAGCGTCACCAGTGAAAGGCGGAATTTGGGGCTGAACTAAATTGGGAGGCTGCCAAGACAGCACTCCGTCTGTGCTTGCGGCCGCACGTGCCTGCACTCTGGGTTGCTCTAACCTGTTACGGGTGTCCTGCTGCACAGACTGTGCTGGCAAAGGCACAGCATGACTGACATCGTCTCCTTCAGAATCGCTGGACGATGAGTCATCGGATGGAACTGCGCCGACTGAAAAGTCACTCCCAGATTCGGCTCCATTGTCCTCTCCCTCAGATGCTGTCTCAGTATCTGCTGTCTCAGTCTCTGATCCTGCCTCAGAGCTGGACTCCAGAACCAGATTTAGGGCCTGGGCAGCATTCATCCAACGATATGCCATCTCTGCTAGTGCCTAAACTATCCTTTTAAAACACAATCCTACGTAGAAGGCAGATAGGTTGTTGGTTTTAAAGTGTAGGTGGGTGTGTGCGTCAGTGAAGTGTTTAAGTCAATAATGACGAAGTCACCTTACCTTTGCGAACTCTGTACGCTCTCCAAAAAGACTAAGGGGTCGATTCTGATTCGGGCCGGAAATTTCTCCGACCGAGCCGGACCCGGAGAGATTTCCGACCGAATCGGACCCGTGCAGTCCGACCGAACGAGTACGATGCGTCCGTATGTTATCGGACTCGAAGTCGGTCGGACTCCATTGAAGTCAATGGGAGCCGGTCGTACTAACGCGTACGCGGGCTCCCATTGACTCAATGGGTGCGAGTCGGACAAGGGCGCCCCTACAGCGGGTACGCGGCAAAGCGATTCGCGCCGTACACGCACAGGTAGGGGGACCCATGGGTCCCCCCTGTGTGCGACTCGCGCGGCTACGCGTACAGGGGGTCCGACACGGACCCCCAAAGTACGGCTCCGACAGCTCTTACGAGCCGGAGTGCGCGGCTCGGTCGGACTGCTCGCGGCGCGCATCGTACTTACCCGGCCGGGAAACGTCTCCATTGCGCGGTGCGAGTCGAGTCCGAGCGAGTCGGTCAGAGCGGTTCGAGCCGGGAGCGAGTCGGTCGGAGCGGTCGGGACGCCCGGACGAGTCGGTCGGCGATTTTGCATCGTACTCGCTCGGCCGGACCCGCGTACGGTTCGGTCGGGAAACAGGGCTCCGAATCGGATCCGGTAAAGCCGAATCCGATTCGGAGCCCTACCGGCCGAGATCGGAATCGGCCCCTTAGAAAGAGAGAAAAAAGACACAGTATTACTTTACCTTGCCACATACCCATCATCGCAGCCTTTTAGCGCTGGTGGGAGCCAGTGTGACCATCATTTTGGCGCCAAGATGCCTACGGGTGAACGTGTGCTTTACAATTGCACACTATGACCTCCTTTGATGCGCCCACTACCATCCTTGCAAACGTGCCCCTCATCTCTCCATAGCCCCTCTCTCACATACATTTAGTCTGTTACAAAGTGTTTCTACTTTGTGGCTTTACTAATCCACTTAGCTGTCTACATAATACCGATCTGTTCGTTACAGCATACCCTTTATGACGTCAAAACTGCCACTACACAAAAGTCAGATATCTCTATCTAGCAGAAATTTTTTTTGTACTCTGCAGCAGTACCACACTTTACTGCCTTTCAGGTAACTTCAAAGAGACTCATTATAGTTCTTTCACAGTCTCATAATTTCAGCACTGAGAAATATCTCTGTAAATAAATATTTATATATATATAACAATTAATTCCCAATGTCAGAGCGCTCAATACCTGGTGCAGGCAGCAACGGGTAAAATCCTTACCCGATATTTAAATTCAGAAACACAAAGGATGCCGCACTCCAAGACCGGTTTCAGAGTTGCTTTATTTTCACCACCACTACCACCAGTCGTGGTGAAAATAAAGCAACTCTGAAACCAATCTCTGGAGTGCGGCATCCTTTGTGTTTCTGAATATATATATATATATATATATATATATATATATATATATATATCCAAGCTCCGTTTCCTTGTTTCCCAAAACGAAAAACAGCACTCGCGGGGCCAATAAACTCTAGCAACTGCCTCCGCGAGTGCTGTTTTTCTTTTGGGAAACAAGGAAACAGGGCCTGGATAAATATCGCGGGCGCACCCCCGCGTTTGTGAAGCACCCGTCCGCAAGTGCGCCGTTCACTGTGCATCAAGGAGTATATATATATATATATTTACTTGCCTCTGAATGTCATTTCTTCCCCCAACTATGTATTTAGCTTAGTGACAGTCGCTAGTACTATGTTTTAGAAATTGACCTGATCCCCGAGTACAATGATCTTTAGCATACGGGAGACAATAGTACTAGCTTTTTAATATTTTACGATTTCTTTATTTTCTTCTTTTCACTTCACTCCTCTTGTTTGATAAGGATGCTTAAACGTGACCAAACAGGGCAGATTAGATATACTGGCCCAGTAAGGGGGGTTCTTTCCCCCCTCTTTTTTTAGTTGACTCTGCAAACATAAGTTGTGATGCCCTATCCCTACAGGTTATTTTAGATTTGAAACGGGTTTCCCTAATTACAACATAACTCTAATAGGGCCCTTCAGCACCAAGTCATCAGGGAGCTGTGGTCTAGGATACTATTTTAGATATTTATGATGTAATAAATATTTCTTTTATAGATTTTAGAGTGGTATTATAGATTGGTTGTATTTGTAAAATGAATGTAGATTTTAATCAGATTTAATGATTTTTTAATTCTTTTCAAATGCACAATGTCTAGGGGTATGTACTCATGAGGATTATCTTGATAATAAGGGACGGCATCAGCTCTATGATTCATCATGGGTATAAAACAGCATAAGGGTGTGTATTTTACATACTTGAATGAGCATTGCACTTTTTAATATATTTCAATCATGTTTTATATTTTTGTATTTGGTGGGTTCTTGATGTGATTCATTTTAATATTGAATATTTAGACTTGCTAAAGATGGAACTTTCCATGAAAATTTCTTGCAATAAGATCTATGCATATCTGCATTAAGCCGCATCATTTTTGCACTATTGCTTGTATTTTGCACATTGCTTTAGAGGTAATAGGTTGGGCATAGGCCTCTGCTGTCTGGATTTTAGGATCATAGATATATTTTTTTAAATATGCACTTTTTGCACTTTATACAGCTAATCCGATCTAGCCGTGCACTTGCCCCACTAGGGGAGGTATTGTTTAATGTTGCGTACTTTGCACATAAGCTCCTATGCACTTTTGCAGGTTTTGCACGTCTATTTAAATTCTAAATTGTATATTATTCTTGAGCCACCAGGTACATGATCAATTAATCTTGTGATATGCTCATGCTGTACTGGGTTATGATGTGTTTTCTATGTCTATTGGCCCTATGGTCACGTGATGCTCATGTTTTGCACTATAAATTTGGTGGCTTCCCTGACAGCGTCATGTGATCAAGGCCCTTCTTGGGTCGAAACGCGTCATGGCGGTGCGTGGTGCCGATATGGAACAAAATAAATAATAACCTTTTCGCACGAAGCAATTTTGGGTCCGTGTCCGTCCTTTCCTGACGACTTGGATGCTGTTGGATGGAGTTCTTTGCATATATATATATAGATGTAGTTATTCGAACATCAGACAAAGGCGGAAATATAGTCCTTTGGCCCATGAAAGACTATTTAGAAGAAGCATATAGCCAGTTGAATGATGTCCAATGTTACAAAAAAGCACTCCACTAAAATACAAAAACACTCAGGATTCTCTTTTCAAGAATTTGATTGCCTGGAAGAGTTTGGGTCTTTTAAGTTGGGATGAGTATAAATTTGTTAAAAAGGAATATCCAATGGTACCTCATATTTACTTTATACCCAAAATACATAAGTACATGGCGAAACCACCAGGCAGGCCAATCATTGCGGCATGTGATGGGCCATTGGAGAATCTCTCAAGATATATTGATTATTTTTTACAGGTGCACATGAAGCAGTTAAAATCATACATCCAGGACACCAGTGACTTTTTAACAAAAATGAATGCAATTGTGTGGGAATCTGATTTTTTGCTAATTACAATGGATGTCTGTTCTTTGTATACTTGTATCAGGAATCAGGATGGCTTGAGAGCAGTGGAGTTCTATCTTAATACTAGATCTATAATATATGCACAACATACTCGTATGCTCTTGGATATGCTGCTTTTCAATTTGGAAAATAATTTTTTTCTTTTTAACGGGCAGTTTTATCAACAAATCCAAGGTGTAGCTATGGGGGCCAGTTTCTCCCCCAGTTACGCCTGTCTGTTCATGGGCTGGTGGGAGGAACTGGTCCTCATGCGCAAATATGAACATGTGTTTACTACTAATATTGTATCTTGGATGCGCTTTATAGATGATATATTTATTGTGTGGAGAGGGAGGGAAGAAGGTGCGTTGAAATTTATCAATGAAATCAATGAAAACAACTTTAACCTTAAATTCTCCTCGACCATCAGTAGACATACAGTGACCTTTTTGGATGTGCAGGTTTTAGTCAGAAATAATGTTTTAACTACCACCCTTTTTACTAAACCAACTGCAGGAAACACACTTTTACATGCGTCGAGTGCACATCCCCCACATCTCATTAGGAGCATTCCCTATGGGGAAATGCTCCGCATCCGTAGAATATGTAGTGATCCAGAGGATGCAAGGATGAGGCAGATGGAGAGCCGTGCTAGATTTCTGGCTAGGGGATATAGTAGTGAATCAGTAGACTCTGCTATAAGAAAGTCTCAGGCAAGGTCGAGGAGGGATCTCCTCACCTACAAAACAAAAACGTCACAGGCAGAGGCATACACACAGCCTGTCAGATTAATCCTAACCTATTAAAAACAGGAAAAACAGTTGTGAAGTATTATGAGACACAATTGGCACTTTATCCGGGAAGATCCAGTAATAGGTGACCTGATGCCTGTCAATCCATCAATCTCCTTCCGCAAATCATTAAGCATGGGGAATATGTTGGTTCAGAATAGTCATGATAGTAGTCATAAAGACATGTGGTTAACAATAAGAAAAGGTTTTTTTAAATGTCTCTCTTGTAAGGCTTGTCAGTTTGGAACAAATGTTAAAACGTACACAACTGCTTTTTCAGATACAGTCAAAGAGATTAAACAGCATCTCACGTGCAAGACAGAATATTGTGTATACGTATTGGAATGTGACTGCCAACTGAAATATATAGGCAGCACAAAACTAGCAGTGCACAAACGTGTCCTTCAACATATCAGGGCGATCACTAATAAGGATCAAAATTACCCTGTTGCAAGACATTTTCAAACTGTACACAACAGCAATCCACAATTTTTACGCTATTATGCCATTGAAGCTATACCTATCATGAAAAGAGGGGGTGACAGAGAAGCCAAATTGAGACGCCTGGAAACGAGTTATATTTTAGAGTTTGATTCTAAGCATCCAGGCGGGCTCAATATTACAGAAGATTTACATACGTTTTTATAACATATGAAGTCAGTCTCCCATAGGTCAAGCATGTATAGCGGGTAAGCCAATCAGAACACTGCAATGAAGGGACACCTTTTCTTGCTTACACTCAATGTCTGAAGAACCTTGGGCAAGAGGCAAAACTATATTGAACCAACTAATAAAACTAGCCTAATTTTTAGGAATGGTTTTAGAATTGGGGTGGCATTTTATAGTGATTTCTTAAAGCCTTTTTCAATGTTTTTTACAGTTCTACATCAGGGTTCTTTGTGTTAAGACTTTAAAAGTCAATGATCTACTGACATTCTTAGAAACCTCCCTTGCAATATGAAATAATGTATGAACTTTAAAGTAGGACGTATTTAATGAATACACTATGATAATTTGTACTTGTATATAATGAATTTATTTGTTTACTCCTTCAGATATTTAATATTTATAGCACCATTGATTTTAACTCCAAGTAGTATAGCACTGAGTCACTTTATCTGTCCATTCAAAGCATGTCGATAATGGTAGTAAATGATTTAGAGATGTGCATAAATGCATTTAAGCAAATATAATTAAGAAAAGAAAGTATTGCACAACTAAATCATTGGCACATTAGAATAACATTAAATTAACAGATTCATCTGTGGTATATTTATATATATAATAAGAATAAATATATGTATTAAAAAAGACATGAATATCAGACATTGTATGGTGCAGAGCAATTCGTGAACTGGCAAAGTATTTAAACTTAAGGACACAAAATAGGAAATATGTGTTTCTTTAAAGAAATGTGTCCTTTATAAATAAACTTTATAGCACATAGCGGTAGGTGATAGGTTTGTTTTCACTTTTGTATTAAGATATGCATTTTTTATGTGGATGATGTCTTTATTCCTATATATGATATCATTTTAATGGAAATTGTAAACATGTGTCAGGAGACATTTAAGCAGATATTTAGCCTGAACCAACATATATATATAAAAAAAAATTTGGTAATATTGTTTCACTACAATGTGGGCAATCATATATGAGGTTGAATATAAATTATGAATAACAACTAAATGAATAACAAAATAAGATATGTAATGGAACATGAGGTATTATTGTATGTAAAGTATATATTTTTAACATGTTTTCTATTTCCATGATTTTAATTAAGCACGGGCACTTTAAATGTGGGGGTAAAGCTGTTGAGCGTTGTCATTTGATCAAGGCCGCTTGTACGGCCGAAACGCGTAATGGCAGAGGACTGGTAACAATAAATGAAATATTTGCACTGAATGAGGTCTGCACTCGTTTTTCCGAAGGATTGTGGCGAGAGAGAGGAATATATATATATATATATACACACACACACACACGGACACATATATATATATACATAGATTTTATCTCTACATATATTTATATATATGTATCTATATACATATATCTATACATATATATGTATATAGATACATATATATATCATTCACTCTTTAGACTTATGTATATATATGTATCTATATACACATACATATGTATATAGATACATATATATAAATATATCATCTACAGAGAGAAAGAGACTCTCTCTCTCTCTATATATATATATTCAATGAAAAAACCATAGGTTTCAGGCTTGTTATAGTTAGGAATTAGCATTTTAAAAACCTTTGAAATTCACTGAAAAAACCATAGGTTTCAGGCCTGTTATAGTTAGGGTTTAGCATTTAAAAACCCTTTGAAATTCACTGAAAAAACCATAGGTTTTAGGGAAAGTTATAGTTAGTTGGACATTGCACTCGTACAAAACCCGTGAAATTCCCCGTTATAGTTAGTTCAGCTAACAATAACTCGCGCCCCGCAATGCACTGCTGATGACGTCACATATTACATCACTCATGACATGGTCAGTGACATCACTGATGACATCACTGATGACATCTCAAATGACATCACTGATGACATCACTGATGACATCATCCAGTGACTGTGTGTTTGTGTAAAGTTTAAATATGTTTAATATATATAGGGAAAGGCATATTGAAGAATGAGTGGGTGTATAAGCGTCTGAATGGATGATTTAGTAGGTGCATGACTGAGTCTATAAGTGAGTGATTAAACGTATCTTACTGGATGCATGGGTGAGTGACTAAACTGTGTGAATGTCTGTATCCGTCTGTCTGTTGTTGTGTCAGCAGCTGCATGGGTTTCTGACTAGCTAAATGAGTGTCTATATGGGTTATGGATTGGTTCTCTGAGTATCTGTATGGGTGCCTCAGTGTTTGTGTGGGTGGGGTGTGTGTGACTCTGTGCATAGATGTGTGAGTGGGTGATTCACTGGGTGCATGGTTTCAAGAGTGCGTCTGTGATGGACTGTATGGGTGGGTGAGTGTGTGTATGGGTGTATTAGTGATTGAATGTATATCTCAGTGGTACATGTGTGTGTAACTACATATGTGAAAGGCAGTATATATGTGTGTTGGAGTATATAAATGGCTATAAGTGAGAGTGTGTGATTGTGAGAGTGGCTATATGGATGAGTGTGTGCTTGCATCAGTGATTGCATAGGAGCGTAAGAATGTGCTAGTATTTTTATGAGTAAGTGAGCTGGTGTGTATAACTGTATAGGTGAGTAAATGGGAGTGTGATTAATTATTAGCATGACTGACTAGGTGTGTGAGTACCTCTATGGATGAGTTGCGTTGTGTGAGTGTTTATATAGGTGTATGAGTGCATATGATAGTCCTGTACTGAGTGACTGTAAGTATGAGTGACTGTACGGGTGAGTGAGTAGATGTGTGTGTGTAGACCTAAGAATCAGTGAGTGGGTATGTACTTATTGGTATTGGAGTGTGTATGGTTTTGAGAATGGCAGTCTGTAATTTAGAGTGGGTGTATCAAAAGTTATATTAGGGTGTGAGAAGATGCATTAAATTCTCACATGGATGATGTCATCAGTGATGTCATTTGAGATGTCATCAGTGATGTCATCAGTGATGTCACTGACCATGGCATGAGTGATGTAATATGTGATGTCATCAGCAGTGCATTGCGGGGCGCGAGTTATAGTTAGCTGAACTAACTATAACGGGGAATTTCACGGGTTTTGTACGAGTGCAATGTCCAACTAACTATAACTTTCCCTAAAACCTATGGTTTTTTCAGTGAATTTCAAAGGTTTTTAAATGCTAAACCCTAACTATAACAGGCCTGAAACCTATGGTTTTTTCAGTGAATTTCAAAGGTTTTTAAAATGCTAATTCCTAACTATAACAAGCCTGAAACCTATGGTTTTTTCAGTGAATTTCAAAGGTTTTTTAAATGCTAATTCCTAACTATAACATGTCTGAAACCTATGGTTTTTTTCAGTGAATTTCAAAGGTTTTGTAAATGACAATTTTTAAATGTATTAATTGTTATATTTATTTTTTTGATACTGATTTACTACATTTTTTTAAACTATTTATTTTTAGATGTTTTATTTTTTAAATTACATTGTAATTACATTATACATTACATTACAAAATATACTTTCTCAGAATGAATTACTTTAGTTTAAATACTTTGCAAATAGGCAATAGACTTTTAAGTACAGTAGTTACAGTTGTTGCAATGGGCAACACAATTTCAAACACAATGCAACATTGAGCTCAATGTGAATTTCTAGCTAAATGCAATTAGTTACTTTATGGATTACTTTTCTAAGCACAGGACTGGATCCTAGATTCAGTCCTGGGACATCTCCTGTAAACAGTTGAGTAAAAGCGTTTTGGTTACAGTAGTGATTTTTAAGGAATATTATTGTATTTTAAAAGTTGACACTTAGAAACTTTTTCACATAGAATCACCAATGTTATCCTATGGGAGATAATTCACTTAGCAGGTAAGTAGTGTTATCGTTACTTTTTCTTACTCAGTGGTGGATCCTGGATCCAGCACTGGTGCATCTCCTGTAAACAGTTGAAAGAATGCGTTTAAGTCATACAGGCGATTTTTAAGGAATATTTGTAGTTTGTGAAAATCAACACTTTGAAACTTTTCTGCTGAAAACCAGACAATGGATTCCTACGGAAGGAAATATAAGTTACTGGTAAGTACGGTTAAAATTACTTTTCAGGATCAGTACTGGGCTGAAAGATGCAGCACTGAGGTCTCTCCTGATAACAGGTGAGTAAATCGGAATTCGTATTTCGGCTGATTTTAGAGGAATATTATAAAGTTCCAAAACTCCACACTTAGAAGAATTTCCAAGTGAAACCAGTCAATGATATCCTATGGAAGGAAATTCAAGTTACTGGTAAGTACGGTTAAAATTACTTTTCAGGATCAGTACTGGGCTGAAAGATGCAGCACTGAGGTCTCTCCTGATAACAGGTGAGTAAATCGGAATTCGTATTTCGGCTGATTTTAGAGGAATATTATAAAGTTCCAAAACTCCACACTTAGAAGAATTTCCAAGTGAAACCAGTCAATGATATCCTATGGAAGGAAATTCAAGTTACTGGTAAGTACGGTTAAAATTACTTTTCAGGATCAGTACTGGGCTGAAAGATGCAGCACTGAGGTCTCTCCTGATAACAGGTGAGTAAATCGGAATTCGTAGTTCGGCTGATTTTAGAGGAATATTTGTATGTTTCAAAAATCGACACAGAAACTTTTTCAGCAAAAGCAGACAATGATATCCTATGGAAGGAAATTCAAATTACTGGTAAGTACGGTTAAAATTTCTTTTCAGGATCAGTACTGGGCTGCAAGATGCAGCACTGAGGTCTCTCCTGATAACAGGTGAGTAAATCGGAATTCGTATTTCGGCTGATTTTAGAGGAATATTTGTATGTTTCAAAAATCGACACAGAAACTTTTTCAGCAAAAAGCAGACAATGATATCCTAAGGAAGGAAATTCAAGTTACTGGTAAGTACGGTTAAAATTACTTTTCAGGATCAGTACTGGGCTGAAAGATGCAGCACTGAGGTCTCTCCTGATAACAGGTGAGTAAATCGGAATTCGTATTTCGGCTGATTTTAGAGGAATATTATAAAGTTCCAAAACTCCACACTTAGAAGAATTTCCAAGTGAAACCAGTCAATGATATCCTATGGAAGGAAATTCAAGTTACTGGTAAGTACGGTTAAAATTACTTTTCAGGATCAGTACTGGGCTGAAAGATGCAGGACTGAGGTCTCTCCTGATAACAGGGGAGAAATTCAGAATTCGTAGTTCGGCTGATTTTAGAGGAATATTTGCACAATGGTGAAGGGAGGGGGCGGGGCCTGAGGTGACATCTGTGCAAACGCACCCCGTGGCGCGTTTTAAGTTGGGGGATTAAGTCCCCTTGAATCATGAGGGTCCCTGGGGTCCAACTAGCCCACCCTGTAACTCCAGTATGCGCCAGGGAGCTGCGTTGCAGAGAGGTGTTCAGAGGCCACGCCCTTTTGCACCTCTCTGCAACGCAGCTCTGTGGCGCTTTCTGGACGTACCTGGTGGGCTAGTTCGCCCCAGGGACCCTCAGGATTGAAGGGGATTTCATTCCCCATCTTAAAATGCACCACGGGGCCTGTTTGCACACATGTCACCTGAAGCCCCGCCCCTCCCTTCACCACTGTGCAAACGTGCCCCGTGGCGCGTTTTAAGTTGGGGGATTAAGTACCCTTGAATACTGAGGGTCCCTGGAGTCCAACTAGCCCACCATGTACCTCCAAAAGCGCCACAGAGCTGCGTTGCAGAGAGGTGTAAAAGTGGCGTGGCCTCTGTACACCTCTCTGCAACGCAGCCCCTGGCGCATACCGGAGGTTCCTGGTGGGCTAGTTGGCCCCCAGGGACCCCCAGTATTCAAGGGGAATTACTTCCTTCTTAAAACGCGCCAGGGGGCGCGTTTGCAGACTGCTGCAGGGAGGGGGCGGGGCCTCGGCACGATGCCGGTCTTTTTGTTGTTGTTGCTTTTTTCTGCCCAGGGGGTCCTTGTGGGACCCCCTGAGCAGACCTAGGGGGTCAGGGTGTTTCTACCCTACCCCCTTTGTGCGTTTTGCGCACTTGTTTCTTGTGTTTTTTTTTTTTAATCAGTGGGATCCGCGCACCCTAAGCGCATCCCGCTGATTTTGAAAAAAAATAAATGCTTTTTTCTGCCCAGGTGGTCCTTGTGGGACCCCCTGAGCAGACCTAGGGGGTCAGGGTGTTTCTACCCTGCCCCCTTTGTGGGTTTTGCGCACTTGTTTCTTGTGCTTTTTATTTTTTAATCGGCGGGATCCGCGCACCCTAAGTGCATCCCGCCGTTTAAAAAAAAAAAAGAAAATGCTTTTTTCTGCCCAGGGGGTCCTTGTGGGACCCCCTGAGCAGACCTAGGGGGTCAGGGTGTTTCTACAAAATGGCTGCCAACACTTCCTGATTTGGAGTGTTGACAGCCACTTGACAGCCAATTAGCATGCAGCTCGTGATCGGGACGGTGCGCGCAGGGTGCGCTCAGGATACGCGGACCCTACTCGCCCATAGATATATATGTGACTTTACTTTTGAATTTCTCAGGAACTACTGAACGGATTTACACCATTTAAGCAAAAGGCACGACACTGAACCAAGGGCTACCTCTTTGCCAAATTTGGTGTAATTCCATTCAGCAGTTCGGGCTGTAGCTGCGACTAAAGGTTCCTATGGAAAAATTAATGGGGAAAACGCGTTTTGGGACCCCCTTTTTCTCGGCCCCCGCTTGACGAATCAACCCAGACTTTCAGGGTAGGAGCGGAGCGGAGCGCCCAACAAGTTGGAAGCTTTGCGAAGATTCGTCAACCGGCGCAAGAGTTATTTCAAATAGAATGTCGCGGATTTCCTATGGATAATAGGTCCTAACTATAACTATCTACTGGCGACCGCCAGTAGATTATATATATATATATATATATATATATATATATATAGAGAAAGATCTCTCTCTTTCTCTATTTTTTTTTATAGCTATGGCTTCACTGGGGGCCGATTGTGGCCCCCACGGAAAGCACATAGCTATAAAGAAAAATTGCCCCCACAGGGGGTCGGCCACTGAGCAGGAGGACCGACCCCCTGCCAATATTGCCACCATTGTACTTTTTGGGGGGCGATCGTGCCCCCCAAGGAAAGCCAACATGTCTACATAAAAAATATGCCCCCACAGGGGGTCGGCCACTGAGCAGGAGGACCGACCCCCTGCCAATATCGTCGCCATTTTTTATTTTTATTTATTTATTTATTTTTCATTTTTGGGGTGCGATCGCGCACCCCAAACAAAGCCAACTTTCAACAATTTAAAAAATATGCCCCCGGGGGGCCGACCCATTACCACGAGGGCCGACCCCCAAAGACATCCCTGGTGTCTAGTGGGGTTTCCTGGCCGTGGATCGCAACGCTGCCGCGATCCACGGCCAGGAAACCCTTTCAGGAAGGCCTCGTTTGAAAGGGAGACTCTCCTTTCAAACGAGGCCTCCCTGAAAGCTGGGAGGCCGTTCTCGGCCGGATTTCCCCATCGGAGTCGAGCGCGGCCTTACCTGCTGCTGTCCTCGGCTCTGGTGGGGAAATCAGTGACGCCAGAGCGCCTCGCGGCGCGCTGACGTCACAGATGGGCGGGAGGGGGGGCGGGGGGAGACGCGGAAAGCCTTCCACGTCTCCCCCAGGCGGAATTTTTTAAAAAACAATCTCCGGTGCGATGCACCGGAGGTTTAAAGGGGGCCCTCCCTGGTGACGGCCAATGGACGTGCGCCGCACCAGGGAGGTAGTGCTTGCGTCGGCCATTTAGTTTGTTGTCTATGTACTTCACCCAAAGGTTAGTAGAGATTGACATTCTTCTAAGATATTAAAAAAGCATTGAACAGTGTCGTGGAGATTTAAGGAGCTTGAATGGGGCAGGTAGTGTAAGGGGTAAGGTTTAGGAAGGCTTAGAAGTCTGCGACAGGGTGAAGAGGGCAATGGTGACAATGTACACAAGGCATACCTGTCAACCTGAACAAAACTCTCATTGTGTGAGGAGGGGGCGGGGCTGTGTGCTAAGAAGTACCTAAAAGGCACTTTTGAACTCCACCCTGGCCCCAAACCCCCTCCTCCCAAGACAAAAAAAAGCTTGCTGAGGCTGGTGCCGATATCCTGGGGTATTTTCACACCCCTTAATGGATGTTGGGAGTTCAAAGCCTCGGAAACCGAGCTGAAATCCACTGTTCACAGTGTTTTTCGGCTCGTTTCCCAGCCACTGTGTGATATCACATCTTCACCGGGTGACCGTGTCATGGGACCTGATATCGTGTGTCACACGGTGGCACCGTGTGAGTTGGCAGGTATGACAAGGTGAGTTTTTTTTCAATAACATTTAAATATTTATGCATGTATAAAGAAACTTTGTAGACCATTACAGGAAGAAAAACCAAGTACACTTATTCAGGTCACAGAGTCAAGAAATCATCACAATACTTTGTTCTCAGCAATATTACCAATCAGTAGCCAGGACAGCGTGGTTTACGCAGGACAGGCTCAAAGAAATATTGTTTTCACTGTAGTCAAATGAAGTCTTTGAAACCCTGCCAGTGCACACTCCATGGCAGATACCCACTACCTCATGGTGTGTGTGCCCACCTGCGGGGGATTTTCAGAAGTTGTGTGTTTGAATGTTAGTGTAGACCTTACTGTTTCTCCGTTATAACCAGAGTTCAAGTTCCAGGTTCAAATATTGGCAGTTGCTGTTTCTTTCTGTTGGCTGCCTGGCGGTTGATGCATGGACTCCAGATCACCAATGCTCAAATAACACTTTTTGAGTTTGGATTCGTATGTGTAACAAAGTATAAGCCTGCTTAACCCTCTAACCCCATCCTGTCTTGACTCATCAGCCGATTACGTTTATTTTCATCTTCCTGCCTCTGTCTGCCAGCGCATTTCTTTCTAGTGCCAAGAAGCTGTTTCGGGTGATAGAGCCAGGGCCGGCGCTAGGCTAGGGCAGTGTGGGCAGCTGCCCAGGGCCTCGCACTCAGCCTACCAGCATGGGGCTCCGGGAGGGGTCCCCTCCCCGGGCCTCTCAGCGATGGTGTCTGGAGGCCTAGGGGAGGGAGACGCTTCATCTTGTCCCAATTGCAAGGAGACCATTCAGAGACACTGCGGGACGCCCATTGTCCAGCATTTTAGCACCCCCACAGTTTTAACTTTTAGCCCACAAGCAATTCTCACACCTATCAGGCTGAAGGTGTGAGAATTGCTTGTGGGCTGAAAGTTAAAACTGTGGGGGTGCTAAAATGCTGGACAATGGGCCTCCCGCAGTGACTCTGAATGGTCTCCTTGCAAGGGGTCACTTATGTAAATTAGAGGGGCCTCGCACATTCCCTTTTTGCCCAGGGCCCGCAAATCCTAGAACCGGCCCTGGATAGAGCACTTTAGAAATGATTTTGACTAGACCAGTCTGTGCTGACCTTTCTGTCTCATCCCTGTGGCGGGTCAGTGTCACACCTGAAGCTGGACAGCAGAAGCCAATAGACTGCACAACTCCGTCATTTTGTTCAAAATTAGAACCGAGTGAAATGAAGAGGCGGCGCCGCTCAAGGAGAAAAGTACCTGCGCCGCGCAATCTGCAAACTGTGAACAGTAGAGCTTCATACAATCAGCTGTGGCAGTAAATACAGCCCTGTCGACACAGAAAGCCAATCGGTAAATTAAAAGAGACAGTCCAGTCACTGCTGCAAATGGAAAATGTCAAACGAGTTTCATGGTCAGAGCGAAGACAGCAGTTATCTTGTATAACATCTAATGGCATTTTTGTTTAACAGCACATCTTTCTCATAGACATATCTACCCACCTGCTTTGTTATCATTAGACCTGATCATTTAACTGTACAGAGTTGCTGCAAAAGCTTGGACTCTGTAGAGTGCCACCCGACCTCTGCTGCTCATTGTAACAAGCATGCAGCCAGAGGGCCGGGCATGGCCAGAAGGCATAAATAAAGGCTGGGTGATCGCTCGTGGTCACTCGGCGATACTCAGGGGCATATTTACAATGCCTCTGTGGCACTTTTACGCCGCCAGAGTGTCACTTTTGTGATGCTCTGGAGGCGCAGTGTGCCAGCCCATATTTACAAGGCCACGCTACGCCACCCTGCGTGGCTTTTCATGGCCTTGTAAATATGGAGTAAGGCAATGCCTTACTCTGCGTGGAAGGGGTGTTCCATGGGTGTTGCTGTGTGGTTCCCATACAACACCCATGGTTTTTGACACTGCCCCAGATTTACAACATAGCGTAAATCTGGGGCTGCGCCAAAACTAAAACCTTCCCAAAGCAGGAGTAACGAGGAGAAATGTTTACATTTCTCCTCGTATTTTTCATCTTTCCACGTGTGCTGCAGCACACATAGAACGAGGAAAGCGCCTCCTTTGATTTTTTGTGTGCAGGAAAGTGTCCCTTCCTGCACAAAAAACAATCATGCCAACACCACAGACACCCTTGTGCAAGGGTGCTTGCGTTGGCTCTTCTTCTGCAGTTTGTGTGCCAGCGGTGGCAGAAGGGCTTGCAACGCTGCCTACGCCAAAATATTTTAAATATGCCCCCCCAGTATACAATGCGTATGTGTCTCGTCATTTGATGCCCTGCGTGCTGTGCAGTTGGCGAAAGGTACCTAGCTTTGAGGTCCTTACAGACTTCATAATACGAAGACCTGACTCCACTGCCGCCAGTTGTTTTACTGCTTAGAAAAGCCGTAGAGAACAATGTACTTAAAACATTACAAACAAAACAGCGCTCCATCCACCTACATATTAAACTCGTTCATTAAAGCATGCAACTCCCGTACAAAACCGTTAGAAAATATATTTGAAGTATTACAATGACAGTGAGGGACTCAATATCCTCTGAAATTATGAAAAGTGACATGCAGCAATACGCCATAATGAATTCTAGAAGCGTTGTTCTTGTTTATTCAAAGCAGAGGGAAATAAACAATCAGCATATGACGTCAGAAGTGATCATGGGAAGTGTTATTGGAGCCCAAGTTAAAACAATACCAATGTTAAGCAGTTAATGTGAATATGTTCCATTGCAAATCATACCTCCTACTGCTGGTTAAGTTCCTTGACCTAAGCACCTTAACCACGTAAGGAGGTAAATACTTGTCTAAGGCCCTGATTGTAGGTATGTCGGAGTTAGATGTGGTATTTTGCGTACCCGGTAAGTGAAGATACTGTAGGGTGAAGTATTTGTTGGGTTCTGTATTTTCCTTCTAGTTTTGCCCTGGAAATGAGGCATAACATGAGCAATCTGTATTTATATAATCAAAATCCACATGCTTAGACTTTCTACTGGGCCTTCTCCACCCCCACCCCGATGGGGTGCAATAACTATCATTCAATACAGAATTAAGATGCCTGCAAAAATTCCTGTTTGCATAAGGATAGGACTTTAAGCACTAGTAATAAACAGGGGCGAAGGATTTTGCACTCCTTAGTTGCATTAAAAAATCTTCTATCCTTCTTTTTCAATAATATATCTTTGACTGGCTTAATCTTCCATAGCTACTCTTCGCATGTAGAGCATAATGTGGAGGGATAGTTAGACATTAAGGTGATTTGGTGTTGTAGCAAAAGTGTTTTATTGCAATTGAATTCCCTTTGAAATTGCCAAGTAATATCCAACATATTCATACAATAACACCAATTATGGAGGATACCTTTTTAATGGAGTTCCATACAAAGCAGCAGTGTATAGATAAGGAAGCCTGACTGGGAGAAAATAAAGATAGAGTTGAGTTGTATTGGTGGAGTACCAACTATTGTAAGCTTCATTTATGTCAGCTAAAGACTCTACCTCTAAAATTACTTTTTTCAATTTTTAATGTATCCCCTGTAAAGTATACCAACCAAAATGTGATATATCCAACAAGGGAGAAGTCTGTGGAGAACCTTCTGGACAAACAAAACCTGGAACAAGTACAGTGAACTCTGATGAATACCTGATGCCCTCCTGAATAATTAATTCACAAGAATATAAGTGGACAAGTTGAGGAGAGGAAAAGAAGGGGTGTGAGGTAAGGATGGGGATGCAACGTGAGAAGGGGAAGGTAAGGTGAGCATCAGGTTGTAGGGAGGTGAGAATGTGGTTGAGTCAGATGAAGTTTCAAATGATGTTGAAGGTGAAATGAGAGTGATGTTCAGGTTTTGTTAATGAGGTGAGGTTGGTTTGAGAATGAGGTGATTTGGAGGGAAATTTGATGATGAGGATGAGATATATGATTTAGTGAGTAGATGCGAAACATAGGTGAGGTTGATGTGTGGCCCAGGGGAGACACGGATGGACCAACTGCAGCATGGAAATCTCCATCAGAACTCATGTGAAGTCCTGATATGACTACTGCCTTCATGCAGTTACAAGCCCTGCCACAGTGTAAAACCTACATTTACATTTACTTTCAAAGACTACCGTCCCCACAATGCTTAAACATATATTCACAATGATGACCCAGCATCCACTGTGCAATGCTTTCAATGGGACGTGTCCTGCTGCTCCTCTACACTGGCGAGAACAGGAGGTTGACTTGAGGTTGAAGTAAAGGTAAGTTGGGGATAAGGTGAATTTGAGCTGAAATTGAAGTGATGGTTTTGTGAGGTTCTGGTGAGTCTGGAGTAGAGATGAGCTAAGCTTAAATTTAAAGTGGGAGAGGGACTGAGGTAAAGTAGAAGTTTTGTGAGGAAGAGGTAAGGGGAAGGTGAGAGTGAGGAAAGGTAAATCCAACTTTTGTTTGGGTTGAGGGGTGAGATTGAGCAGGGTGCAGTGTGAGTCAGGATAGCTGGCACAAATTAGAAGTCAAGGTAACAGTGAATCAGTACAGATTTACCTGACTGTTGCTCCTCCAACCCTAGTTGGCTTGCACAATGACCCAAATAGATGGAAGACGAGAAACTCCAAACTCCTCTAAAGTTGGCGAAATCCTTCCAATCGAACATGACATTCATTGACTTAACATTTACGACTTACCTATGGTAGAATAAAAATAGTTTTTATGTTCTCCCACAGCTCTGCAACTAGCAGCAATATTTCCACCTACATTCAACTTTGTGCTTGTGAAACTTCAATATTCTAAAGCTATTTTGACCTGCAGCATGACAGCGGGGCAGCCTTTAAGGGGGCTAGAACTGTAATTCTTGGTTAGGACACAGCCTGTGGTTTCGATAGCATGAGCTCAGAGAAAGGAGCCTGGCTGAGCTCCTCGCATGTAATGAGTGTTGCTTCTGAGAGAGTGTGAGCAAATGCCATGCCTTAAAGAAGGGAGCGTTGAAGACGCGCGAGCACACGATTCAAGATGGCCACCACCCAGTGAGCTCTCTCCGCATCGGCCCTTAAACGACGATTTTTTCAACATTTCTTGGCCAGACTTTTACTCAATATTGTTGGTGGCAATATCTTGAGAATTTTACTTACCGGTGAGGAGCTTTTCCGGTCAGACAGCTTGCTGGAAGGGGTGTTTCTTGTTTCCTGGTTCCTCTCCGGTCTCTTCAGTCAGGTACAGCCCAGAATTCCAGTCAGGGGGGGTGGAGTAACACACTGGGAAAGGGCGAGGCTTCGGTCTGGTCACTCCCATAGGCAGTTTTAGCTGCTGCACCATTTCTTTATTGTTAATTCTCTCCTGCATGTTTGTTTCTTTTTGACTGTTGAAATTTATTTTAAGCATTCTGGAGACCAAAAATATGCAGGCGCAACATAATAAAAGGAAGCAAAATATTTCTCCTCCTCCTGTAAAATCTAAAGTGGTGGAGTCGGGTGAACCTTCTTTGTCTTTGCTATTTGATGAGATACAGGCAATTTGCTCTTCCACTGATACTATTGCGTCAGAAATTAAGAACTTACGAAAAGATATGGCTAGTATGTCAATGAAAATATCTGACAATGCAATTAATATCCAAGACAATAAAGTTAAAATTGATTCTTTCTCACCGCTTGTGGCTAAGATAGCTCCTATGTCTAACCTTCTTCTTGATTTGGAAAATCGTAACAGACAATATAACCTGCGTATTTTTATTTACCTGAAGATGTAGAAGGTAATGACTGCAGAGTATATTTGGAGAACCTACTACCTGGTCTTTTGCGCATTAAATTCCCTGAGAAATTTGCGATTGATAAAGCGCACAGGATTCCTTCTCATCGTAATCCGCATCTTACTAAACCACGACAAATGATTTTTAAAGTCTTGCGCCACCATCATTTAGTCTTGATAAGGAAGGCGGCACGTGAGATTCCCTCATTAATGGTAAATAAAATTTTCATTCACAAGGATTTTGCTAAAGAAACTGTTAAGACTCGCAAAGAATTCACTGACATTCGCCCACGGTTACGAAGTCTTGGATTTAAATATGGTCTTTTTGATCCTTCAACAATGCGAATCTGGAAGGACGGCTTTTCAAAATCCTTTCAGCGACCTGAAAACCTGCAGAAGTTTTTGGATCAACATTCCCAGCTTCCTACGGATACACATGAGACTGCCACTTGATTATGAATGTATTAGTTTTTCTGGCTAACTTAATTGTTTAATTCCTTACAGGGCTCTAATGGTTCGGTCATGCTTGCAAAGCGTGTGTGCTTTTCAAGATTGTTATATATGTTATGTGTTGTCGTTTTCTATGTTTTGTACTTATTTTTCTTTTCTTTTTCTCCCTATTGTCTTTTTCTAGAGCTACTTCTTTTCCTTTTATGCTTCAAACTTTATTTCTTCTTCTTCTTTCTATTTTCCCTATCTCACTATGGCTAACATTAATAATTTTAAGCTTGTTTCATTGAATGTTAAGGGTCTAAGGCACCCTGTAAAACGTACAAAAATGTTAGATTATTTAGGTAGTCATAAAGCGGATATCTGCTTCATTCAAGAGACACATATTGAAGATAAAATGTTAGCTTTTTTGAAGAAAAAGTGGGTTGATTCTATTATTTCTTCTCCAGCAGTAGGCAAAAAAATGGTGTTGCTATCCTTTTCGCAAAAAGATTGCATTGTCAAATATTAAGTAAATCCACAGATACAGAAAGTGGATATATTATAGCAAAAGTTAAAATTCAAGATACAGTTATGTTTTTAATTAATGTATATGGACCAACAGTTGATGACCCTAATTTTTGGTCTATTCTAAACACTGAAGTTCTCAAGTTGGGTAATGTTCCACTTATAGTTGGAGGAGATTTCAATCTTGTACATGGCCCTTTATTAGATAGATTATCTCACACTAAATTTCGTCCACCCAGAGCATTTTTACTCTAAAATCTTTTTTAAATCAACCAGGTTGGTGGATATTTGGCGATTGCATTATCATACTGAAAAATCGTTCACTTTTTTCTCAAACCCTCATAATTCTTATTCAAGATTAGACTATCTATTAATTTCTCGACAATTAATTCAGTTGTTTCTCCTAATATTTGTAATATCGATATTTCTGATCATGCTTTGGTTTCTATGGTATTGCAACTTGACTCAAATTTTAAAGCTCAATCCAGATGGCGTATGAACACTGACATTATTCTGAATGAATATAATAAACCAAAAATCCTAAATGCACTTCAAGATTACTTTCAGCTTAACCCAGAAGGCTCTACGTCTATGGTGAATCGATGGGATGCTTTTAAAGCTTATATTAGAGGGTCTTCCATTTCTCTTATGGCACATGAAAACAAAACCTTTAATTCCAAAATTAAAGATTTAGACAAATTGCAAAATTTGAAAGACTTTTTATTACTTCTAACGATCCTCAATTCAAAATAAAATTACAAAAATTGCGTTATGAATTTAATTCAATTTTAAGTAGAAGAGCTGGTATACAACTTTCTAACTCTAAAGCCAAATTTTGTTTTAATGCCAACAGATCTGGTCGACTCTTGGCCAACTATTTACGTATTAAAAAGAAAAAACTTTAATAAATTCAATTCATGGTCCAAATGAGAAAATTGCATTGTCACAAAAAGATATTGTTAATGAATTTTTAAATTATTACTCTAATCTATATAATAAGCCTCAATTCGATGATCCTTCCCTGATTGATCGTTTTTTATTAACCTGTTGATTACCTAAAGTTCCACAATTGACCAAAGAAAAATTAGATTTGCCTATTACTCAAGAAGAAATACAATTAGCTATTAAATCTCTTTAACAAAATAAATCCCCAGGTCCAGATGGAATTCCAGCAGAATTTTATAAAGAATATGATTTGCAACTTATTCCTCATTTGTTTAAACTTTTTTCCTTTTTAGTGCTTCTGGTTCAACTTCAGGATCCTTTACTGAAGCTTTGATTGTTGTTTTACCAAAACCTAACAAAGATCCGACACTTGTATCGAATTACCGCCCTATTTCCTTAATAAATCAGAATTGTAAACTTTAAGTTAAATTCTTGCAACCCGACTGACCTCCTTATTGGACTCTCTTATCCATCCTGACCAATCTGGCTTCATGAAAAATAGATATTCTGTTAATAACACAAGAGTTTTGTTGCATGCTATTGAGCAAGGATCTACTCTGTCCTTACTGTCTGGAGTTCTTGCATTGGATGCTGAAAAAGCTTTTGATAAAGTTCATTGGCAATTTTTATTTCACACTTTAGCTGCATTTAATTTTGGTGATGTGTTTATTCGTATGATATCTGCTCTTTACTCTAGCCCTACTGCTCGCTTTTGTATTAATGGTCAAATTTCAAATCAATTTTTTCTTTTTAGAGGTACCAGATAAGGTTGTCCACTGTCTCCGCTATTATTTATTCTTGTTATCGAACCTTTACTTACTTCCATTAGAAAATGTAATGATATCGCTGGTATTAGTATTAAAGAGGTCACCATTAAAACATTAGCATATGCAGATGATGTACTTTTGTTTATTAGTAATCCTGAATCCTCACTTCCGCCTTTGTTAGATATTATCTCATCATATTCCTTAATTTCCGGTTATATGTTAAATACCAATAAAACTGAATTTTTCCCCTTAAATCCTCATTGTACCCCAGATATGCTACCCATAAAAGAAATAATCTGGCAAAGAGATAAAATCAAATACCTTGGTATTTTGTTCTCTTCATCTATAAAAAAAACAATTACATTAAATTGTGAGTCTATTATAAATTATATTAATGATAAATTATCTAAATGGTCTCCACTTCAAGTTTCCTGGTGGGGGAAAATGGACTCAATAAAAATGACTATAGCTCCTAATTTTTTTTAATTTTTTAGCTATGATTCCTAAACAATTTCCTATGAAATTTTATAAAACTATTGATCGTCATCTTTCTAAGTTTCTTTGGAATAATAAATCACCTCGCATTAGCTATAAAAACTAAAAATGACAAAATGTAATGGAGGATTTGGTATGCCAGAATTTTTTAACTATCATAAAGCATTTATCTTAAAACAGAGCTCTCTTTGATTTAATCACTGTCACCTTAATAGTCCTCCTACATGGCTTCTTATAGAAAAAAATGTAGTGGCTCCGTATCCATTGTTTACTTTACTAACCATGTCCAGTAATGCAACATTATTTAATAAATCTACTATTTTGAAGTCCACGAAGTTAATATTAAATGATTTAGATTCACTTTTTCAATCAACTATTTTAAATTCTGTACAGATGTCATTATGGTACAATCTACGACTAAAGCTCTCTCGTTCTGTCAAATTTTGGCAGGTGTGGATTAAGGCAGGTATTTTCTACCTAAAAGATATTTACCATGATGATACTTTTATATCGTTTGATGTATTGCAGGCAACATTTCACTTCCCTTCTTCTGATTTCCTTAAATATGAACTTTTATGTAATTCTATACTAGACTCATTTCCTAATAATATTCCTACAATTATAAAATCAGATTTATCAATCTATGTTCAATCGGTCTCCTCTTCCTCTCATGCTGTTTCATTATTTTATAGGAAGTTGAATACATTTCAAGGTAACAATATTGATATGATTTCAACATTTTGGAATGATGAACTTTTAATATCTTTTTCATATGATACATGGAAAAAAATGGTTGAACAATATTTCAGGATGGTTACCTGTATCACTTTATCAAACAAATTCTTATATTTTGTTTAATTGCTTATGGACCCCATTAAAGTTATTTAAAGCTAAACTTCTTCCGATTTCGAATTGTTGGCATTGTAACTTGAATACTGGCTCGTTAAAACATATGCTTTTTGAATGTGCATTTATCTTAAAGTTTTGGAATGACGTTTGGAGTGTTATACAAAAAAATACTTAGGGGCCGATTCCGATTCGGGCCGGAAATCTCTCCGACCGAGCCGGACCCGGAGAGATTTCCGACCGAATCGGACCCGTGCAGCCCGACCGAACGAGTACGATGCGCACGTATGCCATCGGACTCGAGTCGGTCGGACTCCCATTGAAGTCAATGGGAGCCTGTCGTACAACGCGTACATGGGCTCCCATTGACTCAATGAGTGCGAGGCGGACAAGGGCGCCCCCTACAGCGTGTACGCGGCGAAGCGACTCGCGCCGTACACGCACAGGTTGGGGGGACCCATGGGTCCCCCCTGTGTGCGACTCGCGCGGCTATGACACGGACCCCCCAAGTACGGCTCCGACTGCTCTTTCGAGCCGGAGTGCGCGGCTCGGTCGGACTGCTCGCGGCGCGCATCGAACTTACCCGGCCGGGGAACGTCTCCATTGCGCGGTGCGAGTCGAGTCCGAGCGAGTCGGTCGGTGCAGTTAGACCCGGGAACGAGTCGGTCGGAGCGGTCGGGACGCCCGGACGAGTCGGTCGGCGATTTCGCATCGTACTCGCTCGCCTGGACGCGCGTACGAATCGGTCGGGCAATAGGGCTCCGAATCGGAGCCCTACCGGCCGAGATCGGAATCGGCCCCTTAATATCTCTGATGAGCTTTCATTTACTTTACTGATATATAAATCTGTTGCTCTTTCCGAACAATTATCTGATTTGGATTGTAAACTTTTTAAATTTTTGATGTCAGCCGCTCTAAAGTCTATCACTGCCTGTTGGAAAGATGTGTCCTTATTATCCTTTCATGCTTGGTGGTCTTGGATTATTTTTACTAGAAGAGGTGCCAATTTATCTTTGTCTGGTATTACTCATAATTGTGACTCTTATCATTCTTTTGGAAACTGATTGATCACTATTTATCTTCTTAGTAATACTTCCTTCCTATATATTGCCTTATATTGTATATCGCACATGTTTAACTTATAGTAGCTCTATTTGAAATTATTTGTACCATAATTACTGATTGTTTCTTCCTTTTCCTTCTATGTTATGATTACTACATTCATATTACATTGTACCGCTTTGTATTTAATTAACTGTTATTTAGTAATAAGTCCTTTTAAGGGTACTCTATACCATGCTCTTTTTTGTATTGTCATTGTTTATTATTATTATAAAATCTAATAAACTATTTTGAACACAAAAAAGAAGGGAGCTGAGCCGAAGTCAATTGGAGAAGCATCGAACCTTTTTTCCACTGATTACTTACAGGACCAGGAGGCTTTGGTAAGCACTAAATGAGTTACATACACTTGGGCTGCAGCTCATAGAACATTAGGCTCCTTGTGCCCTAGAGTTACCAGAAAATTGAAATGCTTCATATTTTAACATTATCTCAAATAGCACCAAGTGAACAAAGCAAGTGAGCTGGATCCTCCCCAGGAGAGATCCCTTCAGACACCTATCCCTTCTTCCATCCATCCTAACACCCATGCTTCCACCTTTGCATTCTTTCTTTCACCTAGCCATCAATTCATCATTACCCCTTTCACCCATCAATCATGTCATCCTTCCAACATCCATCCTTTCATGTTTCTTTCTTTCTATTCACCCTGTTTTCCTTTCACGCTTCCTTCCTTTTCCCCTTCTTTCTTTCACTCCTTTTCTATCCATCTTTCTTCTTTTGCCTTTTTTTTTACAGAGTTTTATATAGCGCGAACCTGACCCGAATCGGGTATCAGAGCGCTTTACATAGCACCAGTTGCATTACATGAGGACACATTCATTTTTGTTAGGCACGGGGAGATTAAGTGATTTGCCCAGAATCACAGGATGTTCAGCGTCATTGCCGAGACTCGAACCCAGTTCCCCAGATTCGAGGTCGACCGCCCTAGCCGTTAGGCCAACTCCTCTCCCCTTGTTCCTACTTTTTCTTTCTTACCCTTTTCTCTCTGTTTGTTCTTTGTATTTACCCTTCTTTCTGTTTGCACTGTTCCCTAGTTTCATAATTTCTCTTTCCCTTTGCTGTACTTGTATCATTTTGCACCACTCTGTCCACACTTTTCATTCCCTTACAATGTTATTTATGAGGCCTATAAAGAACTGATTAATATGCCAGTGGCTCAGTACCAACTCTGCTGTAGCTGCTAAAGCGGGGGTTCTTGATGTCACTGCTTTTGCCTAGTCTGCACGCTGATTGTCAGTCGATGAAGTGTTAGTGAAGCTGTACCCTCTCTTATATTACCCCCTGGGCGTAGGCTGCAGTTTGGAAACCTTTGGGGAAAATGCCTCTTGCCATCACTTTCATGTATTGGGCACCACGTGACCTGGTTTGAATGCTTCTCCAATGTTACAAGCTGGGTGCAACTTAAGGAGCACAACACACTGTGGACATGGGGAGTGATGAGGTTCCTCGAGACCAGCGTTTCATTGCAAGGTTATTTGAGAAGGAAGGCACATTTAATGCAGTCCATCCCATCTGGCTTTTGCCCTACTGACATAATGGTAAATCTGCTTCTACACACATTCATTTACATTAAAGGAACCACATCATCTGTCATGCTTTAAGCATAGTGTGCAGCAATGTCATGTAGCACAATTGACACTCCTTTTGGCTTGGAGTCTTTTCACCAGCCTGTTCTGTCAGCCCTCTCTTGTATTGATATGTCACATTTTGCTCTAGTGCAGCTACTCGCCAAAAGTAAAACAACCACTGGCAAAGCCAATAAGTCTCACTTTTATAATGAGAGTGCCACACTATTGATTAGCTTTGCCAATGTTTGTTGATAAAGCATTGCTTAAAAAAGTAAAAGATAGAAACAACTCAAAATATTGGAGGAAGAACACATAATATATGGGCCTTCAGGAGAAGAGGCATCTCCTTTTCAGTCAGGAAAATTACGTCATCTACCTCAAACGCCAAATGAGCTAGTGCAGCAGCAGCCCCCCTACCCCAGTGCCATAATAGTCTTTCAGACCAAGGCCTGGCATTTGAGCAATATTTGGAATCAGGAGATAAAATAAAAACAACCCTTAAACTCTGCTCTTTAATCATACTTTAGAAGGAGTATACTTGCTGCTGTGCTTTTACAGACAAGCTGTGAGGGATGGGCAGCAACACAGAGCATGGGGTGTGGTATTTGATTGGGGAAGCATCACAGTAGGAAGAGAGCATGGAAACAAACAGACTCTCATAGACTGCTGATTGAAAAAAGAAAAAAGCATTTTCCTAAATATGAGCAGTGGAAGGATACAAGTCAACTAATCAAATAAATGGTAAAGAGGATATACTTCAGGGGAGGGGCAAACAAAAGAACAGGAAGGCAAATCTTTGAATAAGTAGCTACTAAATGAGAGTGACAATAAAGCCAACCAATGGTAATTAGAGGGTTGGCACTAAACACACTTTGTGATACGGCCCACAAGAGACAGCAAAAAGCGGTCTGGTAGGCAAGACATAAAAAAATTAGAGTACGAAATTGTCACACACGGACTTTTTATCCTTTCCTCTCACAGAGGATTGACAAGGTGCCTATTGAACACATTATTTCGATTAGCAATACATGCACATTTTTGACGCAAATCTTCCTTTAATCATTTCCAACATTCTTTCTCACCATTTTAGGTCTCGGCTAGGCAGGGCATGCGCTTTCTTTTTGAGACATGTTGTTTACAATTAGCGGGCTACAGTCCACCCATAGGCTTACCATTTGTTTGCTTCAGTGTCGCTCTCATATCCTTCGTTCCCATTTGTTATGGCATGTATGCATTATGCTTCTGCTTGTGTTTGGTCCTCCCCTAGAGCATGGACCAAGTAATTGCTCCATCCAATGCTCCCGTTTTTGGAGCTACTTTTTAAATTGTATTCAAGCACTCCATATGAGTGCTTGTGTTTTCACTCACTCCTATCCCCTTCCAGCTGCCCCCATTCTTGTTGCTCCTTTTCCCCTCCCACGCACCCCATCCCTGTTGCTTCTTCTCTGTCTCACTCCCCTGGCCCGTCTGTTTCTTCTTTACCCTTCCACACCCCTTGCCCCCATCCTTGCTCGTATTCAACTTTATCTTTAATGGGCAGGGGGATATTAAGTGATTTGACTGGAACCTTGCTCCCCAGTTCCAAAGTTGCCAGCTCTGGCCACACCCTCTCCCCTTACTTATTACATGTAGTTTGAGGAAAACCAGAAACGTATGTCTTCTGATATATTTTGTTAAGGCTAAGGATGAACAGAGCTCCAAAACCAAA
Organism: Calotriton arnoldi; assembly: GCA_963921515.1. Taxonomy (NCBI): domain Eukaryota; kingdom Metazoa; phylum Chordata; class Amphibia; order Caudata; family Salamandridae; genus Calotriton; species Calotriton arnoldi. The sequence goes on along the minus strand of CAWUFW010000063.1, from coordinate 455,092 downwards.
AACAATGGCTGCTCACTGACATAGAAGTAAGACTAAAAGCTCGTGTTCATTATAGTCCTTTTTTTTCATCATTTGGGGTGGTGCTTGTTTTGAGCTTCTTTTGGTAGCACATGGGCTGGTTTTTGCCTTCTTTTTCATGGGAAGTGTGCAGTTGGATTTCAAACATTATTGACTATGTTTGCATCTCTGTTTTAGCATGCGAACCTTGGGAATGAAGCAGCTGGTTGACCCATTTCGGTCCAGGTTCAACATTGCTAAAGACATTCACATTGACAACGCCAATAGCTCTTGAATTGCCAAGACCTATTGGCTTTGCTTGCTGAACATTAAGTTCAGTGTAAAGCTTATGTGTGTATGCCTGTGTGTACGTTTTTATTACGCAAGCATCAGCTCACGTAGATCCCTTTATTGAGCTTCATGCCTACACCGATTGCATAGCTTTCTCTATTGAAGAGTTATTTCAAGCAAAAATGTCTTGTGGAAACTTTGAAACTGGGTGTGGTGTGTGCGCTGCACTAGCAACATTCACCAGGCGACTTAGAGGCACTGGACAGCACATGAGTGCAGCACCGGTTCTTCCATAGGATCGAAGGAGTGCTGCCCCCACCCACAATGCTGCGCAGAAAGCTGGAAAAATAAAATGGTAATAAAATAATTTAATTGCCATTTTATTTTTCCAGCTTTCTGCCGAACGGAGAGGGCAGGGCAGGGCCAGTGCGTCATTGCTGCTGATTGGCAGTAATGATGAGTGGCCCCTTCAGTATGAATTGCGCATGCCGGTTTGGCCAGTTACCCTGCTACGGCCAAACTGACATGCACAATTCAGCCTCTCTGGAGAGCAGGCACCGGCCTCCAGTGCCTTTCGGAGCGCTGTGGCAGCCTGCTCCAGCCAATCCAGACGCTCACTCATGCTGCTTAACAGCATGAGAGCAGTGTCTGGATTGGATAAGGAGCTGTGGGAGCTGTGGGACCTCGCGCTCGGAGGAGTGTGGAGCCAGGGACTGTATGTACTGCATGCTAAGGTAAGTTTATTTTCTTTTTAAATGTTTGTTTATTTGTATTTTTACATTGTGTTCTATTTATGTCGCCCCACCATTTGTGCCGGTCACCAACCGCCACTGCATGGGTGGCCACCATCACGTAGCAAGCGCAAAAACCATATTTCTCACTGGACTGTCCTATGCTTTGTGAGAAAAAAACTGCACCACTTCGCCCACACCGAGGGGCTACTAAATGCTCTATAATTGCATTTATCTTTATCGCTTTTTCTGTTAATAATGAATAAAAATATTCTACTGTGTATGCGTTCTATACGCTGAAACAATGAGCCTGTGCGACTACAAATACGGCTGAGAACATTCTTTCTACAACATCTTTTAAATATTAAATAGAACTGTCAATCAAAGCTCTTATTTTTCTTAGCTTTCAATGTAGGGAGCAATTGTTTCCAAGCTATTTGCAACAGTCTACAAATATCCAAATGATGTTACATTTAACCTCCCACCTCTGACCTCACAAGAGGGGTTTAATTTTCATTCCAGAGCACCGCTTATCAACAGTGACATATTGGCGTTTTGTGAAAGCTGAGAGTCAGGCAAACGTAAGTGTTCTATCTGCTCCCTACACATAGCTTCGCCATGCAGGGAGGGCTGTGCTACAATTGTTCCTTTGATTGCTCTGCTCTCTGATTGGCAATCATTGGCTGCTCCTGCTGTTCAGCACGTGGTCTTCACATCTTTCCTATGTGGGCCTGAGCGCCTCGTGCCAGTGCACACTCATTTTCTGTGAATGGATGCATTGTCTAATGTGCTGTGATCTGTGAATAGATACTTAAAAAAACAATGCTAAATAAAGAAAAGTGAATTTTTGCTGCAGTTGCATCCTAAAATGGTAACATTTGTCATGCCTCTCGGAGGATATGGCATGGAGTCCGGAAGGTTGGCGAAAATCAACTTAATGGGGTTGGATAATTAGGGCCAATGTCCTTTTGCTGTTCCAAAAGAGGTCAGTGCTTTTATTCATTACTGGAAGCCCCCAAAAAAAGGAAGTGTTTATTTTTGTTTCAGAAAGTTATTAGAATGTTTAATTGTAGGGCATCTAATTGGAAACCTTTTACGATCCTTCCAGGAACCGTTTGCTCTCTGAGAACTACAAATAAAGTGCAGTTACGTTTTTTGCTTCTTTGCTACTGCTCAGAGTCCATGGCTATGTTTTATTCACCACTATGTGGCTTATCTACTATTTTCACCTCCTGTTGTTAGAGCTATGACCACATTTCACAATGATTTCAATCAGTCACAATGGCTATTTCGTATATCAGTATCACCCTTTTGAATAACTTGCATGCTCCTTACTGATCCGGGGGTCTGCAGAAACACATCATAACAAAATATAGTGCATGTGTAACGCACACGATGGCATGTCAGATAGAAGATGCTGGAGCGGGGAGGAGCATAGGCGTGAATGTTATTGTACGCCCAAGTGTCCTGCATTTTATCAATCAGAATTTGTACATCGCACTCTGCCACACCTAGGGGAATCTGGGCACTGTGCCTCCGTCGAAGAGCCAGGCCTTGAGTCTCTTTCTGAAGACTGTCAGCGAAGGGGCCATATAGAGCTGGAAGGGGAAGTTGTTCCAGGTCTTGGCTGCGCTGTAGGAGAAGGATTTGCTCCAAAAGGCACTGGAGGCCAGTGCCTGCTCTCCAACCCAGCTGTCTAAGACAGCTGGGTTGGAGAAGTTGAATTGTGCATATCGGTTTGGCCGTAGCAAGGTAACCTGCCAAACCGACATGCACAATTCATACTGAAGGGAGCACTGCGGGTGCGGCAGATGCGAGGGGTAAGTGCGAGGGCGAGTGGAGAGAAGCGTAGGTGTCTAGCGGTTTGGAGGACGCTGACTTTGGTAATTGAGGCCAAAACTCGACTAGAAAGTCAAGAACTAATGCAAGCGGCTTGATGCCAGCTAGTCTTTCCACCAGGCACACCAAGTATTTTCAGTTGTCCAAACGCACACCTTCCCCTCACAATACTCAGGATGATTGTACCGCTACTACAAAGGAGGGACCAAGCAGCGCTCACACGTGAGCTTGTATTGGCACAACAAGACTAGTGTAGCAGAGCCAAAAGCAGAGTCAAAAATATAACCAATAGGCAAAACAGGATCCAAGCTCTTGTTTATAGATTAAAAAGTAGAAAATACGGGGGGGAAACTATGAGAACGCAGAACACGCTCCTCTGGAATGCTCTAGACTACAGCTATGGGCCCTGCCATGCCTCTTAGGGCCAGATTTACCACTTACTCACGCAGCGCAGTGCAGCAGCTGAAAATGCTGCGCTGCACTGGTGAGAAGGAAAGAGCAGGAGAGCACCATATTTGCAGAATTATGGCACTCTCCTTTTCCCTAGCGCTGAAATCAACTGCTGTGCGCCACGGAGACACCTGTGTGCCATAGTGCAAGGGTGTCTCCTTGGTAAGTAATCAGAATATCGAGTATTTATTATCGTTTTGACATAATATCGAGTTAAAAATATTGTTAGTATAAGGAGCGGGAGGGTCCTTTCCACGTCCTGGTGTCCTTGTCACAAAGGTGATAACACTCTCCGAGCGCCGAGAAGAAGGAAGCTGCGACTCAGGGAAATTCAGCAGGACGGCGGCCGCAGGGAAATTCAGGGACGCCTGGAGGTGCTGTTTGCTGCCTTGTGCTGTCAGGGACTACCAGTCCCAGGATCCTTCCCAGGAGGGGAGGTGTTTTGCCGTTTGCAAAACGCGCTAAAAAGCGCGAGTAATCACCGCGGCGCGGGACGCCTGGAGGTGCTGTTTGCTGCCTTGTGCTGTCGGGGACTACCAGTCCCAGGATCCTTCCCAGGAGGGGAGGTGTTTTGCCGTTTGCAAAACGCGCTAAAAGCGCGAGTAATCACCGCGGCGCGGGACGCCTGGAGGTGCTGTTTGCTGCCTTGTGCTGTCGGGGACTACCAGTCCCAGGATCCTTCCCAGGAGGGGAGGTGTTTTGCCGTTTGCAAAACGCGCTACAAAGCGCGAGTAATCACCGCAGCGCGGGACGCCTGGAGGTGCTGTTTGCTGCCTTGTGCTGTCGGGGACTACCAGTCCCAGGATCCTTCCCAGGAGGGGAGGTGTTTTGCCGCTTGCAAAATGCGCTAAAAAGCGCGAGTAATCACCGCGGCGCGGGACGCCTGGAGGTGCTGTTTGCTGCCTTGTGCTGTCGGGGACTACCAGTCCCAGGATCCTTCCCAGGAGGGGAGGTGTTTTGCCGCTTGCAAAACGCGCTAAAAAGCGCGAGTAATCACCGCGGCGCGGGACGCCTGGAGGTGCTGTTTGCTGCCTTGTGCTGTCGGGGACTACCAGTCCCAGGATCCTTCCCAGGAGGGGAGGTGTTTTGCCGCTTGCAAAACGCGCTAAAAAGCGCGAGTAATCACCGCGGCACGGGACGCGCGCGGGCTCGCCCGGGCCAAGGGCGGGCCCGTCCTGCGCCCGTCATCGCCAGGAAGAGGCAGGGCAGGGATACCCCCCTTGGGTGTTGCGACTGGCACGATAGAGGGAACAGCTGGTAAGACTTATCCTTGCGCATTCTCACTCCTGATTGTATCCTGCCTGCCAACCTGGAAAGCTGTGGTACAGCTGAATAAGCATCTACAAGTTGAGGCGTTATCAGGACTATCGGACTTAGAGACTTTGTCTAATTTTTATCTTTGATGTGGGGTGGGATGTGACAGAGTGGGAGTGTTTAGACCAGATTGTGTACTTCCAGTCTATAACTCTAGGGGTTTCTTTGTCTTTCTCTTCTCCTTTTCTTAAGACACCGGTTATTAAAATGGGGAGGAGGATAGCCCCTATCCGAGGCAAAACGACAAGTAGGTCCCCACTCCCCACAACATCTATAGATAAAATGTTACAGAGGGCAATAGGGGTGGTGGACTCCGAAATCGAGCTAAGAGAAAGGCGGTTATCACTCACTCCTGATTTACCTGTCTCGCCATCCCTATCGATCAACCAGTCAAACCAGGTTCAAACCCAGGTAGACGTACAGCCATCGACTGCTAGAGAGATAGCTGTGCGTAAAAAGTGATTGATACAAGTAAACATGCCCAGAGTACCTTTAAAAGGGAAAACGTAAATTAGCTCTTGAGGCCGGATCAAAAAAAGAAATTCTGTGAGGACATTGTTGTTAATATAGAGGAGGGGGTAGACCAAGTGCACAGAGCTGGCAGGTCGAACCAAGCTAGTGTAGATAAGCAATATCCGTTGTGGGTGTTGAGTCTGGTGGAAGACTTGCGGAATGACCTGAGGGCTATCATTAAAGAAGAATTAGCCCCACTTGTTGGTCGCCTAGATATTCTGGATAAAGTCTTAATGACAGGGGAGGCTTGTTCACTTAACCATCCCAAGGACCAACCCATAAGAGGGATCGAGGTCTGCTGTCAGGTTGAAAGTAAGGATCTAACATCTCCGCCGGGGTTGGAGAGGGATGTTTCCAAGGGCCCCAGTTTGAATTCTGAACTGGGGAGCCAAAGTGACACTAGGGTACAGAGAGATAGGAGTATTGGCACGGAGAACAGAGCAAAGAGCAAGCAACCATGTGTAAGAAATCGAGAAGAGTTGATTCTCCTAGCCCCAGCTACTAATAGCAAAGAGAGCAGACAAGTAATCCAAGGATTGAGTGAAGGTGGAAATGCTTCAAATGTTTCAAATCTCCCAGACATAAACCTCCCCCCTGCCTGCGCACCTTATGTAGCTATTTTGACGGGCGTTCCATCTATCGAACCTAGTATGAAGGAAACTTATCTCGAGCTGAGGAATAAATGCCTGTTCTGGCTTGTTAAACACAAACATTTTGATTTTGCCAGAGCTGGAGAAATTATCATGGTTCGAAGAGTGAGGTGGGTGGGAAATCGGAAAAAAGAGAGGCAGGTGAATGTGTTGTTATAAATTTTGAAAACCCCACACGGTGGCCAATTTATTTAATAATCCTATTAGTTGCTATGATTCCATGACGGCTATGAGTCTACAACCTTTGAATTTTTTTTATCCATTACCACAGTCATTAGTAAGAAGCAGGGTTCCGTCCTTAATTTCAGAAGGTGGTGTAGGCCTCCGCCCAGAAGGGAATTGGGATGCTTATCATAGGCTCCCGCCATTTAACATCCCGGTGAACAATAGATATGATGTACTGGAGGGTGTAGACTGACTGAGAGAGGGATCCTTGCTGGTGGAGTCATTACAAACGGTAGGATATGACTCTGAGGATGGAGATGGGAAGGGATTGAAGCGCATTATGGCAGGTGACAGCCCAGGCCCCTCCCTCTCGATCAACCATACAGGAGAAAGACCCACCATACCCACGGCCCTGGACGCAAAAGTTGATGACTCTTTGAGAGAACAAAATAGAGAAAGCATAGAATGTGGGAAAATAGGTGAGTGCTGCGTGGGTGTTCTTGGTGACCATGTTATACATGATAATGTGGTACCGGGGGTTGTGAGAGGGGTGACCGGGCAAGCGAATGGGCTGAGGATACTCTCATGGAATGTGGCAGGTCTCAAAAACAAACTGCCCTGTACGGATTGGGGTGACTTTGTCGATAAATTCGACATTTTCATATTCCAAGAGACTTGGGCAAGGGAAGACTTTCATCGGGTGGGCTATGCCCCTTATAACATCTTAGCTTCTATGGCAGGGAGGGGAGACCATCTGGAGGCCTATCAATTTGGGTAGCTACCCATCTTGGATGTAGGGCGGAGCAGTTACTAACCCCGTCAAGTGACATTCAATGTGTCCTGCTCTCCTTCCCAACAAAGGTGAAAATTGCCATAGTGAATGTGTACTCTCGCCCCGTTAACAACAGCCAGGAATCATCTACTATTGCTCTGCTGGGAGATTTTATTCCAACCCTAGACCCGGCGACCTGGTTGATTGTGGGGGTGATTTCAATTGTCATTTTGAACCCCTCTCTGATTTTTCACACTCTGCCCCAACAGAAGAAGACCTCTATTGGTCCATTCCTAACCCCTGACTACACCTACCAAAGCTTGGTCTCCATTGGTCATGCAGTTAAACTCATTTACTCTCACCTTTTCCCTAAGAGCATGCAATGGCCGGACTAAATCTGACCAACCAGGGCAGTTTACATTTAATAGAGCAGGCCAGACCTCACTTATTGACTACATTTTGGTGGAAACAAGACACTGGGGAAAAGTTCTTGATTTTCATATTGTGCATAGGAGGGACAGTGACCATAATGCTTTGATTTTAACCCTCAACCAGGGGGAACTGGGTATTGCAAAACGCCTCTTCCAACCGGCAACTGTCACAGTGCCTTGGTAGTGACCAACAATAGAAGACGTATTAGATGGGGCTACATCCAACAGTCTCCTACTAAGATGGCGAAAATCTACCAGTTAGCATTGCCATCCCTGGTCAAAATGTGGGAGACAGTTTACACGGTGGGTCAGAATTCGATTCTAGATAAAGTAGGCGAAATACACTCTGAGCTTGCCTTTAATTTGGGGGAGGTTTTCTACCCGGTGAGCCGTGTTAGAGCAAACGGTCACAACAGATGCCCCTGGTTTAATGAACAGTGTCGTAAGGACAAGCGGGTTTTATTGGAAGCAGTTAAGGCCAAGGATAGGGTGCAAATCAAAACTGCGAGGGCTAGATACAATCAATCTATCCAGTTGGGGAAAAAGAACTGGGAGCAAGAAAGGTGGGAAATGCTAAGGAAAGCCCTGGAGGACAAGGATTTGAAAACATTCTGGGCAATAGTGAGTACGGGTGACAGGGAAGGGAGACCCGCCATTGAGCCCAATATAGCGCCTGAAGCTTGGGAGTCCCACGTTGGGACATTATACTCTCAACGGGATGCAGGCTACGCCAATACTAGCACTATTAGTATGGCTTTTGAGACACAACTAGAGGGGGAGAAGGAGATCACGAGCACTGAAGTGAGGAGTGCCATTTATAAGCTACAAAGCAATAAAGCCCCAGGCTTAGACAAACTTCCAGGGGATCTCTTTCGCAATGAACCTGCAATATGGGTCCCATATCTGTGTGCTTTATTTAATGCGGTATTGCAGGGGTCTAACCCCCCTGATACCTGGCGTGAGGCTGAGATTGTTCCCATATACAAAAAAGGTTGCCCCCTTGCTCCCTCCAACTATAGACCGATTAGTCTAATTGATATCTCCCAAAAACTTTATGGTCGGGTGCTTTTAGACCGCCTCCAGAGTTGGCTGGAAGAAGAGCTAATACTAAGTCCATATCAGGCCGGCTTCAGATCAAAAATGTCAACTGTTGACCAGATATTCAGACTCCAACTACTGTACTGGAAAACAGTAACCATTGAGGGTGGCAGCCTCTACCTGATATTTGTTGATCTGAAGTCGGCCTTCGATCTTGTACCCAGAGAAAAACTATGGAGTGTACTGAGTGAACTAGGGATTCCTACATATCTTTTAAAAGCTATTAAGAGCCTACACACTGATAATTTTGCACAAGTGCGCTGTGGGAGGCACGGGGAACTCACCTCTCGCTTCCCAGTTGAAAAGGGGGTACGGCAGGGATGTGTTTTAGCTCCCACTTTGTTTTGTATATTTATTAATGATCTTATCAACCACCTGATATTAATTAAGGACAATGATGCTCCAAAGCTAGCCTCAGGGAAGGTCCCGGCGCTGATGTTCGCAGACGACACTTTGCTGCTCTCTAAATCGCCAATGGGCATCCAGCGCATTTTAGATGGTTTTGCAAACTTTTGTAAGTTAAGAGGGCTGGAGATCAATTTAGATAAAACTAAATATATGGTCTTCAACCCTCCTCTTAAAACTCGTCCAAGTCCCTCTCTATATGGTGTCGCTCTAGAGAGAGTTAGGATATTTGACTACCTAGGAGTTACCCTGGCTGAGAAATTTGAATGGGGCCCTCAAATAGATAAAGCGAGGCTTAGACTAACACAGATTGTTGGAGGTATAATGAAACTGTATAGATCATCTGCTTTCAAACCGGCCGCCCCGTGGTGGAAATCTATAAAGCCCAGGCAAGGGGTGCCACACTCTATGGGGTAGAGTTGTGGGGACACTGTCCAACTGGAAGCCTGACAAAGGTAGAGAACAATTTCATGCGACAAGTCCTAGGTTTACCCCGTAGCACCCCGTTAATTCCCCTTCGTTTGGACCTCGGATTGAGACCGCTGGATGAAGAAATTGCTATAAGACCCTTAGTTTTCTGGCGGAGGATGTGGGTGACTCCGGAGTTGTCTGTTTTTAGGGATGAACTATCCGAGTTTTTAACTATGTGTAATATAAAGAAAATTACATGGCTCTGCCACATAAGGGACCTTGCACGTAAGATAGGTAAGCCGGACCTTTGGAACACGCCTGAGACCTCGTGTGCTAAGTTCTCAAGGCTGGACTTAGTTAATTCATATAGAGCAGTAAAGTTAAGTGCCATCCGAGAAAGCGCCTCAAGTGGTCGTTTAACCCTAGAGTTCTTATTAACAAAGGATGTATATAGCAGGGAAACCTTTTGGACTATGTTGAACCCCCAATTGCAAGGAAACTATATATGCAATTGAGGTTGGGGACTCTTCCACTTGCAGCATATTCCAATAAATGGCTGAGAGACCAAAACGGTGAATGCCCTGCGTGCAAGTATAAGGTGGAGTCTGAAATCCATGTTTTGTTCCTCTGCCCCGCCTATCGGCTGCCACGCAAGCGGTGGTTAATCCAATTATGTAAAAATCTAGGGTTCGTGCGCGCTATAGAGGCGCATAGAGTTTTAAAATACGATACTCACCCCCCAATTGTTTTTGCTGTATCGCGTTTTTTAAATTGTATGTGGCACATCCGCCGGGCTTATATAAAGTGACCACTGGGGTCCAGGGAATTTGTGCCGGGGTGAGCTGGTTTTTGTTATGGTCTCCGGCCCTGCTCTGTAGCCTCACAGATCTATTTTATTATAAGATTTTAGTACAAGATTTTACAGTTTGGATATTTTTATGTATTAGATGTGATTTTTTTAGTGTCCTTTTATCCGGTTGGTTGTATTACAATTGTTCCTGTTTTATATATATAATCTTCATCCCTGCCGTCCCTATGAGGCTGTGCTATGTGTTTGTGTTTCCATTTTTTACTGTGGGCTGATTACTGTATATGAATTTCTTTGTGAGTATTTATCGATTTTTTTAACACAGATGTATTGACTGTTTGTTTTATTGATGCACTTTTATGGACCTAGCAGCCGAAATAATCTTCATCCCTGCCGTCCCTATGAGGCTGTGCTATGTGTTTGTGTTTCCATTTTTTACTGTGGGCTGATTACTGTATATGAATTTCTTTGCGAGTATTTATCGATTTTTTTAACACAGATGTATTGACTGTTTGTTTTATTGATGCACTTTTATGGCCCTAGCGGCCGAAATAAAGTATTTTTGATGATGATGATGAGTATAAAATATTGATGTAAAAATATCTATGTATATAATATCGATTTTGTGTTTTGTAAAAAATATCGTTGTAAAAAATATCGATTGTTAAAATACCGTCAGTAAAATATATCGTTTTACTATTTTTTTATTGTTTAAAATGTTTGTAAATGATATAATAATTGTTAAATAAATTTAAAAAAAATTGTATAATACTTTTTAGGAGCGGGATGTTGGGTTTATAGGGGATAAGGGTGGGGAGTGTTTTAAAAAAATTGAGTAAAAATTTTAAATTTATTTAAAAATTTAAATTGAATGTATAATATTTTTTTTGGGGCGGGATGTTGGGTTATTAGATGATAAGGGTGGGAGTGTTTTTAAAATTTAAAATTTAAATTCTTTAAAATTTTAAATTTTTGTTAAAGAAATTGTAATATTTTTTAGGAGCGGGATGTTCGGTTTATAGGGGATAAGGGTGGGTAGTGTTTTAAAAATTTGAAATTTAAATATATTTTTTTTAATATTTTCTATTTGAAATTATAAATTTATTTTTCAGGTGCGGGATGTTGGGTTTATAGGGGATAAGGGTGGGGAGTGTTTTAAATATTTTTTTTAGAAATTTAAAAAAATATTCTAAAATTGAAATTTAATTTAATAATTTTTTCATGAGCAGGATTTTGTGTTAATAGGGGATAAAGGTGGGTATTTTTTGTTACAAAATTTTCAAAATTTAGAAAAAAACTTTGAAATTTAAAAAAAAATTATATAAATAAATTTATGAGTGTAATATGGCGTTTATTGTGTTTAAGGGTGGTGCGTGTTTTTCAAATTTATTGATCATAGTTTTAAAAATGTATAATTTATTTTTTAAATTTAATTATTGGAGTACTGGGATGTGTTTATAGTGGTTGAAGTTGAGTATGTTTTAAGTTCATTAAACATTTAATTTTGTTAAATTTAAATTTTATATTTATTTAAAAATTATCAATTTATTAATGAGAATAAATATTTTGTATTTAATTGGTTATAATTTTGTATTCGGTAAAAACTAACAATTTTGTGCAATTTTTTAAAAAAATATTGGATTTTAATATTTATATGTCTCGTATATTTTAACATATATGTTTAAAAAAAAAAAAATTCCTATTCAGGGGCCGATTCCGATCTCGCCCGGAAGGGCACCGAACGGGATCTGTAGCTAGCGAGTCCAATACGTAGCCCCAGTTTCCGGACGACTCGTACCGCTGTATGAGCGAGCAAGTACGATGCGAGGATAGCCTCGCGCTCCGACTGACTCGTACCCGTCAGCGACGCCATCCGGACGACTCCGACTTCATCGACGCGCACCGCGCAATGGGTCCGATTTCCGAGCGCCCAAGTACGATGCGCACGTCGAGCAGCCGGATCGAGTCGGAGCCACCGACTCAAAAAAGCTCTGGGGAGCGGACTTCGGGTGTCCGTAGCAGACCCCCCTTCACCCGCAGCCCTGCGACTCGATCACTGGGTGGGTCCCAAGGGCCCCCCCTACACATGCCTGCACGGTGCGGGCGGGACCGATGCGTCCCCGCGACAGGGGGCACCCTTGTTCAGTCTATTGGAGCCCATGTACGCAACGTACACCAGGCTCCCATTGACTGCAATGGTGCTCCGAGCGACCCGAGTCCGTCAGCGCTGCAGCGCATCGTACTCTGTCGCTCGGAGCACAGGAGCCCGAGTCGCACGGAAAGCTCTACGGGCGCCAGTCGGCCATAGGGCTTTCCCAGCGAGATCGGAATCGGCCCCTCAATGTATATTTAATTATAGTAAAATACATATGTTTAGTGTGTGGTATCTTACAAGAGTTAATATAATTGCTATTAGGAATAGTATATTATATATGTTTAGTGTACAGCACCTTCCATGACTTTATGTATTTTGGAGTGGGAATAGTAATTTATATATGTTTTGTATCCAGCACCTTCCCTGATTTAATGTAGTTTGGAGTGGGAATAGTAAATTATATATGGTTAGTGTCCAACGCCTTCCCTGATTTAATGTAGTTTGGAGTAGGAATAGTAAATTAATTATGTTTAGTGTCCAGCACCTTCCCTGATTTAATGTAGTTTGGAGTTGGAATAGTATATTATATATGGTTAGTGTCCAGCGCCTTCCCTGATTTAATGTAGTTTGGAGTGGGAATAGTAAATTATATATGTTTAGTGTCCAGCACCTTCCCTGATTTAATGTAGTTTGAAGTTGGAATAGTAAATTATATATGGTCAGTGTCCAACGCCATCCCTGAGTTATTATAAATTGGAGTGGGAATAGTAAATTATATATGTTTAGTGTCCAGCTTCTTTCCTAACTCAATGTAGTTTGGAGTGGAAGTAATTAATTAGATATGTTTAGTGTCCAGCACCTTCCCTGATTTTATGTAGTTTGGAGTGAGAATAGTAAATAATATATGGTTGGTGTCCAGTGCCTTCCCTGACTTAATATAAATTGGAGTGGGAATAGTAAATTATATATGTTTAGTGTCCAGCATCTTTTCTAACTTAGGGGCTGATTACGATGGTGGCCGGAGGCACATCCGCGGTGCTGGCGGAAAATGTCCTTTTCCGCACTCCATCGGCGGTCCTTGCATCCGTCGTATTACGATGGGCAAAGATAGCCCATTTCCCATCTGCTGCGGAGTTTCGGGATCCGCCAGAAATCTCCTTCCGCAGCGGTGGCGGAAGGAGCCAATAGAGAGGGACCGCCGTGCGGAATGCGGTAACGACCGCCAGACGAATCACGATGCCTCAAACAGCCCATCACACAGCAGCGGAGAATCCGGCTATTCGGGGACGGCGGAAGCACTACTGCAGATAGCGAAAATCCACTCCTGGACACCTCCACGCGTTCCTGACCACTGTTCGAACAGCGGTTTAGGGTCTTTCCGCAGCAATTCTGACCGCCGCAGACAGATTTTCAGCTTTTCTGGACGTTCCCGGTGGTGTATCCTGGAATCCGACCACCGCGGTAGGGATTCTCAGGCAGTGCATCCTAATCTGACCGCCGGTTTTGCCGCGGTGCCTGCGGGTGGAAATTTCCCTCTACCACGGCGGTCGGAATGCTTTTCCGACTGCCATCGTAATGAACCCCTTAATGTAGTTTGGAGTGGGAATAGTAAATTAGATATGTTTAGTGTCCTGCATCTTACCTAATTTAATGTAGTTTGGAGTGGGAATAGTAAATTAAATATGTATACTGTCCAGCGCCTTCCCTGATTTAATGTAGTTTGGAGTGGGAATAGTAAATTATATATGATTGGTGTCCAGTGCCTTCCTTGACTTAATATAAATTGGAGTGGGAATAGTAAATAATCAGGGGTCGATTCCGATTCGGGCCGGAAATTTCTCCGACCGAGCCGGACCCGGAGAGATTTCCGACCGAATCGGACCCGTGCAGTCCGACCGAACGAGTACGATGCGTCCGTATGTTATCGGACTCGAGTCGGTCGGACTCCCATTGATGTCAATGGGAGCCGGTCGTACAACGCGTACGCGGGCTCCCATTGACTCAATGGGTGCGAGTCGGACAAGGGCGCCCCCTACAGCGGGTACGCGGCGAAGCGATTCGCGCCGTACACGCACAGGTAGGGGGGACCCATGGGTCCCCCCTGTGTGCGACTCGCACGGCTACGCATGCAGGGGGGTCCGATACGGACCCCCGAAGTACTGCTCCGACTGCTCTTACGAGCCGGAGTGCGCGGCTCGGTCGGACTGCTCGCGGCGCGCATCGTACTTACCCGGCCGGGAAACGTCTCCATTGCGCGAGTCGAGTCCGAGCGAGTCGGTCGGAGCGGTCGGGACGCCCGGACGAGTCGGTCGGCGATTTCGCATCGTACTCGCTCGGCCGGACCCGCGTACGGTTCGGTCGGGAAACAGGGCTCCGAATCGGATCCGGTAAAGCCGAATCCGATTCGGAGCCCTACCGGCCGAGATCGGAATCGGCCCCTATATGTTTAGTGTCCAGCACCTTCGCTGACTTATTATTAATTGGAGTGGTAATAGTAAATTATATATGTTTAGTGTCCAGCACCTTTTCTAACTTAATGTAGTTTGGAGTGGGAATAGTAAATTAGATATGTTTAGTGTCCTGCACCTTCCCTGATTTAATGTAGTTTGGAGTGGGAATAGTAAATTATATATGTTTACTGTCCAGCGCCTTCCCTGATTTAATGTAGTTTGGAGTGGGAATAGTAAATTATATATGGTTAGTGTCTAACGCCTTCCCTGAGTTATTTTAAATTGGAGTGGGAATAGTAAATTATATATGTTTAGTGTTTAGCACCTTCCCTGATTTAATGTAGTTTGGAGTGGTAATAGTAAATTATATATGTTTGGTATCCAGCACCTTCCCTGATTTAATGTAGTTTGGAGTGGGAATAGTAAATTATATATGTCTAGTGTCTAGCGACTTCCCTGAGTTAATATAAGTTGAAGTGGGAGTAGTAAATTATAATGTTTGCTATTTAGCACCTCCCCTGAGTTAATGTAGTTTATAATGGGAATAGTGAAGAAATAAAAATATATTATGGTGTAAGGATAAAGATATAGTTATAAATGTTTGAACAAATACAATAGTTTTTAAAGTACATTGATACGATATAAATATTTTATTATAGATACAATATTTCATTACATGTAAAAAAATACAGAAACATCTTTATAATTTATTTATATTTTTATTTATAATGAAAAATTGATAATAAAAAATTAGAAAAAGCATTTAAGTATATTTAATTTTAAGTATATTTAATTTCTATTGTTGTAACCAGGAAAAAAATAAATTTTGTTAATGGTTTACATATTACGTATTTGGTAGATATTTATATATTAGGTATAACATTTTTGAAAAAATTGTATTACAAATTGTTGTTTTATTACATTATTCAGTTGAATATTTTTGGAAAAACAAATAAGTAGTTACTAATCACTTTTGAACAATATTTAAAACATTAAGGGGGTGATTAGGATGGCGAAAGGACCGCCACCGCAGGGCCGGCGGTGGCAACCGCCGGCCTTGCAGTGGCGGTCCTTCCGCTATTTTAGTAAACTAATGATTATTTTACACTTCCTTAATTTTTCGAGTTTTCCTGGAGTGTTTCTTTTTTTAAATCTTTTTTTCGGGTTTTTCAGGGTTTATCGTTGGTGGATCTATTGCTGATGGATTACTTTTTATACAGCTGAATTTTTCCATTTTTTTGGGGTTTATTTTTTTAAATATTGATTTTTTTAAACAACTGTGGATTTTTTTTATGGAACTCTGGATTACTCTTCTTCAGCAACGAAAACTGTAAGTAAGTTTAAAATATTTATAGTGGGCGGGAAATGTTTATAACGTAATTGTTATAGTTATTTGTATTACATAAAATATAATTATTATGTCAATTTATTTTTAGAATCTTAATTAAAATAATTGACAAAATAATTATATTTTTGGAGTTGAAAAAAAATAATTATTTGACTGTTTTTAGATTAATTCTTTTTGTGGTTTCGAGGTACATTTATTTAAAGTAGGCTTTTAGCTATTGTTTCTAGATACTCTAATCCTTTAGTTGTTGGGTAGAGTCTTACTTTGATTTGTAAGTACTCAAACATTTGTTTAATTTGCTTGGTTAGTTTTGGGCCTAATTGAGTTATAGACTGTTCCATTCTTAGTGGTTAGCTTTGTTCTTTTTGGATAGATTGCAATAGTTTTTGTAGAGTTGGTGTAGTTCTGCCTGTTGTGGCTTGGAAGGCGTTATGCCATTCTTCCACAACATTGGCTTCTTTATTTAGGGTACTGTTATATACATTCCACCATGGAATGTGATATTTAGGCTGTCTTCTGTGTCCAGATCTGTGTAGCCTTCCCATCCTGGTATCCTCCAAGTAGTCAAGTTTAGGACTTAATTTTTGCTCATTTTGTTGGTAGTAGGGACTTCCAATTAATAAATTGTAGTGCTCAGCTACGTCAGTAATAGGTACATATGCTAGTGCTATTAATTTTTTTATTTGATATGCAAAGCTGCTATTTGTTGCATATTCTACACTTAGGGCCCAATTACGATGGCGTACGGAAATGCCCTCCAATCGCCATGGTTTCGGGAAAAATCCCCCCGCATGACCCACGGCATTTCGTCGGTCAAATTACGATGCAATGTCCGCTAAATCATAGTTTGGCGGACGGATGTCACAAAAGACTGTCCACCATGGTCAGAAAAGCTGCAAATCCAACCGCGGCAGATGGGGAAAGCTGTGCAACTGTCGGAAAAGGCCGCTCCCGCAGCGCCATGACCGCACAGCGAATTACGATGAGAATGCGGAGCTGGCGGCCCAAGCACTGCGTCCGACCGCCGCGCACGCACATAGGCCAAATGAATGGCGGACGGAACCAACTTCACAGCTATGCTCGAAGTGTGCCTGTACTCCCTGCCGCCCTCAATCACAACACACACGCCACAATGATACACCCCAACTTGCTCCTGGTAAGGAAAGCCATACGCAGTATGGAAGAGACATCTGGAGGTCATCACTCATGTGGACACACCCACATACCACAGTATAAAACCAACCCCTTCCTGGACCAGCTTCCTTTGCACACCACAAGCCGAGACAGAGACACAGGACACCATTGACTCACAATGCACAACATCACACACACCTATTCTCACACAACACCACTTTCACCCACACACCTCACACACTTCACATATCTCCACCACTACCTTGCCCCCTGCACCCCTCATCCATCTGCACCATGCCCCCAAGACAATGCCCAAATCCACCGACTCAGAGTTGAAAGTGATGGTAGATGAGATAGTCAGGGTAGAGTCACATTTGTGTGGGCACCTGGTCCAACACACCCCACTTGCGCGCAAGAATCAGATGTGGGCAAGGATCCACAGCAAAGTCAATGCCGTAGGGACCACCCTACGCACTGTGCGTGACATCAGGAAGCGGTGGGGCGACCTCAAGGGCCGGGTCAAGCATCGGGCCCAGAGGACCCACGCGGTGGCCCAGTGAACTGGTGGTGGACCTCCTATTCCACCACTAACCTTCACAGAATGGCAGGATAAGGTGCCTGCCATATTGCATCCAGAGAGTCTCACAGGAATCGAGGGTGGAGTGGAGGCCGGTAAGTACTAACAAATGTCTCCCATCACACTGCAATGTACTGTTGTGCACAACAAGTGAGCCTCAATCGCAAGCCCACATCAAACTCATGTGGCATGCATGCCTTCAACATGAATGGATCACAAGGTGAGCATTTCCTCACTCAGCCACGCCTCACAGGTAGGTAGTCAGCTCATGCACCCTGGCCTCCCCTCAAACAGCATGGCCCACCCTCCCCAGCCCACAGCCATGTGTCAGCTAACTCCGTCGAAAGTGCCTCCTAACTGGTAGGTAGCCATCTCACTGGGGAGGGGGTTGTTGAGCCCTGACAGCAAGGCCACAACTCCCACAATGCCCTCTGTCTTCCCCCACAGACAGCATGGAGCAAATGACCCCCACATCCCGCACTTGGTAGCCAACCCTGGAACCCCCATAAGTAGTAGGCAGTGCACATATAGCCAATACCATCGAGAGGCCACATGATTCACAGTGTCGTTGATGAAGTCACATGTAACTGCAAAGCAAAATACAAGAACGCGATCACAAAAAGCCAATGTGCAAGTCCCATTGCCTCAAAGCAGAAAGACTCGGGTCAACACAACACATGCATGGAAACTCTGTCAAACCTCACAAACCAGAGGAGGTAAGTACAAAAAGCATAACACAAATCATGAAGTTGTGGCACAGTAGTCAGATACTCATAGAAAAGACACAAATGTCCAAGCAGAAACTGAATCGGATGAGCAACTAGTTGGTACCAGAGGACATGTCCTGGAAATACAATATCTGTACAAATGATTCGGTATCTTCAGCCATGACACATAGCTAACGAGCAATGTATGTACCTCCACATCACGTTCGACTGCTGACAAACTGCTAGGAATGCATAGTAATGCCAAGCTAAATAGTAAGGCCATCTCAAATGAAATGGGCTAAACAGGAACATCAAAGTTGTGCTGTGTACTGAACATGCTGACAACATAACCTCTCTTCAACAAGTGACTCGCCAGCAACAGCAGGCATCCGTGCCATGGACGAGTCCAGCCAGCCTCCCCCCAGGACGGTGAACCCTCAGATGCAGACTCCCTTTTCATTTCGGATGAGGAGGACCCGACTTGGCCCTCCGGCATGCCCAGGAGAGCTCAGTCTCTGGCCCTCACTGTCCCCACCACCACCACCACAAGTCCCACAACAGCTGCACTGCCAATGCAGACCCCTGCAGCAACGACCTGTGTGGCAGCGACCTCCACCATCCCCACCGCTGCCTCCAACACTGTCCCTGTGCCAGCAGTTGCGAATACCACCAGGCAGACCGGGGATGCTGGGGACGGTGTGTGGCGGCAGTGCCTGGCACCGCTACAGGTCCATGGCAGCAGAGCAGGTGGGAGGCCAACTGGGGGACAGCCACAGGAGGACAATGAGACTGAGGCCCTGGACACTGTGCTAACTGTCCTTGGTGCATACCAGCAGAACCAGGGACAGATGGGCCAGGTCCCTGAAGAACTGCGGGAACTCCTCCAGCTGCAGAGCTACATGGACACTTGCTTGGGACAACATGTGGAGTACATGGGCCAGTTTGTGGGTGTCCTGAGGGACATGCATGCGGCTCAAATCGCTGCCAACCCCCCCGTGGCCAGCCGGATGATAGTCACACCACCTCAGCAGCGGCCACAGGGAGGGGTGAGTCACACCACGGCGAATCCTCAGACACCTCTGAGCATGCAGCAGGTTCCCCCCAGGCCAAACGGCAGAGGGGGCATCCGGAAAAGACCCCGGGAGGATCACGTGGCACAGCACCGTGCCGTACCAGTTCTTGGAGCAACCGCTGATGTAACCACTGTAACACCGAGCATTGACTTTGTTGTGAATACGAATCCACATTGCCACAAGGATGGCAGTGTTCTGTTGGATTTTGGAACTCTACCATTGTGTGTTCCACCCTAACTATCTGTGTACCATCACTTTCCACTTCACCCCTCACCTGTCACTCATTTCAAAAGAAACACTACTCACAACAGTATGCCTTTGTGTCAAGAGCATTTCCAGCACAGTAAGTAGCATGTTGACTCACATTGTAATGTATCCGAATATGTAAAAGAGAAAATCCATTGAGAGAGTGGAGGAACCTGGAAAGACACAAGGAAATAACAGTGCGTTGCCATATTATGGAACAAGCGCAGAAAGCACAGCACGAGGCATCACTGTGCAATATGCATTACAGATAACACCGGCAAACAACATCAACATGCACAGCAGGGGGACTGGAGCACACAACGGCACCTCCCAACACAGTTTAGCCCTTAGCATCCTGGTAGATGCAGTTCAGTTGAAGAGCTTACTTGTGTTACCGTTGTCGTGTGTCACCAAGGTTGGTGCAGGTCAGTGCTGTGAATCTCTAGACACATGTGTGTCGTGTTACCCTCCCATATCAGTAGGGGTAAGATACATTGTGATCGGTGTCTGCTGAGGAAGCTGCCACAATCTACTCGGGTCTCTGTACCTCTCCCTGCCCAACTCAGGTGAAACACCTCAGTCCCATGACAAGTAAGCATCATGACTGAACTGCATTTACCAGAATGCCGAGGGGTGAACTGTGCTGGGAGGTGAAGCAGTGTGCTCCCATCCCCCTAATGACATCATCATGGACCTGACGGAAGTTATCACAGATCACACAGCGCACAACAATGACATCCTTAGCAGTGTGCCCACAAGAGCCAGCATCACAACACATCCTGTCATGTGGACGATGGTGACATTGTCGCATTCTCACACTCAAGTACTGTTGCCCAGGGATTTACATGTGACATGTACGATCTATGCATGTTTACCCACATGAACACCAGTCCCTGACAACATACCCACGCTAAATCTGTTTTACAACCGAAGTTCTCTTCTCCTGAATGAGCACAACTGCTGCGGTCACAAGGCAGGCATCGCGTATATGGGAACTGTTGCACGCCGTGTTCCCTGCTGTAGCAATGTCCTCCTTACTCCCCCATATGTGATTGTGGATAGTCATTTGTGGCCTCACATTCCCACAGCGAAAGCATACTTCAAAAAGTGTGCAGGCACAATGGGCTTCTGTTTCAACAAGTAGTCGCTCACACACGAGCCCTGAGACCTTCGAATTTCAGGTGCCTTGACCGTCCCGCGCGATTCAGTCACTGCTGAACACGGCACTCCCACTACTGACACACAGGTCATCGAAAGCCTCTGATACTGAAGGCCATTGCACACTTTTTTCAAACTTGTGGGCTCTGGCCTTGTCCCTTCGTTTCATGCTATTTTTGGAGTACTACCGGGTGGCATTCCTCCAATTTTCAGACTGCATTTAGCAGTTTGATATCACTACTTGTGGCTGTGCAGCTGAGCGATGGTTCTAAGAGTGCTCTCACGCCATGTCTGCTCGTCCTGTGGTCCCGGCGAACCCTGGTCAATTGCAACTGTACCGTGACCACATGCAGCTTCTCTTTGGATGTGTCCCATTAGCTGTGCTACGCATCAGTTATAGGCTAACCTTCCGCTATGCCTATTTCACCTGCGTGCAACCTGTGTTCTACTGCCGACGATGCCCCTTTCAGTGGTCCATGGATGTCTGCCTTTCCAACATATCCCTTGCTGCCCTGATCATGAGCTGTCAGTGAGTCCTTTGTTGGTCCACGACAAGGACTGCTCCGGTGATACAAGTTTGTGGGATGCCTTTCAATGTGCAGACAGGCTGCCAGCTGTGCCTGTGCGTTTGCAAAAAGGCTCCTGTGCCAGGCCTACATCGAACCTCTCCCATGTTGCAATGGGATGCTCCTTTCATCCTCGTGGTGCGAGGAGCGCATCTGTTCCTTCATACTGCTGGATTGAATGGCGGTCCTTTTTGCTGGAGATGATTTGGATCGTATTTTGGAACTGATTGCCGTCAAAGCTACCTGTGCCTTCTTGGATTCGTAACTACTTAACAGCAACAGGAATAAGTGATGAATAATTCAATATCCTTTTATCTTTTTCACGCCTACTGAAAGGAATTGTTATTCTGCTCTCTGACTTTGGCCCTGTCTGCATTAGCTTTGACTCTTCTGACCTCTGCGGTCTGTTTCGCTTGGTACCACAGACCTGAGCAAGGGGAGGCTGTCATCTGACCGTCATGGACATTGTCGACTGGCATGAGCCCAGCTTCTATCATGCAGCTGTAGCACACGAAGTTTACATAGCGTAGTCGTTTTGCAAGTACCTTAGTATTTGTCTGTCACATGAGAGGTGTCCGCTGAGCTTGTTCTCTGCGCGGTCCAGGAGTACTGCCTGCCCATTCTGTCCGTGGTCAGAGGACATTGTCCGTTGTCATTCTGTACTGGTCAGGCCCTAGCACCCCGACTCAACAAAGTGTCACATCTGCTAGAGGACACGGGTGCCTTTTAGATGTCATGGGGAGGCGGGCTAGTTGCCCCACACTTGGAGAGTGATCCATCCAGTGATGAGAGAGACACAGCACATGGGATGTACATTTCACCATGTATTGGCTGAGGAATGGGGTCTGCTGACAAAGCCCATAGACCTGGGACATCTTATACAACTACTCCCAGCAATTAGTGGGGGGATATGCTCGTGGGGCTCCGTACAGAGGGGTTATTGATATGACATCTTGCTTCTTGTGATATGGATGTGACACTATGGTAACTGTTTTTGTACTCATGCATTCTCAACTTGCTGTGGCACGTATGTAGCATGTTTTGACACTGTAGTAAAAATGCACATTTCAAAGCGTTTCTTGTCTTCAACTTATCTACTTGTGTACACGCGCTTGAATTCCTCTGAGTGAGTAGGAGAGCTAGTGAGGCACTATAGCGATTGGATCCTGTGCTCATGGGTGCTTCTGAGTGCTCAGTCCCTGCCTGCCCAAGTCCTCTAATCCTGCACATAGTCCTGTATGTGTACAAAAATGCCAGCAACAATTCTCAAAATGTGTGAGACAACAGCAAGGCACACAGACACAGTCCTAGTCGCTCATTGTTAACTTACACTCAAAGGAAGTTGTTGACGATGAGCTGTGGACACTGGTCAAGGCCTTCTTCCTCACCACTGTCATCGTCACTGGGCATGTGTGGGTTGGGAGCGGGGGGCTGCTGCTGTTCATCGTCGTCCAGAATCAGGGGGATCCTTCTGCGCAAGGCGACTACCATCTGGCATACCTTCAGGGGTGAGTACATAAGTGCACCACCAGTCTTGTCCCGGCACATTAATCTTGAGTTCATCTGTCCAAAAGTGCGCTCCACCACACGACGTGTCCTCCCATGTGCATCATTGTATGGGACTTCCCCCGGCGTTGATGGATTCCGTAGTGGGGACAGCAACCATGGACGATTGGGATACCCAGGGTCACCTAGACATACAGACAAACAGTGTGATCTGAATATGTGATTTGATCCGCATGTCACACATACATCACAGTCATTGACACAGCCCACTCACCAACTAGCCAGGCCCGCTCAGGGTGCAGATTGGCCATCAATTGGGGTATGGTGCTGTTCCGCAAGATGTGGGAGTCATGTGCCGAGCCAGGATACTTTGCACACACATGTGGGATGATCTGATCCGCCTGGCATACCACTTGCACGTTGATGGAGTAGTAGTGTTTGCGGTTCCTATAGATGTGTTCACTTGCCTGTGGTGGAACGAGGGCAATGTGGGTACCATCAATGGCTCCCACAATATTTGCAATGCCTCCCAGGTCATAGTACTCCCCCTTCACAGCTGCCGATTCATCCCTCCTCAGGAAGTGGACTTGTCTGTCCTTGTAAAGCATCGATGCTGACAGGACGTCACGCAACTCCATGCTGAACATGGGCTGTGCCATCCCACCGGCGCTGGCCACAGTGTACTGGAAAGACCCAGTAGCGAATAAATGCAGTGCAGCCATGACCTTCACTGTAGCAGACAATGCAGCTGGATATATTCTTTTGGGCTTCAAATGGGCCTCCAACTGGGCACATAGGTTTCGTAGTGTGCAGCGATCCAAACGGGATTTCCTGATGATTCCGTTGTCCTCCATCGTCGCCAGGTCGGGGACAGGTCGGAAGAAGGGTGGTCTCCTCCTACGTATGTCAGGGTACACAAGCATGGGCTGAGTTATGGATGAGATGTGGTGAACAGCTTACCAAGAGACTCACACAACCACAACATTGACAGGACTCATGGTCACGTGAAATGCACAAGTGACCTGCATTCAGACATTGTTTTCCTTCACTCACTCGACATACTGACACTACGACATCCAAAGAAGTCGATGTGTATGGCATATAGTACACTGCTACATCAAGGATGAGCTGCCCTGTGGTTAGATGGCACAGCACGTTTGTTTCCCAGCATCAGTGCTGAGTTGCATGTAGCTGCTGTCACTGCACGCCCGCAAGCTTTAGTCCCACAATATACAACAACATTACGGGATGAGGGCAGTGAGTGTCATCTGGACAACGCAACATGGATGTACAGCATGGTGGACAGACCCATGTGGACATTATGGGGTCAGTCCTGCGTGAGTGTGTGAGGAATTTGCGTAAAAAACATTGCAATGTCCACCTGAATGAGGCACAAATGCACATGGGTTGTGTATACATGCCCACATGACTGACAATGACCGATGATGTCGATCAGGGCTATGTTTGTTTGTTCCACATGTGCACTCCTATGACGTGTGTGAGGACATTTGCAGGCAATGGCAGCTAGGCACACTGCACGCCACCCCAGTACGTGTGTTGGGGGTGCTAGGGATTACAAGTCTGTCTGATTTGCAGACAATGGACACCTCTGATTGTCTGCCTACGTCACTGGCCCTTCACAGGATGACCCCTGGCCAGGGGACGACAGTCAGATGTCAAGGGATGTACAAGCGATGTTCACAGGTTGGATGTTTCATTACATAACATTGGTACAGTGCGAGGGACCTTTGTCCTTTTTGACTCCTTCCCTCATTTCAGTCCAAGCTGGCCCCGAGGCTTAACAATGTATGTAATTTCTCTCTCCTTTTCTTGGACATACCATGTGTGCGAGGACTTGACTCAAAGGTCACACTCTCTCATACCTTCACAGTATAGTGACCAGCTGGTCACTGTTCTAGTTGTTCTGATGCACCAACCACTCCCAGAGGGCTGGCTTACCCCCCACCCCACAGCCACCCAGCACAGGCGTCACTGGACATGTGACCCTGCTAACAAACAGGGCCGGACGCACGTGCCCTGGGCCAGTTCTCCTATACATGTACGGTGTCTGTGTGGTTACTTTATATGCATGGGGGCCTCGTGCCCCACAACATTACACATGGGGTGCACCAATCACTTTAGGACAATGAGTTGTGATGTGTGATGTAATTCGCATGGCGCCAATGCAAATGCATGATGTGTTCGCATGCGCGGTAGCTGGCATCCACGGCGATGACACACATTGGCCCCAATTGAATGATGCAGGGTTGCGGTCACAGCTTCATGGCTGCAGCACTGTGGCAACCACTATGCGAATGAGCCATCAGCCAATGGGGGCCTTCGGCGTACACTTTTGGCCATTGCGGTGTGCGCGCTCTGCAACTGTGGGGCTCGTCATTGGCCCCAATTACCTTCAGGGGCACCGAGGGTCACTCATGAGGATTGGGTGGGCCTCGCACTTTACATTTGGCATGTTGCCACATTCATCGTGGTGCCGGAACGCTTGCTGGGAGTTGTAGTTGTTCAGGGGTTGCATGCGTGGTGATGTTTGGTACGTGCCTCTGCTGTTGGGCGCGGCGGCGTCTTGTCTGCCGGAGGTGCAGCAGGTAGAGCAGCGGGGAGGCCTGTGGCGCAGGATCCATGGTGGCTCCGGTGGTCTGGATGGGTTCTGTATCGGCTCTTCCTCTCCGTTGTGTTTCCGCCATCCGCAACGTGGTGGTTTTTACAGAGCGGTGGGAAGGGCTGTTTGCCACATCGTAATCTGGTTGGCATACGGAACATGTTTCCGCACGCCGGTCTTGCTCTGTTGGCTCCATCCACCACCCTTGCGTACGCAAAAAACGTGCGGAGCCTGACAGACCGCTGCAGACGGGAAATGGCCTCTGTTGGACCATTGTAATTCGGTGGTCGCAATGACCGCATCCGGAGCGGGGAAATGAACCTTTTCCGCCACCGCCACCAGTGCGGATGGGCTTCCATCCATCATCGTAATGAGCCCCTTAATGTAGATTTTTGGAGGTGCCTCCAAATGCATTGGTTAAAGTGATAGTAGCAACCTTGAATTGCTGTGTGAGGGTAGTTTTTTAGCATTGCTTGTATCATTGACTGCTCAAAGTCTACTATTATTTTTTGGGGAAAATAATTGTTAGTTTCTTGCTTTACTTTGCTTAAAAGTTCAACATAGGTTGTTGTTTGCTTGTTTGGCAGTAGAGCATATATGAAGGGGATGTTTGTATGTTGAAATAGTCCATGTATTGTATATAACTGGTAAAATGGTTTGGGACATATTTTAAAAGTCCCAAACATTATTATTCTTTTGTCAGCTGATTTATTGTCATAAAGAAGAAATTGTTCTTCAGCATGTGTAACTGTGAGTTCAGGTGGTATTTCTGCTTCAGCAAACGTTTTGGGGTTAGGTGTGGTGGAAGCAGTAGCTTTTTTAGTTCTAGCTATAGTTCTTTTTAATGAGGATATTGAGCGCATTTGGCCAGTTGCATGCTCTGGAACTCTGGGAAGAAATTGTTTAAGGATTTCTGTTGTGGGCTTTTGAGATGCAGTACTAATTTCTTTTATATTTTCAATAGCATTTCTAACTTCAATTTCAGTTACGTTAGGAGGGTGGTTATGCTCTCTAACATATAATACAGTTGTTTCCTTTGTAGCAGCCCTTCCATAACATTTGTTAGAATAATATTTGCTACATTTCCAGTTGACTTTGTACCCTGTTTGCTTTTCTTGGGTGTACACATACCCCATATAACATAATAATATTTTGCCTTTTTGGGAAGTAGTGAATTGGGCCCCTTCAGTCATGGTGGTGTTTCAAATGCTAAGAGAAATGTATATAAAAATTAATAAAATAATTTCTGTTATGTTTTATTTTCTGAAAATGAACATTGTCAATTTTATACTTACAATGTTGAATTTGAAGACTTTTTTAAATGTTGATTGGTTTTCTCTGCTGTTTGGTTTTGGTATTTCTGTAGAGATTCCTGTTAAAAAAGAGTAATATTAATTAATGTGTTTAATTGCGTTTTTAGCTGGGTGGGAAGTTATGGTTAGCTAGTTCTTCAATTGTTTCAGTTAATCTCAGAGTAATACTTGCCTTATTTGCAAATTGACTTTTCACACTGTTCTGCTGTTCCTTGAGTTTGTTCAGAACTATCTGTAGAGGAGATATAATTTAAAAAATACATATTAATTATTTTGTTCCTACAAAAAATGTTGAGAGCATTTTTAGTAGCAGTTGTTTTAAAATGCTATGTTACTTACTTTGTGGAGATGTAATCAGAGTTTTCTGTAATGCAGTTCAGTGTTGTGTCAGCAATACGGCAGAGTTTCTCCTTATTGTTTATTTTTTGGTTGCAAGGTAAAATAATGTTCAATTTGCGTGTGTTTATATAGTGTGTTATTAATTACTTTTTCAATCTTATTGGGTTATTTCAATTGTATGTGTATTTCATTGGTTGTTACTCTTTGTTTTAATTATTTTTGTCAGTTGTTTTCTATATATGGAAAACACTAATTAAGTTTCAGTTACTTTTAAAAAATAAAAATAAATGGTGTACTACATTATTTGATATTTATAACTTTTTAAATGTTAAAGAGTTACATTTTATTTTTCATATTATGTTTGGAGGAGTAAATAATATTTGTGTATTTATAAATGTTTATGATATTGTTTTGTTATTTTTTTTAAATATGTGTTAAGTGATTTATAATGTATGTTATGTGTGTTATTGCTATTTTTATATTTTGGGGGTATGTATTGAGTTATTATAAATGATTTAACATGTCGATATATTTTTTTTAACGATAATTTTGTTGTCTATATTTTTGTGATCGATATTTTTGTTATTTTGTATGTTTATTTAAAGTGTGCGATATTACTTATCACGATATTTTTGACTTCAATAATGCTGAAAACGATATCAATGTTTTACGATATTTTGTAGTTGATGTTTGTGTGTTTTTTTAATTAAGTATAGGATGTCGCTATTAGTGTAATCGATATTTTCGTCACGATATTTTGGTAGGTCGATATTGTGTCTGTCGATATTATGTCAGTGATCCTGTCTCCTTGAGTCTAGCATAGGCTTTGTACTGGAAGGATACCGTTCCAGTACAAAATACTATGCATAGACTGACTTAAACCCTTTTCCCTATTTGTATGTGTGCTGTAAAGTGCAGCACACGTACAAAGTCGGAAAAGAAAGGAGAAATGAAAGCATTTCTTCTTCGTTGCGCCTACTTCAAAAGGGTGCAGTTTTCATTGGCTAAACCGTGTCTACTTTATTTAGTAAATAGGGATTAGCGTCAGAAACCTTGGGTGGTTGCATGAGAATGCCCGTGCTCCACCCATGGTACGCCCCCATGGCGCTAAGTAATGCAAAGCAGCGCTATGCTCTGCTTTGCTTTACTTTCATGTTATTTCCAGCGCTAAACAAGTTTAGTGCAGGAAAGTAAATTGGAAAAATGACTTTGTGCGGATTTGCGTCACTTGTGACGCAAACACAACGTAAAATCTTAGTAAATCTCCCCTAAGTCTTCAAAGACCATTAAGATGACTTTGTTCAGAGACCTTTTCCCTTACAGTCCCCTTTTACATAAGAATTGAGGGCCGCTACCCTGCCTTCAGATTCTTTCAATCTAGAAGTGATTATGCCTACCACCCAAGAGACTATTGTTACAACCCATATCTTATTTAAAGCCTTTCACCCGAGAGTCAAGGGCGAACATTTAAAGATAGGGTTATTTCACTTGATTTTCTGAGACTTCTGCTGAACATAGCATGGCAAAGTAAACACAAGGCTGCAAAACACCTTAATAAAAATAAATAAATAAATAAACAACAGGTTAATGAATAGTGCCATACATGTCTGCTTAGAAAGGGCGAAGCACAAATCCCGTAATTTTTAGCTATCTTCCAATTGCTACTAGAAGTACAGATGCATCAGACACCTCTATCTGCAACAAGATGTTCTATCCTGCCCATTTTATTGCAGTCCAGGCTGTTTTTGTACACTAATGGCACACATCCTCATGGCTAGCGACAGATCAATTCCACATTATTGGTTTGGTACCCTGCAGAATAGTCAACTCTGCTGGATTGGGGCTACACCTAAAGTGTACGCCTATCCGTACTTGAGGAGAATTTGCACCTTTGCCAGGCTATTGGTGGACTTATCGTTGTTACATTATAATGAGGGGGCTTAGGTTTTTTTCTTGTGCTCCTGGAATCTGACCCCATACTGTTTTCCTGCTTATATGTATTGGATCGCATATGTTACTAACATAGGGGCTCATTATGATGGCGGAAGGACCGCCACCGCCGCGCTGGCGGTGGCGGTCCTTCCGCCATCACTGAGCATTTTACCCACCGCCAAATTAGGATGGCGGTGGGTATCACGGCGGACGCAAAGTCCGTCCACCGCTTTTCCACCAGAGGCAATCGAACCAATTGCCTGGCGGATGGAAAAGGGCCACTAATATGGTGGCGGTGCCTAGCAGGCACCGTCCGCCATATTATGATGTGCCCTGGAAGAGGCCTTTCCATGGCGGGGAAAGACTGGCAGGGATTGGTTTTGGGGGCCCGTTGCGGGCCCCCTCAGTGTGGGGGGGTGTAGGTGCACTGGGGGGTACCCATGGTACCCCCCTACATTCCCATGCACAAGGTGGCAGGCACCGCATGGTGCCTGCCACGTTGTGCATGGGAATGCACATCGTGGTATTTTGGCATTGCGAACGGTGCTGCAGCCAGCAGCACCGCCCGCAATGTTAAAAGGCCAGGATGCGCTGGCGGGCGCATACTAATTGGGCTGGTGGGACCGCCTCACGTCTGGCGGGCGGTCCCATCACCACTATGATGGTGGGCGGACTGATGTCCGCCCGCCATCATAATGAGCCCCATAGTGTGAATGAAAAACACTCCATCCATCCATCTATCTATCTATCTATCTATCTATCTATCTATCTATCTATCTATCTCTATCTATCTATCTATCTATCTATCTATCTATCTGTCTGTCTATCTGTCTGTCTATCTATCTGTCTATCTGTCTATCTGTCTATCTTTAGAACATTCCTGGTCTTCTCGATATTGCGCTCTTTTTTGCATATTGGCTTCACACCAATGGGTTAAACTTTAGAACATTCCTGGTCTTCTCGAATGACTACTTAGTAGCATAATGAAATTCTTTGGTTCTTCACAGTGGAGGGTGTGCCCCCAACATCATTATAAAATCTATTATACAAAGAAGGTGTTAAACCGCTCTGCTGGGCCTGCATAGTTCAGTTAATTGTGTGACCTGCAGATTGAACAGACCACCAGAATCCGTCAGTCTAAAGATCCTTGATATCTATATTGAATTCATTGATCTGCTGGTCAATGATCGTTTTGCTGTTCTACCAGCCACATTAAATATGGAAACATGTGAGAATAATAGCAATGAAAAAGACAGACCAGATCACAATAGAGAAATACTATACTCAACAGGGAAATAACTTGTACCATGCAATTAAAGTCATCCCCAGCAAGAAGCACTGAACCTTTGACAGAAACTCTGCAGGATAATGGGAGCACACTGCTTATGAGGACCAGAACCTCATTGTTCCTTTTCCATGTGCGGCTGGGATCAAGCCTGAAGGACCTGATGAAACACTTGAACCTGTTATCCTTTTCTGGGACAAGGCTAAGGTCAATCAGTGGCCAATCAGAGACTCAGCCGCGGCCCGTGCAGGTAAGAGCGGTGGGGCCGGGTGGGAGGGATTTTGACAGACGACGACGTGGGAAAATTAAATAAATAATTAATTTTCCCTCGTCATCATTTGTGCATGGACCACGGCTGCAGAGAATACACAAGGAGACCAGGAACCTCAAAGGTCTACAATCCGGCTATCCAATACCTAATTCATACAGAGAGAGCTGGCTCCATCATGCATAAAGCAAGCAATAAAGATGCACATGTGGGCAGTGCAACCTTGATCACCTGCTTATTCATTGGCTAGATCTTAGGCACACTGCTCTTTCTGAAATTACACCCCCTCTCAACAACACTATGAACCCCTAGTAGTGAGTGAACCTACTTGACTTGCTGAAGGGTCTGTATCTATTGTTTGCTGCACTAGCGAAACAGTAGATTCGACTCCTTTTTTCTGGGGCCTTGAGTGCTTTCTGTTGTGTAGCACTGCTGGACCTGAGTTCAGAACTGTTTGAACATCTATACTATGACAGATCCTGAGTTATCACTGGTTGGAAATTCAGTATATCTCTGACCTAATCTAGGGTTCCATGCATTGAGTGAGGGGCGCACATCTAGACCAGTGGATGACCATGGCACCATATGAGCTTGCCCTTGACTGATAGAAACTGAAATAAAGGTCCTTGAACCTACCCAGCACTCTTGGGTGCCAAACATGAGTTACTACTGTATCCCTGAGCACTGCTTGACATCCAAACTGGAACTCTTGACCAGTGTTGCACTAAACTGGACTTTAGAACTGCTGTTTGTTCCCCAGGAACTGGTGCTAACAGACAGAAAAGAAGATCTTAGATACACAGGGCACCCTTTCTCCACCCAGAAACACCCTATTGTACTTTGATAGCTTTAGGTCCATTTGGGCAGGCACAACAGTTTTGTTAAATCACGTAGAGCTATTTTAGCACTTGGATGGAGCTGTAGTGGGAACTAATTGAAAAGTCAGAAAGGCCTTTATGCATTTGTTGCAGCCCCATGTCTGCCCCTTTTGGATGCTAAGTGGCAATGAATCTCAAAAGTGAGGGTAGCGTCTGGGAATATTGACAATCCTGAGACTGATGTGTCTTCACTATCACCACTCATTAAATGAACATTCCACCCTAAACAATGAACATTTAATTGAATGGCTACTCTCTACTAGGCGCTAGTATTCATCCCTGCTCATAACTCACCTTATGAAGATGCTAGGACCTTCATGCCTGTTTGGTTGCCCTGGATTCATGATTCATGATTGCACAAAAAGTGTCATTGCTTTCTAAAATTGCCCCTGACTGAAAATTGGCAGTGACTGTGTGAGATTATTAAGTCAGACTTTTCTGGACCATACTAGAGAAAGTCTTGGCTACTCAACGAGCTACCAGCGGAGGGTCAACTATCCAAGCTGATTCTTAGTTAACCATTTACACAGCAAGAAAACCCAAGGACTGTAACACCCAAAGACATTTCCCAGTAACAACTAAGGGGCCGATTCCGATCTCGGCCGGTAGGGCACCGAATCGGATTTGGCTTAACCGGATCCGATTCGGAGCCCTATTTCCCGACCGAGTCGTACGTGCGTCCGGGCGAGTGAGTACGATGCGTGCGCTCGCGAAATCTCCGACCGACTCGTTCGCTGGACCCGACCGCTCCGACCGACTCGCACGGGGACGACGCGCACCGCGCAATGGAGATGTTCCCCGGCCGGGTAAGTACGATGCGCACCTCGACCGCTCCGACTGACTCGCGCAGCCCGGCTCCAAGGAGCTGTCGGAGCCACACTTTGGGGGTCCGTGTCGGACCCCCCTGGAAGCGTAGGCGTGCGAGTCGCACACAGGGGGGACCCATGCGTCCCCCCTACACGTGTATGTACGGTGCGACCCGCATCGACGCGAACACGCTGTAGGGGCGCCCTTGTTCGCGTCGTGCCCATTGAGTCAATGGGAGCCCGTGTACGCGTCGTACGACTGGCTCCCATTGACTTCAATGGGAGTCCGACCGACTTGAGTCCGATAGCATACGTGCGCATCGTACTCGTTCGGTCGGACTGCTAGGGTCCGATTCGGTCGGAAATCTCTCCGGGTCCGGCTCGGTCGGAGAGATTTACGGCCTGAATCGGAATCGGCCCCTAACTGTCCCAGGACCTGATGAAAATGCATGAGAGACCAAACAATTCACATATCCATGAAATCGGCTGCTTGGAGTATTTTTTATAGCCTCTCATTCCAAGACGTGTGTACTACTATTTTGTTTAAGTGTAAGTGTCAGAAATTATTCTCAAAGCAGCACTGGGGATAGCTATTAGAGGGGCCTGCCTTAATTACACATAGACCTGTGAGTATAGCTAAACCATGTTCCCCCCCATGATATAACATTTGTTTACGGTTTCAGACCGTCAGCAGGCATAAAACTCTTTATTGATGTGAATAGTTTTAGTTCGTGGTATACACCTTTTGCCAGGTGTGTATCTAAGTTGAGTCTCCTCTAAGGGGTCGATTCCGATCTCGGGACGGAAGGCCTCCGAATCGGATTCGGCTTTACCGGATCTGAGTCGGAGGCTTTGTTTCCGACCGAGTCATACAGAGGTCCGGACGCCCAAGTACGATGCGAATGAACGCGAAATCGCCGACCGAATCGTTTCCGGGTCCGAACCGCTCCGTATGACTCGTTCGCACTCGATTCGTACCGCGCAATGGAGACGTTTTATGACCGACCAGTACGATGCACGATCCGGACAGCCGGATCGAGTCGGAGCCTCCGACACGTAAACGCTCTGGGCAGCGGACTTCGGGGGTCCGTGCTGGACCCCCCTTCACCCGTAGCCTTACGAGTCGGACACAGGGGGGGACACAACGGTCCCCCCTATACATGCATGTATGGTGCGGATGGCACCAACGCATACCAACTACAGGGGGCACCCTTTTGCGCAACGTACCCATTCAGTCAATGGGAGCCCATGTATGCGTCGTACGACCGGCTCCCATTGACTTCAATGGGAGTCCGACCGAACCGAGTCCGTCAGCATGCAGCTGCATCGTACTCGCTCGCTTGGAGCCAAGGGGCACGAATCAGTCGGAAATCGCTCCGGGAACGTGTTGGACGGAACGGTTTCCGACCAGGATCGGAATCGGCCCCTATGTGTGATGCCCAGGGATTTTACATTTTGGACAATTTTGGTGAAGAGGCCAGCTTCAAGTAGTTTTGTTTTCCAGACCTTTGCAATTTTACTGCTAGGGTTGTGACTAATAATGTGGGGGTGTACAGTCAGAATATCGAGTAGGAAATGTCGACTTGCAATAATATCGAGTTGGAAATATCGAGACACAGAAATATCGACAGCAGGAATATCATGGTCAAGAATATCGAGTTTAAGGTAGGAAATATTGTTTTTAAAAATATCGAAGTCATTAATATCGTTTGCAAAAATATAGTTGTTAAAAATATCGTTTTTTAGTTAGTGTTATGTATTTTAAATGTATGTGTTCTATTTTTTTGGGTAAGTATTGCTTTTGTTTTTTAATATATGTGTTACATTTTTAGTAGTGTTTTAGTTCCGTAGCGGGTTGTGGGTTTATAGGGAATAGGGTGGGAAGTAATTTAATTATAATAAATTAAATATTAATTTTTATTTATTAGTATTTATTTAAATTTATTTTAATAAAATTGTGCGTTTTAGTTCCGTAGCGGGTTGTGGGTTTATAGGGGAATAGGGTGGGAAGTAATATAATTATAATTAAATTATTAATATTTTTTTATTTGATATTTTATATTGTTAACTGTGGGAATTAATGTATTCTTAATTGTTTATTAATTGGTTGTTAATTATTATTAATTAATTGGTAAATATGTTAATTGTGTTATTTTTTAAGAAGCGGGTTGAGGGTTTATAGGGGAATAGGGTGGGAAGTAATTTAATTATAATTAAATTATTATAATTTTTTTAAAATTAATATTTATTTATTTAATATTTTATACTGTTAATTGTGGGAATTAATTTATTATTAATTATTTATTAATTGGTTGTTAATTATTATTAATTAATTGGTAATTATGTTAATTGTGTCTTGTTTTTAGAAATGGGTGGTGGGGTTTATAGGGGAATAGGGTGGGAGGTAATTTATTTATAATTAATTAATTATTTGTTAATTAACGTTAATTATTTAATTAAAATTTAAATATGGCAATTGTGTAATTAATTTGATGTGTGAGTTGTGGGGTTTATAGTGGTAAATGGTGGGAAGTAAATTTATTTTTATTAATTCATGATTTGTGGGTAATTGATATTAATGTAAAATTAGTTATGGAAATTGTGCAATTATTTTTAGGTGTGTGTTGTGTTTATTGGGGTAGAGGGCGGAAAGTAATTTAGTTTAAATTAAATAATTATTACTTGATCATTAATATTCATTTATTATTTGATAAATATTTTTGGTAATTGTTCATTTTTAATTTGGTTGTGGATTTTGGTTCTATAGGGGTAACATTTCGTTAGTATATTAATTTTTATCTGTTTTAATGTGCTTTTTAATTAATAACATTTGTTTAATTGATAATTAATTGTGTTAATTAAGGAGGTACACGTTTTTTAAAATTTAGATGTGTGTTGTAAATTGTGTTGTGTTATAGGTTCGGGAAAAAAATTACATTTATGTAATAATTAATGATTTTTATTATAAATAATTTCTATTACAAAAATGTATTTGTTTGTAAATTATTTTTTTATATTTATAAATTAATTTTGGTATGTAATTTTTAGATTTTTTTAACATTACAATATGTTTCTATGTTTTGTAATTTTTCATATTTTTATATATGTTTTGTTTTTTAGTTTCATTTTTCTTTGGTGGGAATAGTAATTTCCATACTGTTGCACTCGCTGGAGTGGGAATAGTAATTTTTTCCCCTCCCCTATCCAACACTTTCCCTACTGTTACACTCGCTGGAGTGGGAATAGTAATTTTATCTCCTACGCTATCCAACACTTTCCCTACTGTTGCACTCGCTGGAGTGGGAATAGTAATTTTACCCCCTCCGCTATCCAACACTTTCCCTACTGTTGCACTAGCTGGAGTGGGAATAGTAATTTTTACTCCTCCCCTATCCAACATATTCCCTACTGTTGCACTCGCTGGAGTGGGAATAGTAATTTTTTTCCCTCCGCTATCCAACACTTTCCCTACTGTTGCACTTGCTGGAGTGGGAATGACCGGTTACTTACCGGTAATATTCATTACTCCGAGTCTTAGCCCTCCCCGTCCCAGTCCTAACTAAATGAGCATAGCTCCTCCCACCAGAAACTCCCAAGCAACTAAAAACCCATCCCTTCCCTCCAGGCCACACCCACACCCTGAGGCATATAATCAAGTGACCCGCCTATCCACATCCTGTACCACCAAGCACAAGAAGCTGAACAGGGAGGGAGGGATGGGAACCTGGACTGGGACGGGAGGGCTACGACTCGGAGTAATGAATATTACCGGTAAGTAACCGGTCATTACCTCCTCGTCAGCCCTCCCCGTCCCAGTCCTAACTAAATGAGCAGATACCAAAGCAAGAATCGGCTTCACTCAGTAGCAAAAACAGACTTTATTAGCACAAGCAGAAAGTCACACAACCTGAGAAGAACGCAACGCCGCATCCCCAAACCCAGGAGACACAGTC
Source organism: Calotriton arnoldi (assembly GCA_963921515.1). Taxonomy (NCBI): domain Eukaryota; kingdom Metazoa; phylum Chordata; class Amphibia; order Caudata; family Salamandridae; genus Calotriton; species Calotriton arnoldi. The sequence continues at coordinate 418,963 of CAWUFW010000063.1, read as the reverse complement.
CCACCCATCACCCAACGAGTATGGGACACAACATCGTGAGGAGAACACCAAGCAGCAACCCCGCCGAACTCGGCCATGGAAGCCCACCGGAAGCAAGCCCAGGACGCAGCCACCCCCGAGTCGATCACCCATGAACCGACCGAGGCACCTACACACCACAAGCCGCATACGCAGGCCCCACAGCCAACGCAGCCACCGACAGAGAGCAGCCCCAGAAGGCATTAGACCTCGACCAGCCAGCCCAAAGGACACAAAAAAGGGAAACCACCCCACGAAAGGGCACAGCACGAAGGAAGCACACCTCCAGAGCCCGCCCAACTGCCAAACAGAGCAGCCGCACCAGAACCCCAGAAAGAGGATCTGGACAGAAAAACAGGTAAAACCAGATCCCCCGAGCAGTGTAACAAGGAAGGAATCCTGGGAATAAAGGAAGGATCAGGCCGCAGAACAACCCGAACAGGAAAAAAACTCAAAAAGGGCTCAGAACAAAGCAAGGAGCCCAACTCCCCCAAACCTCCGAGGCGATAGCGACAAGGAAAGCACCTTGAACATCAAAAACCGCAAAGACACCTCATGCAGAGCCCCCTGCAAGGCCCCAAACCAAAGGAGAACCCAACAAGGAGCAAAGGAATGAAAGACCGGCCAGAGGAGGAAACAACCCCACAACAACCGGGACACCAAGGGCCCAGAAACGAAACCCAACGTCCGGCCTAGGACTTGAGAGCTGAAGGGCGCCCCACAGAAGGAGAATACCCCAAAGCCACGAGGCTCAGCCCCACAACAGCCACCCCGCCAGCCGCAGGCGGACCAGACACCCCCAAGACAGAGGGGGAAATGACAGGGGACAAGGGACCACCGGCAACCGCCAGCAAGGCCCCACCGCCAACCTCAACAACAGAGGGAACCAAGGCCTCCAGGACCAATCCGGAACCACCAGGACAAACAAGGCCCGACCAAGACCGACCCGCAGCAGGACCCACGGAATCAGAGCAAGCAGGGGAAAAGCATACAGCAGGCCCCCCCCCCCACCGGAAGGACAGGGCATCCACTTTCCGGCACAAATCTGACAGGGAGGGAAACACCCCGCTCAGGCGAGCCGCCAACGAGAACAAAAAACCCCTGGCAGATGTAAAGCCCTCAGGGACAACAAGCATGAGACCATCCACCGGCAGATCAGCCGAGCCAACAAGGCGAGGGAAGCCATCAACGCACACCAACAGTGGTTGAAACAACACACCACCACCGCACAGTCCGACCGCACCATCACGATCCTCCGGAGGAACAAAGGCAGAAAATGAGTCAAGGCCAAATGAACCGCCTCCAACTCCCTTCGATTCGAAGACACTCCCGCCTCCAGCACAGACCACAGCTCCCGCACCGACACCAGAGCCAACACCGCCCCAACGCAGTTCGCTGGTAACGGTCATCAGGACCAAAAGCTCCCGGGACACAAAGGGCGAGCCCTGTAAGAGGCCATGAACCACCAGCCACCTGGACAACCCCAGGCCAATGGTCCCCCCGCCCCGGAATCAACAGCTCTCAATCCAGAGACGCCGGATCCCAAAGACCCAGGACATGAGTCCCCAGGGGGAACAAGAGCAAACGGGACCAAGGAACAATCACCACAGTAGCAGACAACAGCCCCCGAACATGCAGCCGCCGGCGAGCAGTGGAAGACTGAGCCCCCAACAACCACCTCAGTTCGCGCAACAGAGCCAGTCTGCGGGGCACCGACAAGAAGACCTTTCTCACTGTGGCGTCGAAAACCCCCCAATGAACAGTAGATCCAGAGTGGGGCAAAGAAGGGAATACTCCAATGCCAGAATCCACCTGAACCGACGAAGGAGCCTGCAAACTCCCCGGGAAGGGCCTGAGCCAGAAGGAAAGAAGAGGAAGAACCAACCAACCGTCCAAGGAAGGGAACACCAGGATCCCCTGAGCATCCAACAAACCCACCAAGGGTGCCAACACTTCAGTAAACACCCTAAGAGATGCAGACAGTCTAAAAGGCAATACCTAGAACTGGTAATGAACCACTCCCTCACCGAAATGTAGGAACGTCCGTGAAGTCGCATGTACCGGCACATGAAAGCAGGCGACCCGGAGAACCAGAGAAGCCAGGAAACCTCCCACAAACATGAAGGGAAGAAAGGACTGAAGCAACACCATAATGAGGGACCGATGAGGGAGACACAAGGTCACAGCCTTCAGAACCAGGACAGGACGGTAGTCCCCATATGGCTTCAGGATCAGAAACAGGATTGAACAAACCCCCCCGACCCAGCCGACTCACAGACACTCACATCACAGCCCCTCTGGAAACTAAGGGGCCTATTACGATGGCGGTCGGAAAACCTCCCCGACCGCCATGGTAACGGGAAAAGACCGCCCGCAAGGCCCGCGACATAACCGCCGGTCGTATTACGATGTTCTTTGCTCGAAATCCAACCGCTGCGGTCGGATCGCGGGCTTTAACATTGCGGCGGTTGCTGATGCACGCAGCACCGCCGCGATGTCAAAAAGGGCATGTCCTGCATCTCCCTGCACTGCGTGGCAGGCACTGCACAGTGCCTGCCACCTGGCACAGGGAAATGTAGGTGGGGACCATGGGTACCCCCCCAGTGCACCCACCCCCCCACAAAACATTGGGGGCCCACAACGGGCCCCCGGAAGACAATCACCGCATGCCTTTCCATGGCGGTCTGACCGCTGAGGAAAGGCTGGCTACCGCCGGCATCATAATCCTGCCGGCGGAGCCTGCTCTGCACCGCCACCATTATCCCGGTCCTTCTCCGTCCGCCAGGCAGGAGTGCGGATGGCAACCGGCGGAAAAGCGGCGGTCGGATTTTCCCACCGCCGCGATCACCACCACCATCCTAATCTGACCGGCGGTTTCTGGCTTGCGATCGCGGGCGGATGTCCTCCGCCGGTCCGGCAGTTGCCACCGCTGGCCAGGCGGCGGTCATCCGACCGCCATCGTAATAGGCCCCTAAGTCCCGAACACCGTCCAACAGAGCCCGAGACGTCGTCAGAGAACAGGGAACAGGTGTAGCACTGAACACATCCACTGGAGGAACACCAAATACGATCCAGTAGCCCAGCTGGACCACCTGCAAGACCCACTGACCACGAACGAACTCCTCCCAAACAGGAAAAAAGACGTGAGGCGATCCCCAACCGGCACCCCCAATGAACTCCTCACATAGACACGACGAGGAGGGACCAGAAGAAGAGGAGGCACCCTGTTTACCCCGGGACTCATGGAAGGAAGGGACACCCCGGCCACGTTCCATACCACAAAAAGGCTGGGATGCCAACCAAGAATGAAACGCCTGCCCAAAAGGCAGCTTAAAATCTGAAAACTTCCCCTTGTGAGAAGAGCGGACCGGAGCCAACAATATCCGTCCTCTGCCGTTTTCCCAACGAAGGCCTCCAATGGTGCCCCAATAGCTTTGAGCCCGTGAAGGTAGCCTCATCACGGCAGCTTTCCGAGCAGCACCGCCTACCCAGGCATAAGCCACAACTGCCACCGAGCAGCCACTGAGGCCCCAGCCACTGCCGCCGCCGCACCAAGGGAATCAAAGGACAATGCCAGGAAATGCAACACGGACAAAGATTCAGAGGGAGCCACATCCTGCAAGAGCTGCTCAGAAATACCCTGACAGACATTCAGAAGCGACTGAACCAGATAGCTGGTGTAAGCCGCAGACCAAACTGCAAGACCAGAGGCAGCAAAGGATCGCTTCAAGGCCCCCTCAACCCGTCTGAGCCCAGGATCAGAAGGACCGCCTCCACGGACACCACCAGGCTCCGAGACGCCACACCAGCCAGCAGGGATCCACCATCACCATATCCGGGAATATCCTCAGCGAACCCCTGGAAAGGATACCACTCTGCCAGAAACCGGGGAAAGGCAAGTTTGGCAACAACCTTCCCCACCCCTCCAGCACATGTCTCACAGAGCCAAGAAAAGGGAGGCATTCAGGCCCCATAAAATGGAAATAGGCGAAAAAGTCTACCGACTGTCCACCCACCAAGGGATCAGGGATCCTAAACTGTCCCGAACACGTAGCAGAACACTGTGAAGGTCAACCTCCTTTGGACAAACCGACCCTACACCACTTCATCTGAAACCATGTCCGGATATATGTCAGCAGAGGTATTCTGCACATCCACCAGGGAAGGAGCAGCGGAAGACCCAGCGACCATCAGCTCCACCACCCAGCGGAGCCCACACACGTCCGAACCAGTTCCATGATGTGAACAGAACAGAGAACCAGCGCCCAAGAAACACCCCAGACCAAGCGATGCAAGACTGAAGGGCCAACCACGGACCGCCACCCGGACCCACTGCCACAGGAACCAGTGCCCACCCAGGTAAGCGCACCCACTCACAACTGCGAGCCTCGGCCAATAATGAAAGGGAATCTCCATCCAGGGAACACCAGTCGCTAACCCACAACCACACGGGGAAAGCGCGACCAATGGACACAAACCAGCACACAGCAGTTAAAAATGTATTTGCATTTTGTTATATTTGAACATTGCAATACGCTGTGAGTACATTTTAGGCTGTAGGCAAGGGTATGATTGCAGTTGCAGAGCCCACCCAAGAGAGACAGAGCCTCACCGTTTACGGGGAAACGGATACCCCCAGCGGCACCAACAACAGGCAGCCTCACACTGAGCGGGCACATACGCCTTCACAGAACCGCGGGTGTCCACGAGGCGCAAACTGCCTCAAATTAAAGAACTCTGTTTCTTGAGACTTGCCTGGCTATCAGAGAACATCAATGCAAACACTATCACTACGGGATGTTTTATTTAAACTGACGCACATTACTGCAACAGCATCGCTCCCGGCGCAGATTCAAATGAATCAAGCAGAGACAAGAGCCAAAAAAAAGGGGGAACACGGGCATGAAACGAGACGAGCACCGAGCCCCCGTAACAGACCTCCGAGGAGGAGCCAATCCGCCACGCCCCCGGCGCGCACAGAAAAACCAGCCGCGCCCAACACACCTCCCCTCCCTCCCTCCCCGGGTGTTCCTGCTAGAGCAGGGAATGAACCCAGAAGAGGGGAAGCCGCAGCAGGGAGCCACCACCCACACCAGGCAGTCCGGACCCCCTAACCCCACGGTCCGCTAAAGCAGGGACTCAAACGTACCTGAACACAAAAGGCACGTAGGGGAATCAAACGGCCGCCAAGCAGACCGTTCCACACTTACCTGAAAGGAGGCACAGCCAGCACCCCCACAACGAAGTCTTGCTCCGGAAGTAATCTACGCAGAAAAAACAAACAGGATGTGGATAGGCGGGTCACTTGATTATATGCCTCAGGGTGTGGGTGTTGCCTGGAGGGAAGGGATGGGTTTTTAGTTGCTTGGGAGTTGCTGGTGGGAGGAGCTATGCTCATTTAGTTAGGACTGGGACGGGGAGGGCTGACGAGGAGGTAATAGTAATTTTATCCCCTCCGCTATCCAACACTTTCCCTACTGTTGCACTAGCTGGAGTGGGAATAGTAATTTTTACTCCTCCGCTATCCAACATATTCCCTAGTGTTGCACTTGTTGGAGTGGGAATAGTAATTGTTTCCCCTCCGCTATCCAACACTTTCCCAACTGTTGCACTCGCTGGAGTCGGAATAGTAATTTTATCCACTACGCTATCCAACACTTTCCCTACTGTTGCACTCGCTGAAGTGGGAATAGTAATTTTATCCCCCCCGGAATCCAACATTTTCCCTACTGTTGCACTAGCTGGAGTGGGAATAGTAATTTTTACTCGTCCGCTATCCAACATATTCCCTACTGTTGCACTCGTTGGAGTGGGAATACTAATTTTTACCCCTCCGCTATCCAACACTTTCCCTACTGTTGCACTCGCTGGAGTGGGAATAGTAAATTATTGCTTGTATGAAAGATCAAGGGTGCTGTAAAAATCCCCTAAAAGTTCCAGGTACAGAGTTTAAAAAGATGGGAGAAAGCCCTGTGGGACACCAAGAGCTGTTCTTATAGGTTGTGAGAATGTGTTGTTAGACTTCATACCTCATTATTGTTCATTTTGATTTGAACCACTTTAGCACTTTTCCCCCAATAACAAAGCAGGAAATCAAAGCGCTAAGTTGTAAGTCTTGCTCGACTGAATCGAACACAATTGACAAGTCCATGCTATCCAGCATATAATATGAATATTAATAATGCTAGGCACAATCTTTTCACTGTTGTGCCATTTTCTTAAACTTGATACAAATTGTTCAGTAGCCCATTTTTGTGTTTATTTTGGGTTTGTAGCTTAGCTACCCATTTTTCCATAATCCTTGCAATGAAAAGCATGATTGAGGTGGAGTTATAGTATTCATTGCTGTCAAGAACAGCTTTGATTTTTTTTCGGACAGATCTTATGATGCTTATCTTTAAGGATATTCGGACAAAATTGTGTCCACATGAAGTTTTAGTGACATTTTACCACAGCAGTAGAAGAGAGGAACTGATGACTTTGCCATATTAGTTCTGGTAATGCTGTGATGTGCTCAAACTTAGTCATTGAGGAGGCAATTCACCTACACCTGGAATGGGGAGGTTGCGCAGTGACAGATTATGGGGTGCAGAAGAAAGTAAATGTTTACAACTAAACTGGGAAAAATGGCTACGGCTGGGTTGCAATTATAAAATAATAATGAAGTGCACAATGAGCAGCTTATTGACACTATAGGATGCACTAGTGATTCACATAAATAGACTCTACCTCACATTCCCATAGATCACCATCATGTCACCACAATATACCAGCTATTGCCACCAGATCTTAGGGGCGATCATCTGGTTTCAGGTATGCCCATCATAAATCAAGTATGGCTATCAGAGGCCAAGGATGACCTTTCCTTTTTCAAAGATGGCAACCATTATATTAAAGACTGCCAAAGCATTCATGGGCTACTGCTAAAGCAGTGCTGAGTCACCTTGTTGACAAGGACTGCCACAAAAAGCCAAAGCCACCATTCTGCCAGAGGTGCGTCACGATCATGTCAAGAAGGAGTATAATATGCAGGGTCGCCATCCACCAGGGATTTGCCAATATCATGTCAAGGAGGGCTACCATATGTCAGATATTCTACTATGCCATCAGTAGGCCAACATAATCTAAAAGTGGGTCACAGTAGGCAAGTGACATCTTTAGGACAATGATCAGGCACAACCTAACAGGATCACTACTACAGCAGGATTCCGCCCGCCAGCTTCGAGGCATTCAGACAGACATACACACAGACACACAGATACACGTAGACACACACACAGACATGGTCAATCAAACAAATAAATACATGCTCACACAGGGACATGCTCGAGCCCACACACACTTACATACTAAAAATAGGGTGGCATTTGTAATCCTGGGCTTGTAATGGTTTCACTGCACATAGACAATTATTCAATTAGTAATTTTATTCGATTTTAAATGATAAAATCATAAAAGTACAGTACAGAAAAAATAACTCTACATGATCATGTCAACAGTACAAACATAAAAAGATGTTGGCATTTACTTAAAAACTCCTAAGTCATAATAAATTACCAAGGGCCCGATTACAAGTTTGGTGGTGAGGGAGCAGGCCGCCATGCCATCGCACGCTCCCACACCGCCAAGCAGGGCCATCGGCGACCCACCAGATTACGAGTTTCCTCGTGGTCTGGCGGGTGGTCCTTTGGCATTCCCACGTCAGTGCCTTTCAAAAAGGCACAGCAATGGGAGCACCAAAGCTCGTTCCTAGATGGACCAAAATGCACAATGTTGTGCATTTTGTTCCATGCAGGAACTTGGGGTGCACACATACAGGGGGGCACAATATGTGCCCACCTGCATGCACCCCCCTGCACAAAGGCACAAAAGAGTCCTGTAAGGGGCCCCAGAGTTTCCTCACCGCCACCCTTTCTATGGCGGGCTCACCGCCGTAGCCAGGGTCACAGTGAGGAAACTAATAATATGCTTGGAGGTGCAGCAGCGGCACCACCAAGCATATAGTAGCCTCACACTGCTGCACCACTGACAGGGATCGTGGATGCCTGGTGGTTGCGGGGGTTCCATCACGGTCCGACTGCTATACTCGTAATACAACTATTGGACCACCGGTGCGACAGTCCCTGACCTCCACCACACCTACATCACTGGTTTGGCGGTCCATTCCATGTATTAAACTGCACGGACATTGTTGGTGCATTGTGGGTATTGAAGGATTTACCTGAGGTCACGTGGGCTCTATGATTTAAATAGAAAAATACTCATGCCACAATGTTGCTCACCTGTGATCGAGGCCATTTAGCGCCGAAACGCATCAGGAAAGACTGTGCTGCCAGATTCTGTGGATAATAAATGCCAGCATGTTCCTTGAGTTGGGCTTCGCTTTTCGTTTTGTGGTGTGAAGTACGGGTAGCTCCAGGCCCGGTACGAACCCGCCCTGCAGGGACGGGGGCTCCCATCACTTGGAGAAATTTCTGTTGGATTTAATACGGGCTGCTCGCCTTCCAGAGCCAATGATACCACTAAGGAGTTTACGGCATATGGAGGTGAGAAAGGGAGAGGAGGAGAATCATCTCTTCCTGCCAGTTCGGACTGACTGTGCATTTTTAAAGAACTATTTTGGCAGCAACAAGCAAGGTTGGCATTTTATATTGAAAAAGAAAAAGAAACGTGACTGTTATAATTTATCAATGCACTCGGTCACATTCCATGTATTAAACTGCACGGACATTGTTGGATTGTTGGTGCATTGTGGGTATTGAAGGATTTACCTGAGGTCATGTGGTCACTATGATGTAAATGGAAAAATACTCATGGCACGATGTTGCTCACCTGTCATATATATATATATATAAAGATCTATATATATATATATAAAGATATATATATATATATATATATAGCTATATATACATAGATATATATATATATATTCACTGAAAAAACCATAGGTTTCAGACACGTTATAGTTACAAATTACCATTTAAAAAACCTTTGAAATTCACTGAAAAAACCATAGGTTTTAGGGACAGTTTTAGTTACTTGGACATTGCACTCGTACAAAACCCGTGAAATTCCCCGTTATAGTTAGTTCAGCTAACTATAACTCGCGCCCTGCAATGCACTGCTGATGACGTCACATATTACATCACTCATGACATGGTCAGTGACATCACTGATGACATCACTGATGACATCTCAAATGACATCACTGATGACATCATCCAGTGACTGTGTGTTTCTGTAAAGTTTAAATATTTTTAATATATATAGGAAAAGACGTATTGAAGAATGAGTGGGTGTGTAAGTGTCTGTATGGATGATTTAGTAGGTGCGTGACTGACTCTATAAGTGAGTGATTTAACGTATCTTACTGAATGCATGGGTTAGTGACTAATCTGGGTGAATGTCTGTATCCGTCTGTCTGTTGCTGTGTAAGTGGCTGCATGTGTTTGTGAATAGCTAAATGAGTGTCTATATGAGTTATTGAATGCTTGTCTGAGTATCTGTATGGGTGCCTGAGTGTTTGTGTGGGAGGGGTGTGTGCAACTCTGTGCATAGATGTGTGAGTGGGTGATTCACTGGGTGGATGGTTTCAAGAGTGCATCTGTGATAGACTGTATGGGTGGGTAAGTGTGTGTAAGAGTGTGTTAGTGAGTGAATGTATGTCCCAGTGGTACATGTGTGAGTAACTACATATGTGAAAGGCAGTATATATGTGTGTTGGAGTATATAAATAGCTATAAGCAAGAGTGAGTGATTGTGATAGTGGCTGTATGGATGAGTGTGTGCTTGTATCAGTGATTGTATAAGAGCGTAACAATGTGCTACTATTTGTATGAGTAAGTGAGCTGGTGTGTGTATAACTGTATAGGTGAGTAAATGGCAGTGTGTTTAATTATTTGCATGACTGACTAGGTGTCTGAGTATCTCTATGGATGAGTGGCGTTGTTTGAGTGTCTATATAGGAGTAAGAGTGCATATGATAGTCCTGTACTGAGTGACCGTAAGTATGAGTGACTGTACGGGTGAGTGAGTGGATGTGTGTGTGTAGACCTAAGAATCAGTGAGTGGGTATGTAGTTATTGGTGTTGGAGTGTCTATGGTTTTGCGAATGGCAGTCTGTAATTTAGAGTGGGTGAATCAAAGGTTATATTAGGGTGTGAGGAGGTGCATCAGATTATCACGTGGATGATGTCATCAGTGATGTCATTTGAGATGTCATCAGTGATGTCATCAGTGATGTCACTGACCATGTCATGAGTGATGTAATATGTGACGTCATCAGCAGTGCATTGCGGGGCGCGAGTTATAGTTAGCTGAACTAACTATAACGGGGGAATTTCACGGGTTTTGTACGAGTGCAATGTCCAAGTAACTAAAACTGTCCCTAAAACCTATGGTTTTTTCAGTGAATTTCAAAGGTTTTTTAAATGCTAATTTGTAACTATAACGTGTCTGAAACCTATGGTTTTTTCAGTGAATTTCAAAGGTTTTTTAAATGCTAATTTGTAACTATAACGTGTCTGAAACCTATGGTTTTTTCAGTGAATTTCAAAGGTTTTTTAAATGCTAATTTCTAACTATAACGTGCCTGAAACCTACGGTTTTTTCAGTGAATTTCAAAGGTTTTGTAAAAGACAATTTTTAAATGTATTAATTGTTATATTAATTTTTTTCATACTGATTTACTACATTTTTAGAAACAATTTTTTTTACATATTTTATTTTTAAATTACATTGTAATTACATTATACATTACATTACAAAAAATACTTTCTCAGAATGAATTACTTTAGTTTAAATACTTTGCAGATAGGCAATAGACTTTTAAGTACAGTAGTTACAGTTGTTGCAATGGGCAACACATTTTCAAACACAATGCAACATTCAGCTCAATGTGATTTTCTAGTTAAATGCAATTCGTTACTTTATGGATTACTTTTGTAACCACAGGACTGGATCCTAGATTCAGTCCTGGTACATCTCCTGTAAACAGTTGAGTAAAAGCGTTTTGGTTACAGTCGTGATTTTTAAGGAATATTATTGTATTTTAAAAGTTGACACTTAGAAACTTTTTCTCATAGAATCACCAATGTTATCCTATGGAAGGAAATTCACTTAGCAGGTAAAAACTGTTATCGTTACTTTATCTTACTCAGTGTTGGATCCTGGATCCAGCACTGGTGCATCTCCTGTAAACAGTTGAATGAATGCGTTTAAGTCATACAGGCGATTTTTAAGGAATATTTGTAGTTTGTGAAAATCGACACTTTGAAAGTTTTCTGCTGAAAACCAGACAATGGATTCCTATGTTAGAAAATATAAGTTACTGGTAAGTACGGTTAAAATTACTTTTCAGGGTCAGTGCTGGGCTAAAAGATGCAGCACTGGGTTCTCTCCTGATAACAGGTGAGTAAATTGGAATTCGTACTTTGGTTGATTTTAGAGGAATATTATAAAGATCCAAAACTCCACACTTAGAAGAATTTCCAAGTGAAACCAGTCAATGTTAGCCTATGAAGGAAATTCAAGTTACCGGTAAGTACGGTTAAAATTAATTTTGAGGATCAGTACTTGGCTGAAAGATGCAGCACTGAGGTCTCTCCTGATAACAGGTGAGTAAATCAGAATTCGGATTTCGGCTGATTTTAGAGGAATATTTTAAAGTTCCAAAAATCAACACTTAGAAACTTTTTCAGCAAAAAGCAGGCAATGATATCCTATGCAAGGAAATTCAAGTTACTGGTAAGTACGGCTAAAATTACTTTTGAGGATTAGTACTGGGCTGAAAGATGCAGCACTGAGGTCTCTCCTGATAACAGGTGAGTAAATCGGAATTCGTATTTCGGCTGATTTTAGAGGAATATTTTAAAGTTCCAAAACTCCACACTTAGAAGAATTTCCAAGTGAAACCAGTCAATGTTAGCCTATGAAGGAAATTCAAGTTACCGGTAAGTACGGTTAAAATTACTTTTCAGGACCAGTACTGGGCTGAAAGATGCAGCACTGAGGTCTCTCCTGATAACAGGTGAGTAAATCGGAATTCGTATTTCGGCTGATTTTAGAGGAATATTTTAAAGTTCCAAAACTCCACACTTAGAAGAATTTCCAAGTGAAACCAGTCAATGTTAGCCTATGGAAGGAAATTCAAGTTACTGGTAAGTACGGTTAAAATTACTTTTCAGGACCAGTACTGGGCTGAAAGATGCAGCACTGTTGTCTCTCCTGATAACAGGTGAGTAAATCGGAATTCGTATTTCGGCTGATTTTAGAGGAATATTTTAAAGTTCCAAAACTCCACACTTAGAAGAATTTCCAAGTGAAACCAGTCAATGTTAGCCTATGAAGGAAATTCAAGTTACCGGTAAGTACGGTTAAAATTACTTTTCAGGACCAGTACTGGGCTGAAAGATGCAGCACTGAGGTCTCTCCTGATAACAGGTGAGTAAATCGGAATTCATATTTCGGCTGATTTTAGAGGAATATTTGCACAATGGTGAAGGGAGGGGGCGGGGCCTCATGTGACATCTGTGCAAACGCGCCCCGTTGCGCCTTTTAAGTTGGGGGATTAAGTCCCCTTGAATCCTGAGGGTCCCTAGGGGCCAACTAGCCCACCAGGAACCTCCAATATGCGCCAGGGGCTGCGTTGCAGAGACTGTAGAGAGGCCACACCCCTTTTACACCTCTCTGCAACGCAGCTCTGTGGCGCTTTCTGGATGTACCTGTTGGGCTAGTTGGCCCTCAGGGACCCTCAGGATTGAAGGGGATTTAATTCCCCATCTTAAAACGCGCCACGGGGCCTGTTTGTACACATGTCACCTGAAGCCCCGCCCTCCCTTCACCACTGTGCAAACGCGCCCGTGGCGCGTTTTAAGTTGGGGGATTAAGTCCCCTTGAATCCTGAGGGTCCCCGGAGTCCAACTAGCCCACCATATACCTCCAAAAGCGCCACAGAGCTGCGTTGCAGAGAGGTGTAAAAGGGCGTGGCCTCTGTACACCTCTCTGCAAGGCAGCCCCTGGCGCATACTGGAGGTACCTGGTGGGCTAGTTGGCCCCCAGGGACCCCCAGTATTCAAGGGGATCGTTCCCCTCTGCAAACGCGCCAGGGGCGCGTTTGCAGAGTGGTGAAGGAAGGGGGCGGGGCCTGCGGGCCCGATCGTTTAAAAAAAAAAAAAATGTTCTCCCCTGAAGGGGGGCTGTGTGGCCCCCCTTCCTTTTTTCTTTTTTTGGGCCCTGGGGACCCCATCCCCCAGGGCCTTACCCCTTTTTTAAAATTACCTTTAAAAAAAAAAAACGGGAAGGGGGCCGCGTGGCCCCCCTTCCCTTGGCCTGTATTGGCCCCGGGGACCCCATCCCCCGGGGCATGGCCTCTATATTTATTTTTTTGAGGGGGCAGCGTGGCCCCCTCCTCTGGCCATTTTAAGGCCCCGGGGACCCCATCCCCCGGGGCCGGCCTTTCCTTTTAAAAAAAAATTTTTTGCTCTTTTTTGGGGAGGGGGCCGCGTGGCCCCCTCCCGGGCCACTACTTGCCCCGGGGACCCCATCCCCCGGGGCTGGCCCTCTCCGTTGGGGACTGTGGGGGTCCCCAATGCCCCCACAGTCCCGCCGGCTCCCCACGTCCCTTGGGAGCCGGCATTGCTAGTTCCACATGGGGAGCAGCTGACATGCTGCTCCCCATGTGGAAAAGCAATCGGCTTTGGATATTGGAAGAGAGAGCAGGTTTCCTGCTCTCTCTTCCAATATCCAAAGCAGTTTGCTATGGCAGGACGGGAGCCGCGAGGCTCCCGTCCTGCCATAGCAAACTACAGTGTCCCGGGGGTAGGCACCCGGGACACTGCAGGAGCCGGCCCTGGGGGTTGCGGTCCCCAGGGCCATCAAGGGCTCCAGGAGTGGGGCCGCGCGGCCCCCTCCCTACATCAGCACAGCCCCGGGGAGGTGGTGGTCCCCGGGGCTTCGGGGTCCAAAACGGACCCCCATTTTAATTTGTTAGTGCCCCGGGAGGTGGCGGTCCTCGGGCGTGTGGGGGCTGGAGCCCCCACACAGGTTGTTTAATTTAAAAAAAAAGCCCCGGGAGGTGGTGGTCCCCGGGGCTGCGGAGGGCTCAGAGCCCTCCCGCACCATTTTTAAAAGAAAGCCCCGGGGGTGGCGGTCCCCGGGCTTGGGGGCCCTTTGAGGCCCCCACACATAAAATTAAACCCCCACCATGCCCCCGGGACTTGGGCCACCCGGGGGCAAAATACAATCGAAGCGCGGTCTCGATTTTTTTTTTCCGGCAGGATTCGCGCACCCTGAGCGCATCCTGCCGATTTTTTTTTTTTTAAATGCTTTTTTTTGCCCAGGGGGTCTTTGTGGGACCCCCTGAGCAGGCCTAGGGGTTAGGGTGTTTCTACCCTGCCCCCTTTGTGCGTTTTGCACACTTGTTTCTTTTTTTCTCGGCGGGATACGCGCACCCTAAGCGCATCCCGCCGATTTTAAAAAAATAATCTTTTTCTGCCCAGGGGTCCTTGTGGGACCCCTGAGCAGACCTAGGGGTCAGGGTGTTTCTACCCTGCCCCCTTTTGCGCTTTGCGCACTTGTTTCTGTCCCTCGGTTCTACCGAGGACAAAATGGCTGCCAACACTTCCTGAATCGGAATGTTGACAGCCAGCTGACAGCCAATTAGCATGCAGCTCGTGATCGGGACGGTGCGCGCAGGGTGCGCTGAGGGTACGCGTATCCGACGCGCCCATAGATATATATGTAATTTTACTTTTGATTTTCTCAGGAACTACTGAACGGATTTACACCATTTAAGCAAAAGGCACCAGTCTGAACCAAGGACTACCTCTTTGCCAAATTTGGTGTAATTCCGTTCAGCAGTTCGGGCTGTAGCTGCGACTAAAGGTTCCTATGGAAAAATGAATGGGGAAAACGCGTTTTGGGACCCCCTTTTTCTCAGCCCCCGCTTCACGTATCACCCCGAGACTTTCAGGGTAGGAGCGGAGCGGAGCGCCCCAACAAGTTGGAAACTTTCACGAAGATTCGTCAACCGGCGCCAACGTTATTTCAAATAGAATGTCGCGGATTTCCTATGGATAATAGGTTGTAACTATAACTATCTACTGGCGACCGCCAGTAGATAATATATGTGCATATATTTACAAGGCTACGCAGAACTGGAACAGGCCAGATATAGAAGTAAGACTAAAGGATTTAGTCCTACTTTTATTTCTGGTATTTCTGTCATGTCCCGGTTTTTGCTTCTCAAAATCTGGTCACCATAATGCAGATCTGTGATGTGAAAACTGCTTTTTGCAGGGATAGGATAAATGTATGGAACGGTTCAACACAGACAGTGTTAATACTAGCACTGGAGCCAGTGCCAGAAGGAAAGTCGAACACGCTGCTATAAAAGCAATTCTACTACAGGTTATATTTCTGAACTCACTGTACTACTAGGCCATATATAGCCTTGAATTATTATTTTGTTCTATTTTCTGCTGATTTCTTAGACACCGCATGCCATTTGCACGCTAAAGTACCAAGAATTAAAAGGAAGTGTAGAAATGAAGGATGGTTGCTTTGTACCACTGAAAAACAGTAGTAATTCAACAGCGGTTACATCACTTTACATTCACATGTAATAATACAGGCACTTTCCACAATTTTCAAGTCCTCCAGTCCTGGTGGTGCAGAAGGAGCCCACCACCTCAAGAGCTGATATTTTCGAAGTAGTCAAGAAAGCTGTGCCATTAAACTTGAGGGGTATTTTTATCGTGGGTGATGGGTGGCTGACACATTTAAGGTTAAGCATTCATGCCATGGGAGGTGGGATTCTCATCGGTGCCCATCACCCATGTAGGCAATCATTTCGTGGGACACAAGTTGGAATCCCTGGGAGTCTTGTTGTAATTGTAATTGTAAATATTATTTATATAGCCGTTACCACCTCTGACGAGCTTTATGGTAAGTAGCATGCTACTCCGGAACCCAAGCGTAAAAGTGAATAGTAGATTAGTCATTTTTTTTCTTTTTAAAATGCACTTTGTGCATTAGTTGTGGTAGGTTTGTACGCGTGATTTCTTGTGTGTATAGTAGAGTTTAGAGTAGTGATGAATGATGGGAATGGATTTGAAAGGGGAAGTAGTAAGTTATTTTTGTGAGTAGTGGTCGTGTGTGACTGTTGTAGTCTCAGTCGCGAGTTCAGTTTATTTGTTATTGTTGTCCAAGTGTCTTCATCACAAAATGACACGTGCATATCACAGACTAGCAGAGGGGAGCCTGAGTCAATATTGTGGAGGTCTGCGGTCAGTAGGGGGAGTATGTAAGCTTTAATGAGCTGTGAGTTTTTGGTGGGTTATGCCACAGAACTGTACCAAATTACATATTTGTTTTCTCATTTGGTACTGGTGCCCATTTGTGGGCAAATATATATGCGTGTTAAGAAGCTGGTGATGTCTGAATACCCTGTCAGTTGTCAATTCTGGCAGAGTGAGAGTTCTGCCTTAATGGGTGCTATTAGAAGGTGGCATGTGGTATGCCACGGTGAGCAGTGCTGATGTGGTCACGGTGAGCATGCCTCTTAAGCAACCGTTCCATCAAAGGCAAATGTGAACACATGGCCCTGTATCACTTTAATAGTATCTGTATAAACTAATTTTGCTCTCATCAAGGTATGAGATGGGAACAAAAATCCAGGATGAAGCAGTTTTTCATCTTCTAGTACTGGGCTAGACAGGTGGATGTATTTATTCCAGCCAGCGCTCCTTTGCCCTTTCTTGACCTCTGACTGTAAGATGTTGACAGAGTCTCGCGCACCTTGTAAAGGAGCTGCAAGAAATGTGAAGAGGAGTGCTTTAGGGGAAAAAGATCACTTCAAGAGTAGGTGATCTGGCAACTGGCAAGTGGAAGATGAAAGAAAGATAGCAGCATGTGTTTACTTGGTGAGGGCGTGTGGCAGATAAAGAACAAAGGTGTAGATAAATCATTTAGAATATTCCTTGTTAAAAATAAATTACCATTGCATTCCTGCTTAAAATGGAGACAGCTCCAGTCGTGTGGTTGAAGCTGATCTGGGGTTTAAAGCACTCTTTCCTGTGTAATTAATTTGTCGAAGTTTAATCCTTAATGCGGAAAACACTCTACGAAAGGCTGGAATGCATGTTGCTAAACTACAATTTACAGTTGAAAGTGATGTCAACTAACACATCAAAGTTTCCCTTGAAAAGGTCAACTTCCATTATATTTATTGCATTCACTTCAATAGTTACAATTACTTGTATTTCAAATGTATCTCTCCCATAGTCTTTCTTACAGTAATCTTATAGAAAATACATTGCAGCATGCTTGTATTAAATTCATGACTTTAATCATTCTTTCAAAACTGTAATTGTAACTAATCAAATTCAGTTACTGTACTGATTTGATATGATGTGCCTTCTACTGTCGTTTTAAAATCAAATAGAAATTTTCTGACTTCGAAATGAAATCTCAAAACAATGTAAATTGTATTCCAAATTACACTTATTGGCATGTCCTTCATCAAATCTGCAAGCAGCTATTTGGAACATCTAGACATGTGATTATTTAGAGTTTGTTGACAAAACCCAAGAGTTGCAAAAGAAACATATGGGTCGATTACGATGGCGGACGGACTGGAGTCCGTCCGCCATCGTGGTGGAGACCGGGACCGTCCGCAATACATGCGGCGGTCTCGCACACCAAATCAGGATGCGACCGCCACCATGGCGGTCGCATCTTGCATGTTAATATTGCGGCAGGTGCTGCTGACAGCAGCACCCGTCTCGAAGTTAAAATGGCATGTTGCGCATTTCACTGCACTACGTGGCAGGCACCACACGGTGCCATGGGCACCCACCAGTGCACCCACACCTCCCCCCAACACGAGGGGAGCTCGCAACAGGCCCCCGAAACCAATCTCCACCAGCCTTTTAATGGCGGTTTACCCGCCATGGAAAGGCTGGCTGGAGACAGCATCGTGATCTGGCGGACGGTGCCTGCTAGGCACCGACAACATTTCATTGATGCAGACCGCGCCGCCAGGCAATCGCAACCATTGCCTGTGGCGGTTCCGTGGCGGACGGTCTTTGCGTCCGCCGCGGTCTGAACGTGATTCCCTCCGCCATCGTAATGTGGCGGGGGAAAATCGCGGTCTGATTGCGGAAGGACCGCCACCGCATGGCTGGCAGTGACGGGCCTTCCGCAATCGTAATCGGCCCCATAAATCGGGAGACTGTGGGGAAAGATGACACAAAATAATTGAACTCTCACTTAAACAATTAATTATCACTGAGTGTTCATTTTTTTTATCACAATAATCACTCATATGCATATATTATTCAATGCCTGAGCTTCTGTATTCATTCTATATCAAGATCATGCTCGAGGATCACTGACCAAAAGAATAAAATAAATTAGAAAAAGTACTGAAAAAGGTATTTATATGTTACATATTTAGCGCCTGTCCGCTGAATGCAGAAACATATGAAATCAGTGAGATCCTTGTTGCTTCCTCGCGCTCTTAAGCGATGCGTTCATTCCAAAATAATTAAAAGGCCTCCTTGGGACTGAGGAAGTCAAGGAAACTTGTACCTGAAATTTAATAAATATCAACTCCTTATCATAAATCATGCCAAAATACCTCCAACTGATTCTCTGTGCTACGTACGATCAGTGAGTAGTCATAGACTAGAAAATCCAAAGTAAGAACAAAAAATATATACAAATTGCTAACCCACAGCTCAGAGGAGAATACTCACTTCTTGCCACTCAAGACAAAACACGTGCGAAAAACTAGTGACTGTCCATAAATGCATAAAACCATGTCATGCAAGGTAGGGAACCAAATGACCCTTAGAAAAAACAAACCACACCTGTAAGTAAATACACATCTAAACCTCTTATGTGTGCATTGGGTCGATAGACATAAAGCCAAAACTTCCCAAGAATAGAGCTACAGCACGCAAGTGGTGGTCACAAAGAAAAATCAATTCTATGGATAGACCGGAGGCTTTAGATTATGCTTTCTCTTTGTTCGCTGTTTATAACCAATTTGTTTACAGCAGTCAATCAAAATTTAACACTTTAAGCCACTCATAACGTCATCCTCAGGCACCCAATCAGGACATGCCTATGATGATATAATGTTAGGACGCCATGTTACATCCTCTTTCTTTGCTGCTCCGCAACAGCGATAATTGCCTTTTTGCTCATCTCCTCGTTTGTAACGTTTCTTATTGTTTATTGTCTATTGCAGCATCTTCGCGCCGCAGGCGCCCCTACCGCTTATGTCGCACCCAATGGGGGTGCTCTGGAGGCGGGAAGCGGAGCATCTCAACACTCAGACTTTTGCCCTCTTTCCAGTTCGCTACTCGCAGTGCGCACTTCACACGCACCGCGAGAAGCCCTAGCTTATTGGGCTTAGCGAGCCACACTGCCTCGCAAGTAGAGAGCTGGCACTCCTAAGAATACCGGAGCACCCAGTAAATGCTTCCCTATGCCCACGGGGTCAAGTGTAACCGGGCATACAGGCTTCGCCTGAGGGGCTAGTGTCACTTTTGATTGCCTCCTCGTGGTCTGCTTTAGCCCTTCACTAGCCACCTACAGCGCTATGCAATCACTGCTGCGCCCCCTCCTGGCCACATACCAACAGATACTGATGCATCGTCCTCTGACTGGCCCCATATCGTGATAATAATGTGCATTTTCCGCACCTTTTCATTGGATCACGCCTACACTACATGTGACAGGTCACCTGAAAACATTATTCCTCCTCCTTCCACCCCTTATGATCCTTCCTCTTCCCCTCCTTCAGATACCAACAAGTCAACTCCTCTGCCCCAGAAACGCCAGAGAGCCCAACACAACTCTTCCGACCCCTCCACCTCCTCTCATCCACCTCCACTGAATCCATTGGACTTTGAGCCAGATGAGATTATCCACCCTCAATCTTCGGCCTGGGTTCCCATGCCTCCTGTCACAGACTACGCCCACGAGCGCATCAGGAAGGGTTTTGACAAGGAGGTGCACAACAGATTGCACTCCGAATGCCCCCGCCCAGACATTGCAGACAAGGTGACTGATACACGAGAGATAGACCCAAACTTAGCTACCTTCCTCAAATACTCTTCTAAGGATCCCAAGAAATGGATAGACAGGTCATGGAAGGCCTGTCAAGATAAAGTCCTTGACTTGACTGGACCCTTATGGAAACTTTTGGAGATGGCAGTCTCTGCGAAAAATTTCCCGTTCCCCTATTGATCCTGACACCTTAGCTGGATGGGCCCAATGAGCACTATGTATGTAAGGGAACTCCAACTGTGCCTTATCGGCAGAACGCTGAAGGTCCATACTCATCCGCATAGACCCTAAATTAGCAGAATTGGCTAACGCACAACCAGGCCCTAATGCCAATGGGCTCCTTTTTGGAGATCGATTCATGAAGGACATCGGAAAGTTCGTACAAACCTTCACGGAGCTTGATAAAGTGCAATCATCCCATCACAAGGTTTTTCATAATCAATGCCTTTTAGGGCTGGCCGGTCGATACAGAGGGTGCTCAACCAGCTGTCTTTTAAATCCAAGCCCTTCGAGAACCTACCAGGGTGGAAATTGTAACTATGACTCTGAGGTATGCCCCAACTTCTATCCTGCCAGAACATGAGGAGGTCGATACCGATACCACAAAGGTCCGTCCCAAGGGTAAGGAAATTTCAATGCCTCTTCAGGCACATCAGGTAAGCCTTATTTCCCCTTCCCCTCTTTCATTGGGGGGGCAGAACACACTTCCTCCACAACTGCACAACTGGGAAGCTATCATACAAGACCCGTGGGTACTGGACACAGTCTCCGGTTTCAAGATAGAGTTTTTCGGAACTCCCCATCAA
The DNA here is from genome assembly GCA_963921515.1 of Calotriton arnoldi. Classification (NCBI taxonomy): domain Eukaryota; kingdom Metazoa; phylum Chordata; class Amphibia; order Caudata; family Salamandridae; genus Calotriton; species Calotriton arnoldi. The sequence continues at coordinate 398,057 of CAWUFW010000063.1, read as the reverse complement.
CCCTTACTTCTATGGCCTCTCCCTTTTTCCCTACAAAATACATTTTTATTTGAAACAAACTGGCCCAACTTCTGCAGAAAGGGGCAATCACTCCTTGCCACCCCGATTCAACGTGGTTTTTTGCAACAATATTTTCATGGTCCCTAAAAACGGGAAAGGTGCCCGCCTGGCCATCAACTTGAAAGAGTTCAATTCTTGGACTTTATATCGTCACTTCAAAATGGAGGGGATTCACCTCCTCAGAGACCTCCTTCAGGATGGAGATTAGATAGTCTGTCTCGACCTGAAGGACGCATAGCTTTCGATTCCTTCTCCATTCCTGGTTCGACACCACACACAAGCGTTATGCCTCTGCTTAGCGACAATGGATGGGTTGGTGCAACCAATGAGGTTTGGATCCCCTGGGGCCCTCATCGTCTCTGTACTAAACTTCCTAGCAAGGTTAGCATCTTCCGGATGGACTTATTCATTTGTCAACAACTATCGTTCTGCCATTTCAGCCGGTCACGCAATGTTGAATGGGAAACTGGTGGGGGATCATCCCTTGGTGTGCTGCTGAGTTCTGTGGGGGTATTCACTTGAGCAATCCCCCAAAACCCAAATATGACTATTTGTGGGACGTGGATATCATCCTTTCTTTCCTACAGAGACAGTTGACCAATCCTGATCATACAAGAAAACAGTTATCAGCAAAGTTGACTATGTTGCTTTGTTTGGTTTCTTGCAGAAGGGTGTCCCATGTTAAAGCTCTGGACTTAACAGGTAGAGTATTTACTCCCAACGGAGTTATCATTACTTTGTCTAGAAGAACAAAAACAGATTCCAAGCAGATTACATATCCGCCTTTTCCTAATAATCCAAACTTATGCATTGTGCAATGTTTAAAAGAATATGAGGACCTGACTAGAAGTTACGGTGTTCTGGTGGTGGTCAGTTATTAATTTCCCTTCAAAAGCCTTTCAATGCTGTCTCTTCTGCCACTTTGGCTGGGTGGGTGAAGTGGCTTCTGGTAGAAGCAGGAGTTGATACCAGTAAATTTGGGGCCCACTCCGTCAGAGGAGCTATGGCCTCCAAAACCTTTTCCCTGTGTTCGCAACTTCAAGATATTATGAAGGCTGCTGATTGGTCCTCAGATTCTACTTTTAAACCATTTTATTGTACACTTATTTTGGATGTAGCCTCAATGGTGTTGAATCAGCTTTGAACAAGCATATTCCAAAGCCTCCAGTCCTGACATAGAATACATTTTTTTCTGACTAACGCGTCTAGAATTTTCAATTCTATTAAGGACTCGGAGGTGAGGATTATCCCACTCATTCCCTCTTCCAAGTTGCGCCAAGGGTTTGGTTGATGCTTATTGATACTGAGATTATGTGGTTGTGGAAAATTCTTGAAATGATAACTTAAAGGTATTGACTTAAAAGAATCTGGATGTTGTTCCAGTGTCCTTAGATATTTCATGTTCTTCTTCTTTTCAACGTTCTAAGCAGAAAACAGAATAAGCGGATGTCAGCGGGATAATCACGGATCCCTGGTCTGCTTCGAATGTTCTGACAAGCACTTTGGTTTAGTTCGACAGTCATATGACCAGTTGGGTTTGCCCATTTCAGCCTGTTATCAGTGTTTTTAAGTTTTAAGACTGTTAGCTGTTGTAGGCAAAGAAAGAGGATGTAACATGGCGTCCTAACATTATATCATCGTAGGCATGTCCTAATTGGGTGCCTGAGGATGATGTCATGAGTGGCTTATTGGGAAATGCAGTTTTCTATAGTAATGTTAAATTTTGATTGGCTGCTGTAAAATATTTGTAATAAACAGCGAAGAAAGAAAAAGCATTATTCTAGCCTCTGAGTCCGTAATTAAATTTAAAATTCTAGACATGTTTGCTAGAATTCTTTTTAACCTACCACGTTGCCAAGAGCGTACTAGCTTATAGAGTTGCCCTTCCTTGACCCTTCAACCATGTTGGAGTCTCCTGGCGAGGAGACACGGAAGGACAAACTGGTACGCCCAATCAGCAGGAAAAAGAAATCAACACATGGGCCTAAGATGCTATGTATTTGGCTCACAGGAAACCACCTAGACTCCAAAGATGTAAGCCAAAAGTTTAGCAAAATTATTGGAGAGCAACTACTACGGTCTTGGGGGGGTACACTCTACATTGCTGCCCGGACCAGATACCTCTTACGATCACGACTTCAGGAACGTGCACAACTGTTACACATAGAGCTTTGCCGGGAGTATGAAAGCCACTTTCTGATAAGCACTGTTGAGTCGAGTCAACTATATTCTAGCTTCCGTTAAGTACAAGGTGCATAATAGGAGTGTGGAAAAATCATGTGATTTTTTTTGTCACGAGTGGCGGCCATATTGAAAAGAGAAAGGAAAGTACCAACTCCGAGGTACACATAAGGTAAAATCAAAAACTCACAAAAATATTATAGATGGGAGTGACAAAATATAACCATTTATATACGTACATATCTGTCCTGATATGCATTTAAATACAAATGATTCAACGCGGAGAACGAATAAATGATATATATCATCCATGGAATCTAGATGTTAAATTCTTTCCAAAGAAATAATAGAATCGTATACTGAATGTAGAAAAGCATTTCATAATCAGTGTACGGTACAGAACCTTAAGTTCATATCCTTTTCAAATGTATGTACCGCATTCAAACAAAGAATAGTCTTAACACATTAAGGGGCATATGAACAACAGAATGACAGAGCACGGTGTTAAGCAAAACTTGATAATGCCACGCTCTGCCATTCTGAAAATGCAGGGATGCACTGTATTTACAAAGATACAGTGCACCGATGCGTGTCCGCTGGCGCTAAATTAAGCTGCCTAGCGCCAACGCAGGCACCCTTGCACTTTAGTGCAAGGGTGCCTGCATTGAGGGGAATGATTGTTTTTGTGCAGGAAGGTGTCCCTTCCTGCACATAAACAATCACAAATTCCTATGTGTGCTGCATTGTGCAGCACACATAGAAGTTGCAAATCATCATTTTTTGTTAATGATTGTTCATGTGCAGGAAGGGATCCTTCCTGCACATAAACAATAATTCATGGCATTTTGCTGTTTCTATGTGTGCTGCACAATGCAGCACACATAGAAACAGCAAAAACGAGGAGCAAAAAAGCTTTTCTTCTCATTTCGCCATGTTAAGACCAGGTACTCCCTGGCCTTAATTTTGGCACTGCCCAATATTTACGCCACTCTTGTAAATATGAGGCAGCGACAAAATCAATGGGTGTTGCGGCCGAACGCCCGCTGCAACACCCATTGCCCACCCCTTTCACGATAAGTATAGCGAGAAAAGGTGCCTTAGCTACAAGGTTGCGTTAAGCCATGTTAAGTGGCTTAACGCCGCCTTGTAAATAAGGCGAGGCCCCTATCGCCACAGTAATGTCGTAAAAAGTGATGTTCCTGTGGCAATTGGGGCTTGTGAATATCCCCCTAACTCCTATAAGCAGGGCCACTGGTGATGGAGCAAGGTTTCATAAATGAAACTTGCTTGTACGCAATCCTCCTCATAGTATTAATTTATTAAAATTGTATTGTTAATACTAACCTTTGCATACACTACACGAATAGCAAGGAAGCTTGCCTATGTGTTTTTACTAACGAATAACGCTTGTCTGTAATCTAAAATGGCCGCTAAAGCGTGGGAAACTATCTGCGCATGTCGCAACCTGATCACATGGTGTGACATCTTTCTTTGCTTGGTGGGAAACTTCTGCTTCTGCGCAGTGTGCATAAAATGGCTGCTTAATGTTTTCACATGCTTCAGCTTGCTCTTGTGTCATTTTAAGTTATCATTTTCTTAACGCTACTAATGCGGGATAGTATATATAATTAAAATGGGAATAGAATAGAAATAGTGGGTATACAGTGAAACATTTTATTTGTGATTTTAATATTCTCTTCTTGCACTTTTATTAGTTCGTAAACTTGGGCCTGGGTTGGTGACTTGTAACTCGAAAGACGATGTTTCTGCGCATGTATCCTGTGTGCCTGCCAAGTGAAGTCAACTTGGACGTCTCCCAAGGCCATGACCCATTGGCCGAAGATGCTGTACTTTATGTTTCCTGTGGACAAAAATGATACTTTTCCCCTGTAATTGTATAACATTTGTCATGAGACGGGTGGGAAATAAAGCAAATGTATTAATTTGAAGGGGTGGGAACGTAAAGGACAATAGGCTTTACAATTTAGGACAAATCAATATGGTGCGACAATCCACCCCCTGTCCCTGGCCAATCAGAAATAGTGGTCCCATATTTTAGCAACATTAAGGGGAGGTACATGGGCGTAGAAGGGTATAATAGATATAGAATTAGCTAATTAGTGAGCACAGCGCTCAGTCTAGAGAAGAGGCGAGGAACAGGCGTAGGAGAAGGAGATGCTGACAGGAAGAGCTCCAGACCGCTAAGCTGATCGATTGCAGACTGAATCCCTGTCCAGAAGAGGTCCTGAGGAGGGGGCGGCGGAGTCCATTAGAAGGAAGGCACGGGAGAATCGAGAGAAGTCCAGTATCAGAGAGGGGAACGACGCAGGCGTCGTTGTAGAGAGGTCACCGGTCCTGTCCTGATCCCGGAGGAAGTCTTTGCTCTTCATCCTTCCTGGGTCCTATCTTTCCAACTCCTTGGCTAAGGGGTTTGGTTCTCGCACTTAGGTAAATATAATGCAACCTTTAGTTGCGCTGCTATCTCTATCTTCTTCTCTTCTTTAAACACCGTCATTGATTAGCAATAATCATTTCTATGCTTAATCTTGGGTATTTCGATTAAGTACCATGTGGCTTTGTATTTTACTCTGCTAAGTCTTTAGATAAACATTTTAAAACTTCCTGACTCAGTGGTTATTTCAGGATTTTGTATTATAATGAATGTCACTCATTTTAAACTTCCCAATTAGCAAAGGATTCATCGGTAAGTCATTACTCTTCAATCAGAAGGTAATTGGTAGCAGGGATTCTTGATAAGAGTAACAACTGATAAACCCAGCGTAAGTATTAGCGTAGTGTGAATGTATGGGACCAAGAGAGTATATGGTGTATGAATGCTGTTTGCTAATATCGCGCTGGATCAGTTTTCTGGTAAGCAGTGGACGGTTATGGTTACTTTTTGTTAATTGGGTAATGAGAATTTTATTTGTATTTTTATGAACTAACATCTGCTTAAATTTTTGAATTTTGTTTTATGTTGTCCAGAATACCCCGGGGTAAAAAGAATAGCGGGTGGCAAGTGGAAGCCATACTGCAGTGAGGTTATCTGCCAGGCAGAATTAGTACTGAAAAGTTACGCAGGACTTTCAGTACTCGTTAGGGATTCTATGCGTGTGAGTAATAGCAAAAGAGTACGCTGGTAAAAATTTGATGTTGTATCACCTAGAAAGGGTAACATTGGAGAAGTAACAGGTACTTCTGGATCTTGTGTGAAGAGTAGACGGAAGTGTTTTACTCGTAGTGTATGTTTAGTAAACGGAAAGGTTTTACTAAAGTGTGGAAGAAACTATTTTTTTCGAATTTAGAGAAACTGGCACAATAGCGAATGTTTTATGTGGTTACTGAAATTTAATTAAGATTTATAGAGAAAATAAAGTTTGCGTAAGATTTTGTAAAGGGAGGGTCAGTTTCCAGAGAGGGAGCTGACGTCACCAAACGCCGCGCTGGGATTGGTTGAAACAGCGGGTGTGGAAAGACCCTTGTAAAGGAGGGGTTAGTAGTCAGGAGTAGTACTGACGTCACAGGTGCCGCGCTGGGATTGGTTGAACCAGCAAGGACAGGAAAGAGCGGATTGTAAAGGAGGGGTTGACAGATAAACGTCACCAAAAGGCAGCGCAAGGATTGGCTTGGAAATAAAAGATAACAGACATTTGATTGGTCGAGAATTTAGAAGCAAAATTCTTAGTGGATAAAGATTGCATGTTAAAACGCGATCCGACTTTAACAGGAACTCGTCCGGATAGGAGATTCCTAGGTTTTGCAGAATATAATTTTGTACACCGAAGATTAGATAGAATGTACGGAGAAAGGAGAAAAATGTCATTTTTAAAAAAGATTAAGAATTATTTTAAAAAGGACAAACCAATCAAAACTAGAGAAGGAATTATTATTCCACCAGCTAAAATGCCCGCTTCATTTATGATGATGGAAAGAGGTTATCATACTTGTGTATGGATGGAGAATTGGATAGAATACACCAAAAATGATGGAGTATTAGCATTTCCCGAGAATGGTACCTTCAATGGAAGAATTCTTCAAAACTTGAGATTGAGGATGAATGACTTAGAACCCAGACCTAGATTAACCCAATACGAAGCTCTAGAAGAATGGGAAACCGAGGCATTTGAGCGTGATCGACCTCGGAGTAATAGGAGTTATCCAGGATTTTCCCCCAGATATCAACGTGAGTCTAGGGATGGTCAGATGAAACAATGGAGAAGGGCAATGATTACAGAAGGATTATATCCATTGTTCTCAGCAGAGGAAAAATTAGGAAGTAAGTGCACAGAAAAGACAAAACATTTAATGAGAAATGAGGAGTCTGAAGACGAATTTATGGAGGAAATGTTAAGAAATCCGCCACCATATCAGGAAGGGACAAGTGGATGCACCCCAAGTGCACCACCAAAAACTCCATTAGTGCCACAGGTAATGCATGAATTCACCACGAGTAGAATACTTCATGACAAAGAAAAAGAAGCCCTAGAAAAGACCAGAGCAGAATTAATACAGAAAATAACCCAGATAAAAGTGCATCCTGATTCATTGACCATACCAGTAACAATTGGTCCAGTAGTTCCATTATATGGTACTCAGGGAAGCTGCCCTCCACAGATACTTACACCTAGTGCTGTGAATAATCCCAAACCTGAAGCTCCAGTTATAATTGAGGATCAATTTAGTGACTGTGAATCCACAATATCACTCATGGTTTTGCCTATTCGAGATTCTGTAAATAGTACTCGCAGAAAAGAGGTACCTGGAGGTTCAAAAGATGTAAGTTTAATAACTTCATCGGGAGCAAAAAGTGCTACCATAGTAACACCTGAAGATCTGGAAAGATGGGTGCAAGGGTCAGTTAAACAGTGTACGTCTCCAAAAATAATAGACATTCATAAATTGAAAGTCGAATTAGAAGAAATAATAGCAGGAAATATAGGACCAGAACGCTTAAATACCTATGATGAAGAAGAATTATTATTCCTGTGCAGGAGTATCACCAGAAATGTAAAGATATTCCATGAAAAATTGTCCAATTTAGCACTACAGATGGGCATAGAAATAGGGAGATCAAAAGTACTACAGAAACCCTATAGATCAGAATTTTCAGACAACGATTTAGAAAATATGAATGCCTCTGGAAGAAGATTACAAATAAGAGAATTAATGTTAGTTTTGCAAAAATGGGGAGACCTAGATAAATGGAAAACTAGGTGGGCCAAGAAAAAGGAAGAAGCACGTACAAGTAGAACAGCATCAGAATATGTGATGAAGGAATCAGGGAAAACAGACCAAATGTATCCAATGCGAGAAGTTGCGGGAGGAGGATATGTACATGTCCCATGGAGCAGAAGGATATTTTGTCATTTACGAATGACTTTCCAAAATTGAGAGAAAAACCTATTGAATGGTACAAGCAGGTTGACAGGTTTGTGAAGTTGTCGAAGGTATTGTTGAAGGATTTGGATGGTTTGTTTGACATAGTGGTACCTGCCGATTTATGGACAGATTGCAAAATCACAGTGGATTGGCCAAGTGATGAATATCCTAGAGATCCGAAAACAGGTGCCCCGTCAAATGATGTGATGAAAAAGTATCAGCAGGTGATAACTTACCTGAAGGGGAAAATACCACCGAAAGAAACAGATTGGGTAAAAATAGATCGAACTACCCAAGAAGCTAATGAATCAGTGCATTCCTACTATGAGCGTTTATTGCAGGTATTTAAACAGTATAGTGGATTTGAGGACATTGGAGACAAGAACATGAGTCAGTTTGTGTATCGGTTTGTTTACGGTTTGAAGCCAGAGATTTGCCAGATGATTAAACAACACATGCTGTGTTGGCAGGGAAAGCCCATAGATGAGATTTTGAAGTATGCAAAATATTGTGGAGATGATATTGAGGATAGACATAAGAAATTGCAGGAAAAAGTAATGTGGGCACAGGTGAAAATGGCTGAGAAACAGGGAATCAATTTGGAAAATCCAAGTGAAAATCCAGGAAAAGATTCTGGAACGAATGGTGATACTGGGAATGGTGGAAAATTTAGAGGTTGAATGAGTAGAGAAGAAGCTAAAAAGAAATTTCCTTGTCATGGATGCGGAAAATTGGGGCATTGGAAGGATGAATGTAAAAAGATTCGGAATAATAATGGCCCAAATCAAAATTTAAATCCACAGACGCAGAATGACTCACAGCAGGGTGTAAATCCTCAGAGTCAGTTGCCACCTGCTCCTATTCAGGGTAATGTAAGCAGAGCAAAGCATGGTACCGACATCGGATATCAAGGAGGAAGTGGTAAGAATGATTATATGACATCACAATTTCTTTTGCAGGACGATTTCTGTCAATTCAGTCCATGACGGTGCCTAGGAGAGGGGCAGAAGGAGTGCATACTTGGCGCATCCTTACAGGTAGATCAGTCAGGTCCATATGTTGAAGGGAATGTGAAAGGTAATAATATTACTTTCCTTTTGGACACTGGTGCTACCCGGTCTACTGTGAGAACAGCAGACATTCCAGACCTTCCTCTCTCTGGTGAAAATATCCAAGTAGTGGGGGTAGCTAATCAGCGGATTAGGACACCTCTTACCGAACCAATGGAAGTTAAAATTGGAAACTTCAGAGGAATGCATCAATTTGTAGTGTGTGATTCTAGTCCAGTAAACTTATTAGGTAGGGATTTATTGTGCAAAATTAATTGTACCATTTTCTGCACACAGGATGGTGTGGCAGTTCAGACACCAGATGAAGACCATGTATATAAAATTATGATTGCAAAACAAGGTACAGAAGTGGATGAAATGTTTTCGTTAATAACAAAAGATGAGTTGCCAGAAGAATTAAAAGGTAAAGTAAACCCCGTAGTATGGGATTTCACCGGAAAGGAAGTAGGACTTATGGCTAAAATAGATCCAGTAAAAATTACTGTAAAAGAAGGTGCAATTTTCTCAAATACCAGACAGTACAAAATGAGTGCAGAAGTAAAAGCAGGAGTCATTGAAGAAATAAATCGAATGGTAGAACAAAATATCCTAAAAGAAGTAATGAGTAGCCCATGTAATTCACCAATAATGGGATTAAAGAAACCTAGTGGAAAATATAGCATTGTTCAGGACCTGAGGAAAATAAATAAGATTGTAGAACCATGTTGTCCTATAGTACCAAATCCTGCAGTAATTCTATACCAGATTCCTTGGAGTGCAGGATGGTTCACAGTAATTGATTTGTGTCAAGCATTCTTTTCAATACCATTACATCCAGACAGCCAGTATCTTTTCTCATTTAAATTTGAGAACAAGGTTTATGTGTGGAATCGTGTTCCTCAGGGGTACACAGAAAGTCCTTCTATTTTCAACCAGATACTGAAAAAATGCCTTGAAAAACTAGTGATGCCAGGAAGCTCAGTTTTAGTCCAATATATCGACGACTTATTGGTGGCATCGAACACCAGAGAGGACTGTGTTGTTGATTCCATAGCGTTATTAAATCTTTTGGCAGAAGAAGGGCATAAGGTCTCACCTGAAAAATTGCAATTCTGTACAACAGCTGTTAAATATCTGGGACACCAAATTGAGAGAGGAAAAAGAAGAGTAACAGCTGAAAGAGTAGCTTTAATAAAGAAAATGCAAATGCCTGTAACACAAAGACAAGTGAGAATGTTCCTAGGAATAGTAGGTTACTGTCGACACTGGATACCAGGATTTTCCATGTTAGCTAAGCCCTTAATTAACATGACAAAAAAGAAAGCAAAGGACCCTGTGGAGTGGGAGGACGAAAGTGTAGAAGTTTTTGTAAAATTGAGAAATGCCCTATGTTCAGCACCTGCCTTAGGCATGCCTGATTATAAAAGAGAATTTGCATTGTTCTGTCATGAGAGAGAAAATTGTGCACTTTCTGTCCTAACTCAAAGACATGGACTGGAAAGACGTCCTATAGCATATTTTTCTGCTACATTGGACCCAGTAGCAGCCGCGTTGCCAGGATGCTTAAAAGCAGTAGCGGCTACTTGTTTGAGCATTGAACAAAGTGAGTCAATTGTGATGGGACACCCTGTAAAAGTGTATGTTCCACATGCAGTTGTCATTCTGTTGACAAGAACCCGAACTCAGCATCTTACTCCTAGTCGGCTGACTAAATATGAAAGAATAATAATGGGTGCTGAAAATGTGAACATGGTAAGGTGTACTATAATAAATCCAGCAACCTTACTACCAGACCCACGTCATGAAAGAATTAAAGACGATGAAGACGATGAACATGATTGTATCCAAATTACAGAATTATGCACAAAACCACATCCAGATATAGAGGAACAGCCTCTTAAAAAGCCAGACAGGGAGCTATTTGTTGATGGTTCATGTCAAAGACATGAAGACGGCAAACTAACTTCTGCCTATGCGGTATGTGAATTAACTGGAATAGTTGAAGCATCCTATTTACCAGGAGTCAAATCTGCACAAGTAGCTGAATTGATTGCGTTGATAAGAGCATGCAAAATTGGGAGGAATCAGAAAGTAACTATATTTACAGACAGCCAATATGGTTACGGGGTTGTGCACGATTTTGGCCAACTATGGATGCAGAGGGATTTCATGACTTCTTCAGGATCCCCCATTAAAAATGGACAATTTGTAAGGGAATTGCTAGAAGCAATACAATCACCAAAAGAATTGGCTGTGGTGAAATGTACCGCACACCAGTCAGGAGATGACTGGGTGGTAGTCGGCAACAGATATGCGGATCTGGTGGCTCAACATTGTGCCAAAACCAGAATGTCAGTCAATAAGAGGGTGGAAAGAATGGGAATCAGCTGCCAACTTATGCTGTATATGCCACCTGAAACTTGGAATGAGGTGAAGAAATTGCAAGATGAGGTTGATGAAAGTGAGAAGAATTTGTGGATCAAAGTGGGTTGTTCTCAAAGAGGAGATGATGAAGTGTGGATCAGTGCTGATGGCAGACCAGTCATGCCAGACTGTTTACTCTCACAAATGGCTAGAATGCATCATGGACACACACACATAGGGAGAGATGCAATGATTAGGCTGTTCAGACAAAATTGGTACAATCCCAAATTCAGAGCTGTTGCAGAGAGTCTTTGCCAGAGATGTCTAACTTGCCAGATGCATAATCCAGGGAGGAAGACAGTAATTGGATTTGGAAAAATTGGAAAGGCAGAGGGTCCATTTATGAGACTTCAGTTTGATTTCATACAGTTACCACCATGTAGAGGGCTGAAATATGTACTAGTCATAGTGTTTCTGTTTTCAAAGTGGGTGGAGGCTTACCCTACTAGGAGAAATGACAGCATTACAGTTGCAAAACTGTTGCTACGAGAGCTCATTCCTAGGTTTGGTTTTCCAGTAACTTTGGAATCAGATAGAGGAAAACATTTTAACAGCGAAGTGATTCAAATAATCTGTGAAGCATTCCAAATCAGACAGAAACTGCATTGTGCATATCGTCCAGAAGCTTCTGGAGTGGTTGAACAATTGAATGGCACTATAAAGTCAAGACTGGGAAAAATGTGTGCATCAACATCATTAGAGTGGCCAGATGCATTACCACTCGTTTTAATGGGACTCAGAAGTATACCTGACAGAACCACAGGATTGAGCCCACATGAAATAATGATGGGAAGAGCAATGAGACAAACACATGTTCCCACAAACAAACTGGTGAATATATCTGATGATATGGTTCTGGACTATTGCAAGGGATTGGCTGACCTAGTGCGTTCTGTCTCTCATCAGGTTGGAGAAGACGCAGTTTCCAGGCAGCCCGAGCAAGAACATGATCTGAATCCTGGTGACTGGGTGGTAGTGAAGAATCACACCAGAGAAACGTGTCTATCACCTAGATGGGGCAGACCGTGTCAAGTCATACTGACAACGAATACAGCAGTGAAGTGTGCCGGATTTCCTAATTGGATTCACGTAAGCCACACCAAAAGAGTGCCAGATCCTGAAGAAGAAAATATTCAGACAACGCCAATCACTGAAGAAGCTGAAGGTTGCCCAGCGGAGGAATCTCAAGCTCGAGATTCAAGAGAAGCTGAAGAAGAACAACCGAGCACAAGTCAGGATTGGATACCCGTGGTAGAGGTTCCTGAAATATACCACAGAACAAGAAGTCAAACAAAATTGGAAGAAATTGAAGAAGATCAGATAGGTGAAGAAGAAGCAGTTCAGGAACAAGAAGAAAAGACATTAAGAAATCCTGAACAAGGTCAGATAGGGAAAGAAAGCTGGACTCAAAACAGTGAAGACCTAATAGACTTTGATCAGGGACAGACAGGTTTAGAAGAATCCGGTCAGGCTGCAGAAGTTCACAGTGCAATAAGCCCTGATCAGAACAAGTTAGAAAAACATGAACTTGAAGAAATAAATAAAGAACAAGGTCAGTTATTGGAAACTCACAGCGGAGCTGTTACAGAGAAACCAATTAGACCTGAAAAGGAGCAAACAAGAAACACAGTAATTGAAGAACATGAAACAGTGCTAAGCAGTGAAATTAACAAGATCTCTGAAGACAAAAACAAGGAAGCAGTGCCAACAAAGAAAACAAGAAAAGGAGATCATTGGCCAAGTGTCATTAAAAGAGTGAAGTACCACATAACAACCAGAAGTGAAGATCCAGATCAAGTGACTGAAGTAACAAGCCAAACTGAACAAGAAAATAAAACTGAGAAAAGAAGAAGTAAAAGACTGAAACTTGTGAATAACAAATTGAAAGGTCCTGACTGGACTTATATCATCCTTGAAGATTTTGAAAGCTCAGAATCAAGTGACAATGGTGGCGAAGGAACAAGTGCAGAATTGACGTACGAAGAAGAAACAAGACCACCCTGACTAAGAATAAGATAAAGAAAAGAAGAAAAGATAAGAAGAGCAATCTTCATTGTCGAAAAATGCCTGACGATAGAGTTACTGGGAGACCAAAACAGAAAAGTTGTAGAAGATGCTGTGCAATATGCATATGTAGTCTAGTAATGGTGCTTATAGTATGGTTAGTTCTGATAGTAGCAGTTCCTTACCTTATGATAATGGATAAAAAGATTAACAACGAAACCAAAGGAAGGACAGCAAACATGAAGGGCAATAGTGTAGAACTAATGGCAGAGAATGAACCAGAAATTCATCATGAAATAGCTGATAATGACACTAGTTTGAATGTTTTCACAAAATTATTATTTCAATATGTAGACACAATGGAAGTTAGTAATTGTTACGTCTGTATGAAGTTACCTGAATCAGTAGCAGAAGGATTAACATACCATCACTTACCACTGACATATGGCATATCATGTAGTGTTTTGTCTAGTTTATTTTATAGAACAGGGAGACTTCAGTATTATTATTCAAACTTAGATGTGATATTTTCAGAGGTTCCGATTCGCAAGAGTATGAACCCAGTGCTTAGTAATCAAGACCCACAGTTTATGGGAGAATTTTTCTTAACAATGAAATCGATAGACATAACACATGCACATAGACACAATCTAACATGTTCCTTACATGAAGAAGAAAAGATCTTTTTGAATTTAGTAGAAGATAGAAGACAAGATTTTCAAAGAAAGCTTCTGAGCATAAGGCTCATTTACCACCTTGGGCAGAGAAAGAAGGGAGTTACACACCTGGAAAGGCTCAAGCTGCTATGGCTCTGGATTTCGTAAAGACCGGAAAAATTTGTCTTCATAGGTTAAAGACTGATTATAACAATGTTTTCATCGTGCCAGTGAATGTGAACACAATTTCTTAATTATTGGAGGTTGGGGACTTAAGGGAGGAACAGATTCAGTTTTCCCTGGTATCTATTATGTATGTGGGAATAAGGCTTACTTTAGGCTTCCTGCACGGTGGTATGGAAGTTGTTATTTTGGAATAGTATTTCCAAAGATATACCACGTAAAAAGAAACACTGGAAGCAATGAAAACAATAATGAATTAATACGTAGTAAAAGAGCTAGTTTTTCAGAAATTGTAGGTGATATATTTGGTGCATTGATACCTTCAGTGGGAATAATTCTGAACTCAAGGAAAATATGTAAATTGTCTACAGTAGTTGATCGTTTATCAACTGACACTGCTGGAGGGTTTCTAATGATTAATGCAGAAATGGTTGCGATTAGGTCTATGGTGATGCAAAATCGACTTGCTCTTGATATTATATTGGCAAAAGAGGGCGGAGTCTGTAAATTATTGAAGACGAAACATTGTTGCACTTATATTCCTGATAAGAGTGCAGAAATTGGAACGTATATACAGAATATAACGAAACTTGAGAAAGAACTTAAACCACTGGAAGTTGATAGTGTATGGGAAAGATTGACAAATAGTATCTCGTCAATTGGAACCTGGTTTGCTAATGTAGGAAAAGGACTTATAGGTCAAATATTAGTACCCTTAGCAGGGATAGCAATAATAATATTGGCAATAACGATATGGTGCAAATGCTGTAGAAAGAATGGAACATACAAAGTGACAGAAAAAGGAAAGAAGAGAAACTTAGATGAAATAGAACTTGAAGAGTGGAGGAGTGAATTATACAAGAAATTAAAAGGAGAATGTAAAAATGGAAAGTGTAAAGATGAGAATTAAGTAATTTGCAAGAAGTTGGCATCTGATTGAGGGTAGTGTTTTGATGGCTCAGAAACGCCATCAGAGAGGGTATTGATGGAGCAAGGTTTCATAAATGAAACTTGCTTGTACGCAATCCTCCTCATAGTATTAATTTATTAAAATTGTATTGTTAATACTAACCTTTGCATACACTACACGAATAGCAAGGAAGCTTGCCTATGTGTTTTTACTAACGAATAACGCTTGTCTGTAATCTAAAATGGCCGCTAAAGCGTGGGAAACTATCTGCGCATGTCGCAACCTGATCACAGGGTGTGATGTCTTTCTTTGCTTGGTGGGAAACTTCTGCTTCTGCGCAGTGTGCATAAAATGGCTGCTTAATGTTTTCACATGCTTCAGCTTGCTCTTGTGTCATTTTAAGTTATCGTTTTCTTAACGCTACTAATGCGGGTTAGTATATATAATTAAAATGGGAATAGAATAGAAATAGTGGGTATACAGTGAAACATTTTATTTGTGATTTTAATATTCTCTTCTTGCACTTTTATTAGTTTGTAAACTTGGGCCTGGGTTGGTGACTTGTAACTCGAGAGACGATGGTTCTGCGCATGTATCCTGTGTGCCTGCCAAGTGAAGTCAACTTGGACGTCTCCCAAGGCCATGACCCATTGGCCGAAGATGCTGTACTTTGTTTCCTGTGGACAAAAATGATACTTTTCCCCTGTAATTGTATAACATTTGTCGTGAGACGGGTGGGAAATAAAGCAAATGTATTAATTTGAAGGGGTGGGAACGTAAAGGACAATAGGCTTTACAATTTAGGACAAATCAATATGGTGCGACAATCCACCCCCTGTCCCTGGCCAATCAGAAATAGTGGTCCCATATTTTAGCAAAGTTAAGGGGAGGTACATGGGCGTAGAAGGGTATAATAGATATAGAATTAGCTAATTAGTGAGCACAGCGCTCAGTCTAGAGAAGAGGCGAGGAACAGGCATTGGAGAAGGAGATGCTGACAGGAAGAGCTCCAGACCGCTACGCTGATCGATTGCAGACTGAATCCCTGTCCAGAAGAGGTCCTGAGGAGGGGGCGGCGGAGTCCATTAGAAGGAAGGCACGGGAGAATCGAGAGAAGTCGAGTATCAGAGAGGGGAACGACGCAGGCGTCGTTGTAGAGAGGTCACCGGTCCTGTCCTGATCCCGGAGGAAGTCTTTGCTCTTCATCCTTCCTGGGTCCTATCTTTCCAACTCCTTGGCTAAGGGGTTTGGTTCTCGCACTTAGGTAAATATAATGCAACCTTTAGTTGCGCTGCTATCTCTATCTTCTTCTCTTCTTTAAACACCGTCATTGATTAGCAATAATCATTTCTATGCTTAATCTTGGGTATTTCGATTAAGTACCATGTGGCTTTGTATTTTACTCTGCTAAGTCTTTAGATAAACATTTTAAAACTTCCTGACTCAGTGGTTATTTTAGGATTTTGGATTACAATGAATGTCACTCATTTTAAACTTCCCAATTAGCAAAGGATTCATCGGTAAGTCATTACTCTTCAATCAGAAGGTAAGTGGTAGCAGGGATTCTTGATAAGAGTAACAACTGATAAACCCAGCGTAAGTATTAGCGTAGTGTGAATGTATGGGCCCAAGAGAGTATATGGTGTATGAATGCTGTTTGCTAATATCGCGCTGGATCACTGGAATTATGCGGCAGGAGAGGGCCAAATTATGCAGCAGGGTTGAGCAAATTATGCACCAAGAAAAGGCAAATTATGTGGCATATTGCAGCACATTTTGTAATAGTATTGCTGAATTATTTCATCATTTTTAAACTTGGTAACAATGTCTGGGCATTGGTTGCACCTCATTAGTACCAGTTTATCATCCAAATGTAGCAATGAGCAACACAAAGGTGACCAGTCCAGCTTTGCATAGGGCCTTCCACTCCGCATTAACACATGTTGCTGAAGTTTTAGTAACTTGTGAACCGTTTGAGCTAGAAACACATTTTTAAAAATAAAATCAGCAGATTGTGCAACAGATGATGGAATATGTAGCAAAAGCGACAAACCTATTACTATGCGAAAACCATCGCGACTGCACAATTGCATAATTCCAATGGCCCTGCCTATAAGCCCTGGGATATAACTGTTCGTCAACACAAATGTCTAGACCTACATTCATGCGCCAACAATGGAGACTCGCTGCACCCGAGGGGAGCAACAGAATACTCCCCTGGAACATAGGCACAGACATTTTCATATCAGCGAACAAATTTCATCGAAGACTTTCAAACCATTAGTAACTATTTGAAAATTCTAGATCATTCTAGACTCTATTTCGGACATGGTGGACGTCACTGAGCCTCCTTTATGGTTACATTGCACTACATAAATGTCTGACCAACTCGTCGACCAAATGATTTATATTCTTGTAGTGCTCCACAAATGGAACGCCTGGTGTCTGGCATCTGATACGTGATCTGTGCTGCAGGATGCATACCTTCACAGGTTGTGTGGTCTGGCCAATATGTACGTTGTCACATAGGCAAATCATGTAAAAGATAACGGGGCATATTATCAACGGCCAGCGATAAATATCGCTGGCCGTGCTTAGCGATAATTTTGTTATCGCAGGCTATCTCTGGAATTTATCGCCCTGGTAACGCGTTATTAACAACGCGTTTCTCCAGGGCGATAAAAATTCCAGAGATAGCGAGGTTATCGCCGTTTTGCAGGGAACATCGCTGGTTTTCCAGTGATGTTCCCTGCAAAACGGCGATAACTTCTGCTGATACGACCCACAGGGTCGTATCAGCATAATCCACCCCAATGTCAGGGATAGGTAAGTCTGCATTTTAGCAGACGTTAGTATTTGGAGAAAACAGCGGTTTTCTCCAAAAACTAACGTGTGCTAAAATGCTGGGACAGCCTTGTAAATATCGCGATGTGAACATCAGCGATATTTGCAAGGTAGTCCATCCGGGGTACGCCCACTTCGCATCTCATTAGAGATGCAAAGGGAGGCGTTGGGAAAAAGGGTGCTAACATGCGATTATGCATGTTAGCACCCTCTTGTAGATAGGGCAATTGTTTTATCTCCACTTTTTTGGCTTTTTAAGCCAAAAAAGCGGAGATAAAGCCCTTGTAGATATGCCCCAACATTCCTTGTGTGACAGTTGGAAAATGTTGTTTGTTTATGCAATACACCATTCAGTGTTACACATTCAGTATCATTTGTGAATTTACAAGCCGAACAGTACCTCACCTAAAATGGCCAATTATCGAGGGAAGCCTTAACATTTGAGGTAGAACCGTAGCTTTTCCAATGGGCCTTGTGGTTCTTACACGATGTTGTTGTAGATACTTTCCTTTTAAAAGAAAACAGAAGATTAGGGATATCATACCCTGACAACATTTTCCAATTTTTTAAATCATACGTTTTACTTCATTATTTGGGATTGTATGTTAATACACATGTGAGAGAGTTGGTATCTGTTTTATTTGTGGGTACAAGAAGAGTTTTGCGTAGCAATGAACCAAGTTCTTTTTAAAGATGCTTTCACTAACTTCTTAGGGTAACCCTTAAAATTTTGTTGACCAAAATATTGGCGTTCTTGAAGTAGTCCTCCTTATTGTACAATTCCTCCTAATATGGAGAAATTGGCAATAAGGAAGGTTCTCTTTAAGTGTTCTTGGGTGGCCACTGGCCACTCGAGAAATGTAATAGCATATTGCGATCTTTAGGTTTAGTATATAAGCCAACAATTAGTTGGTCAAAACTAGCTTTTATAACCAAATTAAGAAAATTCACTTTCGTAGAATACATGATGGAAAACCTCAAATCTTCTGATCTCTGATCGCGCCAGTCATAGAACATCAACAGCACCGCCTGAGGCCCAGTGCAAATCATAAAGATATAAAGACAATGCCTTTGTTTACTATGTTGCTGGTAAGGGTTGTCAGTCCCAAAAATCCACTTTGGTTAAAAAATGATATGCAAAGATTAGCTATCTCAGGGGTGAAGCTACACCCCATAGCCAGCCATGCCTTTGACTTGTAAAAACAAGTCCTCTTTGAATGAAAATCTATTTTTTTTAAACATAATGTTGCCAGTTCTGATACAAATTCTGTTGGGACCTTGTGGGGTGGTGGCCTTGAATTCAAGACCTTGGTCAAAACAGCAACCGGCGGGGGCGTGGCTTGACAGGCCATCATGGCGGACGCAGCTTAGCTGAGCCCCGTCCACCCACGCCATAATCCGCTAATTATCCTGCTCAATCCTGCCTGCAGAAGACTCACCTAGCTCCGCCGCATACCCTACCTGCTCTAGAGTGTGGCGATCTCCGTGATTTGAAAATCGGCGGGGCGGTAGCTGAGAGCATCACGGATCCTCAGGCCGGACTGCCGATTGCCGTTCCCGCTGCTGTGGTCGGCCTGGGGACTGCTGGATAGAGCTGTGGTGCGCGCACTGTACGGGGCTCAGGAATCGGGCCTCGGAGGGAGGGGGCCCCGTGCCTCCGGCAGGCTGCTGTGGTGTGGAGCGCAGCGCCGGTGCGCGGAGATCGCTGTTGGCCCATCCCCCTCAGCTTTCTGGCCACCATTGTACTGGCGCGGTACAGGGAGTGAGACGCCGCCTACATTTGGTCACCACCTTGCCCTTACTGACTCGTTGGTGCCTGGGACACACGCTTCGGGGGGGGTGCGCTGTACCCCCGGGCAATACGCGGCGGTGGAGCGCGGTGCTGCTGTGTGAGGTTCGCCGCCCGGCCCCTCCCCCCTCGGCTCGGCGGCCGCCATCTCTCTGGAGCCGCACTGGCGTGCGGCGGCTTCCTCCTGTGGGAGACCCGAAGACCTAGCTGCCCACGGAGCCGATGGTGTTTCTGACTGCCGCCGATGAATGCAGGCCCTGACAGGGCGAATTGACCGCGACGCAGGCTGGGCACTGGTGGTCGGGGCTCGACCCAGACGGTGAGTGACCCCGTCATTACTCCTCTCCCCCCCCTGGTCCGAGACTGGTGGACGGCACCACCGGCACCCTGGGGGCGGACCTCCACCATATGTGAACATACCACAGCTGCGGCCCTGGGTTGGTGCACGGGTGGTCCCGAGGTCGCTCTAATTGCTGTGCGGGGCTGATCCTCATTGTGCCCCACAGCCAGGCCTGTATTGCAGATAGCTACTGGCGCACTGCCCTGAGGGTGTGGAGACGGGCCGCTAACACAGTAGAGGATCCAAGAACTGTTGTGGCTCGCGGTCTCTTCCGGTGACCATCCCTTGTGGGCTCCCCCTGGGCCTTAGGTGCTAGCCTTGGTGCATTGGACGGCGCGGCCGCCCTCCCGCTGACAGACACTGTTCCCGGCCTGATCCTCTGTGTGGGCCAGGTGCTTCCACAAAGACTGCGCCCCCCTGGCCTAAGCCATCATAGTTCCACCCGGGAGGGCGTCGCCGGTCCCGCAGGGGTGGGCTCGTCGCCCCTTCTTGTATACCTCATCCTAATCGGCAAGGGCGGGCCGAGTGGGGCTGGCCCCAAACAGGGCACTATGGACCAATACACTACCGCAGCCGGGGGTGCCGCTGGCGGAGAAGGGGGTAGCTCGGCCCCAGACAACGCGGCCCTCCTGGCAGCAATCAACAGTGCCCGAGACATGCTGGACGCCAAGATCGGCGCGGTGGGATCCGAAGTCTCATTCCTCCGCCAGGATCTTCGTAAGGCAGTGGACCGGATCACCGAGACTGAAACTAGAGTCTCTACGGTGGAAGACTCTGTGACCTCCCTTCAAAAGAAAGTAAATAAGCTAACTGTCATCACGCAGGAACTTGCCTCTAGGGTGGAGGATGCGGAGGGCCGCGCTCGGAGGAACAACTTGCGCTTTGTGGGCCTGGCCAAAGGCTGTGAAGGGGCATCCATGACAAACTTTATCACAAGATGGCTCAAAGACATCCTGCCTAACGACCTCCTATCCTCTGCTTTCGTCGTTGAGAGGGCGCACAGGGCCCTGACGCAGAAGCCCCCCCCGGGCGTGGCCCCAAGGCCGGTCATTGCAAAAATCATGAACTTCGCCGACCGGGACGCCATTCTGCGATTCACCAGCTTTATGCACAACTCACGCTCGATCTTGGTATTTCCGGACTACACGCGCCTGGTCCAGCAACAACGCCAATCCTTCATGGCCGCGAAGCGCAGACTTAGAGAGTTGAACGTTCAATACATGCTGCTATATCCGGCTCGGATGCGAGTAATATACAACTCCAAGTCCTACTTTTTTGATACCCCCGAGGCGGTCTTCCCGTGGTCGGATGAGCGTCCACAGCTCCGAGCGGGCTCTCCATCTGCCGTGGACTCGGACTCCTCTCGCAGCTCTCGCACTCAGCGGCCACGCCGCAACAAGTCCCAGAAGCGGCGGGGGTCGGACAGAGCGTCACCGAGCCCTGAGCGACCACCTTGAATGATCCGGACTGCCCCACACTCCAAATGGTGAATTGTAAGACACTGCATATGGTTGAATGAATATTAGTTCTGTTGGTCTCCGGGTGGGCGTGGGTACTAGACCACGAGCTGCGTGGCCACGGGCTTCTTGCACTCCCAGTTTTCCTGGGGTTATAGGGTGGGGAGGGATCCTTTGGTGTGATATCTGGGGGCCCCCCGTTGGGGGTCCGCTGCTCTTTACACCGCGACAGATGCTCCTTGTTTTTGGTAGTGTCGGGTGGGGGGTGGGGGGGATATCCCTTTGGATATGTTATGTTATAAAGTTTATATGTTTTTGTACTTGCAGGCGGTGGGATATTTTTCATCTTGTCTTTCAAGCAGATCTCCTAGCTCTATTCAGCTTTTACTTCAACCCTCATGACACCAGGTGACGAAAACCTCCTTGGGGACGTAACAATGGAATCTTGGAATGTCCGTGGGCTACTGAATAAGGTAAAACGTGGGGCCGTTCTGCGACAGGCAAAGAGGTATGGGGCAGATATCCTCCTTCTACAGGAAACCCATTTACTGGGAACAAAAGCCCCGTGCCTCGCTCGCTTCGGTTTCTGTCACATCTATCACGCAGGGTTCACGAGGGGCTCCAGGGGGGTGGCGGTTCTTATTCATCGCAGGGTTCAGTTTAAATATATCGCACACAGGGCGGATCCTGGGGGGCGATTCCTGTTCGTCACGGGAACAGATCACTTTTGGTAGCACCATTAGGCACCACTTTTATTGAAAACTTGTTGGGGGTTTGGGGCTCCCTTCCAGCTGGTTTGACCCTGATGGGGGGCGACTGGAACGATATCATGGGCCCTTTGGACCGCCAGCGCATCCTTGACTCCCCGCAACCACTGGGTCCGACCAAATTGTTTACTTTGACATCGACAATGGACTGGGCTGACATATGGCGGGAATTTCACCCTACTGAGCGTGAATATACATATCTATTGACGGTCCATGGGTCACAGTCCCGACTAGATTATTTTCTTGTCCCCCGGGTTTTTCTTCATCGATTCTCAAAAATACAACATCGGCCCCGCGGTCTATCTGATCATTCCCCGGTTACAATGCAATTCCACACGTGCTCCCGCAGGCCCCCATTCCGCTGGAGAATGTCCCCTTGGCATCTCCGCAGTCTGGCCTATCAAGATATGCTCAACACAGCGATCACCAACTATTTAGCCGACAACGGTCCCTCTGCTCCTTCGAACGCAGCTCTCTGGGAAGCCCTCAAGCCGACTGTCCGGGGCTCTGAAATTAGCTATCGTACACAAGAGAAATGTAAGCGCCACGAACAGCTCGATGCCCTAGAAATGCGCCAGGCATCCCTATCTTCCCAACTTAGCGCCAACCCCTGCCCCATCATTCGTCGCCAGTTAGTCCTCGCTCAGCAAGAATTGCGTCAATATCAGTTGGGCGAAGCCAAAGAGATCTGGGCAGCATCGCAACACCGGATATATCAGTGGGGGGATAAGTCTAGTAAAATGCTAGTAAAATGCTCCACAGATTGTGCCAAGCAGACGGAGCCCCGGCCGTCACACCCACTATTCGTGGCTCCGACGGGTCCTTGCACACATCGCCAGTGGGGGTCGCGGAAGAATTTGCAAAACACTTTACGTCCCTATACGCCCGGAAGGAGCAGATCTCTGCCGAACTTATAGCAGAGTTCCTTGTAAACACCCCACCCCACAGACTCTCCGACTCCGTTCGCGAGCGCCTGGAGACTCCAATAACCCTAGAAGAACTGACTGGCGCCCTCAATGCGATCCAGCCGGGTCGCGCCCCGGGCCCCAACGGGTTCCCCATGGAATTTCTCCGCTCCCACATGCCTCTCCTGGGGCCTCATTTACTAGCAACCATTGTGGATGCAGCTGACCAGGCAAGGCTACCAAGTGACTGGCGTCACGCGGAGATTGTGCTCTTTCTCAAACCCGGCCGACCCCTGAAGACCCATCCTCCTATCGCCCCATTTCTCTCATAAATTTCGAACCCAAATTATTAGGGAAAGTCTTGGCCGACCGCCTTAGAGGGTGCATTACCGATTTGATCCATCCTGATCAGTCGGGCTTCATGCCACAGAGGGCCACCAAGCATAACATCAGGAGAGTCCATAACGCCATTGCTGCGGCCCCCGCTTTAGGCCGTCCAGCTGCCCTTTTGTTAGCAGACATCGACAAAGCATTCGACTCCCTAAGTTGGGTCTACCTTTTCCAACTGCTCGAGGCAATCAACTTTGGTCCCCGATTCTTGGCGTATATACGCCTGCTATACACGGAGCTGACGGCATCAGTTCGAATTGCGGGACACCGCTCACGCCCCTTTCCGATCCAGAGGGGTACCCGCCAGGGTTGCCCACTGTCTCCATTGTTGTTTGCCCTGGCGGTTGAGCCTCTGGCGGCCTGGGTCAGAAGTGACCCGGTGCTCCGGGGGTTCGATTGGTCCCGCTCGAGATCGGACCGCATAGCATTGTATGCTGATGACGTTCTCTTTTTTATGACGGACCCGTGGTATTCTGGACCGCGTATATTACAAATCCTTAGAGTATTTGGTGGTACCACTGGCCTCCATGCAAACCCTGCTAAATCCATCCTCTTCCCTGTATGTGGGCATCAAGGCCGTGAATCGTGGGCCGCGCAGCTGTCCCGGGCCACAGATGGTTTCAAATATCTGGGGATCTTCATTTCCCTGTGCCCCAAGATATCATGGATGCACAATATCACCCCATTGTTGATTAGCCTCAAAAACGAAACAACAATATGGTCCGCTCTCCCTCTCTCCCTCTATGGGCGCTCGGCCATCTTTAAGATGGTTTCCTTGCCTCGGATCTTATATCGCCTCCAAACTTTCCCTTACCCTATCCCTCGCGCGTGATTTGCTCAGGTAAACGCAATACAAAATAAGTTCCTCTGGGGCGGCGGAGCTGTTCGTGTGGCGCTCCGCACCTGCGCACAATCCACGTATTGTGGGGGGATCGCGGCTGCTGACATTTACTCATATTACGTGGCGTCCCACATCCTTGTAATCAATGAATTATGGTACAATTCTCCCACCGATCCGGCATATGCTATTGAACACGCCACAATGGAACAAGTCCCCCTACTCCACCTATTATATAGCTACACAAGGCTAGACCACTTACCACCAGCTGGCAGGCGAGTCATACAGTTATGGAGGGCAACGACCAGACAAATGGGATGGAAAGGGCGCCTCACTCGGCAGACCCCCTTGTGGCATGGCACATACCTCGGATCGGTTAACACTCTGAGCGGGTTCCGGGGATGGGACTTGGTGGGGATTTCGACCCTTGGAGATGTGTTGAGGGGCGCTACCTTAAAATCATTCCAGCAACTACAGACCGATTTCGACCTCCATAAATCTCAATTTTATAAATGTTTACAGCTCCGACACGCACTGTCACCTCAGATCCGACATACGGAGACTCTCCCCGAGTTCCAGCCCTTGGAGGGCCGCCTGTTGATGGGTGACCTAGGACTCCACAAAATTAGGCAGATATACCAAACCCTGACGACACACACTCCCACCACTCTGGACAAGACCCGACTGGCCTGGCAGGCAGATATTCCTGAACTGACCGATGATGATTGGGCTGAGGCGATTGCTAGTCCCCGGGGCGCGGCGGTCTCCACGCGTTACAGACTCATCCAATTCAAATATTTACATAGAGTTTACTACACGAGAGTACGACTGTGGCGAATGGGGGTCATCCAATCCCCAGTGTGTCTGCGGTGTGGCAGAGAGGAAGGGTCCTTCTTCCATACGATTTGGACCTGCACGACCCTACAGCCCTTTTGGAATAGAGTTCGGGCATGTCTTAATGAGGTGCTGGGGTGGGTGCTCCCACTGGACCCCTGACTGTTTCTGTTGCATTCGACTGACGACTTTGGGGGGAACCGATATAAACAACATCTATTGTTCCTCGCCCTCACTATCGCCAAACGAGACATAGCACAGGGATGGAAGGCACCATCTCCCCCGACTATAGGCAAATGGAAAACCGAATTGGATAGGTGTATGGGAGCCAAGATTGCAGTATTTGAGGCTAGGGGCTGCCCACGGAAACATCGCAGGATATGGTCGCGGTGGGCGACATACCGAGGTATCGACTTGCCCCCTCTACCCGAGGAAGACTTATGAGTGGCATCCCCGCTCCCTGCCATGTGTCCCCCAAGTTCTTATCGCTTGACTGTTATATTTTCTCACTGGGATGTATATCTGCACCTGCTGAATTATGTGCTCTGCCTCGAAATTTGACCACTGTCTGCATTTTGTTAAGATTATTATTTTACCGGCATGTTTGGCTGGGATTGTATATTTTCATGGAAATGGTTATTGATGCACATATTGTTCGAATGATTCAACGTGCCATTGTGGGGCTGTCGTCCGCTGTATTGCAAAATGACCAAATAAAATTTGTTGTAAAAAAAAAAAAAACAAACAACAACCGGCTCTCCTAGAGGAATATTGGTGTATAATGCCTCTATGTCAAATGTCACAAAAATGTCGGTAGAATTATCTTAAGGGGATCCCTCCACCTTATTAATGTGTTCCATAGAATCTCTCACATAAGCTCTTGTAGTGCATACAAAAGGTTTTAAACAAGCATTTGCAATGCAATAGGTCTCTCATTTTAGAAACGTTGACCTATTGGTATTGTAAATCGCAATGCCTTTTATTATTGCAGGTTTTTAAACAGAAAAATAAAAGGCATTGTCATTTACAATGCTAATAGCTAAAAATCTCTCAATTGCGAGACCTATTGCATTGCAAATGCTTGTTTCTAAAATATGCAGGCGAGTGTTCACTAAGAAAAAACTCCAGAGCTTTATGCCCTGCTCACCTGAATCTCGGTATTACTTCAAAAATCGTATTTAAAAGCAACGACTGTGTTTGTGACCTCGGGGTGCCAAACTCCCTTTACTCAGGTGCATGTGCTGCTGCACTCGATTTGTCACAATAAAACACCTTCGAGGTATTAAGAGATTATTTTGGTTAATCCTCAAAAGATGAAGTATCCTCTGAACAAAGATCTGTCACAACACCTTATTATGGCCCTCATTTTTTTTTACATCAGAGGACTAAAAACCCAGAGACTTGAGAAATGGTGGCTGAGATTAAATAGAACAGATCCATTCACAAGGGAACTATCGTGTTCCCTTGTCTGGCTGGAAAACCTTAAGGTTTCCAAAGCTTCGCATATTTTTGAGAGACTACTGTGCTACAATTGACTTTAATTTGTAGTCAACTTGCCAGCATTTTCTTTTGTGGTTAATTATTGTTTAATTTGTTCAATTGTTGCGTATAGCTTCAGAGTATCTCAGAATGTCCACTTTCATTGAGTTTTATAAAGGAGTTCATTTGCAGACATGTACTGACACTAAGGGGCCGATTCCGATCTCGGTCGGTAGCTCTCCGAACGGGATCCGGCCGGAAAAAGTACGAGCCGTACGCTTGTTTTCCGACCGACTCGTACAGCTGTACGAGCGAGCGAGTACGATGCGAGTGTACGCGTGTGTCCCGACCGAACCGTTTCCGGATCCCAACCGCTCCGACCGACTCGTACGGAATCGAATCGCACCACGCAATGGAGACGTTATCCGACCGAGCGAGTACGATGGACGCGTCGGACAGCCGGATCGAGTCGGAGCGTCCGGCTCGAAAAAGCTCCAGGAGCCGGACTTGGGGGGTCCGTGCCGGACCCCCCTGCACCTGTAGCTGTACGAGTCGAACACAGGGGGGACCCAAGGGTCCCCCCTAAACATGCATGTATGGTGCGAGTTGCACCGACGCGTACACACTGTAGGGGGCGCACTTGTTTGCGACGTACCCATTGAGTCACTGGGAGCCCATGTACGCGTCGTACGACCGGCTCCCATTGACTTCAATGGGAGTCAGACCGAATCGAGTCCGGCAGCATGCGGCCGCATCGTACTCGCTCGGTCGGACTGTAGGAGTCCGGCTCGGTCGGAAATCTCTCCGGATCCGGCTCGGTCGGAGAGTTTTCCGACCCAGATCGGAATTGGCCCCAAAGAGGTGTCATCCATGATCAAGAACCTACATCGATGATTACTCTGCCTACTCCATTGATCCTCTGCCAATTAACCTCCTTGGAAAACATGTTTTACTTTGGTTCAGTCTTTTGCATGAATGGGGTATATGCGTGTTTTCAGATTTAAATGAGTAGCAATAGCATACTTAATGATATCACAGGCAATAATATCACGCAACTTTTGCTTGATTTTAATGAATCCGACATCGTTGTAAGCTTGAGAACAGTTCAAAATAAATGCAAAATAAGAGCAAAGTCTCATTAAAAGAGTAATGAACTGCAGTGGCACAAAATACATAGTATATAAAGCTATCTGGATTAAATGCAGAAAACATATTCTTCGCAATTAGTGGAGTAGAGCTGAGATACGTCTGTGCTCTTCAATAGAAGGGTGTATGGGTTGTTTTCTCCTGTGAGGGAAAGGCCACTTACAGCATCCTCAGCACTCAGTGTTGCTATGCACCCAGATGAGCAATGAATAGAGAAAAATAAAGAGAGCGCCTATTCCCACCAGGTGTGACATCTAGAATGGGTTTGTGCGTTTGGTCGTGCTCTCACCACGGAGGTGGCCATGGGCTGACTGGAATGTGCAGCATCACTCCACTACCAGCGGGTGTCACGTGGGCGAAGGGTTCACCGTACCCCACAACAGGAACCACTGTCCAAATAACCTGAGCCACAAGGCTTGGTGTAGGAAATAAACGTACATTTCAGCACGCGCCTTCCGAATAAATAACCGCCGCCCCGCCATATTGCATTAAATATACATTTTGCTAAAAAAAGGTACGGCAATCTAGCACCCATAAAAGTACTTTAAATGGGCCCTCTCGAATAAACAAGCATTTGCAATGCAATAGGACTCGCATTTACGCGAGACCTATTGCATTGCATCACAGACAACGGGAGGGGGAGGGGGGAAGCACGCACAACGGGAGTGTGGGTGGAGAGGGGGAGAAGGCACGGACAACGGGAGTGCAGGCAGAGGGTGGGGGAAGAAGGGGGCGAGAAGGCACGGACAACGGGAGTGTGGGCGGGGGCAGGAGGCACGGACAACGGGAGTGCGGGCAAGGGAGGGGGGAAACGGGAGTGCGGGCGGGGGTGAGAAGGCACGTAAAAAAATAGTGCTCACTGTCTAAATAACACGTACTGTGCCGTGTACACTCGAAGTAAAAGGGCCAGTAGCCATGGGAGGGTACAAATGACGACATGGCCATAATAAGGAGGGACTAACAAGCCTCATAATCAATGAGAGGACAGCATTTACGAAGGACAAAGACACAAGCCAATGAAAAAATGGGCAGGGCAGTGGGCGGGGCTTCCCTCACGTAGTGAATTACCACAGATCTTCCCTAGAGCAGCGCTTGCACCACATGCAGAAATGATAGGTCTTCCTGGAGGGTTACTCAAATCTTTATGTACTTTAGGAAGGGCATAGATTACCGGGGTACAAGGGTCCTTTTTATTTAGAAATTTGTGCTCTTTTGGACATTTCCATCCCTCATCCAGCGCATGTTGCATGACTTCTTTAATCCTACTGGCAAAACCATCATCATCATAATACTTTATTCAGTGTTTTCCAACCATAAAAGTACAAGGCAAATAAACAATTGAATATGCAGTCTACGCAACTAAATTGGAATAAGACGATGAACCAACATTGCAATCGAGCACAACACATATTAGGATTTCAGCATGATAAAAATAAAAGATAAAAAGAGCCCCTATCTCATAATTAGGCTAAAAGGGAGGGCCATACTAGCAAGTAAGCGAATCATGTAAAATTACAAACCATACTAGTCCATTCTACTAAAAATAAAGCCCCCCATTTAAGAATACAGACTATGTTATTGATAAGCTAATATAAATCCACTATCTTAAGGCAAAGCAATACAGGGTGGCCAGACGTTCCGGTATAAGATAGTCTTATAAAATCACACAGCATAGTGCCTAATAACATTTAAAACATTTAAAAATACATTCAGTATAAATCGTAAAACAATAATAAGACCTAGGAGCATAGAGAACAGGGAACATTTTCCATAATATTTAATTTAGCAGCAAAATTCTATATCATCAAAAGTTTTTAAGGGTGGAAAGGGTGCAAATATTTGGACACTGCACAGAAAATTGCCTGTTCAGATTCTGTATGCAGTAGCCGCAGAACATCCAGGTGTAGTCTGGAACCAAATTGTCTGCATATTGGAATAATCCAGGATTTTCTAGGGCGCACGTATGACAAACAAAAAAAAAAACAAAGTGTGCTAATGAGTCCTCAGCATGCTTGCATGTTGGGCATATAGTGCTCACAGCAGCACCTGACTTCCATTTTGCTAAAATCGGTTGTATTGGGAGTGTGCCATAACGAAATTTCAGGAATATACTCAAGCAAGCATTTGCAATGCAATAGGTCTCACATTCGCGAGAGTTTAAGCTATTGGCATTGTAAATGGCAATGTCTTTTATTGATCTGTTTTGATAATTAACACATAAATAAAAGGCATTGTCGTGTACAATGCCAATAGCTCAAACTCTTGTAAATGTGAGACTTATTTCACTTCAAAGAAGCGGCCGCAATTGTCCCAGGCTGCTTGGAAAGTGAAAGCGCACATGGCACGCTGCAGTAGGAGAAACTCATTAAAGAAAATAGTGCTAACAGACTAAATAAGACATACCATTTAACAACCGAAGTAAACGGGCCAGTCCTCATGGGAGATTACAAATGAAGACAAGGCGGTACTAAGGAGGGACTAACAAGCCTATTAACGAAGCAGAAGCCAGCATTTACAAAGGGCAATGACACAAGCCAATGAAAAATATGGGCGGAGAGTGGGCGGAGCTTCAAGTCCATACTCGAATATAGCATGCCTCGCAGAGCAGCGCATGCTATATTCGAGTATGGACTTAAAGCTGCTCAGGCTCGACCTAAAAAGGGCTCAAAGGCCATATCTATTTTAAAATCTAAAAACTTATCAGCAAGAGACTCTTCAGGAACATGCCTAATTTCTTCAGCCCACATGTCTTCCCAGAAGGCGTTCTTAAGAGTGGCCTTTGAAAGATGTTTTGTAGTAGAACAGGCAAACCAAAATTCTTCAAGTCCAATCTTATATAGCATGTTTTTAACATCAGAAAGCCATTTGATATTACCAGCCCTATCCAGGGCCGCTACATCTTGGAGGAGTGGTAATAATCCTCTAGGACTAAGGAATATTTAAGCTTGCGCCAAAACAAAAGTGGTCTAAGTTGGGCTTTGTGACAGATTGGCTCAAGGCCCAGGTCTCGTCTAAGGGGAATGAGTTGGGTATTTTTTGGGAGATTAGTAAGAGCTCTTAGAAAAGTATTCTCAGCAACCCCCAGCCGGGCCAAATTAGCATTACCCCATACTTACGCCCCATACAATGCACTACCCTCAGCCTTGGCTCTATACACCTTCAGGGCAGCAGATATCTGCCTAGCTCTAGAGGACCGGTACACTTTTAGTACAGCTGCTGCATGCTGAGTAAGATTCAAACTACTTCTCTCCACCGGAGACATCCATGACATCGATTTAGTGAAATGAATCCCCAAGGTGAACTCGCTAACCCTCTCTAGTTGCCTGCCTTCCAAGTGTACTCTGCCCCTAAAAGACGTATGCGGGCTGATGACCATAAAGTTGGTCTTTGTATGATTGATCACCCGCCCTCGCTTGCTGCAAAAAGCAGAAAACGTATCCACTAGACTTTGGAGGCCACTCAGGGTTATTGATATCAAAAGGGTATCATCCGCGAAAAGCAAAAGAGGAATCCTACGACCAGCCAAATGGGACTCATCATTTAAATCATTTTCAAGGTAAAATGACACATCATTTAAATATAAAGAGAATAGACACATCCCTGATGCACTCCATTTTGAATGGGTATTTGTTCTGTAAGTTCCCCATTTCTTCCCCATCTGACTTGAGTGTATGTGTTCGCATGCATTCGGACCAAAACCTCCAGAAGGTCATGAGGGACCCCATTATTCCTAAGCACCTCCCATAACTTTTCACATGGAACAAGGTCAAATACAGACTTAAGGTCTACAAAGGCCAGGTAAAGATGCACTTTTTGCAGAAGGACTGTTTTCCAGTATATCAGTAAGAACCTGAAGACCTGGTCGATTGTACTCACCGCTTTGTGAAACCCCACCTGTAGTGGGGAGAGGGCATGATGCTCTTCAATCCAGACCTCCAAGCTCCCTAAAATTTGACAGACTTTTTGGGCAACATCTATAAGGCTGACCGGCCTATACTTTAATGGGGAATCCCTTGCTTCTTTCTTATAGAGAGGAACAATTTCAGTTGCCTTCCAACTATCAGGAATGCTTGCCCCTAGAAGAATACAGTTAGATGATTTATTAAAATATGCTGCCCATCCATCAATATCTGCTAAAAACATGTCTCCTGGGATGCCATCAGGGCCTGGTGCCTTTCCTCTAGCTATGGCTTTAATTGCAGAAACTGTCTCACAGAGTTCCAGTTTAAGTAAGTCTATAGGGGATAAATTGTTTATACTGAAATCAGGTGCTCTGACTTTAGTCAGACCCTTTTATAAAGATCATAAAATGAGAATGCCATATCTCAGGGTAAATATAATGCA
Organism: Calotriton arnoldi; assembly: GCA_963921515.1. NCBI lineage: Eukaryota > Metazoa > Chordata > Amphibia > Caudata > Salamandridae > Calotriton > Calotriton arnoldi. Next base: position 366,078 of record CAWUFW010000063.1, on the reverse strand, counting down.
ATCAACCATGTGTTTTGTTGGTTGGATATTACCATTGGCTGCTAGCTCCCAAAACGTCCTGCCATCCTTAAGGTCTACTGGCAAAATTTCTTGTAGGGTCTTCACCAATTAACCAGTAATGCGCTGGGTTATTCAACTGCCACAGAATCTCCTGGTCATACTTTTCACTGTCAAGGACCACTATCCCACCCCCTTTGTTGGCAAGTTTAATTATAATGGAATCATTAGTGGCAAGATGAGGTATTGCCTCAATCTCTGCTTCAGGACAGTTGTCTTCAAAATAAGACGTATTAGCATTTAGGTAATCTATCTCTCTCAAGATGGTATTTTCAAACGCCAATAGTTGCGAAGGCATGGTCAAAGTGGCTGGACAAAAGCTACATCTTTTTCAAGGCCACCAATAGTCTCTTCATGGAGGGTTTCACTGTCAGCGGAAAACTTTTTTAGCCGTATTTTATGGAGGAACTGCAGTACCTCTGTTGTGGTTGAAATAGGGTCTTGCCCACTTAAAGGCAGGAATAAGAAACCTTTATTAAGTACTGAAATCTTGGTGTCCAAGAGGGGGTTGCGAGATAAATTATAAATAGGCACAGGATCACTGTTGCCTTTAGTAGGATTAGTTAGAATCAGTAGACACGCCTCCTGGTCCGAAACTCACCTGAGTCTTGTAACGTACCTCATCCTCCCCCTCCCCAACTCTTCCTGCCGCCTCGGCTAAAAAAAAAGGTTGGGCACCTGGATGGGGAATAGTTGAACCTGATACTTTAGCTGTCTCTTGACAAGAATCTGATCATCTGGAATGCCCTAGAATTGGAGCAAACGAGCAAGGCAAACACTCTAAAGGAGGGTTCGCGGGGGTGGTTATATCCTGCAAGATCATTGCGGAAATACAAGGCCCAATGGGGTATTTTACTATACAATGTGTATGCAAATTGGCTAAAAATCCATAGGTGCTAAATGAAGTACCCCAGTGCATTTTCTATGGTGTGCCAGGCAAGTGCTAATCCCTGCCATGGTGTTGAAGCTCAACTTCCTCAAGACAACTGTGAAAAAATGGTGGCAAAATAGTACTTTCCCTTAAAAACTAGGGGGCAGATTTACAAGCCTCCTGCGCCACCAGTACGTCACGAAAAGTGACGTACTGGTGGCGCAGGGGGCTCCTCTATATTTACAAGGAGAGGAAAAGTCACCCTGCGTGACTTTTCCTCTCCTTGTAAATACGGCCCCTTCACACGCAGCACTTTGCGGTGAAGGGCGTTCCATGGGTGTTGCTGTGGGTGTTCCCACGCAACACTCATGGAACAGGACTCAACTCCAGAATTACGTGAAATCGTAACTCTGGAGATGCGTCAGTATGCTACGCCACCCTAGAGGTGGCGTAGCGAGGCGCAACGAGGAGAAATGTTTTAATTTCTCCTCGTTTTTCCTCTTTCAATGCGTGCTGCATTCTACAGCACGCATTGGAAGAGGAAAATGCCTGTAGTGATTGTTTTTGTGCAGGAAGGTGCCCCTTCCTGCACAAAAACAATCTCCCACGACGCAGGCATCCTTGCACCATGGTGCAAGGGTGCCTGCGCCGGCGCATGGCAGCAGTTTGTGCGCCAGCGCAGGGGGAAGCACAGAGATGCGACATATTCTTGTAAATATGTCGCATCCCTGTGCTTTCCAGACTAACGCAGCACGGCGCAGCAAAATGACTTGCTGCACCGTGCTGCGTTAGTTTAACGTAAATCTGCCCCTAGGTATAGTTGTATGTAATACAGGGTGTAACAAATGGCTATGACATATCAAAAGCTGTGTTCCCTGTCAGGTGCGCGCACTCTGCCTACTCCGAGCGCGCAGTCTCAATTGTGAAGCGCGCACACACATCTCTGTATCCTCATCGCGCAGACACCATTTCGCGCCTCTGCTTTAAAAACCCAAGCGGTGCGGGAACAAAATGACTTCCTTGTTTACGGGTCTATGGTACACAGGGGGCAGTGGCGTAGATTTCGGGTGAAGAAGCAGACCACCATGGAAGAGGAGGGTACGAGAAGTAGGTCAGGATTCCTCTTCCATGGCAGTCTGTAAAGGACTCAGAGGATCACAAGTTGCGTAGCAAATGGCTTCTGCACATCCCCCTTGCAGGGCTAGTTTTAGAGAAGGGGGGGCGGCTTCAGGGCTTCACCAGCAGCGGTGTCTCGTGCTGTGCAGGAATCGTGCACAAGATCGTTCTGTCAGGCGCCATTCCCCCCCTCCCCCAAACGACAGGCCTGTGGGTATGCTAGTCATGGAGTTTCCCAGTGGCACCACTGTGCTAGAAGGGGCGAATGGGTGCATTCCTTAGCAGAGTGTGTGTCTGGAGTCATGTGCCATGCAGAATGAGGTCTCTCCACCTCTTTGTGCCTCACTGATTCTCAGTGACCTCATGTTTATATCTGGGTCTCACCAGCTGCCTCATCACTTCTCTGTTTCGTATCAGGGTGTGTGCTTCACTTCAGAGCGGCCTTCCCGGTGTTCTGTACATAGTGGGGCATATTTACGTTCCCTGGCGCATCCCTGCATATCAGCAGGGATGCGCCAGGGAAAATGCGTCACGCAAGTTTACCCTTGCGCCACGTCCGATGCGCCGCATTTACAATGCGGCGCATCGTGGCGCAACGATAAGCAGATGCGTGACGCATCTGCCGGCGGAAGGTTGGCGCAGTGCTGAAGTTGTGTCGCAAGCGCGACGCAACTCCAGCACTGTTCCAACCTTCCCTATCCCTAACATGGTGCGTCAATCCTTACGCCTGCTTGAAGCAGGCGTAAGGATTTGACGCACCAGCGTCGGAAAAGTGACTGCGTGAAATCTTGTAGATTTCACTACGTCACTTTTCCGAGGCGTTCCTGCCCCGGAACGCCCCCCCCTGCGCCAGTACGCCCACATGAAACCTGACGCAGGTTTCATGTGGCGCAGGGGTTTACTACGTGACGCATCTCCCTAGATGCGTCACGTTGTAAATATAGCGCAACGCGGCGCATGGTTTGCGTCGCCGCTGCGTCACATGCGTGATGCAACGGCGGCGCAAAAGTGGCGCAAGGGGCTTGTAAATATGCCCCAGTGTGCCTGCAAGCTGCATGACCCACGTTTTCGTGTTAGTTGTCCCTAAAATGTCCTTGTTTTTTCTCTCCATTTTGGAATCCAGAGCTTCCGAAAAACACCCCCTAGAACAAAATCATGTCACGAGCCCTTCATCCGGTTAGAGCAGTTGTACAGGAAACATGCGTATATATATTTTCTGAAATCTGCATTGCTCGGCATCCAAGGGCCCGCCCCGCGACTTGCAGATAACGTGTGTTTTGAACTCAGTACTCTGGGCATTTCTTGTGATTTTACGAGAGGACACAGATGTGAGGGATTATGCTGTTTATTATCCTGGTGATGATCGAAGATAAAGATCAGCCTGCTCACTCAATGTGCTTCAGTGCACAGGCCATACTCGATGTGGCTGTCCTGGAAATGTCTGTAAAGCAATTGTTGTAAACAAAATGCTGGACACTTATTCATGTTTCAGACCCTACAAAGGCCAGTCATGATGTTTCAATAGAACTACAAATGATGAAATCTGTGTTCATTTGTAAAATGACCTTTCTGTTTTTGTTTACTCTTCAGTCACGGATCATTAGGCAGCTCACAAGCCTCTTTTAAAGTGTTGACTGCTTATATTCGCTGCTTAAGTATTCAGCAAGTGGCATCTGCAGGTGGTTGGTAGAAACAAAGATGATAGATAAAGAGAAAACATATCTGTGCATGGAAACTATGTAGCTCCTCCTGTTGTCCTGTCCCAACCAGTAGAGTGTCGCAATGGCCTAGTGTTAGTCAATCTCACTCCGGTAATTCGTGGTGTCCCTGCTCTTTAGGAATAGGTGTTCCCTTCTATTTAGCACAAAAACAAGCACCCAGCAGTTCTAAAGAGTCTAACCCTTGCCTGGGAAAAAACACAGGGGCATATTAGCAAGAACGGCGTTAAAATTATCGCCGCTTTAGCGGCAGGAAACTGCCGCTAAAGCAGCGATAATGGGCTTGATAATATGCCCTTGAGAATACCAATAGAAGCCCATGTTCTACTGTGAACCTGGGCTTCTGTTGGAATTCACAAGGGCATATTATCAAGCCCATTATCGCCGCTTTAGCGGCAGTTTCCTGCCGCTAAAGCGGCGATAATTTTAACGCCGTTCTTGCTAATATGCCCCACAGTTTTTTTGTAAAACCCTCACCCACCAGGGTTACTCCTTGGTGGCATGCTTCATCATTGGGTCCATCCCGTTCCGCTGCGGAACGGGGCGTGCTGCGACCTACGAGTTACGCGGGAGCACTTCAAATGACTATGCAATGACAAAAAAGATGATCTATGAGGGAGGAGTGTGGGGATAAAGTCTTTTTTTTAAATACCTGAAAACAAGATGGCCGTGCCCATCCGAACCACATGGTGCTGTTCACGTGTGATTAGGAACGCAGGTACGTATTCCTCATTGCGTTTCATAGGAAAACGTAACACAAACAGGAGTGCTGGGAAACTCCACCTGCCTGCAGAGTTTTTTAACCACTCCGTGGAGTCCGGCGTACTACAACTCCACAAACTCCACCGAGGCCTAATTTTAATGTAATTCCACAGAATTCCGCTGAATCAAATTTTGCCAATTCCACCCACCCCTGATAAATAGGCTTTGCTTCAGAGGAGGGACAAACACAAGAATAGAAAGGCAAGCCAATAAATAGGAAGCAAGCAAATGAGATTGGCAATAAAGCCAACCAATGGCAAGCAATGGGCAGGCTCTAAGCCCACTGTAAGTTCTGGTATGGTCCACATGGGATCTTTTGCAAACAGATAGCTAAAAGCTGTCTCCAGGCAAGACCTAAAAATGTGCTTCATTCACACTGCATACTGGAAACAGGGTTTCTTTCGAATTGCCTCCAGCATGGTCCTCAATGTGGCCAGGATGAACCCTCACTAAACTCCACATATAACAGATCCGCTGTTACACAGAGGAGACATAATGATACCTAGCCATAGTAGCTCTGGCCAGAGCCAAACCCTTTAACTGTGTGGAGTGATACATTCTGGTCTGCCTAACCAGGAGGGGTTAAACAAAAGGCAGAGGAGAACTATGCTAACTATGGCGAGTGTACAGAAATGCTTAAGAATGTTGAGCAGGTTTACTAACAGTTGCACTGGGTTTGCGTCACAAAAGTGACACAAACCTGTACAAAATGTTCATTTAGAATTTTCTTTCCAGCACAAATCTTGTTTTGCACTGGAAATTAATCAGAAAGTAAAGCAAAGCAGCGCATTGAGCTGCTTTGCATTACTTTGCTTCAAGTGGACATTCCATTGGTGGGACACGAGCGTTCCTAAGCACCCACCCCTGGTTTTTGTTGCAAAGAGCCAACTACCAACAACATTAGACATGATTTTGCACCAAAATATCACCACCCTTTGAGGCAGACGTAAAAAAGGAGATTTTTTTTTATTTCTCAACACTTTTCCTACTTTGCATTTGTGAAAAACTGTACAGCACACTTCCAAAGTGGAAAAAGTTTTGAAGTTTGTCCAGGCAAGGTATTTTGTACTAGAAGGGTATCTTTCCAGTACAAAAATTAGACGTGACACAGGCACTTTTGAACTGTGGTGCAAAGGTTTGTGCGTCGGGCAAGGTAGCCTGATTATGAGCCAGTGTAAGGGGGAGGGTAGGAGAGTGGCGTATCTTAGTTGATAGGTGCTGTATTGGATCTGTCCGCAGCCTTTGATACGGTCCATAATGACATCTTGATGGACCGTCTTAAGGCATGTGGGATCCAGGCTAAAGGATGGGATCTTCATAAATCTTTTTTATCAGACAGAGGAGAAATTGTATCTCTGGGTGAATTCCAGTCCAAGCCCTTTGCACTGCCATGTGGTGTACTGCAGGGGTCCTCACTGAGCCCCACACTCTTTAATGTGTATGTCTCATCATTGGCCCCCATTATCAGTGCATTTGGGTTTGGTCTCACCTCCTACGCTGATGACACCCAAATTGTGGTGTCTCTGCTACCTGGCCAGGAGATGGGAATAGATAAACGCTTCCAAGACTGTATGGAATCAGTTGGGAGATGGATGGCAGATAATTGCCTAAAACTTAATTCAGGCAAAACTGAAATTATGCTGTTTGGAAACTATACAAATTTCTGGACCCCAAATTGGTGGCCTGATTCCATCGGTACTCTCCCTGTACCCTCTAAAAAAGGTGAAAAATTTGGGAGTAATAGTGGATGACAAACTTACCTTTGGTGCCCAAGTAAATGCTGTAACATCTACAACAGTGCATGTTCTTAGAACAGTCAAGAAGGTATTGCCGTTCTTACCTCCTGGGAGCAGGCAAACAGTGGTCACAGCACTGGTCATGTCGAGGCTGGATTATTGTAACAGCCTCTATTTAAATATCCAACAAAGACTCCTGCATAAACTCCAGCTGCTACAAAATGCAGCGGCCAGATTACTTACGGGCACATCCAGGTTTTCCCCAATATCCAAAGAAATAAAGAAACTGCACTGGCTCCCGGTGAGGAATCGAGTGCGTTTTAAATCTCCTTTCATGGTTTTTAAAGCGCTCCAAGGCATAGGACCAGATCATTTAAGACGCCAGTTTCAATGGTATACACTGACAAGAACCCTTTGTTCACTGGGAGCCAAGCTGGTCGTAGTCCCACCTACAAAAAAAGCACAGTGGGGTGGTAGAAGTTTTTCTTTATGTGCGGCAAAAGCTTGGAATGACCTGCCATTCCACTTGAGAAATGCCACCAATGTTTTAGCATTCAGGAAGGGGTTAAAGACATGGCTTTTTGATAAATAAACCTCTCTCTTCCATCTCTGCTTAAAGGAGAAGTAACTAGCGCCAGGACACCCCCGCGTAACCGTTGCGCTTTAAAAGTTTCCTTAACATAACATAACATAACGTAGATATGCTGCTGTTCTGCTCTCTCCTTTTCACGCAGCGCATGAACTTTGGTTGCTGCATTGTGCTGCTAGATTTTTCAGTAAATCTACCCCGTCACGTTTAACTGTAAAGAACTCGATACGCTAAGCAATATATTCCTGAAGTTTTGAAATGATTTTAACAATTTGCCCTCACATCCATTGCTTTACATTCATTAATGTGTTCACAGTTGATTTATAAAAATTACCAAAGAAGAGAATGCCAGAAGCCCTAAATGATGTCTGTGGGATATGGGAGCAGGGGTGTTTGAGGAGGGCATTAGAAAAGATGCCTTTACTCATTCAACAACTGTGGGGGTGCTAAATAAAGGTGGGGGGACGCTGGGAAGGGGAAAAAGAGAAGACATGGGCATCTTCGATCATCCCCTCAGGGAAACCCCTCCACCCCACAATATATAATAAGAATATCTTTTTTTTTTTACAGTACCACAGTGTTGCCGTTTTCAGCTACTGCATACAGTAACCATTGTACTGACTTCTCAAGAATTAGAAGTCAAAGTTGTAAAAATATCAATTTTTTTTTGGCATCCTCAGTATTTTTGCCTTAATATTTGTACGCAAAGAACTGAAACAACTTCATTTCTTCAAAGCATAGAGCACTTGCTCCCTGTGGTCTGTCTTATGCACCCATGAGCATATTAACAAGTAATTGGCGTAGGCCAGCGCCACAAATAATTTTGCTGCACTGCCCTATGCCAAATCAAAAGGGCAGGAATGCAACATATTTACAAGATACGGTGCATTCCTGCCCTTTCAGCCAGCGCTACTGCACAATTCGCAACCGTGCACCCTTGCAGGCACCCGTGCGCCATGGTGCAAGGGTGTCTGTGTTGTTGGCAGGATTGTTTTTGTGCAGGAAGGAAAACCTTACTGCACAAAAACAATAATTGGAGGCATTTTCCTCATTCCATGTGTGCTACAGAATGCAGCACAATTGGAAGAGGAAAAAAAACAAGGAGAAATGTAAACATTTCTCCTCATTACTCCTGCTCTAGGGAGGTGCAAGGTTTTGGCGCTGCCCCAGGTTTATGAGATATTGTAAATCTGGGTGTATTGCTTTGCACTCCCAGATAATAGAAAATACCGCCCTCCCACATGGAGGCTCAAACACGACGAAGCAATAAAAGCAATACAACACCACCTGGAAAGGGATTTCACTTTATAAAATGAAACACATCAAAGAATAAGGCATGGGGTTTTATTTATGCAATGCTCTCTAACAGAAAGGCTTTCCCAGATGTCAAATGAACAACATTCAAATGTATGTAGAGATATATATGTATATATACAAGCATGAATATCACACTTATAAGTAATGCATGGATAATAATATGAAATAAAATGCAAGCAGATAACAATAATAAAATGAAACGCAAGCAGATAATTATTTGGAATGAAACACAAGCAGATTATGCTGGACGTCCACTGCAAGAAATCAGAAAGATATATACACTAAATACATCAGATGATTACAACCACTGAAGACTTGGATGTGCACACAGACACTCACACATCACAATGAAAACACCTCAGATGATTATAACCATTGGAGACTTGGATGTGCACACAAACTCACTCACACATCACAAAGTCAATACTCAAAAACGAAACACCTCACCGATTGTTCACTCGAAATCCTTGCCAACTCAAGCTGGAGGAGCCCTTTGACAGCCAGGCAGGATTCTCGATCGGGACCCAAGTTCCCTTGTGACGACACGTCTGCCCCACAAGCGAGCTTCCATCTGGGTGCCAAGATCCTCCGCCTTTAATACCTTTTACTCAACCTGAGGCGAAGGTTCTAGAAACCTCACCCCCTTTCTTCTGTTACGAAAAACCGAGCTGACCGTACTGGTCTCTGTCAAGGTCAAGACAGACGCTGGCCAGGTACCTGTATTTTGACTCCGAGACAGAGCTGTACATTCCACACATTTCTCTGGCAACAACAATCTCTGCTCTGAAAGGCACCAAGAACACTTCCCACGCATTACCCCAGCGAAGCTTACGAAAGCCTCCATCCAGCAGAAAACCAAACAACCTTGAACGTGAATACCCTAAACAACTTGAGTAATCTGGGGGCCTGCCTGTGCGTGCAAAAAGCTCAAGCTAGACAGAGTCAGAATTCAAGATGACATGAGGGCATGTCAAAGCCAATAGTAAGAACTTCATGATACTTCCCAATGTACAACACAATGCACAATTGCGCACCACTGCCTATAGCATCACACACTTCATCTCCCAATGTACAACATAATGCACATTTGAGCACCACTGCTTAGAACACTGCACTCCGAGACCAAGAAGTGCATTCCACACCTCTCTCTCTCTCATGCTTTCAAATGCACATCCCACACGTTATGTTCCTGGCAAGGCTGTTCTACTCTGTGAAAGCTCTCCCACTTTAAAACTACAAAATTGCACGAAAGACAACTTCCAAGAAACGTGCACAAGCAGGGAAAAATTATGTCATACATTCAGGCAAGGGTAAAATAAAACACCAAAAGTCAATTAAAACAATGGTAGTCAAAGGTCATCACGTGGTTTCAAAACATAGGAGTGGCTCTAGCACTACACTGGGGCAGCGTCAAAGCCCATGGGTGTTGCATGGGAACCCCCACAGCAACACCCATGGAACTCCTCTTTGCCGCAGAGTAAGGTAAGGAAGCGACTTTGCCTGCTTTGCCTTACTCCTTATCTACAAGTCCATGAAAAGCCATGCATGGTGGCCTTAGGTGGCCTTGTAGATATGGCTAAGCCATGTGCACCAATGGAGCGTCACAAAAAGTGATGTTCCGACGGCGCACAGGGTGTGAAGATATGCCCCCTAATATTTCTGTTAGCTGGACTATTGTTCTTGTTAACTGGTTTTACACTAAGGAAGTCAAATAATTTCACCTATTTGGTGAAAAAGGGATATTGTCTCTTCACGCACTAAAATGGCACATTAGCAACCTTCCAGGGAATGGTGCTTTATGTGCGTTTGTAATTTAATATTCGATTGGTAGGAAACTGAAATCTTTTGATGTAGAATTTTGAAACAAGTTGTAAACATGTGGCTTTTTAATAAATTGGATATGTCCAGCTCAAAGGGTGTATTGTACATCCAGGATACCCTTTCAACAAAGAAGGTCGGAACCTAATTTTTATGTTGTCACGTGGGGGTGGTTATCTTTGGCAACTTTCACGCCACCATATCTAGTGCAAGGTAGCTGAATAGGGTTAATTTATGACAGGCGGAGGAAGTCAGATTGGTTTGTTCAAGATAACAAAGAATGTCAACGGTTACCCAAATATGGCTCCAGGATCTTATGACCATCTTAGATGCAGTTCTTAATTGGGGCATCACCTGTGACGGCGCGTGTGCCCTGCTAACAGGAGGATTAATGCAGCATTGATTGTCAGATTGGCAAAGCTCTGCTTATTGTGCTAGAAGGCATGGCTGAGTTAAAAGCCAAGAACATCACAAGTATGGACACTTCAACACAAGTTGTGCTTTGAGCGTGGAACTGTCTTCACAAGCTGCATCATATAATTTTTTCATTTGCTCACCCTATTTCTTGTTTGTTGAGCACTAGTACAGACTGAACAATAGAGGGGAAACACCTGTGTTCCTGATTGGAAGGGGCGTGATGCTAATTTGGCTTTACTCGTCTAGACACAGTAAGGGATCTTAGGGGCATATTATCAAGGGCCGGCGATAAATATCGCAAAGCGCGCTTAGCGCTTGCATATTTATCGCCAGCTATCTCTGGAATTTATCGCCCGGTTAGCGCGTTATTAACAACGCGCATCGCCGAGGCGATAAAAATGTCAGAGATAGCGTGGATATCGCCGTTTTCCATGGGAAAACGGCGATATCCTAGATGATAGGGCCCATGGTCTTAGCCACAGAATCCACCCCCCATGTTAAGTATGCCTTAGTCAGGAATTTAACAGAGGTTAAATTCCTGCGTTAAGGCATACTTAACGCAATTAAAATAATCGCTTCCCCGCATTGTAAATATCGCGAAGCTGCCTTCGCGATATTTACCCATGTTGTTTCCACAGACACGCCTACTTTGCATCTCATTATCGATGCGAAGTCAGGCGTGCTGGAAACGGGAGCAAAATCAGCAAAACACGCGATAGCGTGTCTTTGCTGATAAGGCGATATAATTTTCGCCGCTTTTCGGCCGAAAACGGCCGCAAAAGCGGCGATAATTGTTTATCGCCGCCTTGTTAATATGCCCCCTAGTCATTATCAAGATTCCATCATGCCAAAAAGACAATCAATCAATCAATCAATCAAGATTCTTGTAAAGCGCGACTACTCACCTTCTCAAGGCACGGAGTCAGCTGTAACGTAAAAAGTCCGCCGTAAGGTGGACAGTAGGCTATCAGTCTTAGGGCTATGTGGAATGAAATAACCAGAATGGACTCCATGAAGGGTATTGTGGAATAATGAGGTTCAGCTGCACTGGTCCCCTTTGACGTTGAGTCCACTCACAATCAGGCAGCTCAGTGGTGGCTATGGTCCATTCAGGCTAAAGGTGGTCATTTGCATTACTGGATGCATTTCTTGGGGGGGTTTAGCCAGAATGAAGGCTCAGACAACAGTCATTAGGTTTTTTGGTTCCCCAATGAACGTGTGGGTTGTTGGAAATATTGACGCCTGCACAGGTTCTAATCAATACGCCTTTTACACCGTCTTCAACTTGGTTGTATGTCAGGATATTGACAGCTGCAATGTCGTTTGAGACAAATATTGTGGCATAAATATCCTTTACAAAAATATCTCTCTAATGGGTGTAGACTTTCCACGAATAACTCTAATGGTGCAATATTAAATCCACTTCCTGCATTTTAATTTTTCTACCAGACACCACCTTCTCCTTTATCTCACTCCTGCAGGTTCCTGCTTCTCCCTTTGTGACAGTATTTCCGTCTTTATCTTCCTCCATCTTTCTGCTTTGTGTGTTTTTCCTCTCTTGTCTCTGTAAATGTCTGATGCGGAAAAATAAGTGCCAGTCCCCAAAAATGAGTGCCAGTGGCCCCCACCAGCAACCACCAGTTCAAATTAAGCACTATATTTAGGATGCTATATTTTTATCAGAAAATATCCAGGCTAAATATTCTAGTACCATCTCTCCAACTTCACACTCATGCTAATAATACTTGTGTTTTCTATCCAGTGGTAAATGCTACACTGATATTGTGTTTGGTTGATATCTCCTATCAATGCTCTCTGTAATCAAACTATGCTGTGTTCCTTACTTGTAAAAGCTACCAAGAACTCAAGAGAAGCAAGTTATGGAAAAATCCATTGCTGTTGCCTGTTAAAATTGCTTCAACTCAATCACTTTCCTCTTTGAGGTACACTCAGAAAATTAGAATGCATGAATGCAATAACCTTTACATTAGATTGCCTGGAAACAAGTATAGAGACTGGGTGGAACTCAGGACACATGCTCAGCATTGTTGGTCATTGACAGCCCCTGTTAGCTTGGCTTGGGAAACTACCCAAAGCTTATTCAATGAGACATGACCCAGAACTCTCAGGATTCAGGCGTTGCATGTGTAGCGGATGGCTAATAGAACTTTCACTGGAATGCTGAAAGCTGGGCAGCCAAGCAAGTTTATCCAAACACAATTAATATAAAATGGGATTAGGCCTCAGGTGCATTTCTTGCAGCAGGCATTTGCCTATTACAAGGGACCGCAGATGGTGAGGAATTGTTTCAGTGCTGGCACATTCATTTGCTAATAGCATTAGTGACTACTGATCCAGTCGCTAACAGCAGTTATTGTCCCTCATCCTTTATGCATACTTGTTTGTGGCTTGGCTACATAAGCCATATAGGGCCAATAACAAGCATTGTTTCCTGGCTCCATGATCAGTAATGCTACAGGAAAACATTTGACCTATAAGGTATCAATTAGAGACCATTGGGTAGCAAAACGTTTATAGCTGACTTTCTTCTACTTTGACTTTCAAAGACAACATTGTGCAGTTTCAAACGCTTAGATACACTCTCGTAATTCAGTGAGGCCAAGAATCCTGGATTTATTTAATCACTTGAGAACATCAGATCCCCACTGAGCCTAAAGCTTGTTTTTTAGATCTAATTATGTCTTGAGCATATCCACCCAAATCTTGAGCTTCCGCAGCTCGGTCAGGCTGTAAATGCCTTTTTTCGAGGAAGGCTAGTTTATGACCTAAATGTTTAGCTTGGCCTTGGAATATTCCGACTATTGTGTCCCTGTTGATCCAGAACACAACTGCAAGACTCATGCTTGGTCTGAACCAGGCTCCACTAGCGCCCAGTAGCCCAGCTTTTTCTGTCTATGCGCTGTATAAAAGATTGTCCACAATGCTGCTGCCTTTCTAGGTATGCTCCCCCAAGCTGTATGGGCCCTGTGTACTCCTAACTGGCAGGATTGCTTGATGAGTTGAATGCTCGCCACTGACATATGTGGTGATCCGCATGTCATGAGCTGAAATCACGTCAAGGCAGGCTCAGCCTTCTATCCTTCTGAGGTTGCTCAATAACAAATCAATCAATAAAGTATCATAAATTGGGTAACAGTAACTCCTGTTATTACATCGCTGAGAAAGAGAAGAAGCGCTGTATGAAGCGCTACGCAAAAACAATTTCACTATATTATTATTAGTTTATTGTTATCATTAATAAAAATAATATTAATAATAATAACAGTAATATCATCATATCCTTAGTCTTTAACCTTCCATGTCCCCAGAACTCGGAAAGCCAGATTTGGAGACACACTCTTCAGTGTGCTGCAGCCAGGCTCTGGAATGCCCTGCCGCTGCAGCCAGGCTCTGGAATGCCCTGCCACTGCAGCCAGGCTCTGGAATGCCCTGCCGCTGCAGCCAGGCTCTGGAATGCCCTGCCGCTGCAGCCAGGCTCTGGAATGCCCTGCCGCTGCAGCCAGGCTCTGGAATGCCCTGCCGCTGCAGCCATGCTCTGTAATGCGCTGCCGCTGCAGCCAGGCTCTGGAATGCCCTGCCGCTGCAGCCAGGCTCTGGAATTCCCTGCCGCTGCAGCCAGGCTCTGGAATGCCCTGCCACTGCGCAGTCGAACTCCTCCTGACATTCTGATCTTTCAGAAGTTTTCTCAATCCCGACTCTTTCAGTTCGAGCCAGCGTGCTAAGTGCTCAGGCCAACAGGAACATGTCTCTGCCTGGCTCTCATAGAGCCAATGGTGCCCTCTACAAAAATACCTTCTTGCTTGATGGATTGGACATGAGGTGGCATCTTAAAAGGGGGTTGACGGTGCCTCGGGCAACAAATGCCTCTCCCCCCCACCTCCAGGCCCTCTGTCACCCAATAGTAGACCTTGCAGCACACACTGAAATACAACACAGCACAGACGAAGAGCAGCATAGAATGACTGGATACCGAAGCACATTGCAGGATAAATGAAGAGTATCTTGACAACCATTGTGATAGTAAATTAAGTCAGGAAAGCCCTATAATGCACCATGGAGACTAAAAATTAAGAGATGCAAACAGGAACAAACAAAGACCATGTAAAAGATAGTTTGAATGGCAGAGAGTGCATGATACGTGCAGCATCCATCATGCAATCAGCACGATGAATGAGTTTGTTGACAGATACAAGCATACACGGAGGCCCAGAGCTGAGCGCCTAATCAACACCACAGCAGAAGGAACTCAGGAAGAGCATGCGAGATCCAGTTGACAGACAAGAACTACAAACGCATATAAATAATGGTCTCATTGACTCTTTGGAAGTGCCGAGGAAAACAAATCATGTCATCAGTGTGTAACACAACACAACATGGGCCAGTCCGACAGGGCAAATTACAGGCCATGTGAAGTCTTTTGGTCAGTCAGGGCACGACTAATCATAGTAAAGGCATGGCTGTATTGATAGAGGAAACCCATCTGTAATCGAGCACACCAGCACTCCGGACCAAAACACCAACACGCCACCAAGCAACCTCAACAACACTCCTTAACCAGAGCTTTTGACATCCATCCAACAATAGCCAATTATTCAGTTAGATAGCTGGTATGGTACAACATCACCCTATATCCCCATGATTTACAACACACATGTCCATTTGACAAGGATATGCCATACCTCTCTACCCAGAGACGTGCAAATCACCTGGCTTTACCGTCTGATCTCTCCAATCAAACACCAGCACTAACATTCACGCTGGGATAAAAATACTTGTATCTAATAGAGGAACAAACTCATCTGTTGCACTGAAGGTTGACCACAACATTCCAAGACAGATAAAGGTATCAAAAGCAATGTTTAAAATCCTGCTTGTAATGCAGTCAATACTGTGGGGCTATGCTAATTACAGAATAAGTGCTGCACAAGTGCCTGTAACATAACAGAGTCAAATCAAAAGGAGGAGGGTGGAGTGGGGTGCTTTAAGTCTCTCCATTAAAGTCATGTTGGTTGAAAAACAATGTGCCACTTGTCCACTCATACAGTTGTGTTCTTTATAGTTGGCTGACACAGATTGAAAAATAATATCCAGCCACAAAAACAGTGGAAAGGGAGGAAAGCATAGACAACAAAAATAACAAAATAATGCCTGAGTATGAGGTTAAATAATGAGTTTACAAAAATGACAATGCAGGACAAGTAAAAAAGGGCAATACCGACTTGTGCACATTGGTTAGTGGAGGGAATAGGATTCAGGAATCCATGTAGTACACCATGGATGGGCGTCTCAATCCCCTGATTGTATCTAGTGTACATGGGAGTGCTTGGGCGCATAAGAGGTGGGTTACAGCTGAGTTGGGTTCCCATTGATTGCATGTAGCCCCTAAGGTTATAGAGTGCTCAATATGTTTTTGCTGGGAGTAATTGATGCTGTCTCTATTTCTCATTGGTGGTCCCCCTGCCTGTCTCTCCTGACCCCCCACAACCCTACAATGCTTCAAAAAGCCAAGTGCCTCTGTCTGACTTTTAATTCACATCCTTTGAATAGCAGCTGGAAAGACCATTTGTGGTCAATGGGTCTGGACCAGCCCAGTTGCAGCAGCTTTATATGTGAAACAGACAATTAATTACAGGAGCTAAATTGCATGGGCAAGATGACATGCCTCACACAAAGCCACAATTACCTGCCCATCCCCAGCATTCTGTGTCCGGTTCTGCTGTCAGTAACTCAATCTGATTGGCTAGAGGTTGTCTGGATTCCGGAAACTGCTCGGTCCCTCCTTGTAGTTGCAAAGAAGCTGTGGCACACTTGGAAAGACTGGCTCTGCCTGAATGTTTGGGACAACCTTCCAATTTGAGTTAGTTTGGTTGCTGGCCAACTGCCACGGTACTGTTACAAGATGGCTGATTTGGTCTATCCAGTGTTCACCTTTTACTTCAAGGAGCTCTGCACACCTGTGCAGAGGAAAGTGGGGGGCAAGGCAGACTCTTTGGTTGTCTCCCTTTGAAGGGTAAGGACTAAGAGAACAGGATACTATTGCTGCATCTGATGGAGAAGAGGAAGTAGACCCCTGCCTTATTCAATTAGTGCCCTAGTCCATGCTTCAAGCGTTTTGCACGTACGGTTAATATAAATCATTTATTTTTCTTAAACGAATAATGTTGCTTGGGGCATGATTTTTATTTTGAGTAATGCATGATGTGTAATATAACAATATATAATTATGGTTTTTTCAGCTTTAGTTGATTTTATGTTTAACATTGATAAACTGTTTATTTTGCTTGCAGTGTTTCATGCTTCTGTAATGGCTTCTGGATAAACAATAACGTAAACAATACATTTTTTACTGACCGAGTAGTAAAGAAAAGCGCATAAAAAGTTGCTGTGGGAGTGAAGAGTGACCTGGTGAAGCAGCAGGACATAATTACGCATTCATCTGCTGATTATCAGTTCATAATTGGACTGCGCCTTACACCTCCTCCTGATGAGCAGCGCCTTAGGTAGTCTGCGGGAGTGCAGCCAGGCACTGTGCAAGTGTGTGCTTGTGTTACTGAGTGCAGGCACACACACCTTCAGAGCGTCTGACTTACCCTGCACTCTCTGAGGTGATACCTGGGGCTGCTGATTAGAGCACATCCAGCCAGCACAAAATCATGCATCTAGCCTTCATTTTTGAAGGTACTACTACTACTTCTACTTCTACTACTACTACTACTACTGCTACTACTACTACTACTACTACTACTACTACTGCTACTACTACTACTACTGCTACTACTACTACTACTACTGCTACTACTACTAATAATAAATAACAATAATAGTGCCACCAGTGGTGGCCGGTGCAGGTAAGAGCAGTAGGGCCAGAGGGGGGGGAGTCGACAGACGACGACGAGGGAAAATAAAAAAGAAAACCACTTACTTTGCTCTCACCACATCGCTGAGTCGGTGATGCGGCCAGCACAAGGTAAGTGTTTTTCTTTTTTTTGTTATTTTATTTTCACACGTCGTCATCTGTCGACTTTCTCCCCGCCCCGCCGCTCTTACCTGCACCAGCTGTGACTGAATTCAACACTTCTGGCATTTCTCAGTGTTGTAGAGAAAAGTATTACTATTACCTAATGTAACGCAACCCTCACTCTTGCACCAGTCGGTGCATCCTCTCTAATGCGGTTGAAATGCAGTCTGTGCCTGCTGCAGTCCTACCCAATGGCTTAACAAAACTTGATCCCCCCCTTGCAAAGTACATGCAGGGGGCCCCCACGCTCCGACCCAGTCCGAAGCTCTCAGGCCAGGAGCCTGCCAGTGCCGGAGGGGCCACCAGAGCTCGGGCGCCCCCCGCACTGCGGGGGCTGTGTGGGCTTTTGTTATGCCACTGGTCCTACCCCGGGAAGCTTACTGAAGCCCATACACTCACTGCCCTGAAAAAGGCCCATAATTTGTGCTCACCCTAGGAGGCCGGTTGGCCAGGTGAATTTTCTGTAGTGGTGCCTGTGGCTGGCCAACTGGAGATAACCCATTTGTCTGGTGAATAAGCTCATGCAGATAGTGGGTTTCTACTTGCTCGGAAACATGACTGTGTACTGTTTGACACAGGACGGCACTTAGAGGGGATCTGAAAAACAGACACAGTCTTAAGCAAAGCCAATGCAGGGCGCACTGAAGTGGTTTAACTATGAGTTGCTTTTATGTTCTTCATTGAAATATAATTAGCAACCAGTACCAACAGGTACATGACATTTATTCAACTAAACAATTTATGTCAAGCTGACTGGAGAGAAGAAAATATACACAGCCCAAACACATCATCAAATAAGAGAGGGTGAAAGAACAACCTGACCGTCTCTCGATATGACCAAGACAAAATCAGAATTCAATCTCCATGGTCTGTAGGAACCCTGGGAGAAAAGAGACCATCCATGGAGGCAGAAAGAGCAGAGAAGATAGAGCGGAAAACCTCATCAAAACTTCCAAACAAAAACAGTGTGTCAATAATGCAGAGCAAAATTTGGGGCAATAGAGTTCTCACACATACTGCTGAAAACTCGCTACAGTCAATCACACACTCTATTGATGTACCTTTACTACAAGAGCTAGGACTTGGGAGCAAAACTGGGTACACAAAGTCGTGGAATTTTTACAGCCAGGATCATATGACTTTTTTTTAAAACAGGTAAGGGAGTACCAGCGAAGACTATTTTAATCAATGGGTCTCCCACCCTGATTAAAAGAAACAAAGGCGCATGTCTGACCGGCAGAAGAGGGTAGGTCGGCCGGCCTTTTGCGGACTTTCCAAAACTAGACAAGGAAATTCCTTGTGAGATACCTGCCGGGTATCGATGAAGTAGATAGAGAAACCCAACTAGGGTTGGTCATTTGCTATCAGGTACTACACATAGCATGTGTTAGGTTGATTTAAAAGGGTAGATCACACCATACAACCACCCACGTGTAGATAGATTTTATTTTATTAGGTAATGACGAATCACCACCAGATTGTTTAACTACCAGGCGAGAAACATGTTGACCACACAATAGAACGTCCTACCTGAGACATAATCTCAGACATGCGCCTTTGTTTCTTTTAATCAGGGTGGGAGACACATTGATTAAAATAGTCTTCGCTGGTACTCCCTTACCTGTTTTAAAATTTCTTTCAGGTCATGCACCTCCACACTTTCATCTACACTAATTAGGCCCCTCACACCCACGGCACCAAACGGCATTTGGAATAAAAGATCTCCGCCAAAGAGCCCCTCATAGGGAGCCCGTCAGGTATTGCAGCGCCGACCTGACGAGGAGCAGCCCATATGATGAAGCATGACACCTTGCCTGGTGTGTGATGGCCCTATATTCCAAGAGGAGGACTCCTCATCCTCCTACACTTCATGACCACATAAAACCAGTTTTCCCTTATCTCGATATTAGGAACAGCATACCTTTTGTATCTTCATTATTGTTAGGGCATGTATGCTGGACCTGTCTAAAAAGCCCTCAGTCCCTCCTTTGTGATTGGTTAAATGAGATTCCAGTCAGAGGAATTCTGGGTTGTGAAGAGCACATTAGACGTATGAGCAACAGAGCATATGTCCAGTTAGGCACTCGTGAAGACATTTTGGATGCTGGCCAATGTGCTTTTCTGCTTGGCATGAGAGGCTGCCAAACATTCACCTCCCCCCTCACATCCTTTCTTAAATCTATTTATAGAGTACTCAGACTCTGAAAAATTCATGTTTGACCATCTATCATCAGCTTTGCTGCTTCACTTTGGTAAATGCAGAGGTCCTTTTTAGCCAATTAATTTTGTAGATAAATCATGTTTGTGATTTAAGTAGCTCCAGGCTTCTTTAAGGGGCACTTTGTATATTTACTTGATCTTTTAAGAAAACAAAATAATGAATTTGAAGCAACCGGCTTAAATAAAGTATTCCATGGCTCATTAAGTGATGCCGTTCAATTAGTGATAGCTGGGCTATTCCAGATTGAAGCATTTCATACTTGCAGATATTAAAGCCTGTGATTTGCAACACCACTAAAAATCATCTGGCATTTGTGATCATGTCTAACAGGGATGAGTTTGGTTCGATTTTGTTGGTGTAAAGGCTTATTTTGAGTGAGATATCATTGGGGGAGGATTTAGAATTCTCTGGTGTAACACAGTGCTTAGCCTGGTGAGTGATGAAGCGGATTTGATATGTGTTGAGCTCAGGAAAAGCATACCCTCCCATTATGTGCTTAAGTATCAGTCTGGGTGGTTGTTTTGTCCCAGGAGGAAGTGTCTGCATACAGTTTTAGTTAGATTTTATTTTGACAAGAAATTGGTTGGTTAGAATGTAAACAAAAACATTTGGGGGCAGATGAACGCAAAAATTGCTTTGACGATGCAGCAAACCTAATTTTGCGATTCGGTAACCTGTTACCGAATCGTAAAACGGGTTTGCGATTCGGTATTAGGAAGGGGCGTGTCTAGGGCGTCCCTTCCTAATACCGAATCGCATCGGAATGTATGAATGTTTTGTGACCGCAATTGCGGTCGTAAAACATTCGCATTTTACCACCTACTTCAAGTAGGTGGTAACCCATTCGCAAATGGGAAGGTGTCCCTAAGGGACCCCTTCCCCTTTGTGAATGTTTGTAAAACTATTTTTAAGAGCAGGCAGTGGTCCCACGGACCACTGCCTGCTCTCAAAAAATGAAAAGAAAACTTTTCATTTTTCGTTTTGTAAAGCATCTCGTTTTCCTTTAAGGAAAACAGGCTGCTTTACAAAAAAAAGATTGCTTTATTTAAAGCAATCACGGACATGGTGGTCTGCTGATCTCAGCAGGCCACCATCCCCGTGATTTTGCGATTCCTAGGGGTCGCAAATTGCGACCTACCTCATTAATATTCATGAGGTAGGTCATTTGCTGACTCCTTAGGAATCGCAAAAGGTGTACTATACACCTTCATACATTGCATTTTGCGATTTCTTAAGTGCGAATCCTTGTGATTCGCAATTAGGGAATCGCAAAATGCTAGCTACATACATCTGGCCCTTGGAAACGATACACATTTTGCTAGTGCTAACTTTGCTCACAAGGACACACCAAGGCTGTTCAATATGGCGGTGGCTTGTTTAACATGAACACTCACTTGTGTAGCATTAATCTTGGTTATACACAAAATTCTCATTATAATGTATGCGGTCCAGGTAAGTTATTTGATCTTTGAATCATTCACATTGCCAGAATTTTGCATGAATTTTTAAGACTGCTGGTGACAGAGGCATCATATAGGATGTTAAACAGTTAATATTGTGACCTGCAAAAGATCCAAAGCTGTTAACCAGAAATTAAGTGGTCTGGGATGGAGATTTGTAGAGTCGAAAGAGTCACAAGCATTGAATAATCGTTCATATAATTTACTTTAGTGAGTCCCCTGTTTTGCCAGACAAATCAAGGTTGTGTGCCATGTTAAGAGCACATTAGGGATGTGATACAGGACGGAGGGAAATATAGGGGCATATTAGCAAGACCGGCGATAAAATTATCACCTTTTTAGCGGCAGGAAACTGCCGCTAAAACGGCGATAATGGGCTTGCTAATATGCGTTATAGAATTCCAATAGAAGCCCAGGTTAGATGTGCAGGACATCTAACCTGGGCTTCTATTGGAATTCTATAACGCATATTAGCAAGCCCATTATCGCCGTTTTAGCGGCAGTTTCCTGCCGCTAAAAAGGCGATCATTTTATCGCCGGTCTTGCTAATATGCCCCACACTTTCCTTGTTTTACCCCCAGGATCTTTAGGAAACATTAGAGGCAGCAGCAACAAGATATCTCAAGGGCTACAACCACAAGCAAGTGCAGATCTTACTTGGTGTCTGGGAATGCCTCACATTCTGACAGACCCATGTTCAATTACATTTGTCATGGTGATGAGTCATCTGGAGCTGAAAACATCTACCCAGAGAAAACAAAGAGAGCTGGAGAGAGAGAGGCAGTCAGGGGAAGAGAGAGAGGAAGAAAGAAAGAAAGAATGACAGAAAGAAAGAAAGAGAGAAAAATATGGAATGTTCTTTTTAAGAAGAAAGGGAGGAATAGAAAAGGAATCAACATTGACTGGGCCCTTGAATTTGAACTGATGGCTATATCCTTACTTTAAGAAACAGAGAGTCGAGATGTTGTGGAAGGAACGGGTCAGAAAAGGGGATCAGCATAGATCTGATATTGGAGTTTGTGAAATGACCACAGGTGAGGTTGGAGGGCTTAGCTAGGGATACGTTTCTGTCATCAGGTGGCATATGGATGTTAGTTTATGATGTACATAATCCAATGGCCCACTGTAGATAATAGATGTTTCCAAACCTGGTTGACCCATAAGGGGAGATTTCCAACCAGGATTAGGTCATGTGACATTCAGCCTCAACCCATGGACTGTATGTAGTTGTGTTGTCTGAACCTTAAGAACATTTTATCCCGATTGTACATGATGTGTTTTCTCAATCTCTTTATTATGCCATCCCAAATGGTGGAGTTTTCTAACTCGGGTTCTATATCTGTTCTCTTAAAGGCTAACCACTAATTGTGTGGGTTAACACCATATCCTCATGGTGGTAGCTAGTCTTGCAACTTACCACAAATGGTTGCAAATATGCCAATGTAGGATTGGGTGCTGAGCTATTAGCATTGTATCTGCAGTGTGGTCTGTCTCTCAGTATCTACATATTCCTCTATGATACTCACACCAATGTTGTGTGGTGTTCTTATTACATTGCACATGCCATTGTTTCTTCAATGGGGGCCTTCTTAAGAAGCATCTCTGTACTGGGTGCCCTGATATCATTATGACTGCAGTGGAGACCCAATTAGTGTCATGTCTGATGTGCATGTCTAGACAAGACTGAACCTGTAATGGAGGCCCAGACCATATTGTGTCTGCCATGGAGGCTCTGTTAGGATCAACTTTCTTTGAGCAAATGAGTATTCTCTTACCATATCTCATGTAATCTCTGTTATTGTTATGCTTATGCCAATCGCATAACATTGCCTTGTGCAAGACTTTGAGCAGAAAATGTCTCAAGAGAGCTGTCTGCTGCAACTGTGTGTGACTGTCCAACTTACAGAAACTAGATAAACATAAATATCTTGCTCACTAATGATCATATCTGTTGGAAAGGACAGTTGGTACTGTGTCTTGCACATATGCTCAGCTCAGTTTGGACCATACCAGAAGTGGAGGCACAGTCACCAATAAATCTCCAGAGGAGGCTCATTTAGAATTGTGTCTGTAGTGGAGGCCAGTTAGGGCCACACATACAGTGGAACGCCAGATAGGATTGTGACTGCAGTGGATACCAAGTAAAGATTTTGTTTCTTCAATGGAGAGCCAGGTATGCTGTGCAGTTTTCATGTTGTACAGTTTGTGGCACTCCATTGGCTTCCTGGGTCCATTTTGACTCTTGGTGTGCATGTCTTGGGTTTTACCAGGGTCTGGGCTCCCTCGAGGTGAGCTAGATCTTGCAGATTTCCAACAAAATGTGCGCATGTGTGATCTGCTTTGTGTTTAGTTATGGTATGAGTTGTAAATTCTCCCTGCCTTAGAGTGTAAGTCATATGTATTCTCTAGCTCAGTGACAAATCTCAGCCTAAGTATACCGCTCTCCCTGTGCCAGTATCAGAGCCCTCCTATTCCAGTGTGGTTTTCTCCCTGCCCATGTGACAGTATATTCCTTTACCTAGTGCTAGTGAGGTCCCTGTTTCAAAGTTAGTTTGCTTTGGTCTACCTCATTCCATGCCCTTTTTGGACTCAGGAACTTTTAGTGGGTCACTCTTCGTACAGGCTTTCCTTCTGCAAAAATAAACACTTTTTTGTAGAACATCTTGTAGGAGGACAGCTCTGGTTAACCTCCCCTCTGGCACTACTTCTGTTCACATTCCAGCCTATGAATTCTACCTATAATAGTATTTTTTGTCATGATGTTTCTGCTATAATGTTGTAGCTTTGGACTTTTCTGAACAACCACGGATGACGCAAACACATCATGACCAGTTTTGAGCTCCAAGTCAACACCAGTTCATCCTGTGGGTGAAACATCAATGGACTGCGGAGGAAGGCAAAATGGAAACAGACACGGGCAAAAACCTATGTAAGTGCTGAAAGCATGCATATTTAATTTGTTACATTGTCAACAGATGAACTAATACTAAGGATTCCATTGCTATATCGGTATGTGTTTCAGTATTCTAGGAAAACTATCAATATAGGAACCCCAAAACTATTTCTAATTTTTAAAATGTTAGTAATAGACTCATGGAAAGAGTTTTGATAACCTCCTCACGTTACTAGTAGTGCTAATTTTAGATGAATTTTCTCATTCTGAGGAATGGAAAATAATTTAGTTTATTTATTTATTTGCAAAGTTTTATATAGCGCTGGCTAGACCCGGAGGTATCAGAGCACTTTACATGAAGATCAGTGAGTTACAGGTTCCATAATTACATAGACAAGTATAGACATAGGAGAAAAGAAGAAACATGAGATTACACAATAATGTGAGATTATTAGCGCGTACACATGTCTTATGGGGAGTGAAGAGGTAGAGGGGGAATGGTAAACGGGGGTAGGGAATGCAGGTAGGAAAACACAACGGGTAGGCGAGGAAAACGATGTCCGATGTCCGACTGGGTAGGTGCCGGCCGAGCGGTGAACCAGAGTCAAACTCCTCTTTAGCTGCATATGACAGCTCCACCGGGCATCAGCCAAAGTTGCTCGGGCACCACGACTTTACATGAGGATAAGCGAGTTACAGGTTACAAAATTACATCAGTTGCAGGAGCCAACAATAAACGTAAGGAGAAAAACTGTGATTACACAGTAACAAGAGATATTAACGTATCAGCTGGAAAGGGGAGGTAGCCACAGGATCACGGAGGGAGGAGGTGGTGGAGGGAAGGAAACACAACGGGGAGATGAAGAAAAACTATGTCCAATGTCCGGCTGGGTAGGTGTCGGCCGAGGGAGTGAACCAGAGCCAAACTCCTCTATAGCTGCCTAAACAGCTCCACCAGGCATCGGCCATGTTGCTCAGTCTCCACGGTAAGTACAATATTCATGGTTTCCGCACGGGGGGCCTCGTCATAGCTCCATCTGCCGCACCAGTCCCGTTGTTACTGGGAAACCCTGAGCATAATTCAAACATCAAGCGGTGCTTGCTCCGTGGCGCTTGTCCAGCTGGTTCCTCAGACCGTGCTGCAGCGCATTCCATGCCTCCCTCAATAGTTCCTGTATTCCAGTGCGATCAAACATTGAGGTGGGGAGATGTTTGGCAGGCTGACTCTTTCAAGGCAGGCTGTTTCTGGCAGAATATGGTAGGATCTGAGTCTCAATGACCTGAGCCTATCCAATCCGTTAAATCTGTGCACTCTTCATTAAGGCTAGGCATGCAGCAACATCAGGAAATACGGGGGCCCGGTCCTTTCATCAGCAGGCAATAGTAGATCACTGTTCTCGGGGCTCTGTCCCAGGCAGCCGCCATCTTAGAGTCAGGCAGGCCCGTTCTCCGGTGTTCACGGCTCGCCCGCTCTCAAGATCATCAGTTTAAACCCCGGTGAGTTTCTCCTGCTCTTTCCCTTTTACAAAGGCTCACCGGTATGGCAGCTGTTCCTCCTGAATTGGACTCGGGCTGCTCCGTTCGGTCCCACGTGGGCTTCAGGAATCGCGGCCGAGTACCGCCCTCAAACTTCTCCGATCTCTGCCGAGGGCATCTTCTCCGATTCCAGTGCTGCGGCCTCACGTCCTGCTGCGACCTAGAACCGCTGCTGGGCTTGGGCTCACCTTCGTTAAACAGCAAGTGCCGCCGAGGAGCACTCCGCCATCTTGTCTCTCCATGGAAGCCCACCAGACAGGAAAAGAGTCGGAAAGGCTCCGCCGGTTACCAGTTGCCGAAGCGGAACAACCGGCACAACGAGCGCTGCCTTCACTCCGCCCACAGGACTCACAAAAATGCAACGAATGCGGTCTGTGATACGCGCACAGTCTCAGGCTTGCAAACCCTCAGGCAGACCAGGGGGCAGCGGATGTAAAACGACGAAACGCGTGCAGCCTCTGGACCGCGTACACTCAAGTAGACCGGGAGGCAGCGGGTGTAGATAGCGAAGTGGTCAGCCCTTTCCCGCATCGGTAAAGCGGAAGGGAGCGAGCGGCAACTCACTTGGAACCCCTGCAATGCCAATCGGAGGAAATGGACGCTCGCGTGTCCACCAGCAAGCACCAGGAACTCCCTTGCCGATATTTCGATCCGCCGTCCCTCGAAGAGCGCAGACAAGCCTCCCCTAGCACTCCTGCCGGCAGCCAGCTCCGATTCGCACCCTCAGATCCGGACCGCACCAGCGAGGCAGATTCCGGCCAAACTCCGGGCGCATCGACCGAATCCGTCCGGTAAGGCTCTCCCAATGGCCCTCGGTCAGGCCTCCGAGAAGGGGATCCACGTCCTGTGATCTCCATAAGGGTAGATGGTGCTTCGAAACGGCATCCGCTGTACACCCAAGCCTCCCTCTCCGAAATGAGACAGGAGTAAAGGGTGGATGGGGGGGCAAAACAGGGATATTCACTTACAAGTGATCCCGAGCCCCAGAGCCCCAGCAGGGAGCTCCAGCTCGTCGGCCATCTTGGCGCCCAGCCAAGTTCTAAAGTCCATCTGACCATTGGTCAGATGATAGGTGCTAGAATGGCTTTGATAGGCATTCT
Source organism: Calotriton arnoldi (assembly GCA_963921515.1). Classification (NCBI taxonomy): domain Eukaryota; kingdom Metazoa; phylum Chordata; class Amphibia; order Caudata; family Salamandridae; genus Calotriton; species Calotriton arnoldi. Next base: position 339,428 of record CAWUFW010000063.1, on the reverse strand, counting down.
TTTGACCCACGAGTAAGTAGCAATCATTCTGAGGACTATAAGGTCCTGGTGATTTTTTAAAGACACAACTGCCTCTAATTTGATGCGAAATATCATAGATGGATATTTAGAGCTTTATCCTAGATCATGAAAATACATAGGGGCATATTAGCAAGAAGAGGCGATAATCATCGCTAACCCTGCTTAGCGTGATTTTTTTTATCGCCGGAATATATCGCCACGCTAACGCTGTATTAGCAACGATTAGCGCTATGGCGATGAATATTCCAGCGATAGCGGGGAAATGGGCCAACATCGCTGAAAAACCAGCGATGTTGCATGGAGAAGGAGAACACCTTGCTGATACGACCCTGTGGTCGTATCAGCATTATCCACCCCCATGTTAGGTATGGCTAACACCTGCTAATTGCAGGTGTTAAATAAATGGCGATGACCCCGGTTAGCGCGACTTTTCACGTCGCTAACTGGGGCCATGGCCACCTTGCTAATAGGCGATAGGCCTGTTAGCGAGTGTTTCCCAGGTTTGTTAGTCGGGAACGCCCACTTTGCATGTCATTAGCGATAAATATCGCTGACATGCAAAGCGGTAAAAAAACGGGCGCTAATGCCCGCAAACTGTCGCTAACTGCTGTTAGAGACAGTTTGCTGATAGGGCGATATAAATATCGCCGCTTTAGCGGCAAAAAGTGCCGCTAAAGCGGCGATAGTGCCCTTGCTAATATGCCCCACATAGTCATTTGAGTGGTTGTCCTAGCTCATCAACCGAGTAAAATTAGATGATAACAACAAAGGTGGCTGGGGAGTGTTTGCCAGTTATATATTATCAATGTAACAACTCTTTGAACAACAATTTGAAGTCTTTTAACTCTTGCAAATAATTATGAAAAGATAAAACAACAGGCTTATTTCACTCCAGAAAGCAGAAGGGAAACGTGTCCAATTTATTTGTGTCATGATTACTTCCAAGGGTTTCATTTTATCAAAGACACACTAATTATATGAGCGGTCTAATGTGGTGTAAAAGTCAGGGGCCAGTTAGCAACTGCAACCTTTATAAGCAGAGTCTTTCTTCCCAGTTTTACAGTCAATAAACCACCAATAACTATTTGGTAATTAGAGCAGTATGTTCATTAGAGCACTTAGGATGGTGTAATGAGCCCGAGGAATAATGCAGTGCAGGCAGCAAGTCTTTTAAGAGGGGTGCATGTAAAACACTGGGAGAAGGATTGATACTTATATATACGTCAGACAATTAATATCCTGCATTGTCATGAAGTCATGGGCTGCACCTGCCACCTGAAAATTAAACCCCAAATGACATATAAACTTGCATATTAAGTCCTGTGGCGCACAGTCATGTGTATTGTTGGAGAGAACAAAGTAATTGGCGTATTTTTATGAAATCAAGAGCAGTGTGTTTCTCTAGTCTGTAACTGTATTCAGGCTACTCTTCCATAGCCTGCTATATATACCTCAGGCCACAGTTTGGGGCATATTTACAAAGAAATTACGTAGCACTGAGCTGCAAGCAAATTAGCAGCACTGCGTCATTTAAGAAACGCATGGATGCGCTATATTCACAAGAATACGGCGCACCCCTGTGTTTTCCCCTGCGCCAGCACTAAAAATAGCTTCCTAGCACCAACGCAGACACCTTTGCGCCATGGTGCAAGTGTGGCTGCGTAGCAGGGATGATTGTTTATGTGCATGAAGGACACCTTCCTGCACATAAACAATCATTAAAGGTGATTTGTGGATTTGCTCCTTCTATGTGTGCTACAGAATGCAGCACACATAGAAAGAGCAAAAAACGAGGAGAAATAAAAGTATTTCACCTCGTTGCGCCACTCTAACGCCTGCCTTTCAATGGCGTTAGCTTTTGGTGCTGCCTCAGATTTGCAAATCCTTGTGAATCTGGAGCAGTGTTAAAAAGCAATGGGTGTTGCAGTGGAACACCCATTGCATTCCCTTTCATGCAAAATGATGCTTGAAAAGGGGCCGTATTTACAAGGTCATGAAAAGCCACGCAGGGTGGCTTTGCGTTGCCTTGTAAATATGGGCCAGCACACAGCGCCACTGGAGCGTCAAAAAAAGTGACGATTTTGTGGTGTTAGGGGCTTGTAAATAGGCCCCGTTGAGTCTAGAGCAATCCTTGGTCAAAATTGTGCACTTAGTAAATATATCCGCCGCTTAGGGGCCCATTACGAGCTGAACAGTGCTGGGGTGCCGAAATGATTGCAGCCGGAATCAGCACTTCTAAACGGTAATGACACCCAGCAGCGTGCAATTAGAAGTTTGAGCCCCAGAAAGGGGAATAGCCATATGGACCTGGCAATTCCAGAGCCTCTTCTAATTGGTTGTCCCTGATTCCAGGGACTTTTCACTCCCATTTACTAGTAGCAAAGGGGCATATTTGCAACAGGCAGCGATAATTATCGCTGACCTTGTATACCGCATTTTTTTCTATCGCTGGAATATTTCGCCAGGCTAGCGTTGTATTAACAACGCTTAGCGCCATGGCGATGTATATTCCAGCGATAGCCTCCTTCCATGGAACATCGCTGGTTTTCCAGCGATGTTCCATGTAAACGACGATATACTTGATGATACGACCCTGTGGTCGTATCACATGAATCCACCTCCCATGTTAAGTATGCCTTAGTCAGGAATTTAACAGACGTTAAATTCCTGCGTTAAGGCATACTTAACGCGATTAAAATAATCGCTTCCCCTCATTGTAAATATCGCGGAGCTGCCTTCGCGATATTTACCCATGTTGTTTCCACAGACACGCCTACTTTGCATCTCATTAGCGATGCGAAGGTAGGCGCGCTGGAAACGGGAGCAAAATCAGCAAAACACGCAATAGCGTGTCTTTGCTGATAAGGCGATATAATTATCGCCGCTTTTCGGCCAAAAACGGCGACAAAAGCGGCGATAATTTTTCATCGCCGCATTGTTAATATGCCCCTAAGATACTGAAGGACTTTTGACATCTTGGGTTTCCACGTTAATTACAAGAGATCCGAGAGGCCATATATTAATTTTTTACTAACTCCTAGAGATCTGAGACCCTAGTTGCTACTATTTATACTCTGTCTCGGCAGGGTTGCGACCTAAAGAATGGATGTTTTCTGAGATTGCTGTACCTTTTTACAGGAACTCCCAATTGCACTACCCTTTAATACCTTAAGAAAATATTTGCAAATGCGCTGTGCATTTGTCTAGGCTGTGAGAAGGAAACACAGCTTATCTAGGCAACTCCAACAGTGGAAGACACGTATGGAGGATTTGGGCACCAAAATTCTGATGATTATTATTACAGAGTGGCACAGCTTAGAGTGGTACTCTAATGGTCACTTAGAGCTACTGATAACCACCAGCTCCATATGCAGTGTGCACTGCCCAGGAGACCGATCTGGTATCTTCTATGGTTACCCAAAGCGGGCAGGCCATCAATGTTACTTAGGGTTCTTTTTGATATTTGGGACAAAATATTCTCTGATGCCAATACTATTATATTTCCTTGCCCCTTCACACTCATACACCACAATCTGGCCTTTGCACCCGCACTTCAGAGGGGAAAATTCGACAAGTGGAAAATGGATGGTTGTGGAATTTTGATGTATGTGTTTCAATTAGGGAGATGAAAACATTTGAGCTCTGTAAAATGATTACTCCCTTTACGAACCTGAGAGACTCTTTTACTAGGGCTCAGTGTAGGAACACAGGGGCATATTATCAACGGCCAGCGATAATTATCGCTGGCTGTACATAGAGATAGAAATATTATCGCTGGCTATCGCTGAATATTATCGCCATGATAACGCTATATTTACAACGCATAGCGCTATGGCGATAATATTTCAGCGATAGCGGTATTTTCAATGGAACATCACTGGTTTTCCAGCGATGTTCCATTGAAAACAGCGATAACATTGCTGATATGACCCTGTGGTCGTATCAGCATAATCCATCTCCCATTACAAGTATGCCTTAGTCAGGAATTTAACAGACGTTAAATTCCTGAGTTAAGACTGAGGTAACGCGATTTTTTTATCGCTGCACCTCCTTGTTAATATCGCGAAGCTGCCTTCACGATATTAACATGTGTTGTTTTCACAGCCACGCCTTCTTTGCATCTCATTAGCGATGCGAGGCGAGGCTGTGAAAAAACGGGCTCTACATCAAGGAAACACGCGCTAGCGTGTCCTTGATGATATTGCGATATAATTATCGCCGCTTTTCGCCCAAAAATGGACGCTAAAGCGGCGATAATTATATCGCCAGCCCTTGCTAATATGCCCCACACTGAGGCTTGAAAGATGGTAACAGTTTACTGTGAGAGCAAGCAGCAGTACATCCACTAAGCTCCAGGGCTACTTAGAACTGCCTCCCCCACTCTACATTATCTAACCTTTCTCGAATTCCCCAAACTAGCTAAGCCATATACCACACATCCTCCCCCCATAACACACCAACCTTACTATAAAAGTCTAAAATGACATAATAAAAACATAACTAACTTTTGCAATATAACATTCCAAGACCATGATATAAAAGCTTTATGAAATAACTACACCAGCCTACAACAAAATCTTTATATTTTACAGGAAGAACGGCCCATCTACCAGAATGTGTGGAAACCCCAGGCTTCACAGGGAGAACAGATGGTCTACAAGACTGCAGGGAGACTCCAGACTCGTGGCACACAGTTCGTCCATTGTCATTTCTCACTTTGTCAAATCTATTAGGAATATCTTCACTACATCCATTGTCAGGCAAGATAATGTCATCCCCACCAACAACATCATTACATCTTACATCGTCATGAACCATGTAATCATTTCCATTAGCTGCATTATTGTTAGCTGCATTATTGTTGTTCCCAACATCATCAAAACAACCACACTCATTACAACCGCACATTAGGTTTCTCAGCTTCTATGTGAATATTCCTATCCAGTTTCCATTGTTGAAACTTTATTGCAGCTAAACATTCTATCAAAATGCCACATCTTACCATAGCTCAACAATGCTGAATTTGAATACATTTCTCTTGCTTGCAGAGGTTCAGTAAATTTACAACATCTCTCACCCAATCACCCTGTTCCAGATTCCTCTCCTTTACACTGTTTTTTTTTTATCATAGTACACTTTGTACACTCTTTGTGCTTTCAACAAGTTCACATTGACCACCAAAGGAGACCATTTACTTTGGAATTTCCCTGTCACCCATGCTGTATTTTCTTTAGTAAATGGCTTCCATCCCTTAAGATCCTGAAATGACTGTGTCCTGATCAGGTAGGTGTGATCCTATACACCACAATCATACTGCCCAGCTCTTTTTCCAGATCCAACCCCAAATTGATAGCAGCCTGCACACTTCCCATAATCACATGATTAAAATGTTCTACCACACCATTACCTGCAGGGCGATAAACAGGAGTATGCCTCAATTTGATACAATTCTCAGTTAAGAATCGTTTCAACTTCTCAGCTGTAAATTGAGGACCATTGTCACTCAGCAGGGATTTAGGAATTCCTTGGCTCAAGAAAATCCTTTCAAGGAAGGAAACAACCACCACCGAATCAACTTTATTACAAATATCAACTTTTGGCACTTGGAGCACAAGGCCAAAAGGACAATTATGTACTTACACACACCCCTCAAATCCAAAACAGGTCCAATAGCATAAATTCCTAACTCTTCCCAAGAATTGTCTAGGCTCTTCCTGCAACATAACGGAGGTATAAAAACCGAGAGTGATTTGTCAGACTTAGCCCAATATTCATAGGAACTCACATACCTCGCCGTGTCAGAATCTATCCCAGATCACCAATACAAGGACTGCAGCCTTCCGTTAGATTTGACTATATCCAAATGTTCTTCCTGTGTAATGCTCAATATCCTTACCTTAAGACCATCAGGCAGCACAATTCTGTCTCCTCTCAGGATGAAGCCTTCGCCACTTACAGATTACTCATCTTTAAACTCCCCAAATTTCTTGCAATCATCCATCAATTTGCTTTTGCAAGGCTATCCACAGGTAATATGTTTCCTCACTGACTTTAAGGTTTCAGCATTTTCATAGCTAGCTATTCTGTCTTCACTCACAATTGCATTGTTATTCACATTAACCACAGCAACACTGTACCCATCCCAATCATTACCCTTATATCACTCAATGGCAAGGCAGATCTACTTAAATAATCCACCACCTTATTTCTGTTGCCTGGGAAATACTCCACATTATAAATGAAATCAAGGAGTCTCAAGGACATTCTCCCAATTCAATGTGCCACTTTAACGGCACCATCCAATGCGAAGGCTTCACCAGAGGCAAGTGACCATTGCGTAGTGTGAACCTTGCACCCCATAAATACTGTCTAAATTACTCCATAGCCCACATGTTGCCAACATTTCCCTCTCAATTGCTGAAAAGTTCACCTCAGTGGGAGACAAGGAATAAGTGGCAAATGCCACAGTTCACTCTGAACAATTGGCCGCAATCTGCGTCAAAATAGCTTCCAAGCCCTTGCCGCTAGCATCTGCAGTGAACTGACTATGAGCAGTCATACCCTGCAAAGTAACAGCCATAAAGATGTCTCTTTTAATGCTTTCACTTTCCTTTTGCAATGTCTCACTCCAATTAAATTTCTGACGCTCTTTCAACAATTGTCTCAACGCGTAGGTTTTAACAGAAAAATATCTTACAAATTTAGAATAAAATTACGACAACCCGAAAAAGAATCTGACCTTGTCCTTACAAGTGGGGCCAGAGAATTACTGATAGACACAACAATATCCTTTTTAGGAAACATTCCCTCTCTACTCACCCCATGCCCCAGATATGTCACAGACTTCATCGCAAGTTACCTTTTCTTAAGTTCTGCTGTTAATCCTTTGGCCGCAAATCTTTCCAAAACTAAACTTAGTCTGTGATCATGTTCTTGATTGTCCATCCATAACCAGAATGTCAGCCTAGAAATACACTGCTTTCTTCAGATCTTTGAACAATAAGTGCATAAGATGCTGAAACACCACAGTGCTGAAACCAGGCCAAGCAGCATACATACTAACCCTAACCCTTAACAACCAAATGGAGCGATGAAGGATGACAAATGTCTACTAGAGGGATGAAGAGGAATTTGATAATAATACGCTGATATTCGATCAATCATAGAGAACCACTGGGCTCCCTTGGTTTTTGGCAGGAGTTCATTGATCTTCGGGAGGGGAAATTTATCAACCACAATATTTTTATGATATCTCTAAGATCAACACATTGACTTTTCTTTCCACTGCACTTCCTGGCAACCACCAAAGGCACTAACCATTCAGTGCTCTCCACTGGCTCAATAATTCTATTCTTCTTCAACCTATGAGGCTCTTTAGCCACATCGTCCCGTACACTCAAAGATATACTTCTCACCTTGTGACACACTGGCTTCGCATAATCCTTTAGCATAATCTTAAGGAAAAACCCACACAATTTTCCAACAGTACCTGAAAATACGTAGGGAAACTATTTCTGCAACTCATCCTCCATGTGTAACATAGGGCCCCCTAACAACAAGACTTGGGGCCTTATTACGAGTTCGGCGGTCTGACCGCAGAAGGACCACATCTGTGACAGCTAGGAGACAGCTGCGCCTGTGGCCTTCCGACCACTGTATTACGAGTTTCTTGATGGGCCGGCGGTGTGGCTGCATCAGTCTTTCGGTGGCTGGCAATATATTTCCATATATATCGATGCCTGTGTGTACATTCCGACTGCATATGTGTCTAATGCACACATATTCATTATATATATGGAAAAATTGCCGGAGTACAACCCATATGTGGGCAGTCCCGGTAATGAGTACATGGTACCAAAGCACTTACCTGTATTTTGCCGAAGATGGGGTTGTATTCTTCGGGGTGAAGATGCTCCTGGGTAGGTGGGACCTGGAGAAAGGGATCCATGTCAAAATCTGCTCGGAAGAACTGGAAAGGGGTGAGTATGTACCCCAAATCCTTCATTTCCACCGACCTTTAGGCGGCGGTCCGACTGCAGCTATCGGCTCGTCGGGAAGTCAACTCGTAATACAGACTGTTGCGTCTCTGTACCACCCAATGGAGGCTGCCTTTCCCCGACCGCAACCCCAGCGGTCGGCGGTGTGCTGGCGGTCCAGCTACGGTCTTCGCAAAGCCAATTTGTCCAACTCGTAATACGGTGGAAGACTCACCGCCTTCCCACGTACCGCCAAACTCACAATAAGGCCCTTGATCTCCACTATTAGAGCCATGGGTGATTCCTAACGCTCCTTTGTCTACCTAACCTAGAATCGAAGGGCCACTCTCAGCCACATACAATTAGTGCTCCATTCTCCTACCTTTAAACTCAAAAGTTAAAGTCTTATACCCAACTATGGGCATTCTTTCACCTGTGTATGTGACAGGATGTATATCACTTGGATTTAATGTATTACTTAGAACTCTGGCAAACTTATCCTCTCACACTGAGCGCTGCACAATAGTGTATGGTGTTCCTGGGTCAGCCACAATCATTATCTCCACTCCACCAAATTTCATCACACAAGCAGGCTTGTTTTTAACAACTGTGTCTACATTTAGTACAGGGCAATCAATGCTCAAAATGCTTTCCGCACCCATTGGTTCCTCCTCCTAGACCTGTTCAGGATCAGAATATCCATTACGCACTTCACCTTAACATTCCCAATCTTTTACCTGCAAACCTTGGCAAAATGACCTGTAATCCCACAAATAAGAACATTTAGACTTAAGTGCAGGATGATTTTGGTCTCCAGCCAAATGTCCTTTGTTTCCGCATCTATAATAGCTTGGACACTTGTTATTCCCTGAATTGCCACTACAAGGCTTATTGCTAGAACTTTCCCTGGCTGTTTCCAGTTCCTATTTTCCAATTTAGAGGAATTCCCAGAAACTTTACATACATAATGCAGAATTCTTTATTGCCTCCTGGGCACATTTTTCAGACATCTCTGCCTTCTTGACAATAGCAATATTTTCTTTTAATGAAAAATGACCACAAACCCATACCTTTTCATGTATGTTACAATTATTTATATGCATTATAATTTAATCTCAAATTAGTTCACCATGCCCAGGACCAAATTGCATGAAATGGCCAGTTTCTTACGTGCTGATACAAAATCATCCATGGTTTCTTAAGTGCCCTGTTTCTATGGAAAACATTGTGTCTATTGATGGCTGAACAGACAGCCGGTTAATAATACCTTAGTCCTCTAAGGCATGTTTAATAACATTACTATCATCAGCAGTTCTATGTTTCTTTTTCATATGCCCATAGATGCGTAACCCTGTGGACCTAAACTATGCAAAAAAATGGTCTTCTTCCTTGCGGGAGTAAACTCATCAGCACCATCTTTTTCAATAACAGAATTATAATTGAGGAAATACTCTTACCATTTTGGCTATTTCATTAGCAGTCCACCAGGATGAGGAAGGACAGGTAACGGAGGAGTGAGGGTGAAGGTAGGAGCACACATCGTGATGCAGTACAATAGGTGTGCATGTCACCGCTGGACACACAAGATATTTGCAAGGTATGTTATAAGGTCGGAGCTGCAATAAAAGGTGTGCATGTCATAGTTGAATAATCAAGGCAACTGTAAGGCATGTAAAGTGCAATAAGATTGATACACAAGATACTTGTTATACGTGCCACAAAGTCAGAATCAAATAACTTTACAATCAAAGGTGTGCGTGTCACCGCTGGGCACTCTAAGTAACAGTAACCCGTGTAAGACCTGCCTTTAATGTGCAATAAGGTGTGCATGTCACCACTAGACACACAAGGTGTATAAGGTCAAGACACGTCCCTATACAGACTTTAATGTTGAAAACCATCGATAAAGGCTTCTCGGCCCATTCCAAGATGACTGCGACATGATGTACGTTGCGTGATGTGCGCTGGTGTGAATTGTAGGGAATGCGTCGCAGCCCAATCCAAGATGACCGTGACATATGCTGCACGATACGCCTGCGTGACCAACGCCAGAAGTCGAGTGCAGGAGTACAACCATGGGCTCATACAGAGAGCTTGCACTGATTGTAATTGAAATTAATGTGTGCCAATGCTCTTGGAACACCAAAAACTATTATAAATGTCCCACCAGCACTTCGCGGGTAAATACCTTGCGAAGATCCTCCAACAGTGGATCTCAACTAACAGCCCACAGAAGGAATATGAGTCTTCCAGTATGTAGCAGAAGAATGGTAAGCCTCTCATCGCCAAATTGAAGGAACACGCTGAGGCTTGGAAGGCAGTAATGCAGTTTATTGTGAGAGCAAGCAGCAGTACATACGCTCAGCTTCAGTCCTACTTCCAACTGCCTCCCCCACCCTACATTCTCTAACTATTCTAGAATGCCCGCACGCCAAGGCAACTAGCCAAGCCAGATACCACACTCAGGTTTTTTTTACAACAAAGCGGCAGGAACAAGGGACATGAGACAACTTAAAAAACTGTTTGTATCATACAATCAAACAAAAGCTTTTGAAGTAGATATAAGACATTAAGGGGCACTTTACTAATATTTTACACAACACTGCGCAGCAAGGGAACTTGCTGTGCTGCATTGTGTGAAAGGGAGAAAGCAGAAATGTTCCATATTTACAAAGATTTGGAGCATTTCTGTTCTCTCCTTGTGCTGGCCCACTCTGTGCTGCCTAGCACCAACGCAGGCATCCTTGTACCACGGTGCAGGTGTACCTGCGTTACAGGCAAGATTGTTTTGTTTTGCAGGAAGGGATACCTTCCTCCACAAAAACAGTCTAAAGAGCAAACAGCGAAGAGAAAAAAGGATTTTTCTCCTTGTTACGCCATCCTCTGGGAGGATTACTGATTTGACACAATCCCAGGCTTACAATACTTTGTAAATCTAGAATCGCGTCAAATTCATGGGTGGATACAAGGAAATGCCCATGCTCCACCCATGAAACGCTTACCTGCTTGAAATGTAACATAACGCAGAGCATTATATTTCTTTACAAAGCCATGCAATATGGCGCAAATAGCCCCTTGCTTGGCTTTGAAATCTTACTGAAACATTTGCATTATCCTTGTGTCGCCTTAAACGACGCAAGAACAATGCAAAGCTTAGTAAATCTGGGCCTAGATGCATCCCATCCATTCTCAAAGTGGCTTTATATGAAGAGGTTCCTAATAGTGAAGGAATGGCAGACACTCTGGGCAGATGCACTGAAATCGATCCACTGTGGATAATGTATAATTGGTACATAATTTCCAAGAAATCATCAATGATTTGCCCAATTATAGATGGGTAGTGTGGCAGTGGTTTTGGAAGTAATACTAATGAAATTTATTTTTGTGGGGTATAGTCAAAGTTCCAAATTGTCTGGAAAAATATCAGGATCTCGATTATCCAATCCTATCTGACCGAGAAGTTACAATTCTGTGGCTGAAAGTAATGGATTTGAAAAATGTGTCCACTAATGAAAGGGTTTTTTCCAATCATTTGTTAATGAACAAAGTACCTCCTACAATCAGTTACTGGGACAGATGGCTGTGAAATTTACTAGCCATGGAATTACTTACTTGTTCCAGAATGAATATGGAATATTCAGTGAAATATGAAAGCCTTATTGGATCTTCTGTAGTGAGACTCAATGAGTTTGGCCTATCCTAAAACTTTGCACACATTGAAAATGTTTTGGGACACTTAGCTTGCTCCAAGTCAATCCACTGGCTCTTGCTTTAGGTCTATGAAGAAGTATTATTTAAAAGACCTAATCATCAGACATCTGTATGAATTCTTGTGAATGGTCCTTATCCATCTTTATATGGTCACATGGGAGTAGTAAAACGAGGGAATAACACAAGAGGGTAGTCTGGCATGGTGATTCTTCGCATTTCAACAAATTCTCCTGTTTGTATTATTTTAAAATCTTAATAAAATGATGCGGTAAAAAGATGCCAGGCTGAATGCAGACTTTCATTTAGGCCCAAGTCACCACACCAGGATTGAGTCCAGAAAATAGGATGAGGGCTTAAATATTAGTATCAGAATTTCTCTCAGGGATGCTTTGAGGAGCTATGCATTATTTATGAGAAAAATCTCTCGTATGGAGCATTGCATTAACTACTGTGAAATTCCTCTATTCACTTCCTCAGCTGATCAGTATGCTGTACTCTTTCTCCCATTTTGCTGCAAGACCCTGTAGTAACCAACTACAGTTTCCAACTTTTACCACCAAGTCTGAGAGTACAGGTACTTGGCAAATAACTACCCATAGATTATAACATAAGGTGTACACCTGTAAACTGTGCTTCATAATTTATTTTTATTGTTTTGGTAAATTCTTCTAATGACACTAATGATGCATATATCTTGGATTAGACCTGTTTGATTTATGCCCTTTTCTTAGTAGCGACAAGTATTTGCCTCTTCCTTTCTTTTATTCCAATAAGGCCCAGTGGGGTCAAAATTATTGCCCACCCAATTCCACTTTATGTCCCCAACATTGTTGTGAAGGGAAGGACAAACACATCAAGCAATGGAAAACAAAGGACAATATTTTGTTTTGTTAGTAAAAAATGGATGCAAATATTTTTTATCACAGACCCTAATTTAAGGCTACTTCTGTAATTTGAATTGTGTGGATACAAATTACTCCTGCTGTAAATAGCAAAATTTCCCTCTGCCAGGAGCACATTTTGTAATATATACAATGCAGCAGTAGTCCCTATCTACTAAAGGTGGCAGTTTACAGTTTGCGATTTTCTTTGAGCAGTGTTTAATTTGAGCCGGTGGTTTTGGTGCTCAACACCGGCTTTTAATTGTCAACTGGCGCTGTTTCTTTAATTTAGAGTTGAGCAGAACAGCAATTGTTTATTAATTCAGTATACATTAAGAACAACTACTACTTGCCACCCAGGCCATTTCTATAGCTTTGAGAGCATGCAATAGTCTGAATTGTCACATTTGCAGCAGTGTGCTGGTTAGTAGTTGTGAAGGTACTGTCATTGGCAATACTGGCAGTGACAATGGGTGGTACAAGCTGTGGAGGTCTCCTGACGGGGGGCCTGGCACTTATTGTTTTACAAATTAAGCACTGTCCTTGGGTGACTTTGAGCGGTGGTGTTAGTCAGGGTATGTCATGTTGCTTTGTAGTTTTTTTTGTTTAACACACTTTTTCCATTGCCATTAGTGTCAGGAAAATGGTTTATGTTGAAATCGATGTGAGGGGCTGTGGGAATGTTAGGAATGACTGCCTATCAGAATTTACCATTTTAAGTCAAGTGGGAAATTAGCTGAAGTTTAACTTCTATATTTTCAAAGTGCTAACTGCTACTGACAACAAAATGTGAGGGAAATGAGATGGATAAGGAAAGCATAATGTCTTATCATTGTCACAAAAAAGTCTATCGTACAAAAGCAGGTAATGAAGAATGAAACTAATGAAGAATATATATGTTTAATTTTCTACTTCCAAAAGTAAGTCACTTCTTTTTTCACCAAATGGGACCGCCTTTGTGTAAGAAAGAGTATAAAAAAGAATATAACCATGCTAGTTGCATTACACACTATTACTTGGCTCCAGAGTCGGCTTAACTACGAAAAGTGCCATAGCTAATTGGCTAAAGCAAGAATGTATTTTGGCACCCCTACTTTTTTCTTTATACAGTCACGATCTTCCCTTTATCTTTGCTAAATTTAGAAATGTTTCCCCTGTCACTGGGGACAGCTGTTACATATTTTACTTTATGCTGATGACATTATTCTTCTACATCAAATCCTAATTGGTTTGCAGTGGAGTCTCCAGGCATTTTATCATTACTCAAACTCGCTCTTTTTAAAAATGAATACAGGAAGCATTTAAGTAATGCATTTAAACATAAGAATAGGGGGTCCTTCATATGTAAAATTGGGTAGCTATTCCTTTACCTGGAAAAGGTACTAATCTACAACTACATTAGTGTACTACTGATTTATAATATGTCAGATAATCAAGATATACAGCCTCTTAAAGGGAAAGTAAGCGCTCACATTGCCAGCCCAAGGGCACTTTACAGCACCAGTGGCAAACAACACTTGGCCTTAGTCCAGCAGCAGCCGGCACAGGTAAGCGCGGTGGGGCGGGGCAGGGCGCGGCAGGGGGGGGGAGCTGACGGACGATGGAATAGGTGTTATTTATTTATATAATTATACCTATTCCGTCGTCTGTCGACTTCCCCCCACTCCCACCCCGTTACACCGTGTTTACCTGTGCCGGCCGTCGCTGCCTTACTCATCAAAGTTTACAGCAATAAGCTCCCCGAAACTTTCTCTATGAGGTTAAGAATCTCCCAGTGAACTGTGTCCTTCCTGAATTGATTTTAGGGTAAGATCTTCAGAAGCCTGTTGTCCATCAAGACTTATCAGTGCTCTGCTGCTCATTTAAAATAATGCTGCTCAGAACCCCTTGAGAGGGAGAGTCAAGTTAGACCTCCAGAATTCTGGGCCAATCAGCTGTACAATCAGAAGACATCTAGAACTTGCTTTAATATGCCTACAATGGAATACTGGGGTTTTGAAAGCTGGTCCAACTAGGAGCTAGTTAAATGATTCATAGCAGAACTTGGGGCCTGATTTAGAGTTTGGTGGGCAGGTCACGCCGACACAAACGTGATAGATATACTGCCCACCTTATTAGAAGTGCATAATATCCTATAATACTTATAATAAGGAAAACGGGATATCTGTCACGTTATGACAGAGTAACCCATCCGCCAAACTCTAAATCAGGCCTTCTTTTCAATTTCTATATAAGTTACTGTACATTCATTGGAGATATGAACTATATTGAACATTTTGCAAGGCAATATAGAATGCAGTTCTACCTGGGAAATCTGCTGAGGCATTCAATGTGATGATTCTTTCTGAATCTGTGGAGGAATGACCTTCCCTTCAAAATTGTATGGACCAGAAGATCATAATCAAAATCATCCATACTGCGTACCGCTAAAGCAAGATATTACCTATGCTGATTTTATATAGCCACATGACATCTGTGCGTTTCCTCATTAGAAATGTGTTTTTAAAAATGGTGTAAGGAATGCTCACACTGCTTTGTAATTCATACTCAACCCTCCTACAATAACAGATCATTTTAGAATTTCTTACATTTCTTAATCTAATCTTAGTTTTCTCAGTGGTAGTGCTGTAGTTTAATTTACTATGATGTATGGAGACTTGATGGTTTAAATGTTGTGCAGATTGTATAATGTTTCTGATTGTTACGGTCAGTAATGGGCATTTGACTTTTTTCAGTTTCATAAAGCATCACAGTACTGTCTCAGCCACAGCACAGCACCACCTCCTCATCAGTGCACCACCACCAGCTCATCACCAACTCAGCATCTCACCACCTCAGCATTAGCGCATCACCTCAGCAAAGCATCAACAAAGCATCACTAAGCACCACCTGAACACCAGCTCAGCACCACCTGCGCATCCCACTAACCACCACCACAGCATCACTCAGCATTATTCAGCATCACCTGAGCAACAGCACAGCACCACCTCAGCACCACCTCAGCATCAGCACAGCACCATCTCAGCACAGCACCACCTCCTCATCAGGGCACCACCACCATTACAGCACCGACTCAGCATCAGAGCAGCACCACCTTAGCACCAGCACAGCACCACCTCAACACAAGCCCAGCACCACCTCAACATCAGCACAGCAGCATCTCAGCATTAGCACAGCACCACCTCCGCATCAGTGCGTCACCGTCAATGCAGGCCCACCTCAGCACCAGCGCAGCCCCACCTCAGCAGCAATGCAGCACTACTTCAGCATCAGCGCAGTACCACATCAGCGCAGAATCACCTCAGCACAGCACCAACTCAGCATCACTCAACACCAACTGAGCACCAGCTCAGCACCACCTGAGCACCAGCACAGCACCACCACCTCAGCATGTCTCAGCACCACCACAGCATGACTCGGCACCAGCACAGCATTACTCAGCGCCACCACAGCATTGCTCAGCACCACCTTGGCACCAGTGCAGCATCTTCTCGGCACCACTCAACACCACTATCAGCACAGCACCATCTCAGCATCAGCACAGCACCACCTCTGGATTAGTGCACCACCACCAGTGCAGCCCAACCCCAGCACCAGCACAGCCCCACCTCAGCACCAACGCAGCATCACCTCAGCACCAGCGCAGCATCTCCTCAGTACCACTCACCACCACCACAGCACCACATCAGCATCAGCACAGCACCACCTCTGCATCAGTGCACCACCACCAGCGCATCACCAACTCAGCACCAGGGCAGTCCTACAACAGCATCAGCACAGCACCACCTCAGCACCAGCATAGCATCACCTCAACACCAGGACAGCATCACCTCAAAACCAGCGCAGCACCACGTCAACATTAGCACAGCACCATCTCAGCATTAGCACAGAACCACCTTCGCATCAATGTACCACCACCAGTGCAGCCCCACCTCAGCATCAGTGCAGCCTCACCTCAGCACCAATGCAACACCACTTCAGAATCAGTGCAGTACAACTTGAGCACCAGCTCAGCATCACCTGACCACCAGCACAGCACCCCAGCTCAGCATGACTCAGCACAACCACAGCACCATCACAGCATTAGTACAGCCCCACCTCAGCACCAGCGCAGCCCCACCTCAGCAGCAACTCAGCACCAATGCAGCACCACTTCAGCATCAGCGCAGTACCACCTCAGAATCAGCGCAGCATCACCTCAGCACAGCACCAACTCAGCATCACTCAACACCACCTGAGTACCAGCTCAGCACCACCTGAGCACCAGCGCAGCACCACCACCTCAGCATGACTCAGCACCAACACAGCATGACTCGGCACCAGCACAGCATTACTCAGCACCACCACAGTATCGCTCAGCACCACCTCGGGACCAGCGCAGCATCTTCTCAGCACCACTCAACACCACCATCAGCACAGCACCATCTCAGCATCAGCACAGCACCCCCTCCGCATCAGTGCACCACGACCAGCACATCACCAACTCAGCACCAGCACAGCCCCACCACAGCATCAGCACAGCACCACCACAGCACCAGCATAGCATCATCTCAACACCAGGGCAGCATCACCTCAACACCAGTGCAGCACCACCTCAACATCAGCACAGCACCATCTCAGCATTAGCACAAAACCACTTTCGCATCAGTGCACCACCACCAGCGCAGCCCCACCTCAGCATCAGTGCAGCTCCATCTCAGCACCAATGCAACACCACTTCAGCATCAGCGCAGTACCACTTGAGCGCCAGCTCAGCACCACCTGACCACCAGCACAGCATCCCCAGCTCAGAAGGACTCAGCACAACCACAGCATCACTCAGCACCAGCACAGCATCACTCAGCACCACCACTCATCACTCAGCCCCACCTCAGCACCAGTGCAGCATCTCCTCAGCACCACTCAGCACCACCACAGCCCCACTTCAGCATCAGTGCAACACCACCAGCACATCACCAACTCAGCACCAGCACAGCCCCACCACAGCATCAGTGCAGCACTACCTCAGCATCAGCGCAGCCCCACCTCAGCACCAACTCAGCATCAATGCAGCACCACTTCTGCATTAGCGCAGCACCAGCTCAGCACCAGTGCAGAATCACCTCAGCACCAGCACAGCACCAGCTCAGCATCACCCAGCACCACTTGAGCACCACCTCACCTCGTGCTTTGAACGAGTTACTTGGCAGACAAAAAAGTTAATTTTCACGTTGTCAATGTGATGGTGGTTGTGCTGGTGAATGGACAAAGTGCAAAGGAAATAAGGGTGTTGAAGTTTTTGTGGATCTTAATACTTGGCTGTTTACATTTTAACACTGTATTTAGATTGAGACTTGTGCCAAGAATGAACAATAACATTGCAGATGCTTCGTCTCATTTACAGTGGTAGATGCTCTGTGGGCTGGTGCCAAGCGCAGATGTGGAGAGGATGAGGATGCCACAGGAGCTATAGGCTGTTGGGGGTGTGACATTATCGGAGTTAGTTGAGGACTGGTGGTATCCACTAGAAAAGGTTAGAGACAGGCCTGGAAGGCGTTTTTTGGTGGCAAAGAGCGGTGCCAGCGTATTGGAGTTATTAGATTGAAGGGATGTTTCAGTGCATTTCATAATGATCCTATTAGGAAACAGTTTTTTAGCAGTCACTATAGCAGGAAAATTGGTTGGATTTTCGTCATATGGAAAATATTTTTGGTGTATGATCCTGTGCCAGGTGAGTTGGGTAGGAGAGTTGTGAGCTAAGTAGAGGGGACCTGCAATGCAGACATTCTATCACAGTCGTACAGTTCTCTAGAATTGTGCTACTGAAAACTATGAAGGCAGATTTCACAGATTCGAGTTGTCCATTCATTTCTGCTCTGCCCTGTTTAGTAGTTGCACACAACGTGGACACAGTGTCGCCCTTTTAGCTTTTAAGTGCAGTAAAACAGAAAACAACTTTCAGACTTTGAGAAAGTTCACCAAAAGAGAAATATATATTCAGGAATTTAACAGGTATTGACGGATTAAAATTCCTTCTGCAAGCAGCTTCCTGCCACAACAGCCATAAACCATGCTAACCCTAATGTGTTGATGTCAGAACTGAGGGAGGAATTACAGAGGGTTTAAAAGTTATAATGTTAACTGCCTTTCATAAACGTTGGACGTCTTTCGAATCCCTACAAAAACCTGTCAAACACCCTGGGAATTCCATTGTGTATATAGATAGTATGTAAGCAAACCATATTTGATTTGGTGCGGCCATTTTATTTTCATTGCAGCCGCAAAAGAGTTCAGTTCTACTGTAAGTTAATTATTTCCAAAGCCTACTTATCATAATTGCTAATTGTTCAAATCTAGCAATAGTTGGGGGACCTAACAACCTCAAATGTTTTTCTTTGAAGCTTCTGAAAGTGTCCTGATAGGGAAAAGAGGAACGTATTCCCATTTAGATGATGCTAAATTATTTCAATTGCCACAGAGGTTGTTGCTCAGCAACACAGGGCACAAAATGAGGCTCTTGCCTTGGAATCAAATGGGATGTATATCCTATTTTTCTTCTTCTTTGAGAACTACGCAAGGTTAAAATTCATGGCAAAGCTTCGTTCTACAGAATACCCTGGGCTCAGCTAATCAGGCACTGGTCATTATGCCTAGCCTAGCATTTTCTGTTGCGCTTCTGGTCTACTGCTCACCTGAGGCACAGCATTGAAATTCACTTGTTTGAAACGTGAAATATCTCAATACATATATCACCAGTTTTATTTTTGAAAACGTGCTGCAATAGCATTTTTATCCGCAGATTATCTGCTTAAGGGCCTAGATTATTTAGTTTTCTGTATTACTTGATCTAGCTTGACATTACACATGGGCCACACCACCAACCTTTCAATCTATTGAGTAATCAATTACTTTACAGCTAATGGCTATCATTAGTGTTGATCAATCAGCCAGTAAATCAACCATTAGCATAGTTTTCTTATATCTAAGACTGCCCAGATATGGAACTAAGGGAGAAAGGTCCAGTTTGCCAGCAGTTCTCGTTTGTTACAACAATATTTTGATTTTGTCTTTGCTGTCTTCTGCAGTTTTAAATGCTGTTCAAATGTTAGCCTTGCATTACTGATGCGTTTAATTAAAAACAACAGTGTAGAATTGACGTGATTTCCTTGGTAGAGAAAAGTATAGGCCAAGCAAATATAGGAAGTGCCCTGTTTTCCAGCACAAATGATAACTTTTTTATAAACACGAGCAACACAGTGCAACTATATAGTAACTATCTGTTTTGGATAATGTTAATTATAATTAAAAAAACACATCACTGATATTTATAGACTTGACCACAGAAGAGGACCACAGGGCACTGAGGCGATTGGTTGTAAGACACACAGAGAGATCCCCGGATGGTTGTGTGGTATGAAGCTGCCTGAGTGAATGGCACACAATTTCCAAATGTGCTTACTTGATTTGATGCTGCAGAGAAATAATGCTTATAGATACCAGTGTCAGATCCTGAAGTACTGGATATTTCGTGAGTTTCTCTTTAGTATATCCTGTGGAAAAATGACATTTTAGCCAATTTATTTGGCAAAGTGTGAAGCAGGCATTTTTTTCTTAAAGGGGAAAAAAACTCAACACCAAAATCTTTGCTACTGCTGCTTCTAATGGCTAGGGACAGGCTGCCATAACTCCATGAATATGCACTACACGTTCTCGCCACTTGAAGTCCATCTCTTTAAGAGGCAGTAGTTACAAAGCTGAGGAATCAACACTGTGCTACTGCCAAACAGTGGTTGCCACTCAGGGCAAACAACAGTTCTAACTAGCAGTAGTGGTTAAATTGCCCCTAATAGGCAGCCTGCAGAGTGCCAAATGATTCCCTCTAGTCAGATGTCTTACCTCCATGAGCAACAAATGAACTTGTGGTGCCTGGGTGGAGTTATTCCTTGCTTCTGAAACTTCCCTCCATCCCAAAGGGCAGGTTGTTCTGCCTTTTGCATTTGAAGGTATCACCTCTGTCTGTGCAAGTTATGCAAATATGCAAAGCTTTCCCTAAAGTAAATGCAATAAAAGTTGGCGCTCTCAAGGGGAGTGACAGAGGAGTAGTGAAAGTAAACCAGGCAAATGGGGTGAACACACATTTATTGTGTGCTCACAAACCGCCTAACCTCTCTTTGTCCAAACACATTTTCGATATGTACTTTTGTCACTTATTATTATTTGATGTGCAATTCTTCCTGCTTAATTATTTTCTGTGTGGAAACATAACCCTTCAGTTGATGTCTGAAGTCATATATATATATATATATATATATATATATATATATATATATATATTGTAGACGCGCAGACTCTCGCAACCTCCTTTACGGCGAAGAGAGAGTGACGGACCCAAGGTAATTGGCAAGATGTTATTTATTCTCACTCCTCACAATCGATGACGCGTTTCGGGCCACAACAGCCCTTGTTCACAAACGGAGCGCAGTCCGCCATTATTTTTTATAAATGCTAAGTGCACACACCCCCTACCTTCCATGTCACATGATCATAGACAAGGTAGACATACTTTCATTTTGGTGAGGTGACTGGTAACGATTCTTACATCACTCCAAATGTGTCTCTTTGTATGTTTGTTTTTTGTCAACATTTTACAAACAAATATTGAGGAATATTGATGTATTGTTTAAAATAAACAACATAGAGTTTGTTTGCATTGATGAATCTTCTATGACTGTATAAATACATTTATAAAAGTAAACATTCATATGCATAAATGTTGAAATTTTAAAATATAGTTGAATTAAGACATCTTAGTATTGTGATGATCAGGTACCACCTCAACACATAATTGATTTCATATTTGAAACAGATATCTAACAGTATAAATACAAGATATTGATTGTATGGATGCTCATTCCTTCTCTGTTCTATTAAATATCAAGACTAAAGTGCAAGGGTGCTTTAGCAGCAAAGTTAAATGTGCAAAACGTACAGAAATAAAATTAAAATGCTAAGTTTCTTTGAAAAGTGCTGATAGTGTCGGATAATTGATAATGTTTCGGTAAAACTCATAGCATATTATAAACAGTAAAAACTTAATCTACAGTTAATACTATTTACAAAATCTAAAAGTGGTATAAAAAGATATATATTATGCTAAAAGTTTACCTCATATCAAAATTTAAGACAGTGATAGAAAAACCTTTAAAAATCATTACATCATGATTAAAAGGTAACTGCCTTATATATATTATCTACTGGCGGTCGCCAGTAGATAGTTATAGTTAGGACCTATTATCCATAGGAAATTTGTAACATTCTTTTCCCAATAACTTTGGCGCCGGATGACGAATCTTCGCGAAATTTTCAAAACTAGTGGGGCGCTCCGGTCCGCTCCTATCTTGAAAGTTTTGGGGTGATTCGGCAAGCGGGGGCCGAGAAAAAAGGGGGGTCCCAAAACGTGTTTTCTCCATGTTAATTCCCATAGGAAATTTTAGCCATGGCTACAGCCCAAACTGCTGAACGGAATTACACCAAATTTGGGAAAAAGGTAGTGCTTGGTTCAGAAAGCGCCCTTTTTTTTAAATGGTGTAAATCCGTTCAGTAGTTGCGGAGAAAATCAAAAAATAGAGGTCAAAAAATCAATTTCCCATAGGAAACTTTAGACACGGTTACTGCCAAAACTGCTGAACGGAATTACACCAAATTTGGCAAAAAGGTAGTGCTTGGTTCAGAAAGCGCCCTTTTTTTAAATGGTGTAAATCCGTTCAGTAGTTGCTGAGAAAATCAAAAAATAAAAGTTTCGATATCTATGGCCGCGGTGGATCCGCGCACCCTCCCGACCACGAGCTGCATGCTAATTGGCTGTCAACACTCCAAACCAGGAAGTGTTGGCAGCCATATTGTGCCTCTGTAGAACCGAGGCACAAGAAAAGAGAAAAACAGTCGTGAAAAAAAAGGAAAGGGGGCAGGGTAGAAACACCCTGACCCCCTAGTCCTGCTCAGGGGGTCCCACAAGGACCCCCAGTGCCCAAAAAAGCATTTTTTTTTAAAAAAAAAATTTGGCAAAATGCGCGCCGGATCCGCGGATCCAGCCACAAAACAAAAAAAACAAAGCACGGGCTCTCGCGCTTCGTTACTAATTAGCCCCCGGGTGGGCCAAGTC
Organism: Calotriton arnoldi; assembly: GCA_963921515.1. NCBI lineage: Eukaryota > Metazoa > Chordata > Amphibia > Caudata > Salamandridae > Calotriton > Calotriton arnoldi. The sequence goes on along the minus strand of CAWUFW010000063.1, from coordinate 316,698 downwards.
CCGGGGGCAGTGAAAAGTGTGGGGGGCCAAATCCCCCACACTGCTCCCGGGACCGCCACCTCCCGGGGCTTGAATAATGAGTTGCGGAGGACACGCAGCCTCCCACAGCCCCGGGGACCGCCACCCCGGGGCTTGTTTTTTTAAGTTTGGGGGGCCTCTAAGGCCCCCCCAAGCCCCGGGGACCACCACCTCCCCGGGGCTGTGCAATTGAAGGGAGGGGGGCCGCGCGGCCCCCTCCTGGAGCCCTTGATGGCTTTGGGGACCGCCACCCCCCAGGGCCGGCTCCTGCAGTGTCCCGGGTGCCCACCCCGGGACACTGCTGTTTGGAATGACAGGGCGGGAGCCTCGCGGCACCCGCCCTGTCATTGCAAACTTGCTTTGCTTCATTGAAGCGAGAGCAGGGAAACCTGCTCTCGCTTCAATGAAGCAAAGCAGATTGCTTTCCACACGGGAGCTGCATGTCAGCAGCTCCCCATGTGGAAAAGCAATGCCGTCTCCTGCAAGACGCGGGTAGCCGGCTGGACCGTGAGGGGATTGGGGACCCCCCCACGGTCCCCAACGGATAGGGCCTGCCCCGGGGGATGGGGTCCCCGGGCCAAGAGTGGCCTGGGAGGGGGGCCACGCAGCCCCCCCCCAAAAAAATAATAATTAAATAAAGGCCGGCCCGGGGGGATGGGGTCCCCGGGGCCAATAGAGGCCTCAGGAGGGGGGGCCACGCAGCCCCCCTCCATAATTAAAAATTAATATGTATGTGGCCATGCCCTGGGGGATGGGGTCCCCGGGGCTGGAATTGGCCACCGGAGGGGGGCCCACGCGGCCCCCTTCCCATTCAATTTTTTATTTTTTATTTAAATGAGGGTAAGGCCCTGGGGGATGGGGTCCCCAGGGCCCAAAAGTAAATGAAGGGGGGCCACGCAGCCCCCTTCTAAATAATTTTTTTTTAAACACGGAGGTCGTGCCGAGGCCCCGCCCCTCCTAGCAACACACTGCAAACGCGCCCTGTGGCGCGTTTACAATGGGGAATTAATTCCCCTTCAATGCTGGGGTCCCTGAGGCCAACTAGCCCACCAGGTACCTCCAGTAAGCGCCACAGGGCTGGGTTGCAGAGAGGTGGTACAGGCCACGCCCCTTTTACACCTCTCTGCAACGCAGCTCTGTGGCGCTTACTGGAGGTACCTGGTGGGCTAGTTGGACCCCAGGGACCCTCAGGATTCAAGGGGACTTAATCCCTCAACTTAAAACGCGCCACGGGCGCGTTTGCACAGTGGTGAAGGGAGGGCGGGGCCTGAGGTGACATGTGTGCAAACACGCCCTGTGGCGCGTTTTAAGTTGGGGAATTAATTCCCATTGAATCCTGAGGGACCCTGGGGCCAACTAGCCCACCAGGTACCTCCAGTGCGCGCCACAGGGCTGCGTTGCAGAGAGGTGGTCCAGGCCACGCCCCTTTTACACCTCTGTGCAACGCAGCTCTGTGGTGCTTACTGGAGGTACTTAGTGGGCTAGTTGGACCCCAGGGACCCTCAGGATTCAAGGGGACTTAATCTCCCAACTTAAAACGGCCACAGGGCTTGTTTGCACACATGTCACCTCAGGCCCCCCTCCCTTCACCACTGTGCAAACGCGCCCCGGGCGCGTTTTAAGAGGAAGTTTTAATCCCCCTGCCCTATTATGTACTAGGGCCTTACAGAGGAGGTCATGCTAATCACAGGGGTACCCCAACGCATAGTGTTCCCTAGTGTATGTAGGTGTTTTCACTGTATTCTAAGTGTCTTTTAGCATAGCACTGGCTCTAGGCCTGGTTAGTCCGAGTCAGTTACCACCAGTACCCGTCTGAAAACGTTGTGGGCACAGGATGATTTTGCAACAGGGCCTCTTTCTGCTCCTCTGTTGGTTCTTTCTGCACATGTCTTGCTTCTTCCTGCTCTTTTCTTCGTCTTTGTGGACTTCTGTTGCTTCTTTCTGCATTTCTTTTGCTTCTTTCTGTGCGTTTTTTTGTTCTTTCTTCACATGTCCTACCTCTGTAGGCATAGTTAGAAACTAGCATTTAAAAAACCATTGAAATTCACTTAAAAACCATAGGTTTCAGGTACGTTATAGTTAGAAATTAGCATTTAAAAAACCTTTGAAATTCACTGAAAAAACCATAGGTTTCAGACACGTTATAGTTAGAAATTAGCATTTAAAAAACCTTTGAAATTCACTGAAAAAACCATAGGTTTCAGACACGTTATAGTTAGAAATTAGCATTTAAAAACCTTTGAAATTCACTGAAAAACCATAGGTTTCAGTGGCGTTATAGTTAGTTGGACATTTCACTCGTACAAAACCCGTGAAATTCCCCGTTATAGTTAGTTCAGCTAACTATAACTCGCGCCCGCAATGCACTGCTGATGACGTCACATATTACATCACTCATGACATGGTCAGTGACATCACTGATGACATCACTGATGACATCTCAAATGACATCACTGATGACATCACTGATGACATCATCCATGTGAAAATTTCATGCATCTTCTCACACCCTAATACAACTTTTGATACACCCACTCTAAATTACACACTACCATTCTCAAAACCATAGACACTCCAACACCAATAACTACATACCCACTCACTGATTCTTAGGTCTACACACACATCCACTCACTCACCCGTACAGTCACTCATACTTACAGTCACTTAGTACAGGACTATCATATGCACTCATACACCTATATAGACACTCACACACCGCCACTCATCCATAGAGGTACTCACACACCTAGTCAGTCATGCAAAGAATTAATCACACTCCCATTTACTCAGATGTACAGTTATACACACACCAGCTCACTTACTCATACAAATACTAGCACATTCTTACGCTCTTATACAATCACTGATACAAGTACACACTCATCCATACAGCCACTCTCACAATCACACACTCTCACTTATAGCCATTTATATACTCCAACACACATCTATACTGCCTTTCACATATGTAGTTACTCACACATGTACCACTGAGATATACATTCACTCACTAACACACCCATACACACACTCACCCACCCATACAGTCCATCACAGATGCACTCTTGAAACCATGCACCCAGTGAATCACCCACTCACACATCTATGCACAGAGTCACACACACCCCACCCACACAAACACTCAGGCACCCATACAGATACTCAGACAACCAATCAATAACCCATGTAGACACTCATGTAGCTATTCAGAAACCCATGCAGCCGCTTACACACCAACAGACAGACGGATACAGACATTCACACAGTTTAGTCACTAACCCATGCATTCAGTAAGATACGTTTAATCACTCACTTATAGAGTCAGTCACGCACCTACTAAATCATCCATTCAGACAATTATACACCCACTCATTCTTCAATACGCCTTTCCCTATATATATTAAACATATTTAAACTTTACAGAAACACACAGTCACTGGATGATGTCATCAGTGATGTCATCAGTGATGCCACTGACCATGTCATGAGTGATGTAATATGTGACATCATCAGCAGTACATTGCGGGGGCGCGAGTTATAGTTAGCTGAACTAACTATAACGGGGGGATTTCACGGGTTTTGTACGAGTAAAATGTCCAACTAGCTATAACGCCCCTGAAACCTATGGTTTTTTCAGTGAATTTCAAAGGTTTTTTAAATGCTAATTTCTAACTATAACGTGTCTGAAACCTATGGTTTTTTCAGTGAATATATATATATATATATATATATATATGTGTGTCTTTGCTTGCTGCTGAAACTCACATACAGCTGGACCTTCATCCCTCCGAAGTTGCTGCGTCCCATTGCTGTTTAGTTGTGAAGCATTTTTGGTAGAAATGTTTTTTTGGGCAGTTTTTTGTAGCACGAACTTGACCAATGGGCATCGGAGCATTTTCCTGTGCACCAGTTACGTTACACAGCATCTGATTTTTTTTTAGGCACAGAGAGATTAATTCAGAATTCCAGAATGTTGAGCCGACTCCGGCCACGGCTGGCTTTAACGCTGGTGGCATCCAGTAAGACAATCTTTTTTGGTCCCCACCCCCGATCTCCTTCTCCGCGGATTCCCTCACTACCACCATCCAAAGGTGCCCCTGATATCTCCATAGCCCCTCTTGAAAATGAATTTTATTTGTTTTGTAGCACTTTTTATACCAGTGTAGGGTGTTGGAGTACTTTACATCACACATAAACTATACAGAGACAATAAATGATACGTGTGTAAGTCAGTCTATAGGAAATGTTACATAACACAATGAGGATTACAAGGTGTAGAAATTACATAATCCACACTAGTAGGCAGTATGTTTTAAGTGTGTTTGGTATGAAGAAACACAAAACTAGGATTTAAACATACCATTGTGGTTGCAGATGGCTTTCCTAATAAGAATGTATTTCTATCCAAACCAACCCTATTTTAGTAAAATTAGGGTAATGAAAGACTGGGAAAAACATAACATTCTAACCTATGCTGTGCAGTTTGCATGCAGTTCTTTGACAATTCATAAGTCACTGTGCTGTATTAGGACTGTAACTCATGAACAGCAAGTAACAAAAGGCTCTCTGTGACAAAAACAGTGAGCTATCCACATAAATACAGTTATGTGATCTGCATGGTACATGTTCTTTGCTGCAGGCATATTAACCCTGTGCCCTACCACAAAACTAGTCAAAACTACCACTAGACAAAACTCCGATCTCTCTCCAGCAGGAACATTAATCACCAGTGTTATCTTCACATTTTTATTGTTGCCTGAAACTTTCTGTAGCCCCCTGGAGGGTTGGACCCCCCCTGCGCCGCAGGGGCTGAAGAGGCCTGTGTTACACCCCTAACTATGCTCCATTTTCAGAGTGCCTTAGAAGGAACAAGAATGCAAAAAGAACAAATGATGGACGGAATGCTAAACCATGTCAAACATTCATCCCCAGTACAGAGATCTGGGCCTAAATCCATCATTGTTTTGCTCACCCTGCCACTCCAGTTTGGACCCAGCCATATGCAAATCAATCAATCAATCAGGGGTTTATATAGCACAGCTGCTTACCCATAAGGGTCTCGAAGGCACTGGTGGGGGGGCTGCTTATCTGTCTGGGTGCAGAAGTTCAGTAGAAGACCCAGGTCTTGAGACCCTTCCTGAATTGGGTCAGAGACTGGGATTGCCTGAGGTGGAGAGGCAGGGTGTTCCAGGTCTTAGCGGCGAGGTGGGAGAAGGATCTTCTTCCGGTTTTGGTCATGTGGATCCATGGGACGGTGGCCAGAGCCAGATGGGCAGAGCGAAGGTGTCTGGCGGGTACGTGGAATGAGAGGCGGTGGTTCAGATATGCTGGTCCTTCATCATGGAGAGATTTGAAGGCATGTGTGAGGAGCTTGAAGGTGAGTCTTTTGTTGACAGGGAGCCAGAGGAGTTCTCGACGTGTTCGGTGATGTGGATGCAGCGAGGGATGTTGAGGACCAGTCTGGCTGCGCCGTTTTGAACGTTCTGTAATTTCCTGAGGAGTTTCTGGGTGATGCCGGCATAGAGGGTGTTGCCATAGTCGAGTCTGCTGGTGATGAGTTTGTGGGTGACCGTCTTTCTTTATTCTGTGACGATCCATCTGAATGTCTATCGAAGCAGGCGGAGTTTGTGGAAGCAAGATGAGGATACAGTGTTGATCTGACAGTTCATTGTGGGGGAGGAGTCCAGTATGATGCAGAGGTTACGTGCATGGTCCGTGGGGGTGTGGGGGTTCCCAGTGCGTCAGGCCACCAGGAGTCGTCCCAGGATAAGGTGGTGGGGCCTAGGTTGAGTGCTTCAGTCTTGTCCGAGTTGAGCGTGAGGCAGCTTTCTTCATCCACTTGGCAACGGCCTTCATCCCGCTATGGAAGTTGATTCTGCCAGCTGTGGGTTTGTTGGTGAGGGAGAGGATCAGCTGGGTGTCGTCGGCGTAGGAGACAACATTGAGTCGTGGTTCCTGACGATGGCAGTGAGGGGGGCCATGAAGATGTTGAAGAGTGTGCGGCTCAGGGAGGAGCCCTGGGGCACTCCGCAGCTGATCTCTGTAAGTTCAGAAAGAAACGGAGGTAGTCTGACTCACTGTGTTTGGCTGGTAAGGAAGGAGTGGATCCAGTCCAGGGTCTTTTCGTGGATGCCGGCGTCATGGAGTCTCGTGATTAGGGTGCCGTGGGAGATGGCATTGAAAGGCAGCCGAGAGGTCCAGTAGGAAGAGGGCTGTGGTTTCTCCTTGGTCGAGGAGGGAGCGGATGTCGTCGGTGGCGGCGAGGAGTGCCATCTTGGTGCTCTGGTTGCTTCAGAAGCTGGATTAGGAGATGTCCAGGACGTGGTTCCCTTCAATGAACTCAGAGAGTTGGGCGTTGATAGCCTTCTCGATGACCTTGGCTGGGAAGGGGAGCAGGGAGATGGTTCTGAAGTTCTTGAGGTCTGTCAGGTCGGCGGTTGGCTTCTTTAGCAGGGGGTTGATCTCGGCGTGTTTCCAGTCGTCGGGGAAGGTGGCGTTCTCAATGGAGCAGTTGATGGTGCGGCGAAGCTCCGGGGTGATGGAGGTGGCTGCTCTATGGAATATGTTATATGGGCAAGGGTCCGAGGGGGCTCTGGAGTGGATGCTCTTCATGGTCTTGAGTGTGTCATCTGTGGTGAGCGGAGTCTAGTTAAGTAGGATCTGTTGAGGTGCAGCAGGGTTGCGTGCGGTTGTGTCGGGCGCAGTGGGAGGGTCTTGGGTGTCCAAGCTGTCATAGATCTGCCTGATCTTGTGGTGGAAGAAGGTGCTGAGTTTGTTGCAGAGGTCTTGGGAGGGTGGTACGTCTGTGGACTTGCTGTTGGGCCTGGTGAACTCCTTGACGATGGCGAAGAGTTCTTTGCTGTTGTGTGTGTTGGCACTGATTCTGTCTTGGAGGGCCGTTTTCTTTTTGTTTTTGAGGAGGAGGTGGTGTGCGTTGATGGCGGTTTTGAAGGTTGCATGGGTCTACAGGGTTTTGTTGTTCCATCTCTTCTTGAGTCATCTACAGGTGCGTCTGGTCTCATGGAGGGCGGGAGTGAACCAGCTGACTTTCTTGGAGTGTTGCTTGCTGGGTGCCTTCTTGAGAGGTGCCAGAGTATCAGCGGAGTTGGAGATCCATCGGTGGAGGTTGAGTGCTAAGGTGTTAGCGTCTGCTAATGTTGGGAGTGTGGAAGTACTGAGGAAGGCGGTGAGATGTTTATTGGTGAACTTGTTCCAGCTTTGACAGGAGGGGGGCGGTGAGGGTGGTGGTGTACGGTGGGTGTGTTGAAGGCAAAGTGCACGCAGTGGTGGTCGATCCAGAGGAGTTCGGTGGTGTGGCTGTAGGTGATGTTTCTACTGGCAGAGGACGGGATCGAGCGTGTGTTCCGCAGTGTCGGTCGGAGACGTGACTAGCTTCTTGAGTCCGATGTTGGACAGGTTCTCCGGAAGAGATACAGTGTTCTGGTTACTAGGGTTGTCCTGTTGAAAATTGAGGTCGTCGAGTGGGATGTAATCCTTGGATGCAAGAGCCTGGGTTGCGATGAGGTCGAAAATAGCATCGGTGATACCTGTAAACGAGGGTGCCGTGGAGGGTGGTGTTGGGGTTGGTCGAGGAGGTCCTAGATTTCTGTGGCGTGTTTGTGGAGGAAGCGCGTGTTGAGGAGGATGCAGCTGGGCTGGTCGGCTGGGCGGTGAGAGGAGCTGGCGTGTGGAGGTGGGCGAGGGTGTAGCTGCAGTTTCGGCAGGAGGAGGTCCTTAAATGTCCTTCGGTGACACAAGGTGGCAGGCGGTGTGGCGTCCTGTGTTGAGGGCAAGGAGGGTGCAGGTGTCGTATCGGTGAAAGGTTCGAGAACCGGGGTCCGTGGTGCTGGGCCAGGACGGGCGCAGACGAGCTTGCCTTTGGGGCACCTTCGGTGCACCAGCTGCGTAGAGCCGCGCAGCGGCCACCATTAAGTAGTGTGCGGGGGGCTGGACAGCTGGGAGGCGGGAAATGCGGGGAGTGGGAAGAGTCAGTGGAGGGGGGCAGGGCCGCGGGGGATCGCAGCAGCAGGGGCAAGAGCGGCGGGGCAAAGGAGAAAAGAAAAAAGCTGAAAAAGAGGGACAGAGGGCAGCCCAGCAGCAGAGCAGTGATGCTCTGCCACTAGACCACCAGGGACTTGAACTCCTGACCAGAGGGTCAGCAGCAGCAACAGGGGCAGCAGCTACCAGGCGGAGCTGTGCAGGAAAGGGAGCAGTCCACTAATAAGGTCAGTCTTGATCCTACTCCCCATGGGAACAGACCTGCCCGAACTGCCAGACCAGGTCCTCCCTGGACTGGAAACAAGCATCCTGGGACTGGTTTTGAGGTATCACATCTCATCAGCCAGGCTAGCTTGACTCCAGTGGCATGGCGAGCACTGGACCCACGTCTGGGCATGCCCGTCCCACTTAGGGTGACAAATGCAAAAAGAACAAATGATGGACGGAATGCTGAACAATGTCAAACATTCACCTCCAGTAGAGAGATCTGGGCCTAAATCCATCATTTTTTTGCTCACCATGCCATTTCAATTTGGAGCCAGCCATATGCAAATCAGTCTTAACCCTGCTCCCCATTGGAACAGTCCAGCCAGAACTGCCAGGCCAGGAGCTCCCTGGACTGGAAACAAGCATTCTGGGACCAGCTTTGGGGTATCACCCCTCATCAGCCAGGCTACCTTGACTCCAGTGGCATGGCGAGCATGGGACCCACGTCTGGGCATACCCGTCCCACTTAGGGTGACAAACGCAAAAAGAACAAATGAAGGACAGAATGCTAAACAATGTCAAACATTCACCCCCAGTACAGAGATCTGAGCCTATATCCATCGTTTTTTTGCTCACCATGCCATTCCAGAATGTACCCAGCCATATGCAAATCAATCTTGACCCTCCTCCCTTTGAGAAGAGTCCAGCCCAAACTGCCAGGCTAGGTCCTCCCTAGACGGAACCAAGCATCCTGAGACCGGTTTTGGGGTATCATCCCTCATCAGCCAGGCTAGCTTGACTCCACTGGCATTGCGAGCACAGGACCCACGTCTGGGTATACCCGTCCCACTTAGGATGAGAAATGCAAAAAGAACAAATGATGGAAGAAGAGGCATTTAATGGATAATCATTTTCTATGAGTAGGAAAAAGGGAATGAAAAGTTGCTTTTAAAATGCCTCTATTTTCCTACCCTGTGATTGCAGAGACTTTGTAATTTTGTAATGTTAAGGATAGAGCCCACATGTACACATCAGAAATGTATGCATGTCATAGATTTCCAGACAAAAGTTCCGGAACTCATTTTTTAACTTAGATATTGCCCTGGGACTTTTGAAATTTACAAAAGCAGTCACAGTTCTCTGCAGTGCAGTGCATATGCAAGGCTTCCAGATATTTACAACTTTCTTGGTGAATCAGTTTGCCATTTTATAGGGTGTATGTCTGAATATCATATACAGAAATTTTGCCTGGCATAAATATTTTGCCCTGAATTTCGTTTACAAAAATATTTGTCCATTAGTTGTAGATTTTCTATTATTAACACCAGTAGGGTCATATTTTTATAGATAATACATAGACACAATATTTATGTCAGACGACATTCTGACAACAATTTAATAGTACCACACAGTCATTGACATGAGACAGGAAGGTAAAATGAATTATACAATTGCGGTACTTCATTTGTTCCTCAATATATTTTTTGAAGATAAGTCTTTACACACTTCATTGATCTCTTGCCTTTTATGCCTTTTTCATTGTCTAGTTCTCAACTGTTTCATGCTGGTGATAAATTCTGAGGGCAATATATATTCCTGATTCAAAAAGAGGTGTCTTGTTTGCATGGGCTTCGGTTCCTGTTACGAGCTGGTCATTAAAAGTCCTCACCCTTGGATTAAAGACAAAAATACAATTATAAGGTAGAGGTTCAAAGATTCCTTAGTATTTAATCATTAGTATTTCCTTTTTTCCCATGTTTGTGTTCAAATTATATAGGGTGCACTTAAATTGGGAAGATATTAGCTTCCATTCTTTGTGGGTATTCCACTTAAAGATCAACTCAAAAATATTGTAAGGGCATAATAATGTGATCTGAATATCCTGCCTACAAAAATTTCATGGGTCAAAATATTGAAGATAAATATATTGTTTACTTTATCATGGTGTTTTATTGTATTGCATTATGTTTGTTTAATTCATATATACTATTGTAAAATTGATTTACCTGATTTAAATATATATATATATATAGTACTGTATATATTTTATTTGGATTGTTGGGCTTAATGGGTATTGAATTGGAAATATTTTTTAGCTACGTAATAATTGTTAACCGATTATTTTGTTAATTATTTTACACATTTAATTGTTATTCATGTGTTTAAATCTGATTGGCTGCCACCAAATCAACAAAGATGTGGCCACAGCCATTTTAGGACTCGGTAACTCAGCCCCTTCTCCTGAGAAAAAAAACCATATAGGGGGACATGGTAGGGTTGCCCTGCCAATGGGGGGTCCCTTAGGGACCTCCCTGGGGCCAAAAACATCATTTATTATTTTAGTTTTACCGCAAATTTGTCAGAGGATCTGCAGCAAAACCTTTCAAAAAACAGCATGGGACCCTGCATGTTTTTGAAATGTATTTAATAGGAGAGGGGGTCTCATTTATTATTCACTGCTCCGAGCAAGAAGTACCCCATAACGCCCTACCAGGACTTTTTACTGATTTTCATGAGCCTGGTGGTGCTCCTAGAAGGGGCAGAGGCAGCATCAAGCATTTCTTTGTGTTGTGGGGGCTCCAGGAAGTGCAGCAGCCCCCCTACAACATTACAAAAAACAGTAAGTCTCATGGGTCATTAAATCCATGACCCCAGGAGAGATAACCATTTTGATTTAAGCACTCCAAGCTGGGGCTTTATACTATTCAGCTGGAGTGCAGGGCCCTCTTGTGATTGTTTTTATGGCTGCATTTTGTGGGCTGAAAAATGTTAAAGAAGGATATGTTGATATTTTTTTGATTAACACGTTATTAAAACATTTTTATGACAATAATTTTTATGAAACATTGCACTGCGTGAATTATTTAAATATACCTTTGATTGTAGTGGTTGATGATTTTTGTTTACAAAGACAATAGATCTGCTTTATATATGTTGACATGCTGACCCCTTGATAAAGCCAATAGTCTCACTTTTTACATTTTGGTGTTCTGAACCTTTGACCAAGTCAGTACGCCTGGTTCACTTAAAAGAACACTCTTTATATTGTAACATCACATAGTCAGCCTGTTTTGTGCATTGAGGAATTGTAATAATATTACTTTACATTTTTAAAAACCTTACAAAATTCACTGGAAAATACCAAGGTATAAAGGGAGGTTATCGTTAGGTGAAACTTTCGGTTAAAACATACCATTTTAAATGAACAAACCTGTGAAACCTGTGAAATTCACTATAACTTTTGCTACGTAGTGCAGGGATGCACAACATGCATTTTTACCATTGCGGCGGGTGCTGCAGCGAGCAGCACCCGCCGCAATAGTAACATGCACAATGCGACCGCCACAGTGGCGGACGCATTGTAATGTCATGTGCGGGACCGCCGCCATATAGGTGGCCGGTGCCAATCCCCGGGACGATGGCAGACGGACTTCGTAATCAAGCCCTATGTTATGGGGTATATTGAGGAACAGGTGGGTAGTTTTTTTTAATGAATAATTTATTAGTAAATTAAAAATTTGAAAAATAAAAAGTTTCGGTTTGGAACAGTAAATCTGACGATCCTCCCGACATTATATGCATTTACTCCCAATGACTGTAGGATTGCAATTAACATAGTTTATTTAATTTGCTATTTTAATATTTTTGAATTGGAGTTAGGGCACTATTTTTTACCTCATTCTGGATTCTTTTTAAAGATTTTTTGATGATAATTCCAAATAATGATAAAAAACTGGTTAAAAGTTTGACAGAGGGTACAGTCATGTTTACATAGATGGAGACGTCTGGCAAACTTTTAATACATTGACAGACACTGCTGTGACAGCAGTTCCTGCCAATGTAAGAGATGTCCACTGGGCGGGCGGACATCTCTAGATTTGGAGGATGATTACTCCGTCAGGGCGATGGAGTATTTTACTCCGTTGCCCTGACGGATTAAAGACTGTCCTCTGTAGTCTAAATCTGACCCATAGGGGTCGATTCCGATTCAGGCCAGAAATCTCTCGGACCCTAGCAGTCCGACCGAACGAGTACGATGCGTTCGCATGCTATCGGACTCGATTCGGTCGGACTCCCATTGAAGTCAATGGGAGCCAGTCGTACAACGCGTACGCGGGCTCCCATTGACTCAATGGGTGCGAGGCGAACAAGGGCGCCCCCTACAGAGGGTACGTGTCGAAGCGGGTCGCGCCGTACATGCACAGGTAGGGGGACCCATGGGTCCCCCTGTGTGCGACTCGCGCGGCTAGGCATACAGGGGGTCCGACACGGACCCCCAAAGTGCTGCTCCGACTGCTCTTTGAGCCGGACGGCGCGAGTCGGTCGGACTGCTCGCGGCGCGCATCGTACTTACCCGGCCGGGGAACGTCTCCATTGCGCGGTGCGAGTCGTGTCCGTGCGAGTCGGTCGGAGCGGTTGGGTCCCGCGAACAAGTCAATCGGCGATTTCGCGTACGTTCGCATCGTACTCGCTCGCCCGGACGCACGTCCGACTCGGTCGGGAAACAGGGCTCCGAATCGGATCTGGTAATGCCGAGTCCGATTCGGAGCCCTACCGGCCGAGATCGGAATCGGCCCCTTAGTATTTAAAAATATATGGTTTTGTTATATATGCAAAACATTTATTTTTATTGGATTAGTAAATATAAAATATGTTTAAAGTTTTTAAAAAAATGATTATTTACTATGTATGTTTATAGTGTTTTATCATTTAAGGTAAATTAAAGTTACATTTTTATTTACAAATTATATTTATTTGTATAGTAAAATAGTTTTAATTTATAATTTAATATATTTTTGATAGTATTTGTTAAAATAATTTTAAAGTTTCAAGCAGTTTTACAAATTATATTTTTGCAAAGTTGATAAATTATTTATATGTTATGTATTTTTAAGAAGTATTACTTTTCAAAAAATATATAACTTTTTTTAATTACAGTGATCATAGTTACATTTAAATGCATATACTTACCAGTGCAATGCTGATTGTGTGCCCTCTCAACTATGCTAAATAAGTAAACACGTGTATTTGCCCAACTTCCAGCTTCATTTGGAAAGAATGCAATGCTCCCATAACAACCACGTCAGATTTCTATGTCTACATTGCAGTTATATCACTTGGTAAGCCTAGGATGCAGTGCTGTAACACACCGTGATGAGGGGCCACTGAGTTTCCCATATCTCACAGATATTCTTTGGTGTTGGGCTGAATGGGGACCCCCTAAAGTGCTGAGCCCCCCCTGCACCGTAGGGGCTGCAAGGGCCTGCGTTACACCCCTGCTAAATTTCATCTAATCTCCTCCAGCTGTACATAGTTACATTTGTCAGCATGAACCAGTTATCTGCTTAAACTAAATTTTCCCATAAAATATCACAAAATTGAGAGCTTGAGGTGCTCATATAACTGTACGGATCATTGGTATTCAGTTGTGCTATAAAAACATTTCTCTTTTTAGATTTTTTTGTATGGTGTTAGGCAAGCCATTTTGATTTTAACAACAATACATATATATAATATATACTTACTTGGATGAGCTTTCAGCCAGCCCTCCTCATCCAGTGGTCTGGTGCAGTGGCATTCATGTTTTGCTTCCACCAACCACAGCATAGAGCCTGAGGGAATTGATCAGCCTACTTTAGCTTTTCCATACCTTCTTGTTGAGTGACAGCAGTCTACCTGTGCACAAAGTGCAAAGCCATTATGAAATAGTTCTCTTCACTGGCCAGAACATGTGCCCCATTCTTTTTTTCTTAAATTTAATACAGCTTTGCGAGATTTTGGCAGCTTGCCAGGCGCTGCTATAATACCATCATCACTGCTTGCAGTTTGCCTTGTCATACTTACACTCAAGCCGCGTCCATTTAAGAATGGGCTTGTAGATTCTTCAAAGATGGCCACCTGTGCTTGCACATTCCTGGGTGACCATCTCGGAACGGGTTTCAGCCAGTTCAATGTTTACCACAATTACGTGTGGGTGGCCATTTTTGAAAGGTTTTATAAAACTTTATTATAAAAACATTTAAAGACATCTTCCAGTGCATGCACATGAATATATATGCAAAGACAGCCATCTTTCAATTTTTTTTGTAGAACTTTATTAAAAAAACATTCAAAGGCCTCCTGTACTGTTAGCACCTGGTTGCACATTTTTTTTTAGTGTTTTGCATACACATTTACAAAACACATACACTGGCAATGCCAATAGACTGGAAGCCAACACCAAGCCTATTGGCTTTTCAAGAGACACTAACCCATTCCCTATGCTTCTTCTTTGCAAATTCCAATATCGTACATATTACCTGTGCCATTCTGTGTCTGTTTCACAAAAATGGCTAACTACTGGTGATTTGAGATGAGCCGTTTTGATTGAATGTTTGTTCTCACCAATTCTTCTTTTGTGTTTTTAACATGCTCTCACCTACCATAGGACATTTGAGGCGGTAAACCTTCTACTCGTGTTGTTGTTAGTGCATTTAATTGCCTGTAATTTAGTATGTTTTTAAGTACATTATTGCCAAGTGTCTTCAATAGACACAGATTCTTCATGTTTGTCTTCGAGTGCTCTAATGACTAGCATGCAAACTATCTATTTGTAAGGAAAGTACTGAAAGCAAGGACTATTGTAACAATCATGTCACTAAGATTGAAACCTACAGACACAGATTGGGCGATAGCTGGATCAGCTGGATTCTGATACCCAATAGAAACTGTACTAACGACGTTGTAATTAACACTGGCACGGTGGGTGTAAAACTCTTTCTGCAGTCAGATAGGTATTAGCGGAATTACTTCCAGGGCTCAATAAGTATGAGATACAAGCAGCGTAGCCTAAAACCACCCTGCTGTACTCACCAGCTTTTCTGCATGATGCTCTGGAATGGCCAAAAGGTGGTGTGGTCGTGAGCTACATAACACAAGAATAAATAAAACAGATATAATAACAGATCAAGAAAATAGGGGCTGCCAGACATAAGGATAAGAGAGGTGATGGCCAAAGAAAAGAGAGAATGCAGGAAAAGGGAGGTAGCAGAATCTAGACCATCCCATGAGCCTCAGAATAAAATTGAAAAAACAAATGGGAACATTGACATATAGGAATGCAGAACTCCCAAGTTTCTCCAGTCCACGTATGAGTAGCTGACCCTGCCCTGGTTTTCTGCTTGCATTCTGAGACTTTTAGTTCTGATTTAAAATGAGGTCACCAGGACTACAAGTACCAGGATGCAAAGCAAAACCTGGACTGCAGCTCCTCGCAAGTGGACCTAGAAGACTTGCGAGTTCTGAGAATGGGAACTGTAATTACGCATTTTTTCCACTAACATGCATGTTTTTTTATTCTGCAACATTTTCCAGTTCTTTGTAATCAGTCTCAATCCAATAAGGACATCAGTGTGCAAATAGGCTTAATTTGGCTTAAAATAACCTGCCAAAGATAATGTACTCCTAAGAAAGAGCAGCTGAGATCAACGTGATTCTAGTAATTGCACAACAGACCCTTTGCCAGACTGCAAGTAACTTATGACATTTAAATAGAACACGCTTCAGAATTCCAGTGTTATCATTAGAAGGTCCCAACAAATATTAACACATTTGCATTTAGCTTATTGAGGCATGCTGGGATCCAAAGATCATGTGACACTGACTTTACTTGAAAAACTTAGATAAAGTTCCCATAGACTAATCAATCCTACCTGCCATTTTTAAGATCACAATATTCATATTTGACTGATTTATATCTGAAATAAATAAAGATTAAACATTTTTCGTAATAACCATTATGTGGATTTATTGCCTGGTCAAAATCACCGTGGTTTTGAGGAGGAGTGTGCCCATTCTTTTTTTTATCTAAGTATGCGTAGTTGTTGAAAAATACATGTAGCTGGACCTGAGTAACGTTTTTCTGCAAAAGAATACCTCACACACAGAGAATGCTGCTGGAGAGACCATGCAAAAGAAAAGAAAAGTGGGGGAAGGACAGGCAAAAGCGGTAGAGAAATTAAAAACAAAAGGGGGAAGAAAGCGGGGAGCGAATGCAAAAGGAACTAAAGGAATACAATAAACTGACTGTGCTAAACAGCCACAAGTACAGATTAATTGTGACACAATATCGTTTGCACTTCCATAACCAAGAAAACCCAAGTGGTTAATCGAAAGTGAGGAAACCAAGAAGTGAGTAAACTAAAAGTAAAAATCAAATATAAAAGTAATCCCAACATGGGGACTGAAAGCTTACCAAAATTCTAAATCCAAGAGTCCAAAAAACTAAAATCAGGGGTATAGAGTTCTCTATATAATATTTTGGCAGAAAGAGAGAAACATGTACCAGGGTGGTATCGTTGCACCAGCTGATATGACTGCTAATACAGGCCTCACCGATGAGAAACGTCACCCCGCAGACAGAGCAGCTGGATAATGAATCCCACATGCCCACCGCCTTGTTTGGAGTACATTCTTCCTCTCCAAGATCGGGTAATTGATGGCTAATTGGTGATGGCTGTTGACATGTTGTTTGAGCAATCAGAGACCATTTTCAAAGTAAAGTGTTCGGACGCCTGTCACTCTCTTGACAACTAAGTGCTGGTACTGGATATGAAGACTCACATAACACTAGTCAAAGATATCTTCAGCCCCACACTGGCAGCTTTATTTTAACTGGGAAAATAGGAAATAGTTCCGATTGGCGATGCCATTCACAAATGTCCACGCTCTGCTGTGGTCACTTAAAGTGCACTGCCATTTTCAGTTTTATGTGGCTATATTCAAAGGCTGTGCAGGAATAAACCTACAAACCCTGAGAACTCGCCAAAACAATTACATTAAAAACATTAAAATATTAAAAAATATTTAAATTATATTTAATTCTCAACCTAATGTGCTTATGTGCTTGAGTAAAATATTCACTGAAATATGAGCTGAAAAAAGTCGGGCACATTTGTCAAAATTTCGTATTTCCTCCAAAATGTTTTTATCCAAAATTGCCATTATTGAGAGGTAAAATGTGACCTCAGCAGCAGAGATCCAAAATGTTCAAAAAGTTCATTTATTTAAAATTCATTTTGAAGTGAGTTAGTCGGCTCATGTTTAGGCCGATTACAAAGAGACCGAATACGACAGTGCAGGGATACCGACATTACTAAGGCCGGATTAACCATTTCTGCCTGGTAACTGCACTCCTTGACTGCAAGAAGAACGTGGACTCCTAATTACCTGAGGTGGTCTTGCCCTCACCTTGGCAGCTGCAACATCCTGTACCGTTCTCTATTATGTTGTTGTTTGCCTCTTCCTCCGTGGCGGATGACTTGTACCGAGGGTGGTAGGGCGAGGGGAGAGGGGTGGGGGGTGGCACAAAAAAAGACATTAAAAAATGTATTCACTTGCCTTCGCAGCGTGACGTCCTCCTCCCTCGGGTGTCTTCCAGGAAGCTCCAGATGCAGAAAACTGCACTACCCAATCCTGGCGCTGCTCTCACAGCATGGAAGCAGCGCCAGGATTGGCTAGAGCAGGCTCTCCCAGCGCTCCTCAGAGCACTGGAGTCCTGCGCTTTCTCTAAACCAGCTGTCTAAGGCAGCTGGGTTATAGAACTTTAAAATGCCCATGTCTGGCTGGCCATCCCAAGACTGCTGGCCAAAGAGACGTGCGCATTTTACAGTGCACGGCTCCCTGCTACTGCCACTCGGCAACGGTGACACCCCCCCTCCTTACACTTAGTTCAGGGCGGGTTTATTACCGTTTTATTTTTCAGCTCTGGGGCTTGTGGGGCGACGCTCCTCCGCTCAAATGGAGGGGCCGCCCCTGCTCTTCCTGTTTCTTCTTTCCTGACCATTTGTAAACCGCTCTGATACATTCATGGGCCATGTTTGCGCTATGCAAAATGTTATAAATAAATATATAAATAAATACATACATAATTACCAGACCCTTTTCTGCATGGTTATCCCCAATTACAGGGATTTCTCTGCTCCAATTTACCACCTGCTTTGAGTAGGTAGACCAGACGTCTGGTGATCAGTGAGAGCAGTGTGTCCCCAGAGTCACTGTTCCGCCTTACAAGTAATCGGGCCGTTTGTGGATTGTTACACTTCTCATTGCTAACAGATTGTGTATTGAAGATGAATTGATGATATGATTATAAAATGTGGGCAGTGCAACAATACCACAAAGGCGAACTCCTGGAATCTCCACAAGAATACATTCATAAACTGTTGGTATATTGAATGTATTTAATGGACACTCTGTAAATGATACCATGTAGCCAAGTTAATGTCCTCTAGGGAACACAGATGCAACACTGACAGCAAAGAGGAGTGGAAGACGCCAAGGTTAGGAATGTGGTTGAGGGGGAGCAAGCTTGGCAGAAACTGAGGGGAGATCTTGGGAGACGTTACTCCTTACTTGCACTGATTTCTTTAGTGTGCACCTCTGTCTGCTCTTCCTTACCCCAGTCCTTTCCAACTTGTGCATTGGCCAGAGGAATGTATGGGAGACAGCATAAAAACAAGCATTGGCACATCCAATATTTCTATTCTACGAGATGAGAGCTATAGGCTTTGTCAATGTTTAGCCATGTTGTACAGCAGCGCAGCAGCCTTGCAGCATGGCCGAAAGTTAAAAAAATAAACAGCTCTTAGACACATCCAGCGCTGGCCACGTCATAGTGTTTTTTTTATTGCTGGCAGAAGGGAGGGTGGGGTGGTGTGGGAGGCTACAAGGAGGGCAAAAGGAGGCAACATAGTAATAGAGGTTGTCGGGGAAAAAGCAATATGACGCGGCTGTGTTATGGTGCTCCTTTTTGCTATCACGGGTGGGGGTAAGAAGCAACATGGACAAGGCAGGGCAGGTGGGGGCAAGCAACACTACAGGGGGGAATACACAAGGGAGCCACCTGAAAAAGAGGCCCTCTGGTAGAGTGCTTAAACATAACAAAAGAGTAGCACTTAAAAAATAAGCAGTGGAAGGACACAAGTAATGCACCCATATCCAGATGAGGGACAAACACATGAATGGAAGGAAGCCTACGGCAGCTCACCAGTAAGAATAAGCAAAATAGAGTGACAGTGAAGTGAATCAATGGTAAGCAATGGGTGGTTTCTAAACCCACTGATAGAATACAAAAGGCCCAAACTGAGGTGGCATGGTGGGAGAAAAAC
Organism: Calotriton arnoldi; assembly: GCA_963921515.1. Classification (NCBI taxonomy): domain Eukaryota; kingdom Metazoa; phylum Chordata; class Amphibia; order Caudata; family Salamandridae; genus Calotriton; species Calotriton arnoldi. Next base: position 297,325 of record CAWUFW010000063.1, on the reverse strand, counting down.
GATGGACTGGAGTGCAGCCACAGCAATTGCCAGTGGCTCAAATTAATTCTAGCATTTAAGCCATCAGCTAGTTGTTGCTGCAGTTGACGCCCTAAGTGCGACAGGTATGCCCAGCCATGGCTCCCATGCTCACTGCGTCCCAGGAACCAAGCTACATCTAACTGAAGAGCCCCAATCAGGGCAAAATTAGTCTTGGGTTGCTTCTGTTCCGGCTCTGGCATGCCAGTTCAGGCTGGATGGTTCCTATTGGAGCAAGGTCAAGACTGATTTGCATATGGCTGCGTCCAAACTGACGTAGCATGGTGGGAGAAAGACAACAGACTGTAGTGCAGATCCAGTGATAGCCAGTGGCTGAAATTAATTCTAGCACTCCTTCCATCACCTTGCTTTTGTTGAAGTTGACATCCTAAATGCAACGGGTATTGCCAGAAGTGGGTTCTCTGCTCACTGTGCCACTGAAACCTAGCTAAACATGATTAAAGAGCCCCACTCAGGGGGAAACCAGTCTTGGGTGGCTTGTGTTCCGGTCCAGGTAGGTCCTTGCCTGGCAGTTCTGGGTGGACTGTTCCTATTGGAGCAGGGTCAAGACTGATCAGCATATGGGCTGGGCCCAACTGAGGTGGCAAAAAGCGACTGGAGTTTGGCTCAGAGAGATTGCAGGTAGATGATATTAATTCTAGCACTCCATCCATAATCTTGTTGTTCTTGCAGTTGACGCCCTAAGTGCGACGGGTATGTGCAGACGTGAGTTTTATGCTCACTGTGCCACAGGAATCAAACTACACCAAACTGAAGACCCCAATCAGGGCAAGGGTTGTTTAAGTTCTGGTTCAGGTAGGACCTGACCTGGCAGCTCAGGCTGGATGGTTCCTATGGGAGCAGGGTCAAGACTGATTTGCATATGGCTGGGTCCAAACTGACATGGCATGGTGGGCAAAAAACAATGGACTGGAGTGCAGCCCCAGCGGTTGCCAGTGGCTGAGATTTATTCTAGCATTCCATCTATCACCTTGTTGTTGTTACAGTTGATGCCCTATGTGCAATGGGAATGCCCAGAAGTGGGTTCCTTGCTCACTGTGCCCCTGGAATCAAGCTACATCAAACTGAAGCGTCTAAATCAGGGCAAAACCAGTCATGGTTTGCTTGTGTTCAGATAGAAGCTGGCCTGGCAGTATGGGCTGGATGGCTCCTATTGGAGCAGGGTTAAGAAAGATTTGCATATGCCTGGGTTGAAACTAATGTAGCATGGTGGGAGTAAGACAATGGATTGGAGTGCAGCCCCAGCAATTTCCAGTGGCTGAGATTAATTCTAGTATTCAATCCTTCGCCTTGTGTTTGTTGTAGTTGATGTCCTAAGTGCGACGGGTATGCCCAGATGTGGGTCCTGTGCTCACTGTGCCGTTGGAACTAAGCTGCACCTGACTGAAGTGCCCCAATCAGGGTGAAACCAGTCTTGAGTTGTTTGTGTTCCAGTTTAGTCAGGTAGGACCTGGCCTGGTAGTTTTGGATGGACTGTTCCTAGTGGAGCAGGTTCAAGACTTATTTGCATATGGCTCAGCCAAACTGACGTAGCATGGTGGGTGAAAAATTATGGACTAGAGTGCAGCCCCAGTGATTGTCAGTGGCTGAGATTAATTCTAGCTTTCCATCTATCACCTTGTTTTCATTGCAGCTGAAACCCTATGTGAGACGGGTATGCCCATATGTGGGTCCTGAGCCCCAATCAGGGTGAAACTTGTCTTGGGTTTCTTGTGCTCTGGTTCATGTAGCAGCTGGCCTGGCAGTTTGGGGGGACTGTTCCTATTGAAGCAGGGCCAAGTCTGATTTGCATATGGCTGGGTCCAAACTGAGGTGGCATGGTGGGTTTAAAATGGTGGACTGTAGTGTGGCCTGAGTGATTGCCAGTGGATGAGATTAATTCTAGCATACCATCTATCATATTGTTGTTGCAGTTTGGGGTGAGGGAAGGAGGCACAGAGATGGGTTGCAGAGAGTGAGAAGGGACAAACAAAGAGGAAGCAATGGCAGGGTGGGGTGGCATACAGCGGCTGCAGATGGGCAGAGGCATTCAGAGGAGCTGCAGAGGCCTGTGGGCACATAGAGTGGAGGAGGGGGCATATAAAATGGAAAGGCTGTAGGGAGGCTGAGGGCACATTCAGGGGCTACAGAAGTGAGTCATTGCAGCACATAGAGTTGCTTGAGAGGGCTATAGTGGGCAACTCAGAGGAGTTGCAGAGTTGGCAAGTGTACACAGAGTGGCTGCTGGGGATAGGGTTCACAGAAGACCAGTAAGGGCAGTGCAGAGTGGCACAAACAGGTTGCAAGGGGGTTGGACGCATACATAGCGGCTGTATGGCATTGTGGCCTCCAGAAGTTGATTTGGGAGAGGCACTAGACACACAGAGAGGGAGCAAGAGAAAGAGGGGCACACAGAGAGGTTGCAGGGGAGCACAGAATGGCTGCAGGGGAGCATAGGGTTGTAGACAGGGCGAGCAGGGGCAGGGCAGGGTGACATACAGACTTTATATGAAGGTAGGGCAGAGAGAGGGGCTATGGGTGAAGCACATAGCAGGGCGGCAGGGGTGAGGCAGGGTGGCACACTGAGGAGCAGCTTCAAGGGTGCAGACTACTAGCATGGGCAGGGCAGTTGACATATGGCCTGCTGGAGGCAGGGCACACATAGGGGCTGCAATGGGCACAAAGAGGTGGATGCAGGAGACACACGGAGGGGCTGCTGAGACAGTCTGCAGGGCAGGTGAGATGCACATTTTCTGAACTAACCAAACGTGCTCAGATTCTCAAACCATACCACTGTGTCTGTGCTAGACGTGCTGAAGTGGGACTCTAATCTCCGAGACCCTTGGTGAATGCTCGATGTTGGAGATGGAAATAAGAGCATGCCATGCGAACTGGTCTGGGGGTAACATAAGAACATATAAAGTACTAGGTTCTATACATCCCGAAGTGTTGAAGATGTGAGGAGACATTTGGAAGATATGAATGCAGCTGGAATCGTCCAGGAGTACTCAAGTCCTGCACCTAAATGAACTTGACTGTTCAGAAGAAGAATGAAGCATGCACATTTTTTTGCCAATACACCTTTTACATTAGCACAAGACTAATCCTGCATAGGAAGCTCCAAGTGATGAGACCATCAACAGCTTCACAGCAACTATTGGTTATTTGTACTTCAAATTTAAATTGGGTTCTTACTAGATGGGCAAAACTAAGAGAACATGGAATGTAGCCGACTGCTGGGCTTCTACAGTTTTAGGCGAATGCCCTAGTGACTTGCTGAAGCTCGTGACTCATGAATTCCACAGTGGGTCACATTAAACCACCTTGAGATCACATGCTATTTGGATCATGATATTTTTAAAAACACTGACGGAACACAAGAAGAGTCCTCAAAGTCTTAACTGCATTTGGGAGCAGAGCTTAAAGTTGTCTTCAATAAATACAATGATGTTGTCTTCAATTTCTGATATATTAGAAAGATGTTTCTTCAATCCATGCTCCCTTGTTGGCTTGTCATTTCTTCCAGCTTCATCCCAATAAACCTGGAGCTTCTGGAGGGGGTATGCTGTTAAAACCTGTAAACGTGACTCACCTGGGTGCGGCTTTGGTTGCATGGAGGCGGCAGCGTGGGCATCTGGTCACAGATTTGCAGACTGGAAGGTATCACTTCTCTCATGTATTCTGCCTCTCTCTGAAAGGTCCTTGAACCAGCTGCACAGGGAGGATTCTCCATCTGCTTCATCCAGATTTGTGAGCCGGCAACAGCGTGCCCGCAGCAGCCTGAGAGGTTCTGCTGGCAGTGGACTGCTCTGCTTGTGCTCCAAGACACCAGGCTGAAGAGTCAGCAAAATGAATGGGGCTATGGCAGATTAGAGACACCAGATGGATCAAGTCCAGGATGTCAAACACTTGTTTTCCCTTCTTGCGCCTGCTATGCAATGGCAATGCCAATGTCCTGTGAAAGTGGGTGTTATTAGGGTTATGTCCATTCATAAATAAGATGGTGGCCATTCCAGTTTATGTTGCCAGAACTTACCTGTCCAAGATGGTGCCAACCATTTTCCTGTGAGGCCATTTCCGGTCTAACTCATATGTAAGGAGACTTTGGTCTGAGAATGATGCTTCACAATGCTTTCAAATCCCTATTTTTTGTCGAGTTCGTCACCCAACTTTTTAGGTCTCGCCTAGCGAACGCAGCGCATGCGCTGCTGCGCCTTGACGAGACTATTGTTGTCGGTTTGGTGCGCGAAGGGAGACAAACTATGTGCGCGCACGGACAGGCGATGTGCACGCGCATGGCGTCTCCTCTCTGCCTCACACGCTCCCACTGCGCGCTCACACGCTCCCACCGCGCGCTTGTTATTTCGTTACCCGGGCCTGTTTTCTCTCTCAATCTGACCCGGTTGGTAAATTTGTTTTTGTGGCTGATCTCTTAAAGTGCCCTGATGGTGCACAGGGCCTGGTTCACGATAAACAAAATTGCAAATAAACAGAAATGTAAGGATGAGGGCGCTCAGAATCAAGTCAGGGTACGTCAGGGGGAGTACTCGAGCTTAGAGAGACTGACTGGGTTAGGAAACTGCCCCCACCTCCCCTGCCCGCTCTTCAGTCTCCATAGACGTAAATGCTCTGCTTCGCATCCCGTGACCGGAGGGTGAGCCGAGTTTTCTTTGTTGCCCGGAATTCAATCGTTCGCCACGTACCTTCCATTCCAGCCCCACGCCTGGGAATTGTTGGGAAGTTTAGGCATGTTGGAGACTTGGATAGAACTGCTGGTTGCTATGCTGTGCCTTTCCACAAAGTGGCCTGAACCCCGCTGCTTACCCCGAGTCTGTCCAATCCATCTGTTAAAACAACTTGTCTGATAAAGAGTAAAGTGCACCTGAATCATGGCGCGCACACCCAGAAGGCTTCACTCAGGCGCTTCAGTTTACACTGCACACTCAACGGAAGCACTGCTTGCTCACTAAGTGACTAGCTCACTCAGTCACTCACTTTTTCACCCCCCCACACTCTCATGTAGTGCCCATCCGAACACTCATTCATCCACTATCTTACATAATCACCCACCCACATTCTTCCCTCTCGGTAATTCATTCACTCACTCATCTGCTAGTTGTTCTACTCACTCACTCTTTTATTCAATCATTCATTTACCCATGCACTCACATCTTCGCTCCGTCACCCCGTAACCCACTTATCCGCTGATTCACTCTTATACTTCCCACTCACTAATTCATTAACTGACTTATCCACGTGTTCCTTTAGTCACTCACTCATTCACCTGCTTACCCATACATTTACTTACATACTTCACAGTCATTTATCTGCTCATTCACGCAGTCACGCACTCACCCCTCCCTCACTCAATCACTTACTCATTCTCCCACTTCATTCTCTTCCTCAATCATTCAGCCATTCTACCACTCACTCATTCCCTTGTTCCCACAGCCAGTCACGTGTTTCCCACACTGACCCATCCACATTCACTAACCCACTCGAGTACTTACAAACACAGAGCCTGAACTGCACCGCTAAGTTGTCCCCAGGCCTAAGTACGGCCCTATTTGATTTTGGATGGCTGACTAGAGGGAACACTGACTGTTTTTTTAGTTGTTTGACCTAAACCCCTCAATTCTTCCACCCAACCCATTACCACGCCAACATTAAACAATTGAACCTCACACCAATACGCTCACACCTCCTACCCACTGATATGTAACTCTTATTGTTTACGAGTTATACTGTTGTCTTTCACTCAGCTTATCGGTATCACCCCTTAGGTGGAATTTTATATTAACTTTCTTTCCTGTACTTTCTGTATGCATAAAACCAGATAACATTTTTCAGAAAGAAAATTCTTCTGCATGTGGTCACATGCTGCAGTGCACGAAAAATGCCAGCATGTCTCGGTAGCATGCTGCAGGTGTCTGTGTGAGGTGCTGTGTAAACTGCATTGTGCTTGTCAGTGTTTGAGCAATTAAGGGGGCATTTTACACTGCTTTTATCTGTGTGTGTGTGTGTGTGTGCGTGCGTGCGTTTGTGCGTGCGTGTGTCTAACACTGCTTTCAAGTTAGTGTAGGGGGAGGTGGTAACTTAAAATGTTGTTTGGCCGAACTCGTTCACAGGTAATTTTGCATTTCAGTTAAAGCCTGGGAATTGTTTGCAAGATTAGACATGTTTGAGATTAGGGTGGAACTGCACGTTCCTATGGGAATGGTAGGGCAATGTTGAGTTTCAAGTATCATACTATGAACAAATCGAAAAGGAAGCAGGGAAGTGTTAGGTGGAGGGCAGTTTCTTGATATGGAACACTCTACAACACCATCGACACTCCAAATATGCGCACTTCAAATTTCTGTTTTTCTAGCATAGTTGTTGAGCATAGAATTGGAATAGTGGCATCCATAACGAACTAGAAAAGTGACAATGCAACAAGGTCTCACATTTATGCGAGCTTGAGCTCTTGGCATTGTAAATGACAATGCCTTTATTTATGTTTTGGTTTTTGAAACATAAATAAAACGCATTGTCATTTACAATGCTAATAGCTAAAACTCGCGTAAATGCGAGACCTATTGCATTGCAAATGCTTGTTCCTATTGAATTCTCCTGCTTGGAAAACTACCTGCTGGACTTGTCGTCTACTCTGTCTCAGGTTAGTTTTGGTGTCTTGACTGAACTCCTGTAAAACTCTTCTGCTTCAATCAAAAACTACCAATATTGCCAAGGAGTTTTTTTTTCGACAGAGGTGGCTTTTTACTCCTACCTTGGACAGACCCTCTTATGAAGACATGAGAGATTTTGCACTTGTCAATAAGTGCGGGGTTGCACAGCGGCTACTCGAAGAAGTCACCCTTACTTCGGGCAATCAAGAAAGGAGTAAAAAAAGACCTTTAGTATACCCCGTCCCTGACATTCATGCTCTTGAAGAATCATTGGTTGGAATGCTGACCAGAGGTACTTTGGTGGTCTTACAGCGACGCGCCAGTTTCTGTAGAAGATCTGGGCGCTTTGTGCAAAGAGCAGAGGACTGAATTTGATACTAGCATTAAGGTATGCTGTATAAAATAAGTCACTCTTTACATGACACTGTAACATGGCGACGATTGTGTGAAAACAGAAAGACTTTAATTGACAGAAGGGGGGTCCACAAAGTCTCAGAGACATATATTTCTTAAGAAACTGCGTGGGATTGCTCCTTTAGTCTCTACACTATTAAATCCCATAAGACCCTTTCCGAACTCCTGGCCTGCCGCCCTCTCTAGCAGATAACATGACAGTAAGGGTCTGTTCAGCACGGCACATAGTGCGGGTTTTGTGCTGTGGTGTTAAAGCTTTACAGCCCGGGGAACGCGCAAACCATTGGCTGTGTGTGTTTTTACAACTGTAGGCCTGTAATCTGAAAGGCTCGCTTCATAACAACCTCGAATTCAGTCATATATTCTGAAACTTTAAACGCGGTAATATTTATCGGTTCCTAAGTGTTGGTTCAATTTATGGAGGGGATTTGTAGAGATCCGGGCAGATTCCACGCGCCTTTATACAGATGATATTGTTAGGACGAGAGCTGCAGCGGCTTCAATTTACCTCTCAACTGATTGTGAACAATCAATAAACATAAAGTATTGTCTTGTCACCTTATCTAACAAGAGGGCTTTTAGCTGTTGCTATGGTAATCCGGAAGACAGCACAGAAGATGGGTGTCTGCAAACATCCAAGCGCGCGCTCTGTGGGTGACTGCCGTTCTTACACTGCGCAGGCACCGCCTATCTCCCTGTTTATAGATGGAGCAGCGATAACCTCGGAGTTCAAACGGAACTCAAGCCAGGGGTCATACCTGAGGAGAAGCAGGGGCTTCGTGTCCATCATCTCTCCGACCGGAAAGAGATTCTTCTGACCAGCCCGCGCGCCCGGCCTCTGCCTGGCCGCTGACAGAGATACTGTGGAATGTGTCCGAGAAATTCCAGAAAGAGTTCTAGTGTTACTGCGGCTTAGGTGGACTTTCAGAAAGTTTTTTTTAAACTTAACAATCGAGATATGTGAATCCGCAAAAGTCTAGTTGCTGAAAGCTAGATTGACAAAACGCTTGCACATGGTGCATGATTTCATAAATATCTTGTTTCATATAAATGTGGAATGTTGTACATCCTGCCAACATGCCCTGCGGTGACCCGTGTGCTTTATAAGTTCCTGATTCATTCACCTACCCTATATAATGGGAAAGAGCGAAAACGGGAAAAAGAAATGGGCAGGAGAGAGACAGTGACAGAGATAAGGAGAGGCGTATTTATATGGAATTAGCGGGACTTTGCAGGATTGTGAGGTCTCATGATGGACAGATGGGGCTCCCTCGCCACACGCCGTCCTCTCGAGGATATCTTTGGCCCAGCAAGGCACATGCGTTTGGAGTCATGAAACAGGCGTAGCTTCCATTGGTGCGGCAGGTGCAGTGTCACCGGGGCCCACTGAACCTTGAACATTGATGTTTGCACCTCTATACTACTTCAGGGAGCAGATTTATTGGCCTCCAGGACACCAGCTGAGTGAGTGCAGCAGATGGCCCTTGCCCCAGTGCCATGAAAGCCTTTGTGTGTCAAACAAAGCTGGCAGTAGCGGCCCGTGGTGGGAGTGCTGCCGGGCGGTGACGTGGGGCGGGGGAGGGGCAAGGTGGGGTGTAGTAAAGTACGGAATACGGCCGAGTAGAGGTAAGTAGACATATAAATAAATAAAACGAATTTCGTTACGCGCGCTGCATCGCATTTGGCGATGCAGCGCACGCAACGAAATTAGTTTTATTTACTTATATGTCTACTTACCTCTATACGGCCGTATTCCGTACTTTACTACCCCTCACCCTGCCCCTCCCCCGCCCCACGTCACCGCCCGGCAGCACTCCCACCACGGGCCGCTACTGAAAGCTGGTGCTTTCGCATAATATATGGAATCCAGGAGATAAAACAAAAAACAAGCTTTAAAGTCCGAGGCATCCTCCCCAGCCAGGGAGCATGCAAATGAACACGCCACACACGGAGCTCCTTAATAGACGTCTTTATATTCCTCAGCATCCGATTACACACTGCTCACTCATTATGTCATAAACGTTAATAACCACACCTTGACACCTCGCAGCAAGTTAAGTAATTTCTCTGTTTAATCCGCCCGGAACTGCAAGGGTCCTAGCGCACATATTCTCACGACACTACATCTCCCCCTTTGTTAAATAAAAAGTACAACTAACAGTCGCATCATATTTCTTCAATAAGTCGTGGAGGCACTCGCACTAGTCTGCCAGATTGAGTTGTATGAGATGGTTGAAATGCACTCTGATTGTGCACCGATGGCACAGGTTCTGATGCTGGATCTGGACTGTCAGGCGGGGTCACCTCATTTCTGATTGCAGCAGCTGACGACCGTCGAGGTAGGTGTTTAAAATGTGACGAGTCCCATGTGATGGACTTTCCGGGACTATGCGCCATCACTATATATCCTTTACACGCCAAAACCCTCAGATGATCGACAGCAAACGGAGTGTCTGTTTTACGCTTTTGTTTCTGCTTGACCAGGACCCAACCACCTTCATCGAAAACTGTTTCCTGAGCTCATCTATGCTGATCGGCATATGTGTCAATCTGGCACTTTCCGGAAGTGTTTGTGACACACACCTTATCAGCATTCAAGGATTGGTCTACTATCCACTGTGGCAGTTTGGTTCCGATGGCTCTCCCAAATAACAAGGTGGCAGGACTCTCACCAGTTGTAGAGTGAGGAGTTGAACGATAAGCATGGAGGACTTGACACAGGGCCTGGTTTAACTCGATTCCCTCCATCAATGCTCGCTGAATTACCTGTGAGTGTACCCATGAATCTTTCCACAGCACCTGTGGCTTGGGGCCACAGAGGTGTGCTCTTTTGATGATTGACATTTGATCTGACCAGAAACTCCTTGAATTCTTTGCTACTGAATGGCGGACCATTGTCAGGTTTGAGAATGGCGGGGATACACCATGCGGCAAGGAAATCGTCCAGCCGCTCAATGACCTTGTCATGGATTGTTGATGATAATGCCTCTGCTAAAAGAAAGCATGAATACTCATCAGTGACTACCATGAGATGATGTCTGTTTCCTAAAGGCCCAAAGAAATCAACTTCAACTCTTTTCCAAGCATGTGCAAGAAGGTCAGACATTGTCAATGGATGCTGAGTCACTTTGGGGGAAAGGCAGCTGCAAAGATGGTACTCTTTTAGTTTCCTCTCTACTCGCTCGTCTAGGCACGGGAACCACACTCGGTCTCTTAGGACTGTTTTGGTGGTTACAATGCCACAATGTACTTCATGGGCTAGTTCAATGACTTGCTGTCTTAGGCTCTCAGGTATGATGATTCTTGAGCCTCTCAATACATCACCTTCCCTGGTAACAGACAGTTGATCCTGTAAATTTTTGAATTTTTGAAATTCAACATCGTCAGAAAAAGGTTGAGCATTCTTCTTCCATGAATGAGTCAAAATTATGTCTTTGAGGGTAAGCATGTTCTTATCGGCATTAGTAGCAGCAATAATCTGTTCAATGGACAGGCCTGCTGGCATGCTGGGCCTCACAATGAAGTTAATGTACTCCTCAGCCGTTTTGGATGTCGAACCGAGCCGATGTAACAGTACTCATGAAAAGTAATCAGCAGGGATCTGATCTTTACCCGGCAAGTGCACAATTGCATAGTCATACTCTACCAGTCGCAACCCCCACCTCTCAATGCAAGGGGGCATTTTGGCATTCGCATGTCCAAAAATTTTGAGCAGTGCTTGGTGGTTTGTAATGATAGTGAAACGTTTTCCATATAGAAACACATGAAAATGTTCACAAGCCCACACCCACACTACAGCCAGACTCTCCTTCTCCGGCTGAGAATAGGCACATTCTATGTCAGACAGGCCTTGACTGGCATAGGCCACAATATGTCTCTGAGCATTTGGATGACTATTATGTTGAGCAAGGATTGCCCCTAGACCCACTGGGCTCACATCTACTGTGATCTCAATATGTAACTTAGGGTTAAAATAGGCCATCTCGGTTGCATTCTCAATCGCATGTTTTATTCTTTTGAAGCTTTGATCACATTCAGCAGACCACTGGAAAGGGACATCTCGATTTGCCAAGTCTCTTAATGGGGCACTCACAGTAGCAGAGTCACAAATGAGTCTTCAGCAATAACTGGCCATGCCTAAGAAGGATCGCAGCATGGTGACATCTTGTGGGGGGCAAGTAGCTGACAGTGCTTGCACTTTATCTGGGTTAAACGTCATTCCCCCATCAGAGAATATGTGCCCAAAGATTTTAAGTTTGGTCTTGTGAAACTCACACTTTGCTACATTCAAAGTAAGACCTGCAATCAGCAAGGGGCAGGTACACTTGTGTAAGGGCCTTGTCATGCTCTTTTTGTGCTGCCCCAAATGCCAGTATGTCATCACTGTAGTTAAACGCATGCATGACAGGTTGAAGTAATTGACGTATAACATCCTGAAATATTTCTGCAGTTGGCAACACTCCAAAACTCAACCTTTTGTATCTGAACAAACCAACATGAATCAAAAAAGTAGTGATGTACCTACTGTTCTCTTCTAAATCGAGATGATGTTATCCCTTGTTCAGGTCTAAGCGGGAGAAGACTTTGGCACTGCTAAGGTGCTTGATCATGCCCGCTATGTATGGACCAGGATATCTTTCTCTCTCAATTGCTTTGTTGGCCTGGCGCATATCAACACAGATGTACCTGGCACCTCCACTGTCCTTTTTTGGCACCATCACTATGGTCGAGATCCATGGCGTAGGGCCAGTGGAGTGTTCAGTGGTGTCATGCTTTAACAGCGTTTTTAGTTCTTTCTCAATGGCTTCTTGCAAGTGAAAATGACTCTGCGATGCCGCTGGGCAACAGGGCGAATGTCCTCATTCATGTGAAGTTGAACTTTCATTGTCTTGAGCCATCCTAGGCTATGAAACAACGACGGGAACTGACTCACAACTACAGATTGAGTGTGGAGGTTGTAATTGAGAGATATCAGTCCCATGTCAGCAGCAGCGGCATAACTGAGTAGGCATGCACTGGACGAAGTTCCTTGAAGAACATGAATTGGCGCTTGCACTGATATTGCTTCATGTCGCATTGTCGCTGTGAATGACCCTTGACTCTGTAATGGTTTTAAAGCAGCCCATGTGTATACCTTCATGTTTGACAAGCTGAGGCATGGCACAGGAGATAAGCTATTGAACTTTTCGACTGGCATAATGTTAATCGACACACCACTGTCTATGATAAAGGTTATGGGGCAACCGTGGACCGGTATTGTATTCTTGGGGCAGTGTCCAAATGAATTCGGTTGATTCGTTTGGTGGTTTGCCTTTGTCTTTTGTTCTTCCTTGCAGGCAGCCAAACCTACATGAGCCTGTTGGTCCCTGGTCGATATCATAATCGCACATCCATCTTCTTCACTGGTGCTTGATAAGGACATTGAAAAGCCTCTTTAAGTGTATTTGATGATGCTCAACTTTACCTGGTTTCTACTTGTTGTAACTGACGTTTCTTTTTGGCCTTGTGGGCATGGCGAAAATGCTTCTGGAACCTTCTGGCATCAATTTTCTCTTCTCGCTGTGACATATTTGGTTTCTCTTTTGCTTTGCAAACCAGTATGAAGTGGTTTTCTTTCCCGCAACCTTTACACGTCTGGCCTATGGCTGGACATTTGCCTTCATGGGGAAATGAAAACCCACATCGGAACCACAAATTTTTCTTCTTTGGAGATGTCGACTTTTGTGTATCTACCTTGTGCTTGTGCTCGCTTTTCATGACCAGAGCTGATTAATTTTTTATTGTTCCAGCCTCCATATCAGCAGTTTGTCGATCTACTCTATCATTGGCCCTTGCAGCCATTAGAACTTTCTCTAAACGGACAGTCTCTTTCAACATGCGTCGTCTGAAAGAGTCTTAAAGACAGTCATCAATGTCTATGAGGCATATGGCTTCTTCATCATTAAATTCACTAAACTTACAATGTTTGATAAGCACATCAAGTCTCTCAACAAACTCATTCATCATTTCACCAGCTTGCTGTCTCGCTTGATTGAAAATGTACCTTTCATAGTCGATTTTCGCCATTGGATTAAACTTGGCTCCCAATGCTTCTTTGATCTGACGGTACGATATTGCATCAGTCTGATAGATTTTCTTCAGCTCTGAAGGAAGTGACCCGGTTAGGGTCACTCGGGTCACTCACGACCAACTCTCAGCCTTCTGTACCAAATGAAGAGTCGGTCAGACAGTAGAGAATACAAACCAATATATGTTTATTCAGATACACTCGAGAGGAGCCCGGTCTGCCCGGTCTCTTAGGAGTGCTGCAGAGGGACTGAAAATCAAAAGCATAGAGATACATATTATACTATTCCTAACTGGATTAAAACACACCCATAATGGAATTTTCCAAGCAGTTGCAGCTAGACAGTGCAATACAAAAAAAGTTAAGTTTCGATCCTCATATCGTGCATTACCTCAGAAGCTCAAGGTTGTTTCATCCTGCACCTGCCACTGGACAAGTGGGAGAGGACCTTTATCTAGTGGGAAGGTATGCAGCACATGAACAGTGTATTTATTAACGAGGAAAGTTTCATCATTCTGGGAAATGAAACCTAACGAGGGCCTTTTCTTAGAAACGAGCAAAGGTTAGTTTCACTCACGCATCTAAAATGGCGTCTAACCCCAAAATGGTGCAGCGAATGCTAACTTACATAAAGCAATGCGTAAGCATGAATTTTTCTATTCTAACAGACCCTCCTTTTAGCATGAGCTAAACATTTTTTTGTGTAAGAATAAGGCAAGCAGGGAATCATAAACAATAATATCAACATGTTCATGAGCATTCCGTAGTATCAACATCAGGAGGGGAAATTGTGAGAAGAGAAGAAGTCTAAAAAATCCCTTCATCTATGTTCATCATATCCTCGATCTCCTTCTGGACCATTATTGCAGCATTGGTATCATGAATCAATATTTTCTGTTTGGGGGTGAGAATATTGGTACAATAGGAGCAACAAAGGGGAAGGCACTGAATAAGGGCACAGCAGAACACCAAAATCACAATCAGATAAATCACTTTTTCGAGGATCCAGCCCCAGCTACCAAAAATAGACCAATTCCAATTTCCACTTTCCATTCCCTTGACATTCTTGATAATGTCTAGAATATGCTGGGTGAAATTCTTTTCCATATTCTTGATGCCGACTACGCACTGATCGCCTACTACAGCGCACACTTCTCCACTCTTAGCTAAGATGAATTCAACTGCATATCTAGCCTGCTCAGAATATATTTGCATACTTTCTAATTGGGTGGTGATGTCATGCAAAGCTGCTACTGTAGAGTTGGACAATATTTGCAACTTGCATCCAAAATATTCCCGGACTTTCTCACCCCTAGCCATAGATGTCATTCCCAAAGTAACAAGGGATGATAAAATATACCCCAAAGTGGCCCCATTACTATAATTATTGATCTCTATGTTGGTGACTCCCTCACAGAATTCTTTCGCCAGCGTCCTTTTCACCCAGCGGACATTAGGCTTGGGATTGACATGTTTGCAAGGCACACCTAGAGGCAACACCATTCCCAAAGCCACATCGCCTGTACCATTATGGACGTTAGAGTATGTACTGTTGGACCAAAAATTGAATCCAGAGTGTGCATAAATTGGTCCATCATAATCCACAGTAGAGTATCTAGAATTCATACCAAAGGTATCAGAATCTTTATCATTTACTAAAGAGATCGTACTTTTATAGAGCACTATGCCTGAACAGTTCACATACAAGTCTGTGTCCGTACTATTCACAATGGGACAGCAAGCAGGATAATAACCGGCCTTTCGAGTAACTATCACATCCTTATAATGCCAACCTACTAAAGTAATATTCTGTTCCTCCATGTAGTAATTATCGCAGTATGTATCATTAGCGCTTCCTGGATAGCCCACTCCCTATGGCTTTCTATAATATAAGCAAGGACCTTGATAAGCAAAACCAAAAACTCCGGAAACGTCTGTAAATTCCGGGGGTTGAGTATAAGTATAATTCACAAGGGACAATGGATAAGCAGTCCATAAGCTACTGACTGAATCAGTAGGGTAGCAAGCCGTTCCCTCCCCAAAGAATCTCAAATGGGTGTCTAAAAATACATTACTCTGGACTGACCTTTTATTTCTAGTCAAAGAGATGACTTTCCCCTTTTCTGGCAAAACCACATTTTGATCATTCTCCAAAACCCATGTCACCCCACAAGGTATCAAAAGCAATAGAACCACAAAGGTGACACATAATATTTTCCTTTTGAGTGTCCACATCGTAGTGGGCAGAACAATGAGAATCATTGGTTGCTCCTCATCGGCAACCTGTCTATCAAAGGGATGCATAATGAATGATGAAAGAGGGATAAAAAAGCAAATGGAATATGTAAGTTCCCAGTGTCCGTCAGAGCCTCACTGGTACAGGCTCCTATTGTTCATCAAAACGTTGGTGCTCTTGAGCACCGGCGGTGGAGCTTGCTCTGTCCTAAGCTCGAATTCCCAAGTCGACCAGGATAATGTACCCCCAATGGGATACTTTTGATCTATCATGTCCAATGTTCAAACAGTGCACAAATCTCACATCACCCTAAACTAACTCCGTTGGTACTATAGCAAAGTACACCCTAACTTACACAGTCCATCCCTACCTAATCTGACTTCTCCTTTTGTGCACCGTTCTTCAGCCAAGGGCGCAAATTGTACCTAGTGATTCCAGGCACAGAGGGATCAGTGAAAAGGGGCTCCTGGATAGCTCGTATTTCTGGCGGTACTGCTGCATTCGGCACTTCATCATTTTCCTCATCCGTTTTGGTCCAAGTCAGCCTGGCATCGCTGAAGGGGACAAACTGAGCCACCGTCTCACACCCGGAGTCCCCTACTCCATCCTTCACCCATTGATCATAGGGCAAAGGTAGAGGTATCCTGCGGCAGTGAGTGGCATGCACCCAATTCTTTCGGCCGGCGACTTTAACAGCTGTGCATGTAGATAGGAGGACCTGCTCCGATCCCTTCCACCGCGGCTTCAAACTCTTCTTCTGCTGGAAGTTGCGCACCAGCACAAATTCACCAGGCTGGATATCGTGTCTGGGCCCCTCTGGTGTAGTTGGCAGGGCTTCCCGAACCTGTTAGTGAATAGAACGCAAACTTTTAGTTAACTGACAAAGATAGTCTATTAACAACGGGTACTCAATATCTGAAAACCGCCGAGGGCGGGGGACGCCCCAGACGTTTGCTGGGCGTCCAAACACGACCTCGTATGGTGACAATCCTGTCCTAGAATGTGCTGTAGTTCTTGTTGACAAAAGTGCTCATGGTAAAGCATCTGGCCACTTTAGCCCTGTTGTCTCCTGAATCTTGACCAATTTTAACTTGAGAGTACCATTGTACTTCTCAACCAAACCTGCTGACTGTGGATGAATGGCAGCATGAAACTTCTGTTTAATACTCAAACCAACACAAATCATTTGAATCACTTTGGCATTGAAATAACTTCCATTGTCACTCCAAATCAAACAGGGCAAGCCGAAACGAGGAAAGAACTCCTTCAGGAGTACCTTTGCAGTCGTAATAGCTGTATTATCTTTGGTGGGATAAGCCTCAACCCATTTACTGAATGCACAGACAACCACCAAAACATACTTCAAATTTTTGCACCTATCTAGCTCTATTTAATTCATCTGAAGGACCTCAAAAGGAAAAGTGGGTGGTGCAAAATTACCTGCCAGTGTAGGGGTACCTTTTCCAGGATTGTGCATTATGCACACCATGCAATACTTCACTAAATGTGCAGCTGTTTTCGAAATGTTATCATTTTGCCATACAGGGTCTAACAACTTGCAAATACCCTTAGCACTAACATGGGCTGGGCCATGGGCCATCGTGACAACAGGATGAACATATGCATCTGGCAGAATCCATCTCTGTTTCCTTGACTTATTAATCCAACATCCCTCATCGTTCAATTGTGCTGTACTTCCTTTCCACATTGATAATTCTTCCATTGTGGCCTCACTTTGTATCTCTTTCACATTCTCGAGTGTAGCCTCAAACATGGTGACTTCAGGCACCCACCTAGTGGGACCTGCTACAAACATTCTTTTCATTTTAGTCCGGGCAGTTTCCTTAGCTGTCTGATCGGCAAAAGCATTTCCCCTCCCTACATCATCAGTGATTTTCCGAGGGGCACTACACTTTACTATAGCCAATTCCTTAGGGAGTGTCAAAGCAGACAAAAGCCTCAATATAAGGTGCCCATGCTGAATCTTGGTGCCATGCGAAGTAAGAAACCCTCTCTCAGCCCAGAGTCACCCAAAATTATGTGCGACTCCAAAGGCGTACTAGCTGTCAGTATAAATATTGACAACCAGTCCCTCACTCAGTTCGCAAGCTCGTATTAAGGCAACAGGCTCAGCAGCTTGGGCCGACTGATAGGGAACTCGTGATGTCTCAACTACTGTATGCAGCATGGTGCTAGCATACGCAGCAGTTGTAGTGCCATCTGGTAATTTAAAACAAGAGCCATCGACATTTAGCTCCCTTTGTGGGTCAGATAAGGGAACATCAATCAAGTCTACCCGTCTCTTCTTCCATCCGGAAGATACAATCATGTTTCTCAATCCCATCATTCTCAGAAGGGAGGGGCAGTAACGTGGCTGGATTCAGAGTGGCACATCTTTTAATCGTGATGTGTTTAGCAAAAAATGTTAATTCATAGCCAGTCAGACGTGCACTGGTGAGGTGCTGTGTCTTGGTCTTATTCAGAAGAGTATCCACAGCATGGGATACCATGACTGTGAGATCAGTATCAAGTACGAGTCCAGCCGATTGTCTTATCGAGACGGCCACAGCCACGACCGCTCTTAGACAGCTCAGGAGGGCTTGTGCAACTGGGTCAAGAACAGCAGAGAAATAAGCACACGGCCGCTGCTTATCTCCAAATTTTTGTGTTAAAACAGAAGGCACGCAACCAGCCATCTCATGGACGTACAACACAAACGACTTGTTATAATCAGGGGTGCCAAGTACTGGAGCTGAACAAAGCGCAGTTTTTAATTGCCCAAAAGACTGCTGACATTCAGGCATCCAAGGCAAGGGTTCATGCACGTCTTTAGTGGTTTGCAGAAGCAAAGGCTTGATTAGTAAAGCGTAGTTAGGTATCCACTGCCGGCAGTAGGAAGTGATACCTATAAAAGCATGCGCATCTTTCTGAGTCTGCGGGATGGGCATTTTAACAATGGTACTGATGCTCTCAAGAGTCAATCTCCTACCCTCCTTCGACAGTAGGTGACCTAAATAGGTGACCTCTTGTCGACAATACTGAAATTTGGAAAGGGAAACTTTATGTCCGTGCTGTGCCAAATGCAACAACAACTTAACTGTACTATCCCTGCAATCTTGTGCTGTGTCAGAAGCGATAAAGAGGTCGTCAACATACTGAACCAATACATTACCTGTAGGAAGCGAAAGGGAATCCAATTGGCTCTTTAAAGCTTGACTATAGATACTTGGACTCTCAGTATAGCCCTGAGGAGCTCGACAGAATCTAAAGCTTCTGCCAGCTAGTGTAAACCCGAACAAATACCTGCTATCTGGTTGGATCGGAATACTGAAGAATGCATTTTTCAAGTCAATGACAGAAAAGAATTTAGCAGTAGAAGGAATCATTGTCAAAAGGGTAGTAATGTCAGGGACTACCGGAAACTGCAGAACCACTATTTTATTAACTTCGCGCAAGTCAATCACAAAACTGTAAACATCTTCATGGTCATCAAGAGAACCTGAGTGTGTTCATTTAAGAATGGGAAGAATAGGACTATTACAAATATTGGCAGTCATCTCTTCAACCCCTCCCTTTTTAAACAAATCCTGAATAATTTGCAATAAGGCTCGCTCTCTTGCCTGTGGTATTTTATACTGAGGGATACGGGGCAAAATAGCACTATCCTTCACTTGTATCGAGACTGGAGGTATCTGCAGTAGTCCCACATCTGTATCACCTGTCGCCCACAATGTGGGTGGCACAGCAGCAAATTCGACAGGAAGAGGTGCATCTTTGGACAGACACTGTTTAGCACGTACCACATCTGGCCCCATTGTCATATAAACACCTGCCGGAGAACAATAAATAGTAGCATGCAATTTCTTCAACAAATCCAAACCCATCAAATTTTCACCACAGTTAGATGTCAGCAAGAATGGCGAATCCACAGTGAAAGGACCAATATTCAATGCAAGGGGTCTTGAAATGAGGCTTACAACCGGTACATCAGAAAAACCTACCAAAACATTATATTGGTCAGACAGAGCCGCCCCAGGGACCATATTTCAAGAAACAGAACTTTTCGTCGCACCTCTGCCCACCAAAAATTCCTTAGTCGAACCTTGCAGTTCCGCTGTTACATAAGGACCACGCTGGTCTACAGGTATCAGAACTGGTCCCCCACTCTGTCCCTGGCTGTCCTAGCTGTAAGACATTCCTGTCACTTCCTCCAGATCATAATCATCATGGTAGTACTGTCCATCCCGGGGGTCATCGACGTAATTATTATCAGAACGACCCTGTGAGACTGTAGCGTTTTGAGCCCTATCAGCCCCACCAGCTCCATGCCCCGTCCACGAGAACCACGCCCCTGAGGGACCGCCACCTTCTGCAAAAGCACAGGACACTCGCTACGCCAATGTCCCTCCTCTTTACAGTACGCACACTGATTCGGACCCATGGGCGTAGTGTTTGGATGCCTACTAGTGCGTGGAAGCTGTTGGGTCGAACCACCAGGTCCTCTACCATTCCCTCTAAAAGCCTGCTGTAACAACACCTTCGTCTTTAAATCCTTATGCCTTTTCTCTGTCCTTTCCTTTTCCTCATTATCCCTATGCTCATATGTTATGTTAAAATATTTGTAAAGCGCAACGTATACCAGAAGGTGTCTTGGCGCTGATTCAGTATGCAACAATAAGCAAAAGGGTTTGAAAATCCAGGTTTTCAAAAGTTTCCTGAACTGGGGTAGGGAAGGTGCTGACCTTAGCTTGAGTGGAAGGAGATTCCAGGATGTGGCTGCTCTAACCGAAAAGCTGCTACCACCCCATTTAGATTTTTAAAATCTGATAGAGTTTATTCTGAAGGAGCCTGCTGATCTTAGGTTTCTTGTTGGAATGTACCATGAGAAATCTTTCTTCAGAAAGGAAGGTCCTGAATCGTGGAGGGCTTTGTAAGTCAAACAGAGGGTCTTAAACTTGATTCTGTTATTGACTTTCAACCAATGAAGATCTTTGAGAGCAGATGAGACGGAGTGGTGCCTAGGCAAGTCCAGTAGGAGTCTGGCTGCCGAATTTTGAAGAATTTGCAGTTTGTTAAGGTATTGAGCTTGCAGGCCAATGTAGAGGCTGTTGCAGTAGTCAATCTTGGACAATACCAAGGTGGAAATAACTGATTTCCTAACTGCGATGGGCAGAAAGACTAGAATTTTTAAAAATATTCTTACGGTATTATACGAAGAGGAGACCACTGCGTTAATTTGATTGCCTAGGAGTAGACGATCATCAATGAAAATACCTAAGCTCTTGGCCTTAATTGTAGGAGTAGGGAGGGGGGCCATGCCAATTGGCCAGCAAGGGGTAAACCAAAAATTGGGATTGTTGCCAAATAAGATCACCTCGGTCTTTCCAGCATTGTGCTTAAGGCAGTGTTTGTTCATCCAGCCATCAATGAAATTCATGCAGTCGTGGATGCGAAGACAAGTGTGATTGGCATTGTTAGAGGCTGATAGCATGATTTGCGTGTCATCCGCATAGGACGTAAGGGAGAACCCGAAGGATTCGACCAGAGGAGCCAGATCAGACAGATATATATAAAAAAGAGTTGGGCTCAGAGAGGATCCCTGCGGCATGCCACAAGGCAGGCGGAATGAGCTTGAAGAGAAGTCATCAATGTTTATTATGTTTTCCCTGTTAGATAGGAAGGATGAGAGTAATTTCAAGGCCAGGTTTTTTATACCTTTTGATTCCAGACGGAGGATCAACGTGGAATGATACACCGTATCAAACGCCGCAGACAGGTCCAGCAGAATAAGGACGGCTGACCCCCTCATCCAGGATGAATTTAAGCTCATCAGTGGCCTTGATCAAGGCAGTCTCTGTACTGTGTTCGGATCGAAATCCGAATTGAGTGGGATCCAAACCATTAGAGTCTTTAATGAACTGATTTAATTGGATGTTCATCACTTTTTCGACTATTTTCGCAGGGGAGGGAAGTCTAGAAATAGGCCGATAGTTGGCAGGGTCTTCAGGGTCCAAAATAGTTTTTTTCAATAAAGGCAAAATGGGGGCTCGCTTCCGTTGGGATGGAAAGATACCTGATTTGAACATGTTATGAAACAAGTTTGAGAGATGGACTGCAATAATGTCGGGCACCAGTTTAATAACTGAGGGCAGACAAGGATCATCCGGAGAACCTGATTTGGTGATCAAGATGAGATCTTTTATTTGGGCCGCAGTGACAGGGGAGAATGAGTCGAACTCAGAAGTGAAAAAGTCATTATCGGAGATGGTGTTCACCTTATCTTGACTGGTGGATGGCAAAAGATTGCCGTTGTGACTGAATGAGTTGGAAATTAGATCGATTTTTCCCTTGAAGTGCTATGCAAACCTATTGCAAAAGGACTGGCTGACTCACTCCCTTTTATACTCAGGTTGTTTAGTGAGTTTATTAATGACTTGGTAGAGTTCTTTAGCTGAGTTTTTGGCAGATTCTATTTGTGATGAAAAATAAGCTGTTTTTTCTGTAATCAAAAGGGCTTTATATTTAGTCAATGAGAGTTTATAAATTTCTCTCTCGTGGGAGTCATATTGAGCTCTCCATTTCCTCTCTTGGCGTCTACAACCTTGTTTTTCCAGTCTAAGGGCCTCTGAGAACCAGGGGGCGGACGGACGGACGGGTCCTGCTTAGTCCACCTTTTTTTATCGGGATTAATTGAGAAAAAGAAGAGTTGAGCCAGGTGGAGTAATTCTCAGCTGCAAGTTCAGGATTGTCCACCATCGGGGGGCTCGAAATGCTCAGTAGCTGCTCTAGTTGGTTATGATCAACTTTTGCCCAAGATCTGTACTGGGCAGCTGTAGACCTCTTATTTGGGACTGTGTTAACTGAAGGGCAGTTAATTTTAAAGAAGATGGCTTAGTGGTCGGACCAAACCAAAGGAAGCACTTTAAGACTAGAAATATCATTATTATTCGAGAATAGCGCATCGAGCGTGTGACACCCTTGGTGGGTGGGGTCAGTACTAAGGAGTTTAAGGGCAAAGGCATCCATGATTTCAATTAGTGAATCCGTATCCTTGTCTTCAGTTTGTTCTAAATGAAAGTTAAAATCCCCGAGGACGGTAAAATTGGCATTGCAGATATCTGCCTCTAGTGAAGCGCTAATGGAGTTTAGAAAGCCAGCTTTAGGACCGGGAGGACGATAAATGAGAGAGCCTCAGAAGGTGTGATTGTTAGTGAGCCCAATATTGAAATACAGTGCTTCACAGTACTCAGACTGCATAGTGGTGAAATTGGCCCTAAATTTATCCCGGTAGATGACCGCCAGTCCCCCACCTCTTTTAATTGGACGGTCTTGCCTATGCAGCAGGTAACCGGATGGCGTAGCAATGAGAAGTTCTGGCGTAGAAGTATTAGTTGCCCAAGTTTCTGAAACAAATAAAATGTCAGATTTGTGAGACTCGATGAGATCAGCTACTTCAAGTGCATGTTTTACTAGTGAACAAGCATTGATTAAGATGCAGATTATACCCGTGGAAAACTGTTTTCCAGGTGATTCCTGACTGGAACCATGTGAGCTGGCCAAGACGAAAGGGCAGGGAAGAAGGAAGCCACAAGAAGAGCAAAATCCCTCCGAACCCTGACAGAGAGCTAGCATGTTGAGATGATTGCAATTGAAAACCGGTGTATTTAAATCATAAAGTTCCTTACTCATAAAAGAAATTCCAGACTTGGAATCTAAGGCAGAACTGGCAGGGGGTCTGGCGCTAGGGACGGTCCAGGCACAGACGGGCGCAGATGGGCTTGCCTTAGGCGTGCCTTTGGCGCACCAGCAGCGCGCCCACTGCGCGCGTCCACCTACACATGGTGCCTATGTAGTCAGGTAGAGTCCCTGCCGGAAGTAAGTGTGGTCAGGGGGAGGAGCTGCGTCCCTCCGCTCAATCGGCAGGAACAGCCGCGGCGGACCGGGGACAGGGAAACAATCAGGCAAGGAAGAGCAGGAACAAGAAAGTGCAAAGTGCCACAGGTAACGCTTAATTAAAAACAAAACAGCGTTTAAAACAATTAACCAAAAGTATGGCTTTCAAGATAGCCTTTAGCGCGCTGCTTACTTAGTGCTGCGCGTGTGCCTACACATGCTGCCTATGTAGTCAGGTAGAGTCCCTGCCGGAAGTAAGTGCGGTCAGGTGGAGGAGCTGCGTCCCTCCGCTTAATCAACAGGTACTGCCGTGGCGGACCGGGGACAGGGAAACAATCAGGCAAGGAAGAGCAGGAACAAGAAAGTGCAAAGTGCCACAGGTAACGCTTAATTAAAAACAAAGCAGCGTTTAAAACAATTAACCAAAGTATGGCTTTCAAGATAGCCTTTGGCGCGCTGCCTACTGAGTGCTGCGCGTCCGCCTATACATGCTGCCTATGTAGTCAGGTAGAGTCCCTGCCGGAAGTAAGTGCGGTCAGGGGGAGGAGCTGCGTCCCTCCGCTCAATCGGCAGGAACTGCAGTGGCGGACCGGGGACAGGGAAACAATCACGCAAGGAAGAGCAGGAACAAGAAAGTGCAAAGTGCCACAGATAACGCTTAATTAAAAACAAAGCGGCGTTAAAAACAATTAACCAAAAGTATGGCTTTCAAGACAGCCTTTGGCGCGCTGCTTACTGTGCCATGTTTAAAATAACAGAGGGGGAAGAAGTGGACCAAGTACTCTCAGAGGCCTGCAATCGAGTCGCAATTTCAGGAAGCAGATTGGAAACAAATCTATTAACAAACAACCTAACACCTCCCTGAATAGACAAATCCTGCCCACTGTGATCCAGAAATACATCCTTGAACCGAGTGAAAAAATCAGACACACTCTCATCTTTCTTTTGGCGACAAGCCGTTAACTTGTCCCAATATACTTTCCTCGGCGGAATAAGAGAATGCATATACGTGATAATGCGGCCTGGCAAAGCAAGTATCTCTGCTCTGGGCTTATCACCTGGCTTCCTTTCCTGATCCCATACTTTAATTTGGTCCCATGTACCCCCCAACTCTGCAACATGATCTTGAGTATGAACCTGTCTCCAAATATCAACCGGAACAAGAAGACCAAAAAACATTTCAATATCAGTAAGAGTCATTACAGTGGAAGAGGCAGCTTCAGTCAATTCTTTATAATATGCAGTTGGATTTTTCCTAGGATCAGGCAAATGAGTCTTAAGAGACAACACTTCACTTCTTTCCCATGGAGTATAAACCCATTGTTCTTGAAAACGGGCTACTACACCCGCACGAGTGACGTTCCCTCGCCCATCTGTTAACTCCGGTATCTCTGGGTGATATATAGGATGAACCTCTCTCATCGGAAACTGGGACACCGTGGTGGGACTCTTCTCAAGCAGCCTACCCCTGTAAGCAATCAATGTCATAACACTGCCAAAAACATGGCCAGGCTCCATATTACTAGCATCTACAAGATCTTTAATATCATATAAAATCTGTGGTGCAGCATCCTTGAAACATTGCTCCCAAAGATTAATCAGCGTAGCAGACATATGCTTAAGAGCATGCTATTGTACAAAGGGATCATAATCTTTCATCACACTCCAAACATCTTCCACACTGTAAATGGAGTTACGACCCAACTGCACAGCCTGATTAGCCACTACTTGTATTTTTTCATCCCCCACTTCAAACCGCACATATGGACCCACTCGCTCTTTAAACTTTGTCCAATCTCCGTCCCCAAACCCGCTTACTGGCGTCCCAACACTCAAAGAAACCGGAGGATGAAAAACCAGAGAAGGAGAAGCAACAGAAGTGCCAGGTACAATCGAGTGCACCACAGGAGAAAGAGCTGGAGACAGGGATGCCGAAACAATAGGTGTGAGAGGGGTGCTAACAGTCACAGTTGCCACGGAAGGCGAAGGCAAAGAAGGAGGAGGAGGAGCCGAAGCCGCAGCCATCGAGACAACAGCAATAGATAAAGGGACAGTGGAAACAGCTGTAACAGGTGGCTGTGATGGCACAGGAACAGTAGGATATATCCTTTGTGGGGTATATGGGGGTCAATTATCTAATAACTCCTCCACAAAAGTATTGTCTTCCTCCTTAGCTATATAAGACATCAATTTGCAACCGAAATCTCCTATCCTAACACTCAATTCCTAACTCTTGTTTCTCTTTATCATGTGCTACAGCTTTCTGCGTCAATGTTTGCATTCTCCCCTTTTGTGCGTCCCTCTCCATCTTTAATCACCTTTGTCTGGCCTCCTTCTGCCAAGTTCTGAGGGAATCGAACATTGACTGCCCACTTCTTTTCTTAAACAACTGTTCTTGCAAAAACCCAATCTTTTGCTCATCAAAAGTGCCCGTTAAAAGCCACTGCAACTCAGCATTGCCCCTCGTATATTTGTGGCATAATGTACTAAACATAATAGGGCCAAGACCATGTTTCACATACATATCAAAATTTGGAGTACCTTCTGGAGGCGCCGGCTGAGCCTCCTCCAATCGAGCATCAGAAAAACAACAGAGGCAGCACAAGGAAAACAATTTACTGAGACCAGGCATTCTCAAAAGAAATCAAATTCACTATTTTATGCCTGGCAAAACATTTGCAAATGCTTTTATCCAAAAGACGGCCCTTAGACCGTACCAAATACAAACCAAAATGGTACCATATCCACAAAGAACCAAAACAAACTCACCTGATGTATACAGGTCAATCAAATTTATTCTCCACTGCCGACTCTTCAGACCAAACGGTCAGATCCAAGGGTTTCGCCGTTCAGGACTCCAGTCGGGATGACCACTGGGCGAGGCACCGTCCGGCGGGACAGAAGGGGCAGCTGCGAGTACCAGGAACTCTTTCGTACAGGGATCCCTGATCCGTCCGTCCGACCCGACGGTGGCTTCGACCTCCCCCCTCGTCCGCGGAAGGGGATGGGTCACTCACCCGAAGGAGTCCCTGTTCGGGCGACAATTGCAGGAAGTGACCCGATTAGGGTCACTCACGACCACCTCTCAGCCTTCCGTACCAAATGAAGAGTCGGTCAGACAGTAGAGAATACAAACCAATATATGTTTATTCATATACACTCGAGCGGAGCCCGGCCTGCCCAGTCTCTTAGGAGTGCTGCAGAGGGACTGAAAATCAAAAGCATAGAGATACATATTATACTATTCGTAACTGGATTAAAACACGCCCATAACTGAATTTTCCAAGCAGATGCAGCTAGACAGTGCAATACAAAAAAAGTTAAGTTTCGATCCTCATATCGTGCATTACCTCAGAAGCTCAAGGTTGTTTCTTCCTGCACCCGCCACTGGACAAGTGGGAGAGGACCTTTATCTAGTGGGAAGGTATGCAGCACATGAACAGTGTATTTATTAACGAGGAAAGTTTCATCATTCTGGGAAATGAAACCTAACGAGGGCCTTTTCTTAGAAACGAGCAAAGGTTAGTTTCACTCACGCATCTAAAATGGCGTCTAAACCCAAAATGGTGCCGCGAATGCTAACTTACATAAAGCAATGCGTAAGTATGAATTTTTCTATTCTAACAGCTCTTCTTTTACCCCGTCACCAGGAAGATTCTTTCAATATTTAATGATTTTCTTATCATCTAGTTCTTCTAGGGCATCTATGAAGTAATTGAACGTCCATGCAGTCCACCTGGTGCCAATATTCCGCTTCTTGGCGGTGTCGAATTGTGGTAGTGGTTTTAGAAACGCGGCTGAATCATACATCATGCTCGATTCTGCAGCCATTGAAAAGATTCACTATTCTGATGGCTTTCGTTTCACTGGATACCACTGGCCGCTGTGCATGCATCAGCATTTCACCCGGGCCTGGGTTGTCACACCCGATTCGTGGTTGTGTGGCACTTCCCTTGTTCATTTTGGTAAGTACGTTTGTACTTTCATACCTGGTTATCACTGCCCTTAGTGTTTGCTTTGTATCGATGATGGCTCTGTGTTATGATGTGGTGCAATATCTCTTCTTTTGGCCTTCCCAGGGGATTTCTGGTAGGCTTTTAAATATGCTCCTTCGTAGGGTCTTCAATTTCTTCAATGGCCGTGTCTGGGCTGGGGGGCTTTGATTCTACATACGCCAACTTCAAACTGCTTCTCGTTGATTTGGGCAAATGTGGCACGCAGAAACAGTTTGCTGTATCATTGCAAACTCTCAGGGAGAGCAGTCTTCTTCAGGGCACATATCCCCTACTTGTCACCAGTTGTAGTGTCCTCCCCAGCATGCAAATTAACATGCCACACTTGGAGCTCTATAATAGATGTCTTAATATCTTAGCATCTGATCATACACATCCCACGCATTACATCATAACCGTTAATAACCACACCTTAACACCTCCCAGCACCTTACGTAATTCTTTGAATTTCTCGTAATGTCTAGAACCGCAAGGGTCCTAGCTAAGCCTGGGCAGAGTTGACAAAAAAACTCAGCCGCGCTACGTGGAGTTCCCCGAGCGGCGGAGTGCATTAGGGTCATGCCGTTCATGGTGATTTTGAGAAATCCAACCACCCGCGTTGAGAAATCTCACAGGAGGTTGATTTTCCTCGTTCGCACTCGCCAACTATACCTTGGCGTTGACAAGCACGAGCGAGGGAAAGAACTCCGCTCCGCGGAGTGGAGTTTTTGGGGACTCCGCATGCTCCGCGGAGCGCAGAGTGCAGAAAACTCTGCAAACTCCGTGAACGGAGCGGAGTTCACCGCCCAGTGTTAGTCCTAGCGCACATAGTCTCACAACACTACAAAGTCCGCTCTTCAGCTATACCCCAGCAAAAATATCCCAGTTGCAGCGCTTTTACCGATGAGCTGAGAGGTGTGGGGAGCAACATAGCATGGGGTGCTATTTGAGGGGTGAAACAGCTCAATACAGAGAGAGCTAGCAAACACATCTATTCTCATAGAGTGCTGAATGAAAAAGAAAAAGTAGTTCCTTAAATGTGAGCAGTTGAAGGATACAAACCAGCCAATCAAAAGGATCGTAAAGAGGATGTGCTCCGGGCGAAGGAAAAAAAATAGAACAACAGGAATGAGAAGCAAGCAAATGAGAGTGACAATAAAGCCAACCATCTGTAAGCAACAGGTGGGCTCTAAGTCCACTGTTAGCTTACAATATATATTTCACAAGCAGACAGCTTGCCCTGTCTGGTAGATTCAACCTAAAAAAATAGTTATAGTCTTAAGAAGCACACATTGCCATAGTCCCTAGCACTGAAGGGAAGTATTTTGTGTGTGTATGTGCTCCTTGTGAAGAAATAGAATGCCGTCACTCACAGTAAACTTAACCAATGTCTGAAGTGGGCTAAGCCAATGCCACATGCTGTAGAGCAGAGTTCTTCAATCTGTGGGGCGCCCCTTAGGGGGCGCGACATCATCTCAAGGGGGCGCGGACTCCACCTTAAAATCTCACCTTGCCTTTCATTGTTTCCCACAGTACCACGTCGCAAGTACGTTTGCTTCCTGTATTTCTTCCGCCATTTCAAATCGGGCTTTTGGATTTGAGAACTCGTGCACAACGTGCCCATACTTTTGTAATTTAAAGAAAAACGTTTGCCTACTGTCTTCAGCTCTCTCAGTGACTCTGACAATGTGATGGAGTCAGGGCCAAACCTGCCTCTAAGACAAAGACGTGCAGGCACACTGGCGGCACCTGTGTTGTTAAGACATGACAGCAATTCCGAATGGTAAGAAAAGATGCCCTCTTCCACACAAAAACAGCATACATGCATACACAGTGAGCTTGCCTGTTTTCTATTTAAGTAAAAGGAAAAAGGAAAATAGGGTATTCTGTGCCTCACCTCTCCCGATCAAATGGCTGACATACAGAAATCTGTAAATACAGTTCAGAGCCCAGTGGATGAAGATACTCAAGTGCTCACTAGATTTTTAACCACCGCCTTTGAACGAGCTTGTGAATTCTTTTGCTAATTATCCAAGGTCCGTGTTTTTCAGAACTGTGACTGAAAAGGTGCAGCTGTCGTAGCGCAGTCACATGATGAAGATTTGCTGCTGTGTATTTTTCTGAATGGTGTGCCAGCCCCATTTTTTATCTCAGATATGTCTTTGATCCCATGGTCACACATTCGATTCCCTGTAGGTCCACTCAGCCGTACATGTTTCTGAGGTCGATAAAGTGATAGCCATTTAGTTGGGTAGCAAAGACGTGATGTCACTTTGTCAAAGGCCATGTGATGTCTCTTCCTATGTTGTCGCGGGGGGTCAAAGTTCTGGTGGTCTGGCTTTTGCCCTCCAAGCAGATCTAAAGGTTGAGAGGTATGCCCAACAGCTGTGCAACAAGCACACACAAGTCATTTTAGCAGGGGACAGTGGTGATTGCCAATCAATCTTTTCAATGAGGTATTTAAAATTGTATACAACCTTTCTATCCACCAAGTGACCTATGCCTGCTGGATTTTTGTACTCCAGATGCAGGTAGTACAGCTGGAGGCTTGACAGAGCAAAAATTGATTGTAGCCCTGCATGTCCCCTTTGGAAGCAGCAGAAGCCACTATATGAAGGTAGCAGAGGAAGGCCTGGAAATGGAGTAGCCAGAGGCGAGAAGCCAGGCCTTCTGGGGGAGAGTTGGTCCACTACTAGTTGGTCACAGACGTTAAACACTTGGATGTATGTAGATTCAGTCAGGAGTGGTGTGCAACCTTTACTTCAGCGTGCATTCTCCACGGTAGTAATTAAGAAAGGCTGGTCAGTAAGGTGCTTCACAAGCGATACATTTAAGTAGTGGCCTCCTGCTTCCTGCCATGAGATAAGACATCTTCTTTTTTGTGATAAGCTAGTTTGAGGTTCATTCACAAAGTTAGTTTTCTTGCAATGGGAAGGGTGCTAATCCCTGTGTACTCAACAGCTTTTCTGTTATTGGGTAAAGAGAGCACAAAAATACCTGGTAGCAGTGCTGTATTAAATGTTCTTCCAGAGGAATGTGCATTTGGAGGCATAGCTTTTCAATAATGTTAGGGGCGTGTGAGTCTGAGATTTCCTAACAAGCATCAAGGTGTACCCAACTAAAAGGATAGGGCAGTCGGGAGCTCCTGGATAGTGGTAGCAGACAGTGTTAGGAGCATGCATTTTCAGTTATTTAGAAAAGTAAGCCCAGTCAGCATTGGGGCTCAGTGAGATAGTCTTGACTATGTTGTCCACTGGAGTCCAGTTCCTCTTCACAGCAATGTAGGGCCGGAGAACAAGCTAGCAAAACCCAAACTTACCATCAACAGACCAGGCTTAGGGTGAGCAGCGGCAGCAGAGTCAGGACATTGTAATTTGTTTCTACTGAGATGTACAATGCCCATTGTTAAGTTTCAAGCAGTAAAGTTTTGAGCTAATGTTTCTAAGTGGCTGTGGATGTAGTAGGTTCAATCTGTTATTTGCCAGATATGGCGTGGGATATGCAGATTGACACAGCAACAGACCAACGAATGAAGAGGACTGGATGAAATCCCCTGTAAGTATATTATACATAAAAGTGTAATAAAAGCAATGAGTCTTGGTAAGTAAGTAAATGCTCATCCCACCAAGCTAAGAAGATATATTACATTTTTAAGATTATGTTTAATAGAGAGCGTTTGAAAAACTCTCGTAATCTTTTGATCCAAATTTTAGCTGAGTATCAAGATAGCAGGGGCCCCAGCTTCGCATGATTTCTTTAATAGCCTCAAAGAATATGAGTGCTGATATACCTGAACTGCTTGAAATCCTCCCTTCCATAAATGTCCATTCAAAGCAATTACTGTCCCATTGGATAGGTGTAAGAAATTTGATTATTATATGGGGTAGGTGACTACCCACCTCAAAGAATAATCATAACTGTTGTCAGAGTGAACCCTCCAAGTTACTAAAGTTATGTGAGCTTCCCTGGTAGCAATGGACAGACCAAACAAGCTTAACGTAAGGCAATGTGATATCCAGTACCAAAATACTAACACATTAAAAAATGCAAAACAGTAAAAATCTCAAACTCGATTAGAAAAATAGATCAACATTTAATAGATAAAATGACACCAAAATGACAAAAACCCAATAAAGGGAACCAGAGACATGGATTTTTAAAGTTTTAAGTAGAAATAGCGCCATAAAGCACAAAGCCTTAATGTTAGTCAATGGTCACTGTAGACCAGAACCTAGGCACAATTTAAGGCTGACCATGATGGAGTGCAGGTCGGATATACCAACCAGTTTCATCCTGGTCAAAGATTTTCCTTTCTGACTTGGTCTTTTAAGTTCCAATCTACCCCAGGAGTACACTTCTAAAGCTTCCCAGGACCTCAGTAAAAGCACTTAGACAGGGTGTCAGGCAGAGGCCAATAGCAGAGTCCAGTCCAGGTCCATTTGTCACTGGTGAGCTGGGTTCTTCAATGAAAAAGACTCTTGCAGCTTGTTTTCTCTTTGTAGCCACACAGGAGGTCAGCCAGCCCTTAGAGTCCCCTTCTTTGTCCTGGGTACAAGAGGGAGCAGGTCCATGGTGACTAGGCTGAAAAGGCAAATTTCCTACAATATGTCATCTGTAAGCAATAGAAAAAACAGTTACCTGTACGCCTTAGTTCTCCAGTATTGGTATCTTTCATAGATTCACATGCTTGAATTATCCCCTTTGTCGAGCTGGGAGTCTCACAGTAATTGTAGACAGCATTACAATGCTAAACTTTGATTGGTAGCCTGTTCACATAATTTGTAAAGAACCACATTATAACAGATGACAGCTCGGAGAACACAACTCCCATCAGGGGCTCCCTTACACCAGACCGAGTAGAACAAGTGTGAAATTAAGGTACATTATAGGTGAGCCAGAACTGGGGAGGAGGGTCATTCACATGTAAATCTATGAAATATACCAATGTAGGAGAGCTGGAGTTACAAGTAAGGAGCCTGTTTTTCTCCAGTATCAGATCTTTCATAGATTTGCATGCTTGAATCAGAATAGCAAGAAGTAGTCCTCAAGCCATATGAAAGTACATTTAGAGGGTGGTGGAAAATGGGAGAAAAGATGGATAGGCTCATCTTAATGCAAAAGATGATGAAGAACTGCTGGTCCCACTGCTGCACCATTAGTTACTGTTAAATCATGACAGTAATGTCAAGTAAATGTTTGTCCGTTCTTACATGTTGCTGGTCTGCAGAGGTCTGCTAAGGGCACACCAGCAAATAGGGCAGTGGGTGTAGACATACATCTTGTAGATTTGCTTTAACTTTCCCATCTAATGGACATCCAGTCTTCTGATGGTTTTGCTACATCATTAGGATTTTGTAAAAATTCTTTCAAAACTGCTGGCTCATTAACTTGAAATGTTTGGGATTAACGATTGGTTCATTCTTGGTATGACTCTGCCATTATGAAATTGCATTTATGGCTCTTTGATGGTAAACGCCTGAATTTTGCTAACTCTTCCTGAGGATGGTAAGGGGAACAATTAAGCTACCTTCCAGGATAGGTATTTCAAGTCTGCTTTGTGTATGGATTCAAAGGGACTTTTCATTATTTGCGAAAGTTATAATGGAATTGGTGGATTTTGTATCAAAGGATAAACTCTGAATAGGCCTTTGAGGAATTCTTTAACAAGTCTGCTAGACCAAAGTGGCAGTTATTGCCGCTAAATAGACTCTGACTGAAGTGTGAGAAAGGCAAGTTCATGCCAAGTGTAATAAGTGAGAAAGAACCTGCTCTGGTTAAGAAGATAGGGTGGATACTGTTTTAGGAGCACCATAGACAAAAAAGTTTCAATTTGGTTTCACATGTTGTATTTAATATATTCAGCAGATGGAACTCATAGGGGGATATTCTCAAGAACGTGTGATAATTATCGCAAAATTAGCTTAACGCAACTTTGCACATCGCAGTCCATCGCGGGAAAATAACACCGTGTTAACGTTGTATTCTCAACCCGGCGGCACCATGCGATAGTCTCACAATAATGCGCCAAATGACCGCGTTAAAATTAACGCAACGCCAAAAAAACACGAAACACGAACGTGAAAAAAGTTGTGATGTGGCCAACCGCGATAAAAAAATCAGCGATAACTAGCAACAGGCCTGCAATTCCCACGCGTCATGTGGGAAAATGCACTATAAAAGCACTGAAAAACACAAACAAAATAATTAAAACTGCGTAGCACTATGGAGGAAGCCGAAGCAAGTACAGAGGACGACCAGAACCCCACAAGCCCCCAGGAGGACCAGCCTGGGACCTCGGTGTCACGGAAGGGCAAGGAGAAGAAGACGAGGAAGACGAGGTTCAGTCCGCAGGAAAACAGGATCATCATCACGGAGGTGATAGAACACCACCAACAACTGTTCGTCACCTCCAACGTGTCATTGGCAAACAAAAATGCAATATGGCAGTCCATCCTGGACAAGGTGAATGCAGTCGGAGTGAGGAGGAGGACAATTGGAGAGGTCAAGAGGCGCTGGAATGATGCGAAGCGCAAAACCAAGAAGAAACTCGCTGACAACCATCAGGCAGCAATGCAGACTGGAGGTGGCAGTCCAGCGGAACACCAGGAGCTGGATGAGATGGAGGAAATGGTGGCCACAGTCATCAGTGGGGAGACGGTGGCAGGAGTTGGGGGTCTGGACACTGCTCGACATGAGCTGACACAAC
The DNA here is from genome assembly GCA_963921515.1 of Calotriton arnoldi. NCBI lineage: Eukaryota > Metazoa > Chordata > Amphibia > Caudata > Salamandridae > Calotriton > Calotriton arnoldi. Next base: position 263,331 of record CAWUFW010000063.1, on the reverse strand, counting down.
AGCACCAGGGTGAGTACCGAACAGGGACTGGGGGTACGGGGGGAGATGGGCACAATGGCACACATGCACAATTAAGTAGAGCACACTGCACACCCACAATGACTCTGGATCATGTCCCTGATCCCCTTGGCACACTGCAGCACACATACAACCAGCAAGTAGGCCCCCGTCCACTATGGGCACAAAGGGGTCCCTCCCCAAACAGCACCAATCTCACAACCAACCCATGCACACGTGTCAAAACCAGCAAAGCTGCGTGTCTGTGAGCCACACTGACAATGCAAGTGCCACTGCATGACGAACAGCATGGCTGCAGTCCAATTATCATGACATGGTGCACGCCATGACACTGAGGTGGCTGAGTGTGGAACACATCCATAAAAGGAGCAGGTCACACTCTGACACATCCACGTGCACAAACAACCCCTGACGCCAACAACACATCTGCGGATAAACCATGCCCAAGAGTCCAAAATCCGAACTCGAGCCAAAATTAGCCAAGTCTGCAACATCCCAGCACTGTAGAAGCACAGAAGTCAAAGGCACACCGCCTCAAAGGGATAAGGGGCATCAAAATCACAGCTGCAGGGGCGACTCTCCCACAATGCAGCACACACACATAGCAATAACAGCACATCATCATTGACGACAATGTGGAACAAAGTGCAACACTCTCACTACAGAACAGAGGACACAACTGGTTCCGCTTGTGCGTAGAAACTGGACAATCACATCTGGCATAGCAGGAAACTGTGAGATGATGATGTACGTGTACAACCTCACATCCGTGATGTAGTTCAAATGTCCACTGTCCCGCATCAAATAGCCAGCTCCTCCCAAACAGTCACAATGTACATTGCCATGCAGTCTGTATGTAAACTTGAACAATGCGTCAACATACATGTCAACACAATGTCAAAATGCAGCTCCCCTTCACATTGCAGAGGGACAATCAACACCTCCTGCAGAGCAGACCAGACAACTCATCAGTGATGATGAAGAGGACATCCACACCTTCGACACCGATGCCCTACAACAGCTCCTGGACAGCTACGGCAACCCACCTCCAGGAGCAGGGCAGCCCAGCTGCATCGAGGAGACCCCACCCCCTGCACAGACCACGCAGCAGGAAGCACCCACCACCACGCCTGCCTCCCAGCACCTCACCGAAGAACACATTGCATTTCAAGGCCATGTGTTAGACTGCCGGAAGGAGGTCCCTGAACAGGTGCGGGTGGGGTTCGACCTCATGGCAGCCAAACTAGATGCCATACGTGGGTGTCTAAGTCCCATCAGGGACCACTTACACTCCCTAACGGCCACCCACAGTTCGCTCCATGATGTCCAACAATCCATGCCCGACATCGCTGGAGTCATGACTCTGAGAGGAGAACAACTGTCTAGTCAGAGTGGCCTCAGCGATGTCAGCCGAGAGTTGGCCCAGATGCTGAGGATAATGGAGAACATGGAGCGGATGCATGCGGAAAGAATGGCTGCCACCGATGCACACCAGCGAAAAGTTGTTGGGATCTTCCATGCCCTGCAGATCCTCATCATCGCATTGCTGCCACTAAGGCAGTTGCTGATGAATGCTGCTGGTACTTCTACACACACATCTCCGGCCCCTGATATGTCAGTGGCACACAGTGCTGCAGACCAAACATCAGCACCCACATATCAGACAGATGACATAGAGGACGAAGATGCGGGTGATTCCACCTTTGTAGTAAGAAGGAGCCAGTAGCATTCTTCTCCGCCATACGCCCTGTTTCAGCTTGGTTCTGCCCTCTGCATCATGCCCTGTAACAACACCTCCCACTGTCCCCCGAAACACTCTGCGACACTCACCTTGGACCTCGACATGGACTGCCATATTTTGTTTGCTTACCAATGACACAGCAATCAGACTGCGGACTGTACTCTTCCTCTTCCGATGTACTTGTCAATCCCTAAATGACTCTGGCTGGCCCTCCACTGGTCTACAATGTAATGTGGGGTTTGCATGGCCATGTACTACTCCAGCTCCGACACTCCACCAAATGTGAATAAATCATTCAAATTCACACAGATGTGTCATTACCATAATCGATCAAGTATGAAAGTGTGGATGAATGTAAGGACATTGATTGCCCAAATAGGTACACCCTGGGAAATGAAAGCAATGCGCATGTTTGACCATGACACACATAGGAAGTGAGATGACTGGGAATGTGTGCACTAGCTGTGGCCTCATTGCTCTGAAACAACAATCGTGCAATTCCTCAACTTTGCCCCACGCAATGTTAGAAATAGGGCTGGGTATGAAATGTCAAAGTCATTGGCAGGCCTAAAGTAGTGTCCCCCATCACATTTGACAACAGAACATCTCTTTGCATACCTACTCACACTCAACTGGGTGGACACAGCCTGTAGTGATGGATCACATTGATCCACATGGCAAGAATATTGACACCATACTCACATTGCTGAAGACACGTAAGAGCACAGGTCTATCAGCAACTATCCCAACCACTATGTCTGGCTCACAGAGGTGGAGCTGGCAATAGGGACTCACCCCTAAGTGAAATGCGTCAGTCAGTCCCTCCCTGTGTACGGACAATGCTCATTGAGGCACACGATTTGTCATTCTAATCAACACTCATCACAGTTGAACACTAGTGAAGTTGCGTAGACTTTATTGCCATGTGCGTGTCAGTACGGGCAAGACAAGGGCCACAACATGCAGACCAATGCATCAGACACTAACGGGCAGCATTCGGTCACGGTACAGTTCCACGTGACAGGCGTTGTGCATGCGCCCGGGATGTTCTGCCATTGCGTTGGTGGCTCTCGTAGAACCGGCACTCTTCTGACCTGCGGCAGTTATGTGGATGATATGCCACAACTCGGAGCAATGAGTCGTATGTGTGTGCAACGTTTGGACGTATGGGTTGTTGTGTCCGTAAGTGTCAAGGGCATTCCATGCAAGAGTACCTCGAGCAAGGACTTCTGTGTGTGGGGTGTGGATACGTTGGTCTATCATTAGCGCTGTGTGTAGTGTGGGAGTCGTCATCATCTGCTATGGTATCTCTCTCAGGGGGTGCCTGCCGCATGCAAGACCAAGGTCGGAGGTGCAGATGTCCTTCCGCCTTATGTATTGAGACAAAGGAGCTTTCATCCCTAATGTTAGTCTGACTACTGCTTGCATTCTGGAAATGTGATGTGGCTTTCGCGCTGCAATTGAGGCTAGGCCTTAGGCTTATGGTGCACCAATAGCGATACATACACAACAGTTGGCATGCATGAGCCAAGAGCCTGAGCGGCCTTGCACTCCTTGTACAATCCCTTCGTGCGCGGCCGCCCTCCGGGTGTATGCAACATTGCAACATTGTCAATTGCGGGCCATGTGGCGCAGACACTGCAACAGAGACACACGCATCCGTTGGTTTCCTGTCCAGCCCAGAAATAAACCACGCCCAGAGCCAGGGATAATTATTCACACCCCTACGCTGGCCTGGCGTACGCCGACCCAGCCCACTCGGCGTATGTATAAAGGGGGTGACGACGACTCTACGTGTCCCAGTTCTTCCCCACTGCTGGAGGTAACATGGCTGCGTCCGCCTGGCATATCACGGGACTCAATCAGAAAGGATCCATGACTTGCGTTGCACAGAGTTGGTGGCACTGGAAACACTGCGGCCGGCACGGGCCTACCGCCACAGGACAGTGACTTTCGGTGCACTGAGGTAGGGGCACCTTAGGTGCTGAGCGGGTGTGCAGCCTGCGATGAAGCGCTGTCCTGGCGGTCCGGACTGGTAATGGTTTGTGTGAGCCCTGCTGGATCGCAGTGTGGGCCTGAGCCAGCGGGCAGCGCAGGCCTACCACCACGTGGCGTTGCCTCGCGGTTCACAGAGTTAGTGGCACCTATAGAGCTGAGCGGGTGTGCAGCCTGCGATGATGCCGTGTGCACTGATATGACCTCTGCCATTGCAAAATCAAGACCCAGAATCACGTGTGTGACCTGGTGGGGTGGGGCTGCATGATGTGGAGGCTGCCAAGGTCGCGGGCCCCGGGCTTGGAGCTTGCACCTGCACGTGGTGGGCCCTCTTGGAGACACGCTGGTGGCGGAAGGTGAGCAGTGAGGCCTGGGTGCGCAGGGGTGGGAAAACACCGCTGGGCGGCAGGAGGGGCTGGGGTGCAGCAGCCTGTGTGCACAGGGGCGGCCAAGCGATGATGGCGTGTGCACTGATATGAACTCTGCCATTCATAAATCTGGACTCTGTTTCAGATAGGGGACCTGATGGACTGCAGTGTATACCGGCACGTGGTTGGAGACACACCGGTGGCAGCAGGTGAGCAGTGAGGCCTGGGTCCGCAGTGTCGGCACTCTCTCTCCTTCTCCCTTGTTGTAGGGATTCTGCACATATACAGAGCTATGCACAGGATAATAGGACCTTGGAGTATAGTGGTGAACCAACCATGCACCTTAGTACCCACAATCCCAATCCGACTAGCTTTAGCGTCTCATTAGCAGCGATGCTACCAATGATTAGACAACCCAGAACACGGACTCTCTCTCTCAGGACTCGCGGGAGCAAGAACACCCTTTCATAACTCACTCATACCTGTCCACAACGTGCGTAATAAGAGACACAGTATAGTGTAAAATGTTTATTTCAACTATCGTGCTCTAAGATACAGTACACGTGCCAGTACTATCAGCATAATGATAAAATAATAAGCATAGTTACAATTCCATACAATACAAACGGGGAAAGCATTTCATAAAGCAGTGGATATAGGGCTAAATGACCTTACCACCCTCCCCGTGCTATTAACTAGTTTATTATAAAATTAGAAGACCTCTGGGCGTTGTCAGGCGAACCCTCATACCTCAATATCTAGATGCAAGGTTTACATCATCAGACAAGCACAGCTCTTCTCCCTGGAAAGGTTTGTCTCCAACTCCTCTAACAGCGAAATCACAATATTAAAAGCACACGAATTTCTCCAGTGCAGCTGCATTTAGTGTTATGTCTAAGTGCGAGGGGCTGACCAGATCAGCAAGAACAAGGGACGTTGTTTTTCGACCTTGCACATGTTGTGCAGACGAAACCCACAGGGAACAGGAGAAAAGGTGAAAGGCAAAAAGGCAGACAGTTCTAAAATAGCCGGGCACAAGCAGAGGCTGGAAAAACAAAGTCACAAAGTAACGTGCGCAAAAAGGCATCATGGCAGCCAGGCCTAAGCTAACTTAGCAATGTAGACAATGAGGCCACAAACCACACTACACCCTCCCCTGGTCAGTCCATAGGCTATGACATAGGACGAAAACAGAGTTCAAATAGATGGAGCAGAATGTAAACATCTATTTGTGAATAAAAAAAGTTCAGGTAAAAGAAATTCCAGTGAGGGCCCATAAAAAAAAATCCAGAGACGCAGGACGCAGAAAGGGACGTTCCCTACTCCAATAGAGTGTAAGTGCAGAAAAACGCCACACCTTCCAAGAGGACATCGTTGGAATGGTCTGAAAAAAGAGACGCCATCCAGTTCAACAAATCAAAACTGCATTCATGCTCCTCACAAGAGGGAGCAGTGCTCAGCATGCGGGACAACTTGCGTGATACTCAACATAACTTCGTTGTAGGAGAGTCTGAGCAGCCGTCCAGACATCCCATTGCGCCAAAACTCCAAGTGCAGCCGCACGCGCCATAAAGCCATTGCCGGAAACAGTCCCGTTCATGGACCTCTAAGGGACCCAGTAACTGGACAAAATCTGGGTCAGACAGAGACGCATTGGAGAGGCAATAATCCAAGGACCATGAGAAAGGACATCGGATGCAAGACATCACAGGTTGCACGCAAGTGAAATACGCAAAGCGAAAAGAAAGTTTATAGGACACACTTAGTGTTGCCAATGGTAGGATACCGAAGCCGAAGCCGATGAGGATGCGTGCCGTGGTCGAGGAGGCCCCCCGGAAGTGCAGCCATTGCGTAGTAAACAGACCAAAAGCAATATACCAGCCGCTAAGGCGAGGATCAACGGAAAGCTGCCAAAGACGCTGGAAAAAATGGAATGAATAAAAGCCGGTATTACACCAAAGATAGTTTGAAAGGAGGTAACAAGGCCAGAGCCCACAACTTTAAAAAAGTGCACAAGACCTTCGGTGCGTGATGCATTGAAAATATGGTGAATCAGCTCACCGAAATGTTGTGGGATTTGTGTTCAAAAGGGCCTGTATTTCACTGTGGGTACTAGCCACCTGGAGGATAAATGTCTCCCGTGCGGACGTGAGCATAACCTCCTGGTTTAATAATAGCGCCTTTATTCTGCTCAATCCATTGAAATCCGCCTTCAAAGTCAGAATGGAAGGCCAAATGGAACCACCTATTGTGTCGTCCGGGGGAGGAAAAAGCACATCTCTGCAGCACACAACGCGGTGAGAAACAGTTACAATGTAGGGGATGCTGGCCAGCATTCCACAGCAGTCCTGATTATTCAGAAGGAGATAGCTACCATTTGCAAGCACAGTGAAAGTAGGAGATATAGCAGGAGCGGGAATGCCCTTTAAAACACAAGCAAGATTCGGAGCCGAAACATTACAAGCTCCGTGCAATTTAATGTTTTTGCAAATCAGGGAATGACCCACAGTAGAATCGCATGACTCTCCTGTGAGAAAAACTTCTTTTCCGTCCCTAAGGCATTTATAAACGAAAGGCAGGGACCACAGTTCATGCAGGAAGGCACTGCCTAAGGGCTGAAAACGGCCAACAGGAAAATGTTTCATGCATGAACTGAACTCAAATGAAGAAAAAGGCAAAGCAATAACTCCGTGAACTAGCCATACAGCAGAATCCAATTCCGCCACAGAGAATGGCAAGGGCTCCACTCTTTCGATATGTAAAAGAGTGTATGCTGCATCCTTCATGGACATGAATTGATGTTTTTCAGTTAAATTAAACGGCAAGAATAAGACAGAAGCGTTTAAAAAATGCCAAGGAACCTTACCAATTTTAAGTGTTTGCAAAGTCCATGCAAACTGCATCACTGAACGCAATTGATTTTGACCATGATAAAACACAGAAACATCATCTTGTACAATATCAACAACAGAGGAAACAATATTCTCTAATGTGTAAATGCGAGAAGACAGGGTATTAATACTATTGTCAACAACAGCAAGCACCTTTTCTAAATTTGCTTGATCGATTTCCCGAAGACGGGAAGCAGCCTCAATTTGCGAAAGCTTCCAGAGTTCATTGTAAGTTTCATAAATGAATCTCTTAGGTCGAGGGCCACGAGGCCCCAGAACAAAATCGGACAGATCAATGTTGCCTGATAGGAGGGATAAATGTTCTTTTACAGAATCTAATGAAGAGTGCTGCAACCACTGTTTACACAATTTACCAACAGAATATGTGGTAACAGTACAAGAGTCAGAGAACCTCGGATCTGGCTTATCCTGTTTATAACCAGGAGCTGAGTCACGAAAACGCAGTTGGCAGGCATCTGATGTTACGGGCCAGGCCAGCCAGGGTGACTGAACAATCGTCGAGATATTAAACGAATTGTTTTGAAACAAAACTTGCAAATCGGTTAGTGATATATTAAAATGCAAGCTTTCATTGGGAGTGGAAGACAATGCAGGAATGGAGGGTGCATTCAATTGTTTAGTAGTAGCCAAACCCCAACAGGTCGTTTGATAGATCGTACTATTTAAAAATAAAATCTGGGCCGGGATTAGGCAAGCACGGTGTAAGGCTTCCGTACCTCGGACCTGCCATGATTTAGTGCCCCAAATAGACTTTAAGTCAATGGTGTCCTGCCAGTGTTCATAACCACCCACTGCTAAGGCGTTCAAAAAGGAACCCGAATACAGCAATTTGGTGTGGGTCAACATGATTTTCTGACCTTCACCTTGCCAGGTAGGTCGCTCCCCCACCACACAGCTCCGCCTGTGCTGTCTGCCCGCTGCTCCTGTAGGTAAGATCGCCCTCCGCTTGTGGCCCCGGTGCCAGTTTTGTCTGCTTGTCTCCCCTTTTCCTTTCTGTGCCCCTCGCTGCCCCACTGTTGTTGTGCCCGTGATTTGCCTGCTCTCCCCCGTTTTTCCTTCTGTGCCCTCGCTGCCCCACTGTTGTTTACCCGTGATTTGCCTGCTCTCCCCCCGTTTTTGACTTTCTGTGCCCCTCGCTGCCCCACTGTTGTTGTGCCCGTGATTTGCCTGCTCTCCCCCGTTTTTCCTTCTGTGCCCCTCGCTGCCCCACTGTTGTTTACCCGTGATTTGCCTGCTCTCCCCCGTTTTTTTCCTTTCTGTGCCCCTCGCTGCCCCACTGTTGTTTACCCGTGATTTGCCTGCTCTCCCCCGCTTTTTCCTTTCTGTGCCCCTCGCTGCCCCACTGTTGTTGTGCCCGTGATTTGCCTGCTCTCCCCCCGCTTTTCCTTCTGTGCCCCTCGCTGCCCCACTGTTGTTTACCCGTGATTTGCCTGCTCTCCCCCGTTTTTCCTTTCTGTGCCCCTCGCTGCCCCACTGTTGTTGTGCCCGTGATTTGCCTGCTCTCCCCCGTTTTTCCTTCTGTGCCCCTCGCTGCCCCACTGTTGTTTACCCGTGATTTGCCTGCTCTCCCCCCGTTTTTCCTTCTGTGCCCCTCGCTGCCCCACTGTTGTTTACCCGTGATTTGCCTGCTCTCCCCCTGTTTTTTCCTTTCTGTGCCCCTCGCTGCCCCACTGTTGTTGTGCCCGTGATTTGCCTGCTCTCCCCCGTTTTTCCTTCTGTGCCCCTCGCTGCCTATCGCCATTCCCGCCGCTGCGTCCCCGCCCCCTGACTGCCCATTCGCTGCCCCTGCCTCCCGCCTCCCAGCTGCTCCTCCCTCCCACCTCCCCATAAATGGCGGCCGCTGCACGGCCGCGCAGCGGACGTGCGCAGCGGGCGCGCCGCTGGCGCGCCGAAGGCGCGCCTAAGGCAAGCCCGTCTGCGCCCGTCCGCGACTGGACCGCGCCCAGCGCCAGAACCCCTGGATCCCACCGATGCAACACCACTCGACGGACCTACGACGCCGCCACACTCACCGCACTCAATGCCGGCCGGAACCCTGCCTGCTACCGAGCCTCACCGAGACGCACCCACGGACCCTTCACCTGCCAAACCTGCCGATTCACCTGCCCCCTGACGTGCACCACCTCCGCCAAGTCGAGCAACAGCAGCAACCACCTGAAATGCATCCTGCTGAACACCCGCTCCGTCCACAGGCACGCCGTGGAACTCTGGGACCTGCTCGACGCAACAGCACCGGACATCGCCTTCCTCACCGAAACCTGGATGAACGCCTCCTCAGCGCCTGACATCGCCATAGCCATCCCGGATGGATACAAGATCACCCGGAGGGACCGCGTCAACCAGACGGGAGGAGGCATCGCCATCGTACACAAGAACACCATCCGCATCTCGACTAACTCCGACGAGACCTTCACCGCCGCCGAACACCTACACTTCCAGATACACACGGACCCCAAGACCACCCTCCGAGGCACCCTCATCTACAGACCCCGGGACCACGCACACTATTCAGCGAAGACATCGCAGACTTCATCAGCCCGCACGCCATGCCCTCCGCCGACTACATCCTCCTAGGGGACCTCAACTTCCACCTGGAGAACAACAACGACAGAAACACCACCGCCCTGCTGGACAACCTCGCCAACCTCGGACTCAAACAACTGGTGAACACGCCCACCCACTACGCCGGCCACACGCTTGACCCCGTCTTCTCGTCCAGCAAGCACATCTCCTTCAGCCACGCCACCGGACTCCACTGGACCGACCACAGCTGCGTCCACTTCAGCTTCAGAAAGACTGCGACCCACCACCACCCGCAACAGGCTCCCGCCGGAGCTGGAGCAAGATCACCGCCGAGCAGCTCACCGCCTCCCTCAGCCAGAACACACCCACCGACACAACGGACCCAAACGAAGCAGCCAGCAACCTCGCCAAGTGGCTGACCGCCTGCGCCGACGACCTCGCACCACTAAAAACCCTCCCAGCAGACCCGGAAGCAAGAAAACCCCTTGGTTCACCAACGAACTCAAGGAATCCAAGAAGAACTGCCGCACTCTCGAGAAAACCTGGCGACTCGTCCAGACCACAGACAACAGGACCGCCCTCAAGCACGCCACCCGCAAACACCACCAGCTGATCCGTGCCACCAAGAAGTCGGCACTCAAAGAACGACTGGACAACAACGCCCATGACAGCAAGGAACTTTTCAGCATCGTCAAAGAGTTCTCCAACCCCAGCGCCGGAAACAACGACATCACCCCCTCGCAAGACCTCTGCAACTCACTCTCCGCGTTCTTCCACCGCAAGATCACCGACATACACAACAGCTTCGACGCACAAACAACGCACCCTACCGCCGAACCAATGCCCGCCACCACCACCCTCTGCAACTGGACCCCGATCAACACCGAAGACACCACCCGCACGATGAACTCCATCCACTCCGGATCACCAACCGACCCCTGCCCACACCACGTCTTCAACAAAGCCGACGCCACCATCGCACCCCATCTCCGGGACATCATCAACTCCTCCTTCCACACCGCCACCTTCCCGGAGAGCTGGAAGCACGCCGAGCTTACCGCCCTCCTGAAGAAACCAACGGCGGACCCCACCGACCTCAAGAACTACCGCCCCATCTCGCTCCTTCCGTTTCCGGCCAAAGTCATCGAGAAGACCGTCAACAGACAGCTTGCCGCCTTCCTCGAGACGAATGGATCCCTCGACCCCTCGCAGTCCGGGTTTCGGGCCAACCACAGCACCGAGACCGCCCTTATCGCAGCCACCGACGACATCAGAACCCTAACCGACAACGGGGAAACAGCTGCCCTCATCCTCCTGGACCTCTCCGCGGCGTTCGACACCGTCTGCCACCGCACCCTAGTGAAGCGCCTCAGCAACATCGGAATCCGAGAGAAAGCACTGGAATGGATCATCTCGTTCCTCGCCGGAAGAACCCAGAGAGTCCGCCTCTCCCCGTTCAGATCCGAAGCCACCGAAGTCATCTGCGGCGTTCCACAAGGATCCTCACTCAGCCCGACCCTCTTCAACGTCTACATGAGCCCCCTCGCAGCCATCGCACGCCGACACAACCTCAACATCATCTCCTACGCCGACGACACCCAGCTGATCCTCTCCCTCACCAACGACCCCACCACCGCCAGAGCCAACCTGCACGACGGGATGAGAGACGTCGCCGACTGGATGAGGAACAGCCGCCTTAAACTGAACTCAGACAAGACGGAAGTCCTCATCCTGGGCTCATCACCCTCCGCCTGGGACGACTCCTGGTGGCCCCCGGCCCTGGGCACCGCACCCAAGCCAACGGACCACGCACGCAACCTGGGCTTCATCCTGGACTCCTCCCTGTCGATGACCAGACAAGTCAACGCCGTCTCATCTTCATGCTTCAACACCCTGCGCATGCTCCGCAAGATCTTCAGATGGATCCCCACTGAAACCAGGAAGACCGTCACCCAGGCACTCGTCACCAGCCGACTGGACTATGGGAACACCCTCTACGCCGGAACCACAGCCAAACTTCAAAAGAGACTCCAGCGCATCCAGAACGCCTCCGCACGACTCATCCTGGACATCCCCCGACACAGCCACATCACCGTACACCTGAAAGACCTGCACTGGCTCCCCGTCAGCAAGAGAATCACGTTCAGACTCCTCACCCACGCACACAAGGCCCTCCACGACCTGGGCCCAAAGTACCTCAACGACCGCATGTCCTTCTACACGCCCACACGCCAGCTACGATCAACCAGCCACGCCCTCGCCACCGTACCACGCATCCGCAGAACCACCGCCGGAGGAAGATCCTTCTCCTACCTGGCGGCCAAGACCTGGAACTCCCTCCCCACTCACCTTCGGCGAACCCAGGACCATCTCGCCTTCAGGAAGCAGCTCAAGACCTGGCTGTTCGAGCAGTAACTTACCCCCTCCCCCAGCGCCTTGAGACCCTCCCGGGTGAGTAGCGCGCTCTATAAATGCCGTGATTGATTGATTGATTGATTGTGTGGATGAAGTGTTTAATTTAAAATAATAGGAACCAGGGTTCGATCTATCAAAGTCTGTAAAATAAGTAAACTTATTTCTAAGAGTCTGGGAGCTACCTGGCAAAGGGGTCGGACAATGTTCACATTGGGTGTAATTAAAAGGACCCCGACGGGTACTTGGTTTATGGAGAAAGTGGTTGCCCCAATGCTGGTAACAATATAAATCGGCATAACTTGCAGAATTCATGTACAAATCTTCAGCATTAAAAGCAGCATAATATTTCAAATCAGTAAACAACGATTCAACGGCATGTACATCCCAATCGTCAGAATGAATATTACTTTTAACGACATCACCCATTGAAACACGGAGGACATTTGGTACATTAATAATCTCGGTTGGTCCATGAATTTGGAAATTTACCGCATCCCATACGATGCCATCAGCAACTGGAAAAGCTGAAATGTTCACAAATGTGTGGTCACGCTTCATGATGTGAGATGAAGAATGCGGAGCCAAAGTTCCAGCGACACAGTTCACTGCAGAGCGTTCTGGTAAATAGTGACCATTGATGAGTAGAAAAAAAACTGTGACAAAGCCAATGGACATGAACAGAAAAATCAGAAATAGTATCAACCAGATGTAGGTCCATGGTGGGATCAAAAAATTGTCTCTGAACCAAGATACAAAAATACTGAATCTGGACGGGATAAGTGCTGAGGTGGAATCCGAGTCAAAGGAATAACGGGTGGGGCTCAGTGGCGTTGTTGGTAGGTGAGCCACCGACTCGGTGGCGGGGTATGTATACTCGGTCTCCTCGTTGCAGGGGGAATCTGGGTAGTCGAGTAGGCGATCAGGCAAATCTACCATCTCGATGGCAACATCAGTGACCGTGTGGGCTGGAGGGCCACAAACATTCATCCTGGAAATGGCTGAGACCGCTGGTGTTACACTATTCAGGATCGGCCAGATGTTGTAGCTTGACATTGTCCACTGAGATGTAGCTGTTGTCCTTGCGACCAGGAAGCGGTGGTAAGATGACTGTACGAGTACCCTTCAAGCCAAGGACTGGAACCGGTGCACGATAAGATGGGCCAAATTCCTTTTTGTTCTCCACCTTCTCTCGGACCAGATCTCCAACCTTTGGAAGCCAGCCGGCAACCGGGATCTGCAGCGCAGCGTCTGTGGCTGAAGGTAAATGTTCGATTGCAAGTTTGTCTCGGGCTTCTTGTAAGTCCTGTAACATAGTAGAATGATTATCTACGTCAAAGATTGCGGATTGCGCCGCCATGTCTAGACCATCAAGGTCGGGCACAAACATTCGTATGCCAAAGAGCATTTCGTATGGGGTCAGCCCACCCAGAGGTCTTCTAGGGAGATTATTAAGTGCACGTTGTACGGTATACAAGTGGGCCAGCCAGTTTCTGCCAGTACCTAAGACTCTAGCTGTCAAGGATTGCTTTAAGTCACGGTTCATTCGTTCAACAATCGAATTGCCCTCAGGCCGATATGGAGACGAAAATTTCACCCGCACCCCCAGTGACCCCATCGCGTCCTTGTGCGCCTTAGAGGCGAACGCTGGACCTTGGTCAGAATGGAAGGTGCCACAGGCAAAAATTCCCACAAAGACACACAAATCCCTTATGACATTTCGAGCGTCAGCACTCCGTTGTGGCCAAACCCAGATGAAACGTGTGCACGAATCCACTGCAACTAAGATGTATTTATATGCAGTGTCAGCGGAGAAGGGACCGCAGTGATCCAGGTAAACACACCCAAAAGGTCTGTTAGAAATGCAGAGCGGTGTTTGTGGTGGTCGTGTAACCGTTGAAGGCTTAATTTGCTGACAAACGTCACAAGAAAGCACATAAGTACGGGTCTGTTTATATAAACCACGCCACCAATAACGCTGCTGCAAGATGGAAACAGTCGCAGCCACGCCAGCATGGGCCGAAGCCATGCCTTCGTGTGCGGCCGTTATCAAGGAAAGTCTGCGGTCAGCGTTGGGAATCAGCCGATCACCAACGTCTGGAATGTTTACGTAAGGAACCTGATCGGGACCTACTTGATAAGAATATTTGGAAGGGAAACCCCGTGGGTAATTAGCACCTTCCTTTGTTGCAGCAATAGCTGCCAAAATATCATTATCTATTTTTGTCATGGATCTTGTAACTGCTGCTACTGTGCACGTGGCTACTGCTGATTTGGCAGCTTCATCTGCCAAACCGTTACCGACAGCGTGTGCGCCCACACGCTGGTGGGCAAGAGTGTGAATCACCTGTGTGAGAGGCAGACGATGTTTCAGATCTGCCACTCGAACCCAAAGCATTTTATGCTTAATTGTGCTGCCTTTTGCATCTCTATAGTCGTTTTGCGACCAAAAGAATAGATTGTCATTGAAAGATTGAACACAGTAGTATGAATCGCATACAATGAGGGTCGTCACGTCTGGATTAGCGAACTCAAGTGCGAGCACCAAAGCACGCAGCTCGGCCAATTGTGCAGTACTGTCTCCTAGTGCCTGTGTGTGCACGACAATCGATTTGAACTCACCGTTCACCATGGTACCTGCAACAATAGCACATGCTGCGGAATAAGCATGCTTGGAACCCGTGGCCGGTTGTGCCGAACCATCGGTATATATAATACATTCGTACTCCTCAAGTGGTAGCAAAGACAGAGGAGGAGGATGAACAAATTCATACTGTAAAAACTCCTGTGTCTGAAGAGAGGAATCAAAGATAAAAGTGACATCCGGGGACATCAGAGATGTAGCCCATTGTATCCAACGGGGGTGCAAAGCCTTTGAGTTCGGTACACTTGCCTTCGTCACCTCCTCAAGGGCAGGATAGGGTGTTACCACCAAAATGCGTTTTCCCTGTGCCAGTGCGCGTTCTTTTAGAATCGCCATTTGCACTGCAGTCAAAACTTTCTCCACAGAGGAAAAGCGCTTTTCTGCGGAAGTGTAAAGATGTGACTTGTATGCAATCGGTACTGTGTCACCTTTATTAAAGGTTAAGTACGTGAAACCCACCGCCCCTGGAACGATTCTAATCACCAGGTTTGTGTGGTTGTCACGAGTCAACAAGAATTTAGATTCAAGTAGATCTGACTGCAAAGACTGCAGTACAGAGGTATGCTCGGGAAGCCAGCATGACTTCGAAAAGTTAGGTTGTAACAAGGCATAAAGAGGCTTGATACGCTGGGCATATTCGGGAACATAAGTACGCCCGAAGTTCAGAAAACCCAGTAAAGACTGAAGCTTCTTCAGAGTAGTTGGAGGGCACAAAAGTGCGCACTTCTCCAAGAAATGGGGTGCTAAGCCCTTACCTTCATTGTTGAGCTCATAGCCCAAAAACAAAACGGTAAATTCAGCAATGTGAGATTTGGCAAAATTAAATTTGTATCCTAAGACCGCAAATTCAAGAATAATGCGGTCCACTCGCGAAAGATGCGGCCATAGTTCGTCGTCCGTCAGATAGATATCGTCGATGTACGAACACGCATCTGGGTCTATGCTGTCCAACAGAGAGACAACACAAGCGGCGAAGACACCCGGACTGTTTTGTAGCCCATGGGTAAACGCCGGAATTTGAATTTTTTACCACCGGAAGTGAAAGCGCTCCATTGGCTGCACTCCGGGGACAAGTTGTGCGTGTAAAATCCATTGGATAAGTCAAGGGTCGTTTTATATTTTTTACGAACAAGACTGTCTACAAGCGCAGAACTGTGGGTATTTTGCACCGCAAAGGTCCGACAATGAGAGTTCAAATGTCGGTAATCCAAAACTAAGCGATACGATCCATCGGGTTTAGAAACCGCAAAAAGGGGATTGTTCATTGGTGATAGGCATGTTTCAATTACTCCTTGATATTCTAACTGTGTCAGAATGTCGGAAACGGGACCTTTAGCTTCCCGCCGGATGGGATATTGAGGTTGTGGCTGTGGCAGAGACCGCAATGGTATATCATGGGGGGGAGAGTCTTCATCCCAGCCCACATGATTGCGGTATAACGCCGGAGCCAGGGCCCCAGCCCATTCAGCTGCGAGAGCCTCCGCTTTGTCCTTGGGGACATGACGAGAAAAGCTCGGAAGGATTACCTCCTCCCCTCTACGAGCAGCAAGTACGAATGGGGGCGGCCAATCCGCCTCTGCCAACAAAATGTCGTAAGAAGAGGTCAGATTCTCCCAAAAAATCCCTTTTATAACACGCTCAATGTCACCCTCAATTTGAAGGACAATATTAAATAGTCTGTCAGGGGGTGCCTTTCTGGTGTCAGCTGTCTCGACAGTAATGAATGTGTCAGTTGCTGTCGCCTCCACATGAGGACGTAGTGCCTCCCGCACTATGGTAACTTCCGCGGCGCTGTCTAGGAGCGTCACTGCCCACGTCCAATTCAGGAGTCTCGTTCTCACCGTCTGTGGCATACCTCGCTGTTAAAGCTGCAACTTTTTTCTTCTGAAACTGTGGGCGAGAACGCGGAAATTCCTCTGGCTTCCCTCGGACTTGTTGTCGAGGTTGGTCTTGTCCCTGTGGAGCTTCACGACCCCTGATTTTATCCTGGCGTTCTCCTCCACCAGTCTGGGAGGTCGATGGTGCCTGTGAAGAATGAGGAGAACGCGGATCAGGGACTTGAAATCTCTCTGGAGATTTAATTCTCGCTCTGTCGCGCAAATCATAAGTGCGTTCAGAAGATACAGAAACCGGGGATGCGCCACGCGACCCTGTTTTTTTCTGTTGCTTACCCTGTTTCTTCAACCTCCAGCTCTTTTTAGTAAAGAACGGTTTCTCATCTTTCTCAGATTGAGTTTTTTGTTGTGTCTGTGATTGAGTTTGCGATTTCGCAAAAGGCTTAACTCCCAAACTATTTCGGCCAATGGTTTTATAAGCCTGTGCAATAATTTTCGGTAATTCGCGTGGCTTGTCCGGTTCGGGGATCAAAGCCAAAGCATTAGCTACTTGAAAGTTAACTGCATCGCCCTTGACGTTCGCAAGGATCAAATCAGCTACTACATCGAACACTCCCACCAGTCTCATCCCCAATTCCACAGCCGCTTCAGGGCCATGCTCATCCTGCACTCGTTTAATTACAGCGGGGAGAACTGTCATGGAAGGAGTGCCGAAACACTTCGCATACACTGCTGCGAATACCTTGCCCCAGTTGTTGCATTCTGTCAACTCGGGAATTAAGTCTTTTGGCAAACTGATCGTTAAAATCCTGTGTTTTTCCACAGGAGAAGTATTGGGAAAAACTGCCTCCAGCTGGTCAAATTTTTCTGCAAGCCAATAAGGCAAATCATCCTTATTTTGTGGGCGCTTGCCCATCACCGAATTAACCATGACGGGACTTATGGTTACACCGCCCGGTCCAGCTGGATGCACCGCAACTCCAGGAGGGGCTCCCTGGACATTGCCTGTAACATACTGTACTAAAGCTCTGTGCACACGTATCAAAGACGTATGCAATTCACGCAGTTCAGCAACTGCAAGCGTCATATAACGCGGATGTGGGGTATACCCGGCCAAGACTGGCCAAGTGACCCCGTCTATAGATAGGGGGCCTAAACGAACCGGTGTGACCGGATGTGGGAGGGCGCCATTAAACCAAATACGGTGTTACCATGCCGTAAGTGGTACTTCAAGAGCCTGATAAGGCCGATAAGCATTGGGTAGGGCAGTGAGAGTGTACTCATGGAACAAATCGTCCGCTCCATCCACCGCCGGAAAAGTGACCCAAGAGTAAAACACCTCAAAGTGGTGAGCTGGGTCAGCCTGCACCACAAAGATTAGTGAGACACCCGCGTCTGGCACTCCATAAGCCAGTAAATGAGCCCGGAGCGCTGCGCGGCTATGTGCCGGGATATTTATATCCACCATTAAGACCAGACCAGAAATGATCGACAACCTAATATGAGGCAGCACAATATAGGGTTTACCCAAACACCTTTTAACAACTTCAAGCTTGAAAGAACCTATAAAAACGTCAATATAGGAGGTATCACCCTCACACACGTTTCCGGAAGCGTATGCGAAGGGTGTTGTGGACAAGCACAAGTACTACTCAAGCGTCTCGCAGATAAGCAGCCCACTACGTTGGTGGCGCCATGTTGTAGGGATTCTGCACATATACAGAGCTATGCACAGGATAATAGGATCTCGGAGTATAGTGGTGAACCAACCATGCACCTTAGTACCCACAATCCCAATCCGACTAGCTTTAGCGTCTCATTAGCAGCGATGCTACCAATGATTAGACAACCCAGAACACGGACTCTCTCTCTCAGGACTCGCGGGAGCAAGAACACCCTTTCATAACTCACTCATACCTGTCCACAACGTGCGTAATAAGAGACACAGTATAGTTTAAAATGTTTATTTCAACTATCGTGCTCTAAGATACAGTCCACGTGCCAGTACTATCAGCATAATGCATAATGATAAAATAATAAGCATAGTTACAATTCCATACAATACAAACGGGGAAAGCATTTCATAAAGCAGTGGATATAGGGCTAAATGACCTTACCACCCTCCCCGTGCTATTAACTAGTTTATTATAAAATTAGAAGACCTCTGGGCGTTGTCAGGCGAACCCTCATACCTCAATATCTAGATGCAAGGTTTACATCATCAGACAAGCACAGCTCTTCTCCCTGGAAAGGTTTGTCTCCAACTCCTCTAACCGCGAAATCACAATATTAAAAGCACACAGATTTCTCCAGTGCAGCTGCATTTAGTGTTATGTCTAAGTGCGAGGGGCTGACCAGATCAGCAAGAACAAGGGACGTTGTTTTTCGACCTTGCACATGTTGTGCAGACGAAACCCACAGGGAACAGGAGAAAAGGTGAAAGGCAAAAAGGCAGACAGTTCTAAAATAGCCGGGCACAAGCAGAGGCTGGAAAAACAAAGTCACAAAGTAACGTGCGCAAAAAGGCATCATGGCAGCCAGGCCTAAGCTAACTTAGCAATGTAGACAATGAGGCCACAAACCACACTACGCCCTCTCTTCCTTTCACTGTCTCTCTCTCTCTCTTCCTCTGTTTCTCTCTCTTTCCTTCACCCTCTCTTCCTTTCACTGTCTCTCTCTCTTCCTCTGTTTCTCTCTCTCTCTCTCCTTCTCCCTCCCTCCCCCTTTCTCTCTCTCCCTCTCTTTCACTCTTTCTCTCTCTCTCTCCCTTTCTTTCTCTCTCTCTTTCTCTCTCTCTCTGTCCTTTGATGAGCGCATGACACACCTTCTTATCTTGAATTTTGTCTTGCAGGCTGTGTCTTACAGATTGTCCAGAGAAGATCCCCCATGGCTCTTACGAATAGTTGTTTTGAGTTGAATTTGAATAAAATCATTTGTTTGGAAATTCAAAGATGAATGGATGATTCTCCTTTTTCTGACCACACATGAATGTTAATTGTTGTACTTGTGCGACATCAGGCGAATTGTTTTGTTCATGATTTCGTAGAGTTGATGTTAAATATCTTTGCCTGTGGTAGGGCCCCGGGGGAGGAAATCCTGGGGGGGGTGTCGGTGGGTGTTGTGGCCCTCTTGGGGCTTCGAGCTGCATGATCAGTAGCTCCATGGCATCTGTTGTTCTTCAGGTGTGGCTCTGCTCTGGGCTCCCTTTTGTGGTGCCGGTTGACGTCTGACTTAAATCCCTGCTGCTAACGCGCCTTATCGCCTGTTTTGGGATCTTATCGCCGATCTGGCTGGTTGTAGAGAATATTTCGAAGTGGTGTTGTCGCGGCTTTTTGCACAGGAACTTCTACTCTGCATCTCATTAGCGTTAGTTGCCGGTGTCATCCGTGGCAATGTTTTTTGCGGCTGCTGTCGCAGGAAAACTGGTGATATCGGCTGTTAGCACCAGCTTGTGAATGGTGCGATAAATCTATCGCCACTTTGGCTGCGATAAAGTGCCACTAACTCGCCGATAGGTCCTTGAGAATATGCCCCATTGTGTTCAGGAGCCATGATGATAAATTGAGAGATTTCAGATTGGGAGAACGATTGCAGCGTTAAAAGATTGGCCACCGAACTGGAATGTGGTGCTGTTCTGAAAGAGAAATAGCTCTGTGTACCACAATTATCTGGGCCACGATGGAGGTATTAGTGTGAGACAACATGGCTATTGTTGCGTTTTGCTCAAAACTGTTGGCATCATGGAAGTGGGGAAAAGGTGTAATTAAATATTCATGACCTTGCTATCAGAAAATCGGTTAGTTGGTATTGGTTACATTTTCATTTATTGCACCCTCTTGATTTTCTATTCAGAGTGTCTGTCCATTGATTGTTGATACCTGCCAGATGCACTGCTGTTCACGTAATATGATGATGAACTGTGCACTTCCAAATTGTTTGTTCTTCCCTTGAAAGTAAATGTGATCTTGTTCTCCCTTGCTTGTTTATGTAGTACATGGCTATTGTGTTGTCTGTGCGTACCAGTACTGAGGAACCTTTGAATCTTGGGAGGAAGGATTGAAGGCCCAGAGCCACAGCTCTTATTTCAAAAAGAGTGATATATCGTTGAGTTGCTTGTGGTTGTACTCTTTCCACTGACTTTCAAATCTTGGAGGTGTGCTCTATTCACAGGTACCAGAATACTTAGGCGGAAGCAGAATGTAACCAGTTGCCATCCACACCTATTTACAGCAGCTATGGATAGAAACCACATGGTGAACTGGTGAAATGAATGTGGCAGGAGGATAGGAAGAGGACACAAGGGAGTAGATCCTCCAGAGAGAGGGATTCAATTAATATAGGGATCTTCTCTGGGCTCAACTTATTTAAGACATTCAACACTATACATATACACTGTTCTCCTACCTGTAGTATGGCTTTCACATGAACTGACAGCTGAGTATGAGGTCCTCCCAAATATGGATGAAAGTTAGGGCTAGCACGCTTTAGATACTAGAAGACCATACTGCTTTAGCAGATCTGGAGAGAAACAAGCAGTCAATTTATAAATCCACCCACATCATCACTTCCACCATACAATCATTAGACTTAGTAGTGCTTACTTTCAAGATCAAGCAAACTCTAGGTATTCATTTCTCTTTACCTTTTTCTCACTCTTTCTTTATTCTTTCTTACTTTGCCATTTTACGTTTTGGAAATTGTTCTCGAATTTTCTTATCTCCCCTCGAATTACTAGCTCATCTTTTAGTCCACAAATGTTAATTTGAAAATCTTTCTTCCCTTGTTAAATTCTAAACATTAGCATTTCAACAGAATTGTTGACGTTCAGCCTTCTGTATCACTCTTACCCATGGGTTGAATCATTCATAGTCTTTTTTCCAGGGAAGGTACTGCAGTCTATCACATTATAAATGTTCTCAAGCTGGGCTTTAAACTTTAACTCTGATCCTTTCTCAGCCTAAGACAATGCACTTTTACCTTGCTTATTATCTCTGTAAAATTGTAAAAGGATATTTGGGCTTACCATGTCCCTAAAGGCTTTAGATCAGGTCACTGTACCTATTTCCTTGTCTCTTGCTCTGGGTTTGCATCTTATGCCGCTCCAGGCTGCTGTTCCATTGTAAAGACTCAATCAAAGATGGTTGGGACAAGGCATAACTGCCGTAAGTAGTTTTGCCCTGCCACAAACTGCCCAAAATGCCTGAAGTGCTTTAGTCAACAAGAGTTTCTAGGACAATATTGCCATGACTGAAAATGCTCTGCAGATGTGGACATGACATGTGACATCTTTTTAACAGCTTGGCGATTTGCCACATTGTGCAGTTAGCTTAGCGAGTGAGGGGTCATACCCTCTTGTCAATAGCAGCATTTTCTTGTCCACAAATGGTGATCCTGGCAACTCCTCAACCTTCCAGAGCTGCATCTGTGGGCATTACAAACTAGTGTGTTGAGTAAGCCCAGGCAGGTAACTACGCTCCGCCACCGTAGTTTATGTAGTTTTGCCTACTCCGCGTTCCGTAACGAATGCAGAGTTCAGGCAAAACTACGACTCCGTGGCGGCGCGTAGTTAGCCGGCCCCTCCACCCTCCCAAAGCAATTAAAAGTAATTAAAAAGGCACTTACCTGCCGTGGCTGCCTCCTCCTTGCCATGGCCGCACTCCTGCCTCCTCCTCACCGTCCTTCTTCAGTGATAACCCCTACGTTGTACGTCTTGCGAATGTACATGCGCACGCGCAAGATGTACAACGTAGGGGTTAGGGGGAGGGCGCGGAGCGAAGTTCCACGGAGTTGTTTTCCAACTCCGTGGAAATTCGCGTAGAGGCACTACGCCTGCTCCGCCCAGGGTTAGTGTTGTGCTGAGAAACATCACAACAACTGATACATTCTTTCCAAGAGTCCACCATGGTATGGTGGTCTTCTTTCTGGGTGTGATCCTGATTATGTTGTCGAACGACTTTTAGTTTGATTGTCCAGTTCCTTATGAAATGGTGTCATATGAAGATTGTAAAGTGGAACCAGGGAATGCAAGATGACATTATCCCCAAGAATGATAGGCGTACCAAAAAAGACTCTCTTTTTGAAGTTCGTGGGCAAGATAGAATATCTTCAGTATCCTCTCTCTCTGGTATTGAACGTTTTGCTTTGGTACGTATCTTGAATAGCTCCTAGAAATGTTATCTGCTTGTTTGGATTTATGGAAGACTTGTGTTTGTTTAGAGTGATGTCTAGATTGTTGAATAGCTGCAGACAGGCACAGGCTGTTGGGGAGTTGTTGGTGCCTTAAAAGAAGGACCTTTACAGATCAACTGTTGAAGTAAGGGAAAATTGGGTGCCCCATTTGTCTCAAGAATGCCACCATCAGTAAACGGAAGAACTTTGAACTGGCAATGTCATTCAGCTACTGCGCATCTCAACTACCTCTGGTGTCTAGGATACATCAGAATGCGGAAATACACAACTTGAGATCCAAGGATATGAAATATTCTCCACAGCTCTGTAGTTGTAGGATTTCTTGCAGCATTACCATTCAATATGACTGTTTCTTTAGAAGCTTGACTAGCTGCCATAGATTGAGAATCTGTGTCTACTCTCCTGATTTCTTTCTAATGAGGAAAAAAAGTAGAATAGATGCCTGTATTTTTGCTGGGAGCATGAAACTAATGGTAATGCTTTGTTTCAAGCACTTAAAGAATCTACGTTTGTAACAGACGAAGATGGTGATGGAATCTTCTTTGAGGTGGATTTGGAGGAGGTCTTTGAATGAATTCTACGGTGTGCCTGTCCCACACTAGATCCATTACCCACCAATCTGTGGAAATAGAGTTCCAATATATGTAACAAGTGGAGATATATCCACCCACTAACTGCAGGGAAGAAACCGTGACTGGTGCCTGAAAGATATCACTGACATCTTGACGAATCCTGAGATCTTTTGGACCGCAGCCTTGTGTAGGCTGTTGGTGATGGGGCTCTATATCATTACTGAGGGAATTGCTGATGATAAGCCTGTTTGGTGTGTTGATATGGTTGGTTCCTGTGAGGTTGGCAACTCACTCTGTAGGAAAAGTGTCTGCCCCCACAAAAGGACTGAGCGTTTGCTGCTGCAGGACTCCCAAAGATTTAATTATTTTGGTATCCAACTTGATGGACTGTAAAGCATGGTCCTGTTTGCTGAACAACTCTTTGCCATCGTGAGGCATACCTAATATCTTTGCTTGTATTTCTGGCCAGAAAGATGTTCATTTAAGCCATCCATGCCTTCTTACTACTGCTGCCCAGTGAGTTGATGGAATCCAGTGGAAGCTATGTCCATTGCTGTGTCTATGATCTCTAAATATGTTAATTCTCCTTTCTGTATTATGGTTTTGTCCTCCTTCCTCTGATCTCCCGGCAAAAATTCAGGGTAGGTTCCTAAATCCGACCACATCTGTCTATCACAACTGAATACCCTAGTTGCAACCATTCTGGAGAATCTTTTGCTCACATTTTTAACTCGTTTTCTTCTCATTTACCCTCCTTGTCAGGTGGAGCTGAACAGGATGCCGTTAGGTTTTGTGATCTCCTCTTGGCTGCCCGACTAACCACTGAGTCTAGTTAAGGATGGCTAATCAGACAAGCGGGAGAATCACCCAGAGCCTTATATTTTTTATTTGGGGTGAGGGACAACTGCTGCCACTGTTGCTCAGTTTTTCATTACTTTAAAGCTCTCTGCCCAGATAAAATCAGCAATGGGAATGCCTTTACAGAACTATGAGGCTTTTTAAAAATATTTTTTATAAAAAAGGTTAGATTCTTTGATATGGATGGGTAAGTTGAATCAAATCTTTGGGCACCCTCTCCAGTAACGTGTGAAAGCCTAAAATGCCATCCGGACGGGAGCATGGAGCTAGTGAAGGAGCAGGCACTGAGGGTATCCTTTGGGATTTCACCTTCCTCTTTATCATCAGAATACACAACCTCAGCAGAGTTGGAATAGGTTGTGGAGGAAGTTCTTCGGATTTTGGTGGTATTCTTGTGCTCTTTAAAGAATGCACCGATGGAGGAGCATATGGTGGAGATGGTTGAGTCAGAGCCTGGGGTCTAGGTGACATTGTTTGAGGAGCCGGTTGACCAGATGGCTGGGGAAATCTTATATAATTATCTGCAAGCATGAGTCATAGATCATCTACCCATACTCTAAGGATTTGCATAATTGGTTCCTGGTGGGAATGATACTGCTCTTCAAGATATTCAACACTGTCGTCTTAGCATTTAACTTTTAATTGTGTGGGGCTGTAGGCAGACCGAAAAGGGCATTCCTCATTTAAATCTTCCATCTCCAGAAGGTGTTTTGGTGGTAATGGACAAACAATGCTGGGTGATGTGTTCTAAGGTAGTGAAGGCTCAGGAATAGCTTCATCTGAAATCAGAATCATATTGAACTGCTTTGTCGACAAGTCCGTCACTAGTGTCGTTCACAATGTTTTTTTCTGTTGAAAAGTCAATCAATTCAGTTTAGAAGCTTTATTCATTTCCTATTTCAGAACCATAAAAGTACATAGCAGCAGGATGGG
This sequence comes from Calotriton arnoldi, assembly GCA_963921515.1. NCBI lineage: Eukaryota > Metazoa > Chordata > Amphibia > Caudata > Salamandridae > Calotriton > Calotriton arnoldi. The sequence continues at coordinate 238,331 of CAWUFW010000063.1, read as the reverse complement.
GTCAGTGACGCTGCTGACCCCACCCAACTCTGTGACAAGGTGTCAGTGATTGGCACTCTGCCCTGGGCACTTCAGGGTTTAGGACAGAAGCAACCAGGTCCGAGGCAATCAGTGACGCTCCCCCTCGTCACAAGGGGAGGACCTCGAGGTGCTTTGCCAGGCTGAAGAAGTCAGACCCACAGGAGCTGTGACTTCTTCCACCCAGGAAAGTTCCTGGCTGCCTGACCTGACCTTTCTTAGCCTAACAGACACTCTTTATGGTGGCCAAAAGGTGAGGGGTCACCCATTAGGACGGGCCACAGCTGCTAACTAGATTTCTAATGAATGTAACTGTTGGAGAAAAATCAGAGCTGGTCTACATTGTCTGAATTTATACTTTCACAATATCTGTAGCACAGTTTGAATTCTCAGCTCCTCATACAATTTACAATAAGCAAAAAGTGCATTGTCATTAATCTGAATAGCCTTTGTGTGGACATATATCTAACGTAATAGACCAACAATTCTCCCTTTAGGAAAGTAACAAGGCAGTGGATGATTTTGCACCTAAACCACGTTAAAGCAAATCTGTGCGGAATGTTATATAGCAACTCCAGATAGGTTTGAAGTCCATAGTGGATTAATAGCAATTAATGAGACATAACACTAGTCTTTCCACATTCCTTGTTAAATCTTTCCTCTTCTAGCAGTTTCATGGACCGAGATTTAATATCCACTTTTCTAACTCTATTTAGAGAGAAATGATCAGTAAATAATTCCGGCCTCCCGGCCTGTTACAAACAGCCTTGATTTAATTGATCCATGGGATTTTAGCAACTGAGTCCAAAGATTTACAATCCTTTATTAACATTCTATTAAAAAATGCTTCTGGTTGTGTTGTATCCTGTGCAATAATGAAATCAGGCGAAACCTAAAAAGGCTCCTTGTGGCAAACAAAAGTGGAAACACTCTGTGGGACTGAAAGAAGTTTTCTTAAGCAGACATTTTATGCCGTCTGTAGTTTCTTGAAGGTGGCATAGCCACAGACACCTGTCCCATATGTAACCATAAAGATACTTTTTGCCCTAAAGATAGCACCCATCTCTTTCAGATGTTTCATCCACAATTTCGAAGAAAAGATTTAATGTAGCAGTTACGGATCAAACTGGGATTTTGTTTTGGAAAATAAAAAAAGCAATGCCTCCACGCTAGGGGAGTTGTCTCCCATAGTGATGGGGGCATTTTTCAGTTTTTACTGTCCCTTACTACCAGGTTTACCTGGTGGTGATGAACAGTGAAAACTGGCCATTTGTTTTGCCCACTCTAAATGGGGTGAGTGGATACATGGCAAACCTTCGACAGCTCTTACTCTGTCAGGCTATCGAAGGGCTATGTCAGCGGTGGGGACGGAGTTTTCTCCGCCATTGACATAATAAAGGTCCAACCGACTCTAAATGAGGTGGGTGAACCTTCAGTTTGGGGAGAGTTTCAATGGAGTACCCTCTCTGCCAAACCATAAATCAGGCCATAAGTCTTTGGTGTCACTGATTATAAAATTTTGTATTTTTACATGGTGTTTTGGTTAAGATCTAATATTAAGGATGGCAGAATTCAGGGTCATATTGGTCTTGTATATTTTACATGTCTTCGCCCTAGACGTACGCTCTGTGTGGACAGGGTTAAACAGTGTTGACGTCGTAAAAACCGTCTAAGTTGCATCATTATTACAGAGGTTGAGGGCACTAAGGTTTTAACTTGTATATAGTGATATAATCATATTTTAGCATGAACAATGTAAATTTGGATGAAAGGATCGATTGTAGATTTAAAAGTTCCATCCAGCATCCACATTTTACTATTTTCTAGAGTAATAATGTTATGGAGAGTTCCAAATATTAGAATGTGTTTCTGAGGGTTGTTATTGTCATAGAGAAGGAAGGGTTCATGGTTAAATGTTTCTGCTCTTCAGGTATACTTAAGTCAGAAAGGTTTTTGGTTGGGTGTATTTTTCTCCCTTGTTTTTTTCTATTAATTAATTCTCTTTAAATTCGGGGTCGCAGACGTTTGTTCTGTATCATGCATAGAGGAATTCTTGTGACCGCTCTTAACACTGCACCAGAGGGCTCATTGGCTAGTGCCTTCATTTTTTTCAACTGTTTCTCTAATCACTGTTTCAGGTGCAGAGGCAGATTGGTTATGCTCTGACGTTCTTTCCTCAGGGTCCCCCAGAGTAACCGTTTTATGCCCCAGCAGACGGTTGAGAAATAGTTTACATAATTGCAATGAGCTCTTTGTTCACTATGCCTTTCATTATAATATAGATCACCTGTTTGTTTTAATAGTTGGTTCACCCTCTTTGAGGTCATATAAGTGGCAGGAGCCATGTTCTCCATTTTTGTAACCCTATTGGTAAAATAGAAACAGAGTAAAAATCCAAAACATGTTTAAATATGTGTTTCTATGCTATATTAATTCATGATAAATGCTTCACTATGGTAACTGTTGGCTTAACTTTTTTTCTTCTGAAGGTTGTTTTCAAATATTCTTTTTTTCTTTTCCGTCAGTGTTGCTCAATGTTTTTTTCATATGTCTTCTTGATTTTTACAGAAATCTGTAGATTTGGAAAAATATAATTAGGTCTTTTTAAATCGATGTTTTTCATATTTATTTTTGTTCTCGTGGAGGAAAATGTTTATTTGCTAATTTCAGATTTTTCTTTCATTGAACAAAATGCATTTTAAGCAGCATCTTTTCAGCTTAATAGTCTGTGGTAAGACTCCTCGTCAGTTATTATTTTTGTCCAAAAAGAAAAATATTTAAACTGCTTAAAATAATTCAGACCTGATTCCACTGTTCATTTATTTTCCTGCCTGAGTAGTGATTTGGAAAATGGTTTCCAAGTTAGTTGTTTTGTTCTAGTATCATAAATTATCATATATATCAGTTTTTTGTGTGTGGTAGCAATGTTGACAAATATTCATTTTTTTATTTGTGCTTACCTTTTTGGAAAGATAGATGACACTGTCTACTGAGGCAGTGGCAGCTCATTCCCTCGGGTCTTGCCACCTTAAAGGTCTCCAGACACATGACCAAAAAATGGCTGTCACATACTTTTATAATTTTCTTTGAGATTCACCGTATTTTATTCAAAAATATTAAATGCTATTTGTTTAATTTTCTTGATAAATTGAAGACAGAAACATATTTTTAGTTTCTCATTAAAAAATCAGTTTGACCTACATGTGCATGTTTGTTTGAGCACCAACTTGCTTGGGTATATTACATTCACCATTTTAAATGCTACTATTGTGGTTAAACAAAATAAAATTTGTAGAAATGTATTTTAAAATGTTTTTTATTACTTAAAATCTATTTTTAACATTTGAGACATTACAAATGTAATGCATGTAAAAGTGTGGCTTGCGGGGGTAGTTTATAGAGAGGTACATTACAACATGTTAAAAAGACATCTGATGTACAAAATGTGATGTAAAGTACCAAGATGTAAATTACCATGAAGTATCAACTGACATTCATAGTAAAGTGTTGGACAAGGATCGAAACAACCCTGTGATCTCATTGGTAGTGTCAAAGGGTGCATGATGTAGTTTATTTATTTATCTATTTATTTATAAAGCGCAAACTAATACCTGAGGGCGTCTAGGCGCTTGGCAGCAAGAAACCTAAGGTAGCAATCAAGAGATACTTGGATCTTACATCATGAAGAGGAATTAAAGGGTGAATAACCAGGTCTTAAGGCCTTTCCTAAAAGAGAGAAGATCAAGAGAATGTAGTTTAGGCTACATCTAGCGTTTTAGTATATTGCTGCCTTTGGCTGAAGCCCATGTATGGTGGCATGGGGTTCTATAAGCACACTATAAATTAAATATATTAACAGGAATGTTATGTTCACTGTTGTGCTTCAGGAAACCCCTCTAACTTGTAGAGAAAAGTTTTCTGCAAACTCATTGATAGGTTTCGGAATTAAGCCTGCCTTCAGCAATCAAAAAGAGGATTTGAGAAGGAAGATGGCGGGTTGAGCCCACTGTGGAGAGCCGCTCCACCCCGAAGCTCCGTGATCGCCGCCATCCATCGTGCTGCAATTGTGGCTGCCGAATGCCGAGCTGTGGATTCTCTGCTCTCGTTCACTTGTTTGTGGCAGCCCTGCTGATGGTTTGCTTTTCGGTCTTGATGCTGCAGCTCTGTGGCTGCCAAGTTTTCAGCTGCTTTGGAGCTTTTCGCTGCTCCTGGCTGGTTGCAACTCAATTTGCCTACTGTCAAGGATACCAGCTTGGTACCTCATTGGCACCTCAAAAGGTGAATGCCCCATGGAATACAAGGGGGGGTAAGACTCGAGCCATTGAGCCACAGGTGCTGCAGTAGCAGGAGCTGCAGCCTGTGGGGAGCCAGACACTATTTTACCCGGGCTGGAAAATACTCAGTTGGGCGCCCATACTAAAATTTCTTCGGTCTGGGGCTATGAGGAGCTCATACAGATCTCGGCCACAGAGCCGGGAGCCTCTGGTGAGTGACCCTCGTTGGCAGATACTATAATGCAGCAGTCACAGCAGGAGCCCCTCTTGGTGCTGAGGACCAGATGAAAGGCGAAGCAACAGACAATCTCTAGATAGACGCAGGACACACAGTATCGGCTTCTGGGCCCCTTCAAACTGGACTATCTGAGCTACTAAATGGGAGTACTGTTTCTGATGCTCTAGGGGTCCAGGGTGGGCGAACTCCTGCTGATATGGAGGCCATAGAGAGCCAAGGTTGTGAGGGAGATACTGCAATCCAGCATGGTGAAAGGGCAGTGGCACTGCGTGACGACAGTGTTAATAACCCCTCAAGGGTGGGTTGCAGTGATGATTATACAACTATCACCAGCTCAATTGATATTTATCCCCCAAAACAGATAGGGGCCTTCTGACTACTCCCACACCTCTGCAGGGGGAAGGACATAATGCTCAGCAAAATCAGGATAACTCTAATGATAACAATAATAAGAAGGAGAAGTGGACAAGGATCAGGCCCAGCTGTATAGATTGCCCAAACCCTCCAGGCAATGGCATCCAAGTAAGGGCGGCAATCATGGTGCTAGGAGCAGCCAGCTCAGGAAGTGGGCGACATCAAAAGGGAGGTAAAAACACTTATTTCTCACTTGTCATCAGTACTCCCAGGGGCAGTGGATGATAAAGTGCCTAGTATGCAATATTCACCCCGCGAATGCCCCACTATAAATCCCGGCTGCACGGCTGACATACCCTTGGATATTACTCCGGATTACTCTCCACCCGCAAAATACCAGGATGATGATACACAGGAACCTTCACTAAGAGTAATTCTACAAGTCCTTCAGACCCAGCGTTCAGCGGCTCAGCTGTACTATGCTCAGGCTAGAGTAGATAATGCGAAGGTACAACAATCCTTGGATGAGGTCTCAGGGCAGATCACCACTCTCACAACGGAACTATCCGAGCTCCAGGAAAGAGCCGCTCGCACAGAGGAGGTTACATCAACAACAGTTAAGGCAATCGGGGGCCATGTTTCCCAGCTCGAATATCTCCAAACAAAAATCGAAGATTTGGAAAACCGCCAGATGATAAATAACCTAAGGATATTCGGGATCCTAGAGGGAAAAGAAGGCCCTGACCCCCAGCACTATATAGTACAATTGTTTGGGAGGCCCTTTCCAGACCTCTCGGATTGGGACTGGGACTCTCAAATTCAGCGTGCTCACCGCTTTCTGCTCAGCCAAAACCCCTCTAATGCTAATATGGCTCAGCTTCGTCCAATTCTAATATACGTCGGGAATTTCCCTTTGAGACAGGCAATCTCTCTTAAAGCACGTCCGGCAACTCCAGTTCGGGTCGAGGCAATGTCAATCGTGGCACGGTCTGATCTCTGTAGATCCACAATGGACCGAAGATGGAAGATGTGTCAACTTATAGATCCGCTTAAGGTTGTGGGGGACCCAAGTCTTTCTGCAGGTACCTGCTCGCCTCAAAATTACAAAAGACGGGTGAACCTAGATGTGCTACTCTATGGAGGACGCTAAGCAGGCCCTGGCTTGCCTGGGAGCAGGACAGTAACACTAGCCTAGCACTGGAGTCTTAATCTAATATAGGCTATCTCTCTCTATTCTACTCATTTTTACACCCTGATACCTCTCTCATATATCTTCTCTGTGACATGGGACGGTTCATCTCTTTCTCAAGATGGGTTTATGATCTGGACCCTTTTTATCTTACAGCTAATATGACATATTATCAGGGTGGAAAAATCTTTTTGGTGCTGCTTTTACTCATTGGCACGGGATGGTTGGGTGGCTGATCGAGGCTTAGGGGTGTAGGCAGTCGGCACTCCATATAGCTGTCTCCAGCTGACAGCCAGAAGGGGGGGTTAACCCCTTCTCAAGAGCACAGGGGAGGGTGGTGGGGTTGGGGGAGGTGGGGAAGGGGGTGGCAATTACAGCTTTGGGTCTCCGGTCGGTGACCCTGCTTCGGCGATGGGGGTATGACGGGAGGATTGGAAATGGTCAAAATATGGTCAATTTATCTGGGAATTACTCTCTGCATTTCTTAAGGTGGCAGAATAATAAACCAGAGCAACAAAGGGTACAAGGGATACAAGGGCATTGTAGAGCTACTGAAAGTCATTCGTTTTTATAGCTCAGATGAAATGTATATGCTGGAATGTATCTGGAATTTACATGCGCAAAAAGCGTCAACTGGTTCGGGAGGAGATTATTTCCTATAAACCCCAACTGGTAGCCCTGACAGAGACCCACTTAGCATGTAAGGATAGGTCCCTATATAAGCAGCTAGGATACGACATAGTTGTTTGCACATCACAATCAACTTCGATACATGGGGTGGCACTACTGTCAGATAAGAACTTTTGTGGCCAAGTTCTCAGAACCGCTGCTCATTCTAGGGGAAGATGGGTTCTTGCTCAATTATTACTAAATTCAATGAAATTAGTTCTGTGTGTGGTCTATGGCCCTAACATCGATGACCCAGAAGTATTAGATATGCTGTCATTGGAGTTATTAAATTGGGCTGGGGAACTGATCGTAATGGGGGACTTTAATTGAACATTTAATAATAATATAGATACTACTAGTCGTACTGCTATCCTGTGTAAACACAGAACTAGGGCTTCACTTAGGGATCTTATTCAGTTGCATGAGCTATGTGATTCATGGCGCACTTTATACCCGGTCGACCCTGGCTATACTTTCTATTCTTGCCCTCACAGGCATTACTCCAGGATCGATAAGGTCTCTTTATGGGGAGGTCCCTGCTGGATAGCATGGAAATGAGGGTTTGCCCTAGGATAGTCTCAGACCATAATCCGATTTTGTTTTCATGTGGTTTAACTGGAGACAGGGATAATCGTATAAAGTTCTGATTTCCCAGGCACTTGCTTGCAAATCATGACTATACAACCTATGCATCAGGTCTACTTAGGGAGTTCCTCCAGGTCAATCAGGACACGGCGTCACCCCAAATAATCTGGGATACTATGAAAGCATATGTCAGGGGTATAACTCTGCAGTATGTAGTTAAGCAAAATAGAGATATCTTTGAGGAGGCTCACATTCTTCGCCAGGCTATTTTACAACTTGAAACATTACAGGCTCTCAAAAGTTAGCAAGGACTGGCAGATGAGCAGCTGGTTTTTCTCCAGCTAGTGGAGAAAAGATCTCTGCTTGGGCGTAGGTTAAAAGATCAGGTTGCTGCTAGGTATACAAAACACAGAAAGTTACAATATGAATATGGGGAATGGGTGGGGCGAGTTTTGGCCCATCAGATATTAGACCAAGAATCAAAGTGTGTAATACGGGCAATCAAGGGTAGGGATGACAAGCTATACACCACCCGCTGCCTATCCTGGAACAGTTTGCTAGGTTCTATGACGAGTTATTTAATCAGACACAAAGTATAGACCAGGCAAGCTGCTTGCAGTATATCCAGCAGTGCAGCCTACCTCATCTGGGGAAAGTCAGGTAAATGGTATGCAGGCTGAATTTTCTCTAAAAGAGATTGATGCCGCACTAATGGCTCTGCCAACCGGTAAGGCAGCTGGCGAGGATGTTATACCTCTAGAGTTTTACAGGGTATTTAAAGATATAATTACTGTGGAGTTCCAAAAGGTGGTCCAACTTATCCATACAAGAGGGGGAGTATGGCGGGGGAATCCCCCGGACACCTGGAATGTTACCAACATTACTGTATTTAAAAAAAAACATAAGCCCTCGGAGGTTATGGGATCTTATCAGTTCATATCTTTGATTAATAAAGATGCAAAATGGTTTGCTAATATCCTGGCCATGCGCCTGGCCCCTGTAATCTCACTTCTAGTTTCCCCACAACAACACGGGTTTGTCCCAGGAAGAGATACCACTAGCCAAACCAATTTGGCAATCACAGCTTTCGTTGTGACCGGGAGGCTTAATATTAATATGGGCATGATGCTTCTCAATGCAGAAAAAGCCTTCAACCGTGTTTCACGGGACTTTATGTGGGCTACAATCGGGCCTTTGGTATCAGTGAAAGATTCATCGACCTGACTCAAGCCTTATACAAGATATCTAGGGCAGGGGTAATACTTGCAGGAAACTGCTCTAATCAATTTCAGATATCCTGCGGCACCCGTCGGGGATGCCCGCTCTACCGCCTTTTGTTCGCTCTTTATATAGAGCCATACTAGCAGTCACTCTGTAAGAATGCAGGTATTCAACCTTTCACTGCTGGAGAGCAACAACTGAAATTGGCCGCATATGCTGACGATGTGGCAGTTTTTTCTTCCAATCCTATAACAGCAATTGAACAGGTTTCCAAAGAGGTGGCCAGGTTCGGCGAGGTCTCAGGGTACAAAATTAATATATCTAAAACTCAGCTTCTCCTGAGTTTTAATCCAGACTCTTCTACCCCAGGGGTAACTACCACTGCAGTCTATTTAGGTATCAAGCTATGCCCCGAGGTCCTCAATATTATCAGATTGAACTATGAACCTCTGCTATCTGCAGTAAATTCCAAATTAAAATCCTGGAACAAGTTACCGCTTACGATTATTGGGCGAACTAACATCACTAAGATGAATATCCTCCCCAAATTCCTTTATTTGTTCAGGGCCATCCCATTAAAGGGTCCCTGACTCTTTCTTTAAGTACCTGGAGGGCACCATTGGCAGCTTTTTATGGGGGTACAGGCATGCAAGGAGAGCCATACGCTTTCTGAAGCTTCCATTCAAGAAGGGGGACTCTCACTCCCACATTTTAAGCTATATTTCTGGGCGGCCTTCACCTGTCGTCTGCACAGCTTACTCGATCCAGACGATCCCGGCTTATCATTTAACTTCTATCAATTAGCTGTAGGGACGGAGTGCAGGCTTTTCCTTTATCGATTAGGAGATCCCAACTACTACAAGAGGGTACAGTTTAAGGTCCTGAGGGATATTATCCATATATGGAAGGAGATAGGTTCCAAATACTCCACAGCCTTTATAAACAGAGACACACCACTTTGGAATAACCGTGCGTTCCCCTCAGTCTGTAGGGATTCGACCTGCAGGGCTTGGGCACAGTGCGGTGTTGTAACAATCGGTCAGCTCTACGATCAAATAGCTTCAGGTCTTTTCTGGTGTAGCAGGAATCATATGGGCTTCCGCAACACCTTTTCTTAAAAATACCTACAAGTGAGGGACTATTTTCAGTCAGGCTGTCAATATACAGTGGCGTCACTAGAGGGTGCGGGGGTGCGGATCGCACTGGGTGACACCATCACATGGGGTGACAACTTTCCCAAATGAGACTATTTACTAAATAGTCTCATTTGGGAAAGGTGTCACCCCATGTGATGGTGTCCAGATGACACCATCACATGGGTGACACTTTTCCCAAAATGAGACTATTTACTAAATAGTCTCATTTGGGAAAGGTGTCACCCCATGTGATGGTGTCATGGGGTAAGTCGTGAGGGGGTGACACCATGAGTTACCGCACTGGGTGACACCAACCCTAGTGACGCCGCTGTCAATATACATTGGATAATGAAGGCTCTGAACCCTTGGTGTACTATTTTAAACCAGGTATCAAACCCTCAATTAGTATCACCTATCAGGGGCTCTCCTGCTCTAACACAGATGATACTACGACTCTGGCAGCCAAGTGGAGCCGACTGCTTTGAGTAGAGACCCCAGCTTCAGAAATTCATCGCTTCTTTGACATACTAGACCACTCTGTATATTCAGTTAGTCTAAAACTGCATCAACTGCATACTCTATGGCTGTTGTATTATACCCCAGATAAAATACTTAAATGGGCAACAAATGCTGGCACAGATAAGACTAAATGCCTGAAGTGTAAGCTCCCGGCTACTGACATAATACATACTGCCCCGCTCTACAAGAATTCTGGGAGGGTTGATCCAGGCTATGATATCTGGCCTGGGCCACCTGAGTGCAATAACCATCAAGGAAAAAATTATGGGGGTTAAGTACGACTGTGAGGGCGGTACTCAACATCTGATAATGATCATGCTGGTGTGTGCTCGGCTGTGTATCGCCAGGGCATGGATTTCTCCAAGTGCCCCCAAGGCTGTAGAATGGAAGGTCCTCATTCATCTGATCTACGAGGCGGAGTTGGATTTGGCTAAGGCCAGAGGTCTTACCTCTCTGAAAAAATTTGAAAGGATCTGGAACAAATTCAGCTGGGTCTCTTTCAGTACCAATGCTTAATGCTGACTAAATATATTCTGGGACAATTCTCAATATGGAAAGACTGCCTCAAGTTCTCCTTTCCTGTATTAATCTACTTCCCTGCCCTCATGCTTCTTTTTCCTTTATGCCTCTTCCTCTTATCTTTTTTTCTGTCCCTCTTTCCCATATTTTATCTCAGACACAATGTATGTATTATAATGAGTTTATGTATGACTACATTGTGACCAAAAAATATTTTAAAAAAAAAAGATAGGTTTTGGAATTTTGTTGGAAAGTATGGAGCATACATCATCTCAGTAAGAAGCACAAAAGCAGCTGCACATGCCTTCCAAGGAACCCTCCAAGAACAACATTCCATTCCATTTCCTCCACTGCATGACATTCCATGAGTGAGATAGAGAATAATACATGAGGTACAACAGCAGCGGCCACCTAAACAGTCAGTAATAAAGCGGATATAACACATCCTCAACCCTACCAACCACAAAAAACACATGCTTACTGTTCGGGCAACCCAAGCTCACAAAGGTTTCCTCCTTACTCCTAAAGTGTAACTTCTTTATGTCCCTTAACAGCATTTCCTAGGAGAAGCGAAAAGTCAAAGACTTATTCTCAACAATATTTGGGGCTGAAAACACATGTTGGACCTCATTAATGATGCCCCTTGTACCGCCGGAAAGTCACTTTTGTGACGTTCCGTGGTGCAGGAGTCTGCTCCATATTTACAAGGCAACACTAAGCCACTTTTTTGGCTTAATGCTGCCTTGTAATATCGATCCCTTTAACGCAGTTTTCTGCGTTAAAGGGGCGTGCAATGGGTGTTGCTGGGGGCATTCCCAGCAACATCTATGGCTTTTTGACACTGCCCTAGATTTGCGAGAAATTGTAAATTGAGGCAGCGCCAAAAACTTACTCTTCCCAAGGGGAGGTGCAAGGGAGGCACAAGGAGAAATATCTTTATTTCTCCTCATTTTTCCTTTTTCTATGTGTGCTGCATTCTGCAGCACACATAGAAAGAGGAAAAAGCCTTTTGTGATTGTTTTTGTGCAGGAAGGTTTCCTTTCCTGCACAAAAATAATCATCCCCGCAATGCAGGCACCCTTGCACCATGATGCAAGGGTGCCTGTGTTGGTGCACGACAGCCCATTGTGCGCCGGCGCAGGGGAAAAGGACAGGATCTGGTAGATACGGCACATTACTGCCCTTTTCTTTTGCCGTGGGGCCGCGCAGGAAGAAGGCCTGCGGCGCTGCCCTACGACAAAACCTTATAAATGAGGCCCATGTTGTCTTAACTTTTGCGCCTGCCAGTTATTCAGTCCATAAAGAGGTATAGGCTGGGAATATTGAATCTCGATTATTGACGGGACAGAATATCATTACAATAATATCGAGGGGCAAAATATTATACGTAAGTTTCTATAAATGTTCTGTATCTAACTAGACATATATGTATCTTGGTGATATACATATATATATTTTCATTGTATGTATATGTGGAGTTAAGGATAGTAAATCCCTTCAATATTTTGTCCCTCAATATTGTTGTAGCAATTTTCTGTCCCGTTAATATTCGAGAGTAGATTCCCCAATACCCTTCTATAATCCACAAAGATTGTCCAGGTGGGTGTAAATGAAATTTGTAAGGCGCATTGCTCCGCCATGAGTGTGGCGATATCTGCAGTAGTAAATAACACTGTGGGGGTAGGAAGTGGGTGTTCCAAAAGATGTATGAATATGGTACAATAGTTTAAAAACGATAATTTCCTTTTGCGTTTTTATGCGAAATTATGGCAAAATTATGCAAAGTAAATACACAAAATGCAAATTCATCATTTTGTGCTATATTTTAGCATGAAATGCATACTCACATCATTTTTTGCAGCACAGAAACATTTAAACGAGAGCTCCGTGAACAACAGCTGCTCGCTTTCTGTTGTTCCTGTTCGTTTGCCATAAATGTTTACTGCAAGTTACTGCAGATATTATAATTACGTGAATTGGCATAGTGGTGTAATTTCTGTAATTTGGATAGCAAGCGTACCACAAAATTACCAAAATTACGCCAGCATAATATAAATTCCTTCTAGGCCTAGTATAAAACTGGACTGGAGCGGGAGTGAAATTTGGAACAATTAGAAGTGGGCTGACTTGGAAATATTTCCTTGCTCCTGTGACAAGCTATACTCCTGAGTGATGTAACTCTTTAAGAGGAGCAAGCAAGGTTTTGGGGAGACTGACAAAAATTATATTTCCACCATCCAGGTGTGAAAGGACAAAGTCTTGAACAATTTGTCAGCAATCTTAACATGGCACTGATTTTTTTCCTCTCCAAAGGTGGGCTTGAATGCTGCACTTTTAGGGCCAGATGTATCAATATTAGAAATAGCGATTACCTAATTGCGATTTTCTGAAATTCGCAATTAGGAAATCGCTATTCCTAATATATGAAACTTATAGAGTTTTATTTTAGTGATTCCTAGCGGGTCGCAAATCAACCTACCTCTTGATTATTAATGTGGTAGGTCGCAATTTGCGATCAATTAGGAATCAACACCATCACAGGGATGGTGGCCTGCTGAGGCCAGCAGACCACCATGTTTGTGATTGCTTTTAAATAAAGTAGTCTTTTTTTCTTCAATGCAACCCATTTCCCTTAAAGGAAAACATGATGTGCTTAAAAAGAAAAGATTCTGGGGCATATTATCAAGGGCTTTATCGCCGCTTTAGCGGCACTTTTGCCGCTAAAGCGGCGATAATTTTATCGCCCTATTAGCAAGCTGTCGCTAACAGGCGTTAGCGACAGCTTCCAGGCGTTAGAGGCCGCGTTAACCATCGCCTTGCATGTCAGCGATAATTATCGCTAATGACATGCAAGGAAGGTGTTCCCTACTAAAAGCGTCTGAAAACAGTCGCTAATCCCACTACCCCCTATTAGCAAGGCAGGCGAAGCGATATAATAATTCGCGCTAAGCGCGTTTATCGCTATATTTTATCTCCTGCTAGTGAGGATGACTTACCTGTTTATAGTATAGGAGGTGGATTCTAATGCTGAATCCACCTTAGCGATAATGCGAGAATATCGCTGCTTTTCCAGCGATATTCTCACATTTACCGCTATCGCTGGAAATGTTATCGCTATGGAGATAAACCTTGTTAATAGGGTGTTATCTCAGCGATATTTTCCAGCGATAGGCGGCGTTAACCAAAGTCGCGCTAAGCGCGGTTAGCGATAAATATCGCTATTCCTTGCTAATATGCCCCTCTTTTTTAAAATTTTGTTTGTTTAAGAAGACTCAGTAGTCCCGTCGACCACTGCCTTCTCTTAAACAAACTTTTTTTTTCAATTCACAAAAGGAAAGGGGTCCCGAGGGGACTCTTTCCTATAGTGAGAATGTATTTCCACTACACGTCAATAGTTGGTAAATTATAAAATTATTAATGTTTTGTGACAGGTCTTTGGTCGCAAAACATTAATGTATTCCAAAATGCTTTTTTGCAATCGTACACTGGCCAATTCTGCGAATCGGACCGTTTGCGATCGGAAAAAGCTTATGACATGTGGCCCTTAGTTATTTTGGCAATGTGTATTTGCACAGTTAGGTTGTTGCAACCAAGGATTGTAACAGACAGTCCAAGTGTATGGGTGATTCTCAAAGGTTTGCAATGCTTGAGCTATGACTGGATGTCTGAATTTCCTAATTATGACGATTGAAAAAGTATTTTGCTCTGGCTAGGATTTCGTTACTTGGAGCATGTTACCATCAAATCTTCCAATCTGGAAATAAAAGTTGTCAGCATGTTGATGTTCTGCCTCAAGGTCGTGTTGGATCTCTTAGATATCAATCCATTTGTGTATCACCTCTGTGCCCAACTCAATTGGTCCCTGCATCTAGAAGAGAAGGCTCTAGATGTACCTTCTTAAGATTTATTAATAAACAGAGCCTACTCACTTGTGTTTTTATAAAGGATGATTCAGTGCCACAGGTGAGGCACAGTTTCACTTCTTTGGTGAGGGTGTATAATCTGTGGTCACCCATGGCCTGGAATCCTACCCCTAAATCCTAATTAACTTCAGTTCATTTGTGTACCTTGCTGATTAATCTAGAGATGAATCCAGGGGCGACTAGCAACTTTAAAAATTGGTGGGGCGCGCTGTGCCGTAAAACTCACCGATATGTTGCCTTGTCCTCTCCCAACGACGACAAGCAGGAAAGGAAGGTGGTTTACTTCCTGCATGCAAATCCAACCAATCCTGAGGCTGCTCTCATGCTGTTAGCAGCTCCAGGTTTGTTTGGAACCGGCTAACCCAGCACTGATTTTGAGGCTGGGTGCCTGTGCTTGCAATCCCTCTGCTGTTTTGCAGCACTGGGATTGTGGGCTATGAAGTGCGCATGACAGATTGGCTGACTAACTGCCATACAGACACTCGGTTGCTGGCAGGTTGTTAAGATTGTAGGGTGGTCTCGTTTTCAAGACAGTAGATTAGTTACAGAAGCACAAGGGTGATAGCTTTCAAAAGACAGAGGTCTAGTAAGATGCTCAGCAGAGTACTTATTAACACTCTTTAGTTGATGGCAGAGCAAGTCTATGCTCTGTACGTATATGTTGTGATCTGTGATATCATGGAACTAGGAGAGGAAAAATACTACTAACACTAGTACCTCTGCACATATTGGGGCCGATTCACAGGAATCCTAACTTTACTACTACTAAATGCCTTTGTGAATACCGAAAGTCGTAAAGTTAGGATTTTGTCTCAGTTTAATAGTAGTAAGTTAGGAGTTCTAACTTTACTACTACTAAATGCCTTCTGTAAATACCAAAAGTAGTAAGTTTGGGATTTTATCTCATATTAGTTCTGTGAATCGGCCCCATTAAGTTTACAAGTTAAGAAAGGATCAAGTACCTGAAAGTTAACAGCAGCAATTTTCACACTGCACTCTAGCAGCAGCATTACACACATCATGTCACAGTGAAAACACACATTTTACAACAGAGGATTAGAGTACTGGGCTTACACATGGGAATAGAAAGTGTGTTATCGGGGTCCCCCATCACCCATAGACATGTATCATATTTATACAAACTAACCTTGTCAACCTTCTTGACTTAGCGTGCAGGCACTTAGCACCAAACATAATACACTTCTTCCTCACACAAATGTAATTCAGACATAGAACATAACGGTACCAATAGCACTTTGGACACTCATGTAGAATGCAGCTACCACCCAGTTACAGAAATGAGAATGATAGAATAGTACATTGTGGTGCCCTATGAACTGGAAAATGTGAAGCAAGTTAAAGGAAATAAAGCGCATAAGATCCTTGTATAGATAGAACTATAAAAGGAAAAAATCAGTTCAAATAAATTAACAAGAAGTTTAGCAATTAGTGAATACAAAGAAAAACCTTTTATGAAAGAAAGAAAAATGGATAGAATAAAACTCTGAGAGATGAGGCAAGGAAGCATAAAAACAGAGAAGACTCTGCCTCTTAACCCTCTGTGACGGATGAGAGCTACCCAGCAAACTCCTAGTCAACAATCTGCAATGCGGGCAATTTAGAGTTTGATTCACAAAGTCTTAGGTTAAGAGGATGTAAATGTACTCTCATAAAATTACTCCTATGTTTGGAGTAGAACTCTACCATTTTAAGGATTAAAAAATGTACTCCTATGTGTTTTCAAGCAGGTGGACAATTCTGTATGTGTAAATGGTGTGTAAATGTCCAGTACCTTAGACATACAAATTTGAAGGTGTTCACTTGCTTCTGCGGGGTGTCCCACACTGCAACACCCACAGTGCAACCCCTGCCATTATCCTGAACTTGCAAATGTAACAATTCTCCCACACTGCTGGATATCACAATTTTGTACGTGAACTTTATGAATGTTTAATTTCACTAATCCTAATTATGTAGAATTTACATTTGCAAAGTGCTTTATTTCCACGCCTAAGTAGCAAGCACTTGTACAAATCAACACATTAATGATTGACAGAAACCTACCTATTCGTAAAATGAAGCTAATTAGACAATGAGCATCACAACCTACTCTAGGTTGTGTCATATGCATGAGTATTCTTAGGGGCATATTTATCAAAGAGTTATGTCATCCTTGCGCCCACACAACTGGGCGCAAGAGCAACGCAACTCTTAAGTTCGATTTATCAAGCCACTGCAAGGCCACCTTGGGTGGCCCTGCATGGCTTGATCAATCTAGAGTAACGCAACACAGCACAAATCGCTGCATTACTCTGCCCCAGGGAGGCATTTCATGGGTGGAGCGCGGGTGTTCTCACACACAAACACATGGATTTTGCCGCATTGGCAGATATTCCATTACTGGTAGACCTGGAAATGCGTCAAAATGCTACATATCTGCAGGGGAGGTGTAACGAGGAGAAATAGCTTTACTTCTCCTTGTTCTTTGCTCTTTCTATGTGTGCTGCATTATGCAAAACAATAGAAAGAGAAAAATGCCTCAGGGTATTGTTTTCGTGCAGGAAGGTGTCCCTTCCTGCACGAAAACAATCCTGCTTACAAATCAGGCTCCCTTGCACCAGGTGCCTGCGTAGGCGCAAGGCTGCACATTGTGCAGAAGCACTGGGAAATGACAGGAATGGGCTGTATAATGTTAAGTATGGCACATTCCTGCTCTTACCATATTACACATTGATAAATATGCCCCTCAGTGTTTTTTGCCATGGATCCATCCTCAGGTGCCAGAAATGAGTGTGTTACATTTGAAAGTGTTGTCTGGCATACTTCTGAATAAGCTGATCACATTTAGATCAGTGCAACAGCCACACATGGTAGAAGATTTTTGAATGCGTGCATAGTAAGGGCTTGTTTTTTATTGGATGAGCCCTGGCTGTTTCTGTTCTGTGGACTCATAGTATTTCCTCTGATACAATATCTTGGGTTTAAACCGCATGGCTTTGTTTAATAACTTTCAGGGGCTCGTTAGACCTGGTGAAAATAGTTTTCAGAAACTCAAACCATGTGTCATGTTTCAAAGGACAGAAATGCTCTGATTGCTTTCCATGTGGAAAAGCATTTCAATAAAAATAGGAAAAAGGGTTCATAAAACTCCACATGTGAACCCATTACAAATGAGGAAAAACAAATTATTTCATGAGTAGATTAAGCACATATTTCAAGGATTTCACATGTAGGAAATGAGAATTCTACTGCACAAGTCATCTTTAATACCATTACAAAGTGTGACTGAGTTTTTGAACATGTGTTTGCTCTTCAGGAAATGTGCAAGAGAGCTGTATCGGTGTTAAAATTACAATTCTAAAATTTAAATCTTTAAAGGCCAGTCAAGGAAATTAGGAAGTTTAAATTTAAAAGCATATTAAAAATTTGATGACCACTTTAAATCAGAGTATAGATAGATGCTCATTAAATTTCTTGTCTCGACCATGTTCTTATTGATATAACGTTTGATTAAAAAACAATCAAGCAATTGCTCCTTCTTTAGAACACAAGTAAAACTTCTATGTGTATAGAATAAAAACTGAGCCAAAAATTCAGGGCACCTAAAAATAAGAAGTGTTGTAAACTATATTATGCAAAATCTGCCATTTAAAATGATTTCAAATTTGCTATTTTGAGTCACAAAGAATGAGCTCCCACTGAGCACTGCAATAGTCACCAGATTCACTGATCCAGTAATTTGTTCGAAAAGTAACCTGCTTTATTCACTCACTTTTTAAAACAGAATATAGCATAGTGCCTGTTGCCAAGGGCAAAATCGGTTGTTAAAACCCTCAAACTGAGTTGTAGGTCTGAAACACAGGCCAAGGTGGGCCTCCTGCAACCAAGTGGACGGTCTTTAAAGACTATGCATTACCTGAGGCAGATGGGCTATACTTCCGTTAGAATAATCCCACACAGAGGATTGAATTTCCTGAATTAAACAAGGAGACCCAGAACACAAACACTGAAATGTTGGAACATAAGACATATTCCACCTGTTATTGCCACTTGGTCACTCTATTGTCTTCCGTGGAGCTCTCAACATCCCAATTTTCTCATTGTGCTTTGAGATGAACACAGCACACAGGTCAGTTAGTGATGAGAACCACTTATAGAATTATAGAATTAGAACCACTTATAAGCCACACTTACTGACCTGCTCACAGCCTGCTAATGTCTCTAGGCAATCATAGACCTCAACATTACTAAGTGTTTCTAGGTCCACAAACATTAAACCATCTCTCAGAATTTTAAAGTCTTGCTTATACTCACCACATTTCTATCATGCAATTCGTTGGTTGTAATAATTGCTGCAATTGTCTCACTCAAGATTGAAACTAAGAAGTTGCTGCTCTAATCTTTCTAAGGATGCTTTGACTGACCTAAGCCTGTTCACAACTGTGATAAAGGTCTGGTAATATTTAATACTAGGTCAGAGTTTTTGTATTCTCAAGCCATGCATTAATATGAGGGGGACTTGAGCACTCACAAAATCTACTATTAGTCAAATCAGGGAAATAAATGTCATTGCCTACATACTGCTTGAGTGCGTGCAGTATCACTACTCACCCCTTGTAGCACTAAGCATCTCCCTTCATTTCCAATCTTTGATAAGCACCTGTCATTGCACTTGTTTCCCAGAGGTACCTAGCGTGTGGCACTGTTTGTCCTGTTGAGCGGGGCGGCTCCTCCGTTATGGCGGAGGAGGGTCGCCTCCCCTGCTGAAAGCCAGCAGAGGCAAAGGACAAAACTAAAATGATAATAAAACAATATTATTGTCATTTTATTTTTCGTCCTGCAGGCTGCAAGCTGAGGGAAGGGCGTGGCCATCCATAGTGAGCTGCAGCACTAGGGTGGAAGGGTGAGTCAAACCATCATGCACACTTAGCCTTTCTACAAGGGCTTGTGTGTGCTTGCCTCTTGTTCCAAAGTCT
The DNA here is from genome assembly GCA_963921515.1 of Calotriton arnoldi. NCBI lineage: Eukaryota > Metazoa > Chordata > Amphibia > Caudata > Salamandridae > Calotriton > Calotriton arnoldi. The sequence goes on along the minus strand of CAWUFW010000063.1, from coordinate 218,710 downwards.
CCGGGACACAAAGACTTCACCACCAGCTTCCTTGAACCCCATTTCTGGGAGTTCTGACCTGCCAGGAGGTGCCTGTTCCAGTTCTGGGCCTCTTGAGATTGTTCCTGTTGCTGGGAGCTAAAAAGAAACTATGTGGCCAAAGAATCGACGCTTCGCTGAGAATCCAGTGCATCGACCTCCGAAGTCTGAAATCACCGCATCGACTCCTACACAGGCCCTGCCATGCGGCTGAAAGAATAGACGCATCGTGGGACCACGGCTGAAGAAATTGACACAGCGCCTGTTTTGCTGCCACCACCTCAACCTCCAGCGTGTCCAGATTTCCACACATCACACCTGTGCGGCAAGTGTTCCAACGCATCAACCGCAGACCAGAACCGTCTTGGAATCAATGCATCACTTCCCCCTTCAGTCCGGTTTCGATGCATCACTTCTCCTTCATGAAGCAGAACTGTCACATTGCCTCCCCAAGGACTCAGGAACTGATGCATCACTGCGTTTTTGGCACATTCCCTTTAGGCGCCTGTTTGACCTTTTGAATTTTGACGCATTTGAAGTACTTTGTGTAAATGTCACACATCCATAGTTTTCTATGGACAGAATTGCTTAAAACCTTTTAAAAGTCATCTTTTGAATTGTGTTTGTTGGATTTTTGTCGTTTTGGTCTTGTTTGGTTTAGATAACGATACTTTATTTTTCTAAACTGGTGTGGTGTCCATTTGCATTACTGTGTGTCTGGGTGCAAATACTTTACACATTGCCTTTGGGATAAGCCTGTCTGCTCGTGCCAAGCTACCAAGGGTGTGAGTAAATTGTGTAACTCCCTTAACCTAACTTGTAGGAAGGGTCACTACTTGGACAAAGGTGCATACCTCTGCCAACTAGAGACCCCCATTTCTAACAACGGGTACATGTGGAACTCTCCATCAGGCACTGCTTACTGGGAGTACTACCTATACTTAGGAGTGGGGCTAAAATACACCACTGATTCGCCCTTCTGGGACTGTTACTCACAAAGAGATGGGTGGCGATCTGCTGGATGCGAACTACAGCACCGACAATTTGTGAATGGATAGGAGACTTGCATGAGTGAGGCGTGGTGTAGGGCAGACGACTCTGGACAGTGTGCACTGATTACCACACTGACCGAGATTTAGAAATTTGGGTGGCTTTGTTATGTAGTTTGACAGAGATAGACTTACCAATGGATTGTACTATACCTGCCTCCCAAGAACAAGGGCCGGTGTCATCCCCAGTGGAGAACTGAGGCACTACTGAGACGTCTGGGATGGCAGGTGTCAGGGGCTGAGTGTGCCTGGAAGGATCTCTAGTGTTGGGGTCTGCATGTTGTGGGACGCTGTGACCGCTGTTTGCCCCCCTCCATCCCTTTCTCTAATCCCCATGGTTCTCCACTAGTCCTATTATTCATGGTCTTCCTCACCCACCTCTATCTCCCCCCAACCTTTGATAGATGTAGATGAGGAATACTATACCATATAAACAGTGTGGTTGTAACTGTCTCCGGCTGCTGCTTGGTTTTACTTTGGTTTTGTTCTTTAACTGTATTATGCTATGATTGTAGTATGTAACTGGACAACTTTAATAATGTGTCATTGGATCTGATGTGGAATGGATGTTGCTATGATTTCATGTGAACCAAATGTACCACATTGATGAGCATTGTCTTGTCCTGGTTTCAATAAAAACAAGTAAAAGAAAGTATGATTAATATTATGTCTTCAATATGTGATACAGTATTCTAGTGCTTTCAATAGATCTATTATATGCCACTGCTATGGCTGTTGATCCTATTGAGAGTTCCTCTTTACTTTTTTTCTGGATTCTTTTGTTGTTTGAAAACGAGTCTGTTATGCCACAGATCACTTAACATGTATCTTGTACAGCTACAAGAATACTTATACTCTATACTCTCTTGACAAAACAAAGTTTCTCAGTGTGCTTGTCCATCACTTAAAATGTAAAGCTGTAAACAAGTAGTTCACTGTTCAATATGCAATCTATTCTCTGGTTTATGACTTCTTCTGAATGCAGAACCCTGCTCATATCAATGGTTATGCCTCCTATTTTACTGCAGCTATTACATCCACTTCTGGCAGAGCGAAACGGGGCTTACTTACTTTGGTATTATTATTTGTGGGCAATCTTGCCTGATCTCATCTTGATTCTCCAAATTTTCAACCACTTTGGTTTGAGTGTAAACAAAAAATCTTTTTGTTGATCAATTTTTATAATTACAATTTTGATTCTTCAAATAATGATATATTCTCTCTATTGAGGGCTCCTGTTTGATTTATCGAGAAATATGGTGTGATGTTTCCTTAATCAGGGCAGGACACCTTAATATTCAGTTATGCAAGCCATCCACTACTTGTGGTTTGTTTAGACCGTCGTGCGAGGCACTGACACACTACTCTCATACCTTTTATGGGGATACTTTAAAGTTCCTAACAATAAAGTACAATCTGCAGTTTGTCTCACATATGTACCCAAACTCAGTTGCTCATAAGCTGACTTTTTTGGGTGAGGGTGTCACAGCACTATTGATTTTATCTTGTTTATAGATGATCTTATTGATTATATTTCAGAATATACAGTGTATATTTTAAGTGCTCATCATTTTTTCATAATCTGCTTAAGGTGCGGGAAGTGTGTTGTTGCTATTCCAGCCACTCCTGTCTCTTTGGTTTCTTGACAGAAACAAAGGAATTGCAAGGAAATCGGACTACATTGATAAAACTGCAAATTTAGTCAAACAGTCACTGATGCCTTTATTGCTCTATCTGGGGCAATTAAGAAACTTTTGATCATCCTTGTGGGTTCTCCTAAGGAAAAGGAGTGATATGGTTTGAGTCAAACTGCTCACCAGCCCATCGTCAACTCATGGTTGCCCTAAAAACAGTACCTAGAGATTGGGAGGCCATCCGCTATTATAGAGCAACCTACAAGAAAGCTCTCATGATTGTTCTGGCAGGTTATACATCTTTTTTAAAGATACACCTTACTCTGGCCCTGACACAGTAATTCCCCAAGACAATTGAGTTGAGCACTTTACCAAGGTGTGTTCATGTTTTCCCCTTGAGCCTCAATGTGGGGCTTAGAATGTTCCTGTATGTATATATTGGCCTTGATTTTGAACTATTTGAGGTGGCTGCAGAAATAAACAGATGGCCAGTTGGCAAAACACCAGGTTATGATGTGATGCAGTATTAGTTTATTTGTATAAGGAAAATGTGTCCCTGTCACAAATGTGACCAATGTTCTTAGAAAATTTAGCAATCTGTGGTTCTCCTATGGCTTGATCCCATTCTAGAATTGTACCAAATTTTGAGAAAGGTGACAAAGGTGAACCATTTTCCCTACTGTGCCATCTTGCTCATTGATTTAGCTGCAAAAATGGCAGGCAGAATTCTATGGGGTCGACTTGAGCAATGAGCTAAGCAGAATCATATTTTGTCTGATCTCCAGTTTGGCTTTTGAACCGGTTAAAGTATGATTGAGCAATCCCTTAATCTTTCTAGTTTGACAGCATAGTACACTATTGCTAAGCTGGAAAAACTTTACTGGACTTTTTAACAGATCAAAACTTTGGGACATCATGATTGTACTGGAGACCGATGAGTAAATTGTGGCTTTTCCATGACATTTGCACACTAATGTTACTGCATGTGTGACGTATGGTTCAGAAGGGAAGACACAAGCCCTTTTAATATATAAAGGAGAGTGTGTTAGGGCTGTGTGCTTGCCCCATGTGTATTTACGTTATACATTAACAGGCTTGGGAAGTTTTTGCTGAGGTTGAGCATTGATTTCTCCCAGGTGGGATTTCATTGGATACCATCTTGCAGTATGCCGACAATGTGGTGTTGTTGGCTATGACCTCCACCGGCCTACAGAAAGGGCTGTATCTGTTTACTTCATTTAAAGTAAAACTCACATCATGGTCTATGGCACCTCTCAGAATAAAAAGAGATCTTATACTATAAATAACGTGAGGATTGGGAGTATTTCCAACTTTTCCTACCTGCGAGATTTGTTGATGACTTGGAAACCTTTGGGTTTGGCCAAAAATGCTGAGTTTGCTTGGAGCATTGAATATGTTTTAAGATTTGCAGTCAAACTTGGTGCTAAACCCTTAAAAAATGGTTACCATCTTTATGTATAAATGCATCCCAATTGTCTTTATGGCGCTGGACTTTGGGGTATGCTGATCAATTAGGCATAAAAAGAACAGAGAATGCATGTCTGAGGAGGTGTTTGGCAGTTCCTTCCAGTACCTTGGCATCTAAATGCCATGCTGAACCGGGGCTATATTACATCTCGGATCACAATAAATTGAGTCCTCTGATCCTCTGGATATCATTCTGGACCAAGGCTGAAACTTACCTTAATGGGCTAGTATTGGTGGACTGTCTGAAAATAGATAACGCTACAGAGATCCCATAGCTCCTGTTACACCAAACCGGCAGCGGGGGATGACCACCTTTAGGACCACCTTCCCTTTAATGTGTAAACACCTGCCTTTCATGGGGAATCCTGGGGATTCCCTCAGCAGTCACACTCATGAACTCAGTGGATGGCTGCTATATGGGACAGCAACATCAGAATGGCAGTGCCTCTATTGCATACTAGTGTCCACCACCTGACCATTCACCCACTACTGCATATCCACGCTAATGATTCAGGAGATAAACCTCTGGCAGTCTCTGTGGGAGCCTAGCTAGGTGCTAGTGGAGTTTGAATCGGAGTGCAGTTAATACCTATGCCAGGTCTAATTGGACGACTAAATATCTGGCTGTTATTTTGTCACTCTCTTGCTGGGTTGTTAACATTTAACTGATGCTATCACTTTCATGGATAATGAATGTGTGGATGAATGCTCTCCCTTCTTCTTGTCCCTGTGGTGTCCACGAATAATTGTGGCACCACCAGCTAATTTGTATCCTACCTCAGTATTACCTGTCTACATCCATGATTATTTGTTTAGAATTCCTGTGGGCTGGCAGGAGACATGAGCAGCATGATTAGGCAACCCAGTGGTAAAGGTGGAGTCTTTTTCTGCAATTCCAAGCATTATAAATCAGCTACAACCAGTTGTTATGCTTCACTAAAGCTCCAAAAACATATTGGTCCTAGCTCTCGCATTAGCATGATTGTAGTGTGCTATTGCCATCCCGTTCAGAGATGACCGAGCGGTCCACTGGACTAATGCATCTATATTCGATCCCATAGTCACAGATTCATATATTATAGTGTTGAGCCATATTTCTCTGATTAACAAAACTAGTACCCTTGGGTAACAATAAATATTATTATCTGTCAATAGAATCAAGAGACACTTAAGGATGCAATTGTCCTCTAGAATATGCCTATTGCCCTGTATGTTGTCAGAAGGACCTTGATTCCAGATTTAATATTAATTCAATAGATAATCTCTCAAGTTGAAAAACGAAAATGCAATAGCTATTCGCTGTTTAATATTTGATGATGGTTAAGTTACGGTGGTGTCTATTGGTTGGTCTGGAGGAAACAGGTGATTTGAAGGATGAGTCAAATGTTAGATGAATTGTCCCATAACTGGTCTCAAGGGTAATATATTTGGCCCATACATTTCATAATATTTCTTCATTCTCCAAAAATATCTACTGTGTTACAACATACTTATTTTTTCCATTTCCTGCCTGCTCACAAAGTAGCTTCTAACACAACATTCAATTAGGTAATCCAGCATCGGTTTACAGTGACCCAAACAAAATAGAGACAATAATAAGGGATTTCTAGAAGTATTGAAGTGTCACTAGTTCCGATTTCATATGCATGCAAGTGGTATCAATGTTGTCTCTGCTCAGTAGCCAGTTAAATAATGTTAATAATTTGAGCTTTTTTTATCAAACAGTATATCTGAAATACCAAATTCTCCCTTCGATTTGATTTCATTCAGGGTAAACCTTAACATGGCTTTTTAACAGGCCACATTAAAATTTTAATTGGTTCTCATTAAATTAATCTTACCCTCTAGCAGAGTGTTAATTACCAGACATCAATTACACAGTTGTTTCCACATCAATAAATATTTACATAATTTGTAATTATTAGCTGGTATTTCAAGATACTTCAAATGGATGCGGGTCTCGTTTACAATATTTACAACTGGAACAGTCATTTAGAGAAGATATCGAAGCTAATCTATACAAACATAACTATATTAAGATAAAAAAATGGACAACATTCTTATTAAAGTGCCTGCTTTGTGTTGGTGTTAAATTATTGAGGGAGGCCAATCATACAGTGATAAGATAGAGAAGGAGCAGTAATAGGAAAGTTACTGTGAGATAACTCATATTTAGCATCAATGGTTGACAATATCGGGGAATTGTAGCTCGAAAATGAGAACGAGAGTAATATTTTTTGCCAAGCCTTGTGTGACCTTTCGTAGAGACTGGGTTTTATTTATTTAAGTGTCAAAAAGAAAATATGGTGCTGCTCTACCTGGAGATGCCATTGAACTTTACAGTGTAACTAAACAACGGAGATAAACATCCTTATTACATTGAAACAGTAATAAAGACAGAGCAATAATCAATAAATTAGCAATGAATATCACACTAATGGGGAAATTTGGAGTAAACAGGGCAGAGGAAAGGTAATAAGGTAGGACGGAGAAGGGTGAGACCAGAAAGAAAAGGTAGGATGAGAGGTGCAAACAGGTGCTAGGAGGATTATTTCAGGAAGTAGTTGATATAGCCGGTTTTAAGATTCTTGCCAAATGTTAGGAAGTTTTCCTGGCAGTTATTTCTACTGGGAGAGAGTACCATAGGGATGGAGTTCGAGGATATTGAGAAGCCTTTGGTGGTCGCCAGGGTCAAAGGCCACCAATAAGTTAAGGGCTACAAGGAGGCAGATGCCTTGGGGTTTGTCTTTTATTTTCACTTTTTGCCTTTAACTTAAGCTTTTCAGTGATTCATTAGTACACATCTAATCCATAAACAAAATCAGAAACTTAGTAATTTAGCAAATGGTTTACACTGCATACAGATCCCTAAAAGTACAAATAACATTGCCAATTAAATTAAATATACCTGATTATTATCCACAAATGAGGGTATTTACACCATAGCAATAGATTTCTCCAACTAGTATGGTGGCGTTTGATGTCAGGAGCTGGTAGAAAGCCAAAATTAAAAAACAAATTCAAAATCAATGGTCAGGTTGGTGATTTACAGATCAGTTGTAATCCATACAGGTCAATTAAATTGCTGCATAGTTTATAAAGCTTACACATAGGGGCCGATTCCGATTCGGGACGGAAATCTCTCCGACCGAGCCGGACCTCGGTGAGATTTCCGACCGAATCGGACCCTAGCAGTCCGATTGGACGAGTACGATGCGTTCGCATGCTATCGGACTCGATTCGGTCGGACTCCCATTGAAGTCAATGGGAGCCAGTCGTACAACGCGTACGCGGGCTTCCATTGACTCAATGGGTGCGAGGCGAACAAGGGCGCCCCTACAGCTGGATCGCGGCGAAGCGGGTCGCGGCGTACATGCACAGGTAGGGGGACCCATGGGTCCCCCTGTGTGCGACTCGCGCGGCTAGGCGTACAGGGGGTCCGACACGGACCCCCAAAGTACGGCTCCGACTGCTCTTTCGAGCCGGATGGCGCGAGTCGGTTGGACTGCTCAAGGCGCGCATCGTACTTACCCGGCCGGGGAACGTCTCCATTGCGCGGTGCGAGTCGTGTCCGAGCGAGTCGGTCGGAGTGGTTAAGTCCCGCGAACGAGTCGGTCGGCGATTTCGCGTGCCCTCGCATCGTACTCGCGCCGCCCGGATGCACGTCCGACTCGGTCGGGAAACAGGGCTCCGAATCGGATCCGGTAATGCCGAATCCGATTCGAGCCCTACCGGCCAAGATCGGAATCGGCCCCATAGTGTCTTTTATATTATATAGATATGTTTCCAGTTAGCTAGATTACTCACATCCAGTTTGCAATCTTCCACAATTGCAATTTTTCTTACTGTTGTATTCCTTAGCAGAATCTTCTTAGCTAAAAGAATGGCTGTTGTGGTGAACTCATTATCTCCCAATCATTAATTAGTTTTGCTCTCATCAGAACCAAATATGACAAATATTCCTGTACTTTTGTTTTCTTTATTCAGGCGAAACCTTATTCTTACAGAAAACGCTTACCAGTGGGCCAAGTATCTGCTGAATTACCATTTCATATGCTAAGTGTATCCTTTTGGGGCTATACGTACCCAGTATTTGGCATTTTGAATTAGTTTTATTGTACAAACTTCTACTAGATAGTAAGACATTTTGTGACAGGTCTTTTATGGTGTATTCAAAGGAAGCCATTGGTGTTTTGCTCTTAAAACGTTAACAATTCATCTTTGTAGACCTAATTTTGTATACCACACCTCATTGATGATTGCGATTTGTTAGATGTCGGATACTGAATTAGCACATTTATAAGAACTAGGAAACATGGCTTTAGGGGTAAAGCAAATCATTCAACAGAGACAATCTTTTATATAATTCTCATTCCCAACTCATGAAGAATTTCATAATGAAAGTGCAATAGGGGTGATTCATGGAAGTAGAAAGTAGACAAGCAGTGGAAAGGCTAATAGGTTTGGTGTTGGCAGCCATCCTTTTGGCTTTGTCAATGCTTATTTCATCACAAACAAAATATATGCTGTGCAAACAAATGATGGACGGAATGCTGAACAAATCAAACATTCACCCCCAGTAAAGATATCTAGGAGAAATCCATCGTTCTTTTGATCACCACGCCACCCCAGTTTGGACCAAGCCATATGCAAATCAGTCTTGACCCTGCTCCTCATGGGAACAGTCTAGCCCCAACTGCTAAGCCAGGTCCTCACTGGCTCTCTGTGCCACTGGATTCAAGCTAGACTGGCTGATGAGGGGTGATACCCAGAAACCGGTCCCAGAATGCTTGTTTCCGATCCAGGGAGGACCCAGCTTGGCAGTTCGCGCTGGACTGTTCCCATCAGGAACAGGGTCAAGACTGATTTGTTCAGCATTCCGTCCATCATTTGTTGCCGCAACAAACAAAATGTAAGCAGTAGTGGTAATTATCTACATAGAACCCTTATATACTTCATATATTGGGATTAGCTGCTTGGAGGTGTTCACATCTGGCTTTGCAACCCATAACCCCACTTTGGTGCACATAAGACCATGAGTCCCTACAAATATGTACAGTTAGAGAAGCACTCTCCTTCAGATGAATAATGCCATGTTAAGGAGACCTCAAGGTTAATTTTGCTTATCAAATGATGAACAGAAAAACGACAATACATGAATAATAAACTTTAATTATTATCAATTACAAATGATGTATGTGGCTGGACTTCCTGCTACCTATTTAATTAGGCCCTGAAGAAGATCCTATAAGGAACCGAAATGTGTTGGCTTTTGGATACCGCTTTGGTTTTATAAACATGAAAAGTTGAATAAAAAAGAGGTGTTGGACATTCTAATATTTTGGATGAAGAAAAGAATAAATGAAAGTTTTTTGTTGGACTTCTCAATTTCAATTTATTATATATGCATTTTTAATTAACACAATTGCATACAAAAAAAGATAAGGTACATCATCATAAAACTACTCATAAAATCAAAATGTGCAGACGTAAATCAGGATAGTTAGAATTCATTGTTTTATATTCTTCAATTTGTGCTCAACCATTAGTAAAAACTTTGTAAGGCAGCAGTTTAAAATTGTATCAGTGGGGTTAAAACAAGCAAGGACTGTTTACCAACAGGAGTGAATATCACGTTGGTTGAAGGCAACCCTCAGGAGTTCTCTCCTATCCTGCAGAAGCGCCGGACAAATACTGATGGATTATGCACTATTTAGTAGCCCCACATAGACTGCAGGTTTTTATCTCACTATTCCATTTCCATGGCAAGCTGTGCATTATCGAATGAAGGTTACAAAAACAAAAGTTCTAAAACTTGCCTTTTAGAATCGCCAGGTAACCAGACTCAAAATAGGGCTGCAATTTTAGAGTCTTATAATTATTTAACAGCGTCCAGGCATGTGATCTTTTTGATAATGTCGCCTTATCAGCGGCTAGCAAAAGTTTCTTCATGGAGCAATTTCCCACTTTTTTAGGGCAAAATGTGTGATGTTAGATCCCAAAATGATTCCATTCCAAGAACTTGAAGAGCAGAGTCCAGATAGTTCCTTGCTGGCATAGTGGAGCTATTAGCTATTGCAAACTAGGGCTGCATTGATGAATTTATCAGTTGCGTTTTTAAATTTGTAACTACATTTGATGTATGATCCTTGTCTTGCTATAGATTGTTTGGTTAAACAAAATTCTGATATACCTGGGCCGGCTAAGCTTTTTTAGGTAAGTTAAAGATACATCTCAACACTTTTGAAGTTATTGTGTCCAGTAGTGCTGCATCACAACCTCGTAAGGCCTCACTATTTTAGGCCGGGGTGGGCAGATACAATCTTTTAAAAAGGGGTAAGTCTCGGACATTTTAAAGTACTTTACAAGGTACAAAAGGCATGTGTCAGGGAGTTGCGTTTCTACCCCATTTGTGACTTCTTAGGCTGGAAGGAGCCCTCAGCATCAAAGAGAATCCCTTGATATTCATACTTACCAGCAATATCCAGGGATTGACCTTGCTGGTGCCATTTGTGCTCCCTGGGCCGGTTGCTGACCACCATGACTTTAGATGTGTTCAGGTTATTAAGCATCCCATTGGCAGTAAAATATTGATTTAGCATTTCTAACAGCCATTGAAGGCCCACTTTGGTTTGATTTAAGAAGATTACATCACCAGTACGTATTGCATTTGAAAGTTGAAGGTCTCCAGTCTTCTGTGGGTGTGAGTTGACTGAATTCAGAGTGTCAGTCATGTCAGCCAGAAAAAGATTGGATAGCTGAGGTGCCAACACACATCCTTGCTTTAGACCCTTCTTGAGTGCTGGGTGCCGTATCCAATCTTAATTCTCAACCATTTAGTGACTGTATATTTGTAGGCATATTACACAGCCTGTATCTAGCAGAGTATTATATTTTTCATCAGTCATGTGAGGTTGTGTATGTTGTAGTGTCTTGTAGATATGAATAGCGGGACCCTTTCGTTCCCTGATGGATTCTGTAGGAGAATGATGTAATCGTTTGGGAGTGTCTGGGTGATGGCCGCAAAATCAAGCCTGGCAAGGCGTACCGTTAATATACAGACAGACATTGCACACTGCTGCCAGGACATCGCTTATGGGCTGGTGCAGGTCACAACTGCTTTGGAGAACATACAGACCCACCACATCCTGTGCATCCCCAACATCCCCCCACCTCCTGAGGGCGCCATGCTCAACCAGGCATACACGCCGCAATCCCTCTGACACTGACACGGCGTCAGTCCCACGACCCAGTGCTGCAGAGAAAGCACCAAACTCAAAGGGACACAAGAAGTGACTCTCTAGCAACTCAGTGGAATGAGTTACCTTTGTTTATCCAGCACATTGTTTACCCTGTTAATTTCATGTTTACTATAGCCACCTGAATAAAAGGTGATCACTCAGTTGTGCACCAAGCACTACCCAATGTGTGATGTTTCATTTTTTTGATGTGATGTAATACCTTACCTCAGAAATTGTTGTTTGTTATCTCTGTGCATCGTGCACGTCCCTCTGCTGTATGGGTATCCTCCTGCTGCCCCTGTAGTGGCAGTAGGTCATCTTCAGAGTCAGGCTTGATGTGGATATCGTGCGGACCCCTCTTCAATGCAATATTGTGCAGGATGGCACAGGTAGCGATGATTTTGCAGCATGTGTCCAGTCTGTAGAGTAGTGCTCTGCCGGTCTTGTGGAGGCAGCAGAAGCGGGACTTTAGGATGCCAAAGGTCCTCTTGATGATTGAGCGTGTTGTCCTGTATGCCCTTTGTATTGTCTCTCACTTGGTGTCCTCAGGTCAGGTACAGTGTGAGTAGCCAGGGCCGTAATGCATATGCACTGTCACCTTAAGAGCATGAGAAGGGAAACCATAAGGTCACATCATACACACCTTCCTGGCCACTATATTTAATGAGTGTTAGACCTGGCATCCTTGGGGTGGGTCTCCCTTCCATTTTTTGATGATGCCTCCAATGTTATTGATCTGTTTTTGCTGGTTTAGATGCTTTGGGCACTGTGCCACTGCTATTCAGTGCCACAGTGCAAGTGCTCCCTATGATAAATTGTGTTATGTATTAGTGACTCCATGATTGGATGATTGGTTTACTTGTCAGTCCCTAGTACAGTGCACTGAGTGTGCCCAGGGCTTGTAAATCCAATGCTGCTGGTGGGCTTGCAGCACTGGTTGTGTCACCCACAGAAGCAGCTTGTAAAATGTGTCTCAGGCCTGCCATTGCAGAGCTTGTGTGCAGCCTAGGGCTGCCATGTCGACTTGGTGAGTGCACCCACTTACCAGTCCCTAAACCTTCCCTTTTCTTCATATCAGACACCCCTATGGTAGGCCCAAGGGCAGGGTGCATTGTAAGTATAAGGTAGGACATGCCCTGGTGTGTGTGGCATGTCCTAATAGTGAATTACAGCCATTTTTGTTTTTCACTATTGCAAGGCTACCTGTTTCCCATAGGCCAGAATGGGCAGTTTGATTATTGCAGCTTATAATCCTAACTGACCCAGGGAACATGGTAGAAAAACGAATTTAGTATGCCTGAACTCAGGATGATAAAATACATCTTTTAGTGAAGTTGGTTTTAACATTCTGTGTTTGAAAATACCACTTTTAGAAAGTAGGTATTTTCTTGCCTAACTACCCAAGCCTGCCTCTGCTAGGTTGTGTATTCCTTGTCTGGGTTTGTGAGTGACAGGGGCTGGGGGACTCCAGGAGACAGGGTGAGTCAGCACAGGGCTGAATAGAGAGATCTGCATCCAGAGTGGAGGGAGGAGTTGCACCTGGGTCTGAATAGGGCTGTGCCTGCCTTCCACAATGCTGGCTCCTCCTCCTGCCGGGCGGCTGAGCACTCTGCCCCACATTCTGAAAGGAAAGAAGGAGTCCTGTAAACAAAGTGCTCCAGGACTGACCAGAACTGGTTTTGGACTAGGCAAAGGCCTCTCTGCCTCCAGAGAACAAAGAGAAAAGGTGTATAAAAAGGGGACCCAGACTCCATGGAAATTAGATCACTTTTGGGAAACAAGAAGAAACCTTTGCTGAGGAGCGGAACCAAGAAGAAACTGAGGAGAAGACTATCCCTAAGCTAGAGGGATCTGCCTGCAGTGGTTGCCTGACTGCCAAAGAAAGGAGAAGGGAACTTTGGGTGTACTTTCATCAACTTGTGAAGGATCTCCAAGGGCTTGATTTCAGAGCTTGCCTCCTGCTGAAGTCTAAGGGACAACAGACTTCACCCACCAGCTCCCCTGAATTCCCTTGCTGGGAATTTGGACCTTCTGACACACTTGCGTGTCTCTGGGAGCTGGAAGCGCGACTCAAGACGAAGAAGCGTGTCGCCGCCGCAGCCGCTGCTTCTCGCATCGCCGGAGAAGAGTGTCGACGTCGCATCAGACGCTGGCGCATCCCCGAAGAAGCTCGCCGCTGACACCCGCGCATCCTTCGAAGCGCCTCGCAGCACCGGAGAAAAGTGTCGCCGACGCAGCAGATTCCGTCGCATCCCCGGGGCAGAGCATCGACCTCGCATCAGACGCCGACGCATCGCAACACGAGGCGCCCCGCATCCCAGGAGAAGATCGTCGACCTCGCATCAGACGCCGTCGTATTGCCTCGCCAGGGAAGCATGTCGCAGGGCCTGTCGCGGCTCCAAAGATTCATCGAAATCGCCGCACGGCCGTCGGGCGTGCACGCGTGATTCGTTGTCGCAACCTCTAAGAAGACGCCACTTTTGTTTCTTTGCACCAGATCTTCAACGCATCACCGTCCTTGCGCGTAAGGGACTACCGCATCACCTTCCCTGCAACACTTTCGTTGCCTTGCGTTACGCATCTTAAGGTACATTGAACTCAAAGTGTTGCATTTCCATTTTAAGAGACTCAAGCTAATTCTACCATCTTTAAAGTACAGTATTGTGGATTATTTTTGTCATTTATGGTCTTGTGGTAAATCTATATAAAAGATACTTATTTTTATAATACAACCTGTGTGGTGTCCATTTGTAGTGTTGTCACTGGATTACTGTATGTGTTCACAAATGCTTTACACACTGCCTCTGAACTAAGCCTGTCTGCTCGTGCCAAGCTACCAAGGAGGTGAGCAGGGGTTATTTCAGGAGTGTACCCCCTTACCCTGAGTAGAAGCAAGGGTCCCTATTTGGACAAAGGTACCTACCTCTGCCAACTAGAGACCCCCAGTTCTAACATTGGTGGTCAGCGGTGAGGATTTTGGACTTGCATTTGTGACTCATGTACAGTGATTGGTGAACACTACCTAGTGAGTGCAGACCAAAACGCAACCACATACTTTTGGTAGATATTCTTTTCTGGGACTTTCTCTTTTTGCTCAAAACTGCCAAGTTTAATCACCATGGATACAGTAGCATCCATAGTATCTGTTGATAATGATTGGGAAGCGGAGAAACTGGAATGCTACACCGTTAACCAGCTCAAGCACTTCTGCAGGAAGTTCAAAGTTTCTATGACCGGAATCACCAAGAAGGATGATTTCCAAAAGGCGCTGAGGGCCTGGGTTGAAGCAAGGAATACCCCTGAGAATGAGGAGGGGGCTGAGAATGCAGATGAGCAGCTGGATGGGCCAGTGGGTCCAGGGGAGAGGAGAGCATCTTCCCCCGTGGGTAGCAGTGTTTCTGCCAGAGGTCTGTCCCCAGAAGAGCTGGAGGACAGAGAAAAGAATAGGATGCATGAGTTGGAGCTGGCCAAAAGGAGTGGGCAATTGGAAATTAGGAAATTGGCCCTGGAAGAAAAGAGAATGCAGCTTGAGCATGAGAAAAGTTTGAGGGAGTTGGATTTGAAAGCAAGGAGCTTAGAGATTACTCCCTCTGGTGGCAGCACACCGTCAATGCCTGTTGAGGCTAGGGTGTATATTCCTAAGGATGTGGTCAAGGAGTTTTTTAAGAATGATGATATTGGGCAATGGTTCAAGGCCTATGAGGTAGCCATGACTTCCCACCGGGTCCCTGAGAAGGATTGGGGAGCGGGGTTGTGGGGTCGGTTCCTTAGTGAGGGGCGGGATACTTTGTTGGACTTGCCCTCTGAAGTCTATAATTCCTACAGCCACATGAAGAATGCATTGATGACCAGGTATGGGTTGACTCCTGAACTCTATAGGCAGAGGTTCAGGAACTGTAAGAAGATTGAAGGCAGTACCTGGGTTGAGTATGTGACTTTTTTTGCAGAGCCTTGGATGGTTGGGTAAAGGGTAGCAAAGCAAATGATTTTCAGGCGCTCTTTGATTTGATTGCATGGGAGCACTTGTCCAGTAATTGTTTTCCTGAGCTACGCCAGCACCTGATTGACAGTAGGCTGACTAACCCTAGGCAGCTTGCTGAGGAGGCGGACCGCTGGGTGAGCACCCGGGTCCACAAGGGTCACGTGGGAGACTCCGCCAAGGGTGGGCAGGGTCCCCAGCAGAGGAGTGGGGGGGACAAGGGTAAACAGAGGGAGTTCCAGAGAGGGCCCCAAAGTAAACCCCAAGGGAACCAAGGGAAAGGTTCCCAGCCTCCCCTGAGAATAAGCACGGGCCCCAACAGGTCCACCTGTTCATAGGGGACCCTGGTGTGCTACAAGTGTGGCGCCCTAGGGCCACAGGGCCAATGATACCCATTGCCCTTTGTTTGGAAAGCCAGCACCACCTGGTGCAGTCCCCCGGCAGTTGGCTAGTGCAGCCCTGGGGGAGGAGATGGGTGCCCAAGGTGGGCAGGATCCTGTAGTATTGTCCCTTGTCTCATTAGGAGACTCTGAGATGGTCCCTAGGACCCAACTGCCTGAGAACACTAAGAAGTACAGGCAGTGGCTGACCATCAATGGCCATAGGGTGGAGGCTCTGAGAGACACAGGAGCCAGTGTGACAGCTGTCAAGTGTCACCTGGTGTCTAAAGAGCAGGTGGTCCCTGATGCATTCTACCCAGTTGTTGCCGCTGACAACACAGAGAGCCACTGCAAGGTGGCTCAGGTTCCCTTTGAGTGTGGGGGGGGTCTCTGGTACTCTTCAAGTAGCTGTGAGGCCAGCCATGCCTGTTGACTGTTTGTTAGGGAACGATTTGGAGAGCTCCCCTTGGGCTAAGGTGGAGCAGAGTGCTCATTTGGAGATGTTGGGCTTGCCTGATTGGGCGTGTGTGACCACCCGGTCCATGGCAGCCAGAGGTGTTCAAGAGGACCTGGAGCCTGAGAGGGAGGCCCAGGTGCCTGCCGGAGAGAGAAGAGGCAGGGGGCATGGGAAACCGGCCCCCGAAGTTCCCACGGTCCAGGAGGAGGCAGACCCTGAGGGGGATGCCCTGGATCCTACAGGGGAACAGGTAGCTGAACTGGGGGACCTGCCTGAGCTGACCCATTGGCAGCAAGATGGAGGACCCTCCAGGGAGGAGTTCTGCGAGGAGCAGAACAAGTGCCCTTCTCTCGTGGGTCTGAGGCAACAGGCCACAGACCAGGGAGCAGGTGATCAGTCTGGATCACATTGGATCTACTGGGAGAATGGTCTCCTGTATAGCGAGCCTAAGGTTGCTGAGCCTGGGTCAGCCCGTGTGCTGGTGGTACCCCAGCACTTCAGAGCCTTCCTACTGGGTTTGGCTCATGATGTGCCTTTAGCAGGACATCTGGGGCGGGACAAGACCTTTGAAAGGCTTGTCACCGATTTCTTTTGGCCCCAGATGCGCAGGAGTGCCGCCACTCACTGCAGGACCTGTCAGACTTGCCAGGCAAGTGGAAAGAGTGGGAGGAAGCAGAAGGCTCCTCTCCAGCCTTTCCCTGTAGTCAGCACCCCCTTTGAACGGGTGGGTATTGACATTGTGGGGCCACTGGACCCCAAGACAGCCATGGGCAACAGGTTCATCTTGGTCTTGGTGGACCATGCCACCCGGTACCCTGAAGCCATCCCTCTGAGGACAGTGACGGCCCCCGTGGTGGGACGGGCACTGATGGGAATTTACTCCCGTGTGGGGTTCCCTCAAGAGGTGGTGTCTGACAGAGGTACTAACTTTATATCCAAGTATATGAAGTCCCTGTGGCAGGAGTGCGGTGTAACGTACAAGTTCACCACTCCTTACCACCCCCAAGGAAATGGGTTGGTTGAGAGATTCAACCGGACCCTGAAGGGCATGATTATGGGTCTGGAAGAACCCATGAGGCGTAAGTGGGATGTCCTCTTGCCATGCCTTCTTTTTGCATACCGTGAGGTGCCACAGAAGTCTCTAGGGTTCAGCCCCTTTGAGCTTCTGTATGGCCACCCAGTGAGAGGACCTCTGAGTTTGGTCAAGGAAGGCTGGGAGCAATCTCCCAGGATACCTCCCCAGGATGTATATAGCTACATGCTGGCCTTCAGGAACCAAACTAGGCGTTTCAGGCAACTTGCTGAGGCAAATCTGGAAGCCAGCCAGGAGGAAATGAAGCGGTGGTACGACCAGAATGCCACTCTGGTTGAGCTTCAACCTGGTCAGAAAGTGTGGGTCATGGCCCCAGTGGAGCCCTGTGCGCTCCAGGATAAGTGGACCGGACCCTTTGAGGTGGTGGAGCGCAAGAGTCCTGTTACCTGCTTGGTGGACATGTGGTCTCCCAGGAACCCCTTGCGGGACCTGCACGTCAACCGCCTGAAGCCCCACTTGGAGAGGTCCCAAGTGGGCATGCTCTTAGCTACAGATGCTGGGGTGGAGGAGGAGACCGAGCCTCTTCCTGACCTTCTGTCAGCCCAGGAGCAAGATGAATTAGTGGAGGGTGTGAACCTCTCTACCTCCCTGACACCTGAGCAGCAAGGTGACTGTCGCCAACTGTTGGGGCAGTTTCCTGACCTGTTCTCCCTGGTTCCTAGTGTCACTGACTGGTGCGTCCATGATGTGAACACTGGGGACAGTCTTCCTGTCAAGCACAAGGCTTACAGGGTGACTGACAGGGTGAGAGCTTGCATCAAGGAGGAGGTCTCCAAGATGTTTGCATTGGGGGTGATTGAGTCCTCTCACAGCCCTTGGGCCAGCCCAGTGGTCTTGGTCCCAAAGGCTGCCGCGCCTGGTGCCACACCCGAACTCCGGTTCTGTGTGGACTACCGAGGGCTCAATTCCATCACCAGGACTGACGCACACCTCATCCCCAGAGCTGATGAGCTCATAGATCGGTTAGGGGCTGCCCGGTACCTCACTACATTTGACTTAACTTCTGGGTACTGGCAGATCGCCTTGACTGATGGGGCAAAGGAGAGGTCAGCATTCTCCACACCAGATGGGCACTACCAATTCCGGGTGATGCCCTTTGGGATGAAGAATGCCCCTGCCACCTTTCAGAGGTTGGTCAACCAGGTGTTGGTTGGACTGGAAGAGTTCAGTGCCGCAAACCTGGATGACATCGCAGTGTTCAGCGCCAGTTGGGAAGAACATCTGCGCCACCTCTGGGAAGTGTTGATGGCGCTGCGGAGGGCAGGCCTCACGATCAAGGCGAGTAAGTGCCAGATCGGGCAGGGTTCTGTGGTGTACTTGGGACACCAGGTTGGGAGCGGCCAGGTGGCGCCCCTACAGCCCAAGATAGATGCCATTCTGGCTTGGGAGCCCCCAAGACCCAGACAGCGGTGAGAGCCTTCCTAGGACTCACCGGGTATTACAAGGAGATTTGTCAAGGGGTATGGCAGCATTGTTGCACCCTTGACAGAGCTGACTTCCAGGAAGCAGCCCAAGAGAGTGATTTGGACTGACACCTGTCAACAAGCTTTTGACACCTTGAAGACAGCCATGTGCACGGCGCCCGTGCTCCTGGCCCCCAACTTCTCCAAAGAGTTTATCGTTCAGACAGACGCTTCAGAGCATGGTGTGGGGGCTGTTTTGTTACAGATGAATGAGGAGGGCCTAGACCAACCTGTAGCCTTCCTTAGCAGGAGGTTACTTCCACGGGAACAGAGGTGGAGTGCTATTGAGCGTGAGGCATTTGCTGTGGTCTGGGCGCTGAAGAAGCTGAGACCATACCTGTTTGGGACTCACTTCCGGGTTCAGACCGACCACAGGCCCCTCAGATGGTTGATGCAGATGAGGGGTGAGAATCCAAAGCTGTTGAGGTGGTCCATTTCCCTACAGGGATGGACTTCACGGTGGAACACCACCCTGGTACAGAACACGCCAATGCTGATGGTCTGTCCAGATTTTTCCGCCTTAGTGAAGAGAACTCCCTAGAGGTAGGATAGTTCTCCCCACATTTCAGCTGGAGGGGACACGTGTTAGACCTGGCATCCTTGGCGTGGGTCTCCCTTCCATTTTTTGATGATGCCTCCAATGTTATTGATCTGTTTTTGCTGGTTTAGATGCTTTGGGCACTGTGCCACTGCTATTCAGTGCCACAGTGCAAATGCTCCCTATGATAAATTGTGTTATGTATTAGTGACTCCATGATTGGATGATTGGTTTACTTGTCAGTCCCTAGTACAGTGCACTGAGTGTGCCCAGGGCTTGTAAATCCAATGCTGCTGGTGGGCTTGCAGCACTGGTTGTGCCACCCACAGAAGCAGCTTGTAAAATGGGTCTCAGGCCTGCCATTGCAGAGCTTGTGTGCAGCCTAGGGCTGCCATGTCGACTTGGTGAGTGCACCCACTTACCAGTCCCTAAACCTTCCCTTTTCTTCATATCAGACACCCCTATGGTAGGCCCAAGGGCAGGGTGCATTGTAAGTATAAGGTAGGACATGCCCTGGTGTGTGTGGCATGTCCAAATAGTGAATTTCAGCCATTTTTGTTTTTCACTATTGCAAGGCTACCTGTTCCCCATAGGCCAGAATGGGCAGTTTGATTATTACAGCTTATAATCCTAACTGACCCAGGGAACATGGTAGAAAAACGAATTTAGTATGCCTGAACTCAGGATGATAAAATACATCTTTTAGTGAAGTTGGTTTTAACATTCTGTGTTTGAAAATACCACTTTTAGAAAGTAGGTATTTTGTTGCCTAACTACCCAAGCCTGCCTCTGCTAGGTTGTGTATTCATTGTCTGGGTTGGTGAGTGACAGG
The DNA here is from genome assembly GCA_963921515.1 of Calotriton arnoldi. Lineage (NCBI taxonomy): Eukaryota > Metazoa > Chordata > Amphibia > Caudata > Salamandridae > Calotriton > Calotriton arnoldi. The sequence continues at coordinate 198,538 of CAWUFW010000063.1, read as the reverse complement.
GGCTGGGGGACTCCAGGAGACAGGGTGAGTCAGCACAGGGCTGAATAGAGAGATCTGCATCCAGAGTGGAGGGAGGAGTTGCACCTGGGTCTGAATAGGGCTGTGCCTGCCTTCCACAATGCTGGCTCCACCTCCTGCCGGGCGGCTGAGCACTCTGCCCCACATTCTGAAAGGAAAGAAGGAGTCCTGTAAACAAAGTGCTCCAGGACTGACCAGAACTGGTTTTGGACTAGGCAAAGGCCTCTCTGCCTCCAGAGAACAAAGAGAAAAGGTGTATAAAAAGGGGACCCAGTCCCTTAGGAAATTAGATCACTTTTGGGAAACAAGAAGAAACCTTTGCTGAGGAGCGGAACCAAGAAGAAATTGAGGAGAAGACTATCCCTAAGCCAGAGGGATCTGCCTGCAGTGGTTGCCTGACTGCCAAAGAAAGGAGAAGGGAACTTTGTGTGTACTTTCATCAACTTGTGAAGGATCTTCAAGGGCTTGATTTCAGAGCTTGACTCCTGCTGAAGTCTCAGGGACAACAGACTTCACCCACCAGCTCCCCTGAATTCCCTTGCTGGGAATTTGGACCTTCTGACACACTTGCGTGTCTCTGGGAGCTGGAAGCGCGACTCAAGACGAAGAAGCGTATCGCCGCCGCAGCCGCTGCTTCTCGCATCACCGGAGAAGAGTGTCGATGTCGCATCAGACGCCGGCGCATTCCCGAAGAAGCGCGCCGTTGACACCCTCGCATCCTTCGAAGCGCCTCGCAGCACCGGAGAAAAGTGTCGCCGTCGCAGCAGACGCCGTCACATCCCCGGGGCAGAGCATCGACCTCGCATCAGACGCCGACGCATCACAACACGAGGCGCCCCGCATCCCAGGAGAAGATCGTTGACCTCGCATCAGACGCCGTCGCATCGCCAGGGAAGCGTGTCACAGGGCCTGTCGCGGCTCCAAAGATTCATCGAAATCGCTGCACGGCCGTCGGGCGTGCACGCATCACCCCTTCGTTGTCGCAACCTCAAGAAGACGCCACTTTTGTTTCTTTGCACCAGATCTTCAATGCATCACCGTCCTTGCGCGTACGGGTCTACCGCATCACCTTCCCTGCAACACTTTCGTTGCCTTGCGTTACGCATCTTAAGGTACATTGAACTCAAAGTGTTGCATTTCCATTTTAAGAGACTCAAGCTAATTCTACCATCTTTAAAGTACAGTATTGTGGATTATTTTTGTCGTTTATGGTCTTGTGGTAAATCTATATAAAAGATACTTATTTTTATAATACAACCTGTGTGGTGTCCATTTGTAGTGTTGTCACTGGATTACTGTATGTGTTCACAAATGCTTTACACACTGCCTCTGTACTAAGCCTGTCTGCTCGTGCCAAGCTACCAAGGGGGTGAGCAGGGGTTATTTCAGGAGTGTAGCCCCTTACCCTGACTAGAAGCAAGGGTCCCTATTTGGACAAAGGTACCTACCTCTGCCAACTAGAGACCCCCAGTTCTAACAATGAGTTTGTGATTTTCTTACCAAGTAGGAACCCATCTTCAATTTCCCCCTGTGTCAGTCGGTTCTGTATTCCACTATGGCAGAACATGAAGGAGTCGTGGGTGCTGCCTGGGAATCTGGCCACAAGGTCTGTGATGATACAGGAGGTGTCACACACTACTTGCACATTCAGTGAGTGTGAGCTTTTACTGTTCCTGTAGATGTAATCAGTGGCTGAGGGGGGACATATGGCAATATGTGTGACACCAACACAACTAATGACATTGGGGAACTGTGCTACCCTGTAGAAATTCAATTTTGTTTGCTGTAATGATTGGGGGTATTGGGGAAATATATGTATTGGTTAACCTTTCTAACCATTATGTCCAGGAACTTGTGAAATAACCTGGAAAAGGCTCTTTGTGTCACCTCCCCTGCCACTGCTATGACCCCCTGGTAACTCCCCGATGCTAGGAGGTGTAGACAACACAATACCTGCACATGGGGTGGTATTGCGTTGCTCCTGAGTGTTGGGGCCTCTAGCTGGGGTCACAATTCAGCTATTAAATCAAGTATTACCTGACTACTCAGTCTATACCTATCAATGATCTCCTTCTCTGTCTGTTCAAACAGGGTGACCATCACCCTAAATATCCTCTCCTGTCTCCTCTTCCTTCTCTCCATCACAGCCAAAATCCTCATCCTCTTCGCAAGAATGTACAAAGCTGCCTTTGTGAAAGAGCCAGATGCATTTTGGAGGCCTTTTTATAGTTTGCACATGGTTACCACCTGTTCTCAATCAATGGTAATTGCATTTCCTAGGTGGCCATTTTGCGACTAGTCGTAATTAGGAAATCCTTTGTAAATGCGGTTGCGACTTGCAAATACGAAATGGCTATTTTTGATTTCCTATTTAGTGATTTTGATTTCTATTGGGTAGAAATCCCATTTTGCGACCACATATATGCCTTTCCTACATGCCGAAACGCTATTTTGCATTTTTTAACGGCCTGAAATAGCGATTCAGTCCCTTAAGAAATGCAAAATCGTTTCGTATATATGGGCCCCAAATTGCCTCAATGAACCACTCATAGGTCGACAGATGCGGACGAGGTCCGTACGGCAGATTCCTTGTGCAAGACCAGAATGAAGACCTATGCAAGATAAATGACAATGTGCTTGGGACATGGTTTTCAAGGAAGAAGACTGGGTCCTGGTCAAGCAAAAATGGAAACGCAAGTCTGATCCTCCATTTGATGCTGAACCCCTGAGGGTTGTCACGAGCAAAGGACATATGGTGACCGCTCAACGTACCAGAAAAAGTCCCTCTCAAGAGATTCTTCACACTTGAAGCACCTACCTCGATGTTTGTCAGCTCCAGATGTCAGAAGTGAGATCTGCTCACCTGAAAGTCCTGAGAGCTCACCTCCTACGCCTACCTCTGCGTCCTCGGTGCCTGAGGCAGGCCCTGCTCCTCCGCTTCATCAACCTCACATGACTGGGTGTAGAAGACTGGTTCAAGCACCTCGACGACTCATTGAGGAACTATGATGTATATATGTAATATTTGTACTTTTTATTTAACAGAGGGGGAGATGTACTATCTTGTAGATATGAATAGTGGGACCCTTACGGACCCTGATGGAGTCCATAGGAGAATGACGTAATCGTTTGGTGTGTCTGGGTCAGCGGCGGCTCCTCCGCTAAGGTGGAGGAGCGTCGCTCCACTGCTTTCCAGCAGTGTGAATAAAGGAAAAATAAAATGATATTAACTTGTTGTTATTATCATTTTATTTTTTCCTGCTGTGGCAGCTTCGTGGGTGGGCGGGGCAGATCTGCTCTCAGAGCAGGGGGAAGAGCGGTGGGCACAAGCAGCATTGTGATTGGCTTAGGGCAGCCTGGGTGCTTCCTGGGTGCTCTATTCCTGTGTCGGGAGAGACAACGGTGGAGAGACGCTGCGAGGAGGTAAGTTTTTTTTTCTTTACCCCCATCTCCCCCAACCCTCCCTGCTCTCCACCCTCCCATCCCCGATCTGTGCCAGCCGCCACTGGTCTCGGTGTGGTTAATAAAGCTCATGATGCAGTGCGTACAGTTAACAGCTGCACTCTGAAGAATAAAGACGTGCACTACAGAACTCCGTGTGTGGTGTGGTAATTGGCATGCTACCGGACTGGGGAGGACGCTGCATATGTATTTAAGGTGTTGGTAAGTGTTCTGTTGTGATATGTTATGTTACGTTATGTTACATTATGTTACATTATGTTATATTATGTTATGTAATATAAGTTTGATGGGTGAGGTCGGAGGCTTAGCCAAGATGGTGACATTTGAATCCTGGTATTCCTGTTTCTTTTGTCACGAGCTAACACCTCTGAAATAAATGTATAGGACAGGCTCTGTTCGAACATAGAAGCGTAAACAGATATCGCCCACTCTGTGTGATTTGGTTAGGCCAGACCCACAATTCAAGTCCCTGGGGAGTTTAGTGCACATTTTTTCCCATACGAGAGCTTGCTTTGTTTTTTGAAGCCGGGCTGTTTTTATCCTACACACATCAGTTCCTTGTTACCCTGAGATGTTCTGTGGACTAATTGGGGCAACGTTTCTTAATGACCCTTCAACCGAAATGTCTTTCAATAGCTTCCAGGCCTCGGACCCCCTGGTAATGCTGTGTGTCTATTTTGGTACTTCGGCATTCAAAATAGCACACAATAAATAGAAACCGTTTTTTTTTTTTTTTTCCTGAACACAGCTTCCACTGGCTTGACCATTGAATGTTGGGCGAAAATTATCAATGAAAGCGAATCGTACAGAAATTCCGGACTTCGTTCTTCTGATATTTAAAAAGAAAATCTAAATTTGACTGCAGTGAAATTATTTTTAAAACGTGGGTGTTTCTCAGAGATTGGCTACGTTAACCAGCTGCTTAATAAACCTCGATTTTTGAGGGGGCGAGTAGCATAGACACCTCTCAATTTGAACAACAAAGCTTTTCACATTCCTTTGAAGGGCACCCACGTTTTATCTGTTCTCCAGACCATGCTGCATCTGTGCAGGGTCACCTATAAAGCCTCATAAAAAGGACATTTTCAGGGTCTGAAGGCCATCCCTTTACTCTACTTGGTTTTTTTGTTGTTAAAGATGAACGATTTTCCAGGAGCGAAATAGGAATCTGGCTAGTTTCTACTTTAGGTTAAGAGCATTCCAGGTGAAAAGCACCCATTCACCAACAACATTCACCCTGCCGCCTCACGTGCTATAAGGTTAGATCGCATCTAAGCACTCGTAGGTTTATTTAGAGGTTTGCAATAAATCTTGGAGTACTATGGTATAGTTATAATACTACTATAAAGCATCACCCCTAAATGTAACTTCTCATTTTGAAGTTCGCTGAAGTGGTGTGTAGTGATAAAGATGCCCAATGATCGGATTGCCACATATGTTCTTTTCACTTCCATACCAACAACACACACATCCAGCATTACAGGAAGTTGAGACGGTAATATAACATGGTGTGATATTACTTCCAGTTACCATGGACGTGTCTCCACGATGTTCCTTTGACCTGGGCTATGTATCTTTCCAAAGCCCGAACCTGTCATGCATCTTCAGCACTATATATAAGCCGAATTATTGAGGCATTTATCAGATTGAATCTTTCTCTACGATTGCTATCAATTATACAACTTATTCATGTGTACACCTAAACAAGAGTGAAGACAGAATATTTTAAGCAGTGCTTTCCAAATCCTGTTGCGATCAATTCGTATTCTCCTGGGAGGGCGCTCCTACCAGTACAGTCTATGTAATTTTTCAATGTCATCATAACTATTTCATTATTTGCTTTTCTCTTATGGTATCATCTGGGTCCATCTGTGGCTTCAGTGGTTGACCTGAAGCACACCCTTACTTTATACATTAATTTCATTTTATTCCTTTTTAAACTGTTTGGCGTGCATTCACTCAAGATGTGCTCCGTCCCAGTGCACATTCATGAAATACCAAGAATTTGTGACGCGCAGTTTGCGAGTCACTGAGTTGCACAGCCTTATGCACAATGTGATCCAATTGATTCACGTACTCAATAGTGTTTCCAAAGTTCAATCCATTTTTTATTTCCAATCATTTAACAGTACCTGTCCGTCACGTCAAAGGTACAAGTTCCCAAAATGTTCTGCTTGTTGCTTGCTCAAGAATTGCCCATCTGGGCCTATTCACAGGCATATTAAGAAACTCGATTCATCCAAATCATCATATTTAAATTGACCCAATGCATTTCGGTCATGTACGACCTTCTTCAGGGGTATCTGCAATGTTTAAAAATATGCGTGAGCTAAATACAATTCACGTACAACAGTAATGTGCAATAAAGCATTCTTTTGCCCCTTCCCCTTGAAAATGATTCATGCTCCTAAATGAATACTATTCCAGTCCCCTACGTGAACACTCCCCTGCAATCCCACCCTTATCTAAATGATTATCAATGCATTCCCCCTCTCAATGTCCACTTGTGTGCAACCTACAAAACCTCAAAAGTGAAAATAAACATGAAAATAAAACTACGTTGCTCCCCTATGAAATCTACCGTTCTTACTCCATCCAGCAAAAGCCAACCTCTCTGTAATATCTCATCCTGCCCCCGTTTACTGACTGCCGATTCTGCTATTTAAGCTTGTTTTAACCCCGGTTCATACCTGCAGTGTTTCTGCCTCATGTCGAACAGCGTAACCTCCTTGACTAATCTGAATTAAACCCGAGTCAGCCAGCACAACGCCTTTTCACCAAACATTTCCCTCCCCACCTGTGTGCAACTGCTCTCACGTGATTTCATCCCCCACCCCCCTGGTCCTAGTGCACCAGAAATACAATAACCAAAACTCTAAAGTGCACATTTCGTGAGAAATCCATTCCCCCTGTGTATGCTTTTAACATGCTATATATTGCTTATTGTGAAAACCGAAACCAGAAACATAACACCAATCAAATCAAACACCCAGTTCATTGCGCAATCATCTGCTTCCGTATAGTTGACTTCAGTTCTGTGACGCTCCGTGGACAACCTTTGACGTGAAAATAGTTGTTAAAGCTCCATGTGTTCTTTTTTCTTCGGGGTGCTAAACAGGGTTGGAACGGAAGGGTATAAAGTACATCAGTGGTTGACCTGAAGCACACCCTTACTTTATACATTAATTTCATTTTATTCCTTTTTAAACTGTTTGGCGTGCATTCACTCAAGATGTGCTCCGTCCCAGTGCACATTCATGAAATACCAAGAATTTGTGACGCGCAGTTTGCGAGTCACTGAGTTGCACAGCCTTATGCACAATGTGATCCAATTGATTCACGTACTCAATAGTGTTTCCAAAGTTCAATCCATTTTTTATTTCCAATCATTTAACAGTACTTGTACCTTTGACGTGACGGACAAGTACTGTTAAATGATTGGAAATAAAAAATGGATTGAACTTTGGAAACACTTTTGAGTACGCGAATCAATTGGATCACATTGTGCATAAGGCTGTGCAACTCAGTGACTCGCAAACTGCGCGCCACAAATTCTTGGTAGTACATCTGTGGCTTGCCTGATGAAGGTGCATGGGTCGCCGAAAAGCGCGTAGACTCGATCCTACCAAGCATCAACTATGATCTAAGCCACTTTATGATACATAAAGAAAATATATGAATTGTTCCGTATAATAATTGAAATTATCCTTTCTGATACAGGCTATACATTCATAACCAGACTATGAATTGTTATTGGATACATTGTCTTAAATTACTCATAGGATAGCAGTGTGTAATTTATATTTATTGTATTTATCTTTTGTATATAACTCAATATTGGATTTTTAAAAGTTCTACTTTCTTTTTTAAATTTTGTGTTGCTTGGCCTTTCTAGTTATGTATACATAAGACTAGATGTAGAGTGAAATATAGGCTGCCTAAGAGTGTTTTTACATACAGTATACTTTCTATATTGCCAGGAAGAGATGTAAATAAAGTGGGAAAGGCTGGCAGATTAATATCACTACCCAAGACATTTCCACTGTATTTGCCAGGCGATTCCTAATCAGATCAATAGTGTTAAAAACAAATGAGGACTAACTTGCTGCATTGAAGTGGCCCCATCTTTTTTACGCATTTCTGCGCACGTTGTTACCATCAGTCTTTTGCTGGAGGTACCCCTGACCCTATTTCCATGATATGATTAGGAATGACTGTGTTCCTCTTTCTTTGCAGAAATGGTAAAATGCCGGGTAATTCTGCACATTTCTGCTCTTACCTCTGCATGAGGGACTTAGTCTAGGCTTCAATACACCCTTATGTTTTCTATACAATTATTCCCATCTCTGCTCACCAAGTTATTTTGGGACTTTGGCACTGTGGTACGGTTTATACTGCAAATTTCTGGTGGTGGAACTCTTTATCTTATTGCAACGGGCCAATGTTATAGAACTACAATAAATATTTGCTTCATGCTCTGTACATTAACCTTTTCAACACAGGAAGCTAATACTCAGAAAAGTGCTATATTATTTAAACTGGTGCATATCTATCACTGCTCTCTGGTGGCCTGAAATAATTTCCCAGCAATCTATTTGTAAGTGTCAAATTGTTGTAATTGTAATTGCATTTATATAGCGCTTGTTACCCCAGATGGAATGTTGAAGTGCTTTTCGGCGGGTAGCACGCTACTCCGGAACCCAAGCAGGGAAGAGTGGGGACATTAGTATAGGGGAATATGAAATTAATTTGAGTGGTGGACATGCAAGTTTGTTATTTGTACTGAAAAAGGATAGTGGAGGGATAAAAGAGGGAAGGGTTTGCATTTACATAGTGCTTTCTACCCCTCACGAGGTGTTGAAGCGCTTTTCGGCGGGTAGCAATCTACTCCGGAACCCAAAAAAGATTAGTGGTGAATTAGTATAGGGAAATATGAAATTAATTTGAGCGGTGGACATGCCAGTCTGCTATTTTGATTGAAAAAGGATATTGGAGGGGTAGAAGATGGAAGGATTTATAATGTGTTTTTTTTTTAATCTCATAGCAGTAGGAGGAGGTATGGGATGAGTAAAGGGGAGGTGGAGGGGGAAAGAATCAGAGCAAAGGGTTTAGAAAGGCTTGTTTGGGAGATCTGAATAGTAAAAGAGGTATCAGATGATGCAAGGAGGGGTAGAGGAGAGAATAGTCTAGAAAGGGTTATTTTGGGGATCATAGTAGTAGAATTGGGTTTGGGAAGGAGTGACAGAGTGGAGGTAGAGGATATATTGAGAGAGGTATAGGGCGGAAATAGGTGAGAGTCTAGAAAGGGTTATTTTGGGGATCATATTAGTAAAAAGGGGTTTGGGATGAGTGAGAGAGTGGAGGTAGGGGATATATTGAGAGAGGTATAAGGTGAGAAATAGGGTAGTGCATTGGAAAGAGTAGTAGAATGAGGTTTGAGAGAAGTCAGAGTGGATGTAGAGGATATATTGCGAGAGGTATAGGGTGAGATATAGGGTAGTGCATTGGAGATGCTGAATTAGAAGCAAAGTAATAAATATAAAGATACATAAGTCCATGGAAGGTATATATGTATAAGAACGGTAATATATGTAGATTTAAGCTGTATTTAATTAACTCAGACTCGCAAGTGCTGCTGTATTTAAAGTTAATTTATTTGTTTTCATTATTTATTTTCTTTGTAATCCAATTGTGAATCAATTGTAGATAAGTAGTTATGATATGATGAAAGATGTATTTATTTATGGCGACATGTATAAACATGTTAAACACTCTCCTTTACTGCCTCTCCTTTACTGTGTCTCCTTCACTGCCTGCCGTTCACTGTCTGTATTTCCCATTCACTGCCTGTCGTTCACTGGTTGAACTTCCCATTCTCTACCTCTATCTAATTTGTTGTGTCTCTTTCACTGCCTTAATATAGAGAAGAGGTACCCCCTGAAATGTTTTTATTTTAGGTCTGGGAAGAGGAGAAAGTCAAAGAAATACGATACAATAAATCCCACCAGACCTGCACCTCCCCAACAATGGCCCACCCCGCCCAACGTCCCGCAGCGGCCCACTTGTGAAGGATGACACAAACAACGCAGGTACATAAAATGGCCAAACTGACTGAACCCCACGCCGCAGACCCCTTTATGTGTTATACCACATCAAAGATGATCTAGGAACACCCAAACTGTGGGGTCCAAAACTAATCAAACACCCTCATTGTTAGCATCCTAAATGCTGCACATGTGTAACACTACAGTGGTAAACGTATTAGAATTCAAATACCATACGAACAGTAACCATATTCGATAAGTTCAATCTTGGAGGGAGTTGTATCTTTTAAGATGGCCCGAGTTATAGGGGAATTCAGACTGAAATTCAAAAATTGCTCTCCTCAGTTCCTAGCTCTCCACCCTAGCAACAAATGTCTTTTGATGTCTCCACAAGAGCCACAAGGGCAAAGAGTCTCTGCATGCGCAATGTGTCCTGTGAAGTGATAATGGAAAGTTGGTCACCCTAAACCTAATTGTTTGGGAGAGTGAGGAAAGTTTAAGGGATGGGCGAGCCCAAAGATATGGTGTGGAAGATGTGTCCAAGGAGGTTGATACCCACCAAATGAGGGTGAGATGGGGCGCTCGCTTCACCATAGGCTAACTATGCAATGCAGTGATGTCGTTCTGTTCAGATATACTATGCATACATGTCAACAGACCCGATTTAGGCGGGAGATTCCCTATATTTGAAGCAAATAATAGCTTTATTTTAGCTATCTCCCGCCTTAAATGCCCCTGCTTAAATAGAAATTAATAGGAAAATTAAATTCCCCCTATTATTATTTTTTTAATCTCCCACTTTCCTCTTATAAAATGTTGTGCATAAGTAAACATGGAGGGTCCATCCAAAAAGAAAATAAGTAACCCTGAGATTTTCTAGATGAGACTAAATTCACCATCTGCTAGTGCAACTAGAAACTGAAAGAAATCAATCCTTAATTTATGCACATGAAAGCCTTTGGCTTCATGGACATAAAAGTCGTCACTGACCACCATTTGTGGGGGTAGCTGTAGGCTGCGCTGCACACAGGGCTTCGCAGGCAGAACCTCTACTACACTTACCCGTTCAGGGGACTCCTTCGTCACGCAGTCTGTACACATTGCACCTGGTCCTGACTTCGGAGTTCCTGCTTTAAATATTATTGTTATTATCATTTGGGGTCGGTTAGCGGAAACGCAAGCGACAGGAATGAAGGGCATTTTCATGATCGTACCACATGCCAGTCAACAGATGCTTGAGACTGAAGCCAGGCCCTAAGTACAAAGATACAGGCCACAATTAGTGGTCACAAATAACAAAGCAACATTTTGTGTTTCTAAATTGCTATGTACTAATAGGCTGCATTACAAATCTGCCAGTTGCAGGGGGTTGCAGAACCACCTTCCTATTAAATATAAATCAGACAGCTCATGTTCTTTGAAGGAACTGGTGTTTTTTAACCCCCTAGTAGAGAAGATGATCCGGTGACGTCCTCCTCACTACCTCGACAGTGGCAGTGTAGAGGATGTCAACTGATCATCCTTCGTACTCGAAAAGAAAATACTTCTGTTTTATTGAATCAGAAGCATTATCTTTTCCGAAATCAAAGTCGCAATGCGAGGAAAGGTCTTTCCTCGCATCTCAAGTTTGATTATTTTTTGTTTTGCTGTAACACCAGTGTGAAAACCTGTGCTGAGGTCGAAGCAAAACAAAGTGAAGGCAGACCGCTCTAATGGTGCAGCCTACTTTCACTTTTGAGCCGTGCTAGGGGGCCTAACTCTGCCCCCAATACACCGATCAACATAGTAGAGGCAGCTCTGTCCCTCTGGAGTGGATCCCTACTTGTGGATCACACTAGGCACACAAGATCCCCCTACTAGGTAACAGGGTCGTTTTCATGCCAGGGGAGCAGCCATCCTGGGCATGGACCCGTGCTCCTTTGGACAAATCAGTGTTTCTGCCCCTGGAGGGCAAATAACAGGTGTCCCCCTCCCAATCGGCCAACATGGGGGGGAGCAGAAAGCCTAGTAGGGGCCAGGTAATTTTGTACTTCACTGTTGTGGGGGGTTTGATCCCTGCACATTGGCCTGTGCTCCCCCTCCACTGGGCAAATCAGTCTTTCTGCCCCACCCTTGGGGACTAATAGGGGCTGTTTATCAATAATCTGCCCCATGGGGGAGTAGAAAGACCACTAGGCATTTGCTCACTTCACTGATTTTGCAGGGGAGCGACTGTGGCCCCCCTGGGCATGGGCCTGTGCTCTACGCACCCCGGCTACAAGAGTCTTTCATCCCCCTGGGGTGTTTACCTCTAATCTCTCTCGGGGCTTGGGGGGCGGGGGAGGGGGGCAGAAAGCACACTAAACCTTCAAGGGCTATTTTTATTTACTGTTTTTGGGAAGCGGCCATATTGGTCATGGCCTGTGCCCCTGCCTACCCCAGGGCACAACAGTCTTTCTGCACTTCTGGGGTTGATTAGAGGGCATTTACCCCAATAGCACCAATTGGCCAGGTAGACTCACAGATGCCAGGTTGCAGGTGCAGGGTTGTTGGAAGCCTGTTATGTCCCTGAGGCTTCAGATTAGGAGGCCAGCCAACTAGAGCCTGGATTCACTCTAGGATTCTGGGTTAAAGAGGTGTTGGTCCAGTCCTTCTCACCAAGGTAAGAGGGCAGTAGGCAGCAGGTCAGCACAGCGGGGCAGCAGTCCTTCAGAGCAGCAGTCCAGCAGAGTGGCAGTCCTTCCAGAAGCAGAGTAGTCCTTCTACCTGGCAGAGTATCCACAGGTCCAGAAGTGTACTGAAGAGTTGGTGTCTGAGGTCCAGTATTTATGCTCAGTTGTGCTTTTGAAGTGGAGAGAAGCTTCTAGATTTGAAGTGTACAGGTGCACTGCCTTGCTGGCTCCAGACTAACTATAGGAGGTATGCAGCCCTTTGTGTGGAGGCAGGACACAGCCTATTCAAGTGTAAGTGGGGCTGTGCCGAGCTCCTCCTCCCATCCTGCCAGTGATGGCACATCCAGGCACGCCTTAGCTCCCTATTGTGTGTGGCTGTCTAGGAGGAGTACTCCATGCCCAACTGTCAACTACACCCAGTCATGTGACTTAGAGACAGGTTCCAGTCACCAAATGGCTAGAGCAGAAAAATGCCAAATTTCTAAAAGTGGTATTTTCAAAATTGTAATTTAAAATCAGACTTCACCAGAAGTTATGATGTTTCATTACAGTTCCAAAGACACTAAACATGAACTGGTTACCTGCTCCGATTTGGGAAATTACAGCTTATTAAATGTAATAAGGTAGCTCCAATTTTATCCTGTGGGAGAGGTAGGCCTTGCAGTATTGAAAAATGAATTTAGGAGTTTTTCACTACCAGGACATGTAAAACTAAAACGCATGTCTCACTTTTTTTTATAAATACATTGCATCCTGCCCTCTGCACTGTTCAAGGCTTACTCTAGGGGTGATTTGTAGGGTTTAAAAAGGAAGGTTTGGGCCTGGCAGAAGGTTTATTGTGCCAGGTCGAACTGGCAGTTTAAAACTGTACACATAGGCTGCAATGGCAGGCCTGAGACATGTTTAAAGTGCTGCTTAAGTGGGTTTCAAAACCAGTGCTGCAGGCCCACTGGTAACACTTAATTTACAGGCCCTGCGCATTTACAGTCCCTGGGCACAGGTAGTGCTACTTTACTAGGGACTTACAAGTAAATTAAATATGCCAATTGGGTATAAGATAATTCTACCATGTTTTAAAGAGTGAGCACAAGCCCTTTATCACTGGTTAGCAGTGGTGAAGAGCACAGAGTCCTGAAATGTGCAAAACGAAGTCAGCAAACTGGAGGTCTGAAGGCGAAAGGTTAGGGGGAAAATCATGCCAAGGATGCCAGGTCTAACAGCAAGGTAGAGCGCTGTTGCGTTTGTGAGAATTCCAGTGGCAGCGGCGTTCGAGAGGAAACAGAGACACCTACTAGTCTTGACCATGGAGTTTGGATGCTGTGGCTTTCTTCATCATTCTGGTATGCTGTATTTTGTCTTTTAGAATTTTTGTTGCACTCAAATATCTGGCTGTGGTTAGAGGGGGCCCTCATGAACAACTGGATAATGTTTTTTGAGACTCTGAACCTGAGAGGAATGTAATATTGTAAGGGATATTGTGCATGAAGAAATAGTTTAGCACCCGGTGTTAACATTCAGAGACCATAGAGAGCTTTAAGCTGGTTTATACTTGTGGAGGAAGAAGTGATTCTGTTAGGCAGCACTGTGAGCTCATGTTAAAGACTGTGAGACCTCTAAGAAAGTCTGCAGAAAGAATCTGTGCTTGTGAAGAAACCATCAGGAATTCCTGGTCTCCATTTTATATGCCTTTGTGACTTCAACAACGGTTTACATTTCTTTGGTGAGTGTGAATACATGGATATCGAATTTTGTAGGAATTAGCAATTCTCTTTAGATGTTTGATGTGTATTCTATTTGTGGTTAAACCACTGCAATTCCAATAATCCCAAATTCTGCAGCAGGTTTAAGAAACCTAACGTTGTCTTTCAGGCAAAGTCCTAATGTTACCGATTTTTAGTGCAAACTGCTACATCACCATTTTCATTCTATTGCTCGTATTAGCAAAACGTTTACCCAATGCAGCGAAACACTCAAAGTTGCTGCACTGCATTGCATGAGAGGGCGAGAGCAGGAAAGCACTAATATGGTACTAACCTGCTCCCTCCATAGCGGACAAATAGCCTGCCAAGTGCCATTCACACACTTTTGCGCCATAGTGCAAAGGTGTCTGCATGAGTCTAGCATAGATTTTGTATTGGAAGGGTATTCTTCCAGTACAAAATACTATGACTCGACTAACTTTAAAACTATTCCCACATTGAATGTGTGCTGAACAGTGCAGCACACGTGCAAAGTGGGAAATGTTAGAAGAAATAAAAGCATTTCTCCTTTTTAACGTCTGCTTTCAAGTGGCGTTATGTTTTGGTGCAATACCCTGTCTACTATTATTAATAGATAGGGTTTTGCGCTAGGGTTTTGCGCCAAAATCCATGGGTGGTTGCATGGGATCTCCCATGTACCACCCATGGAATGCACCCTTGATACAGAGCAACATCACATCAACACTTTGTGCTGCTTTGAATTACTTTCAGGCAACTTTCCAGTGCAAAACATCAAAAAACAAGTAATGTTTGCGTTACTTTTTTGATTGAAACCCAGGTCAAAATGTTTGTTAATCTGAGCCCAGATCTCCTTCTCATCTGCACCCTCCGCAAAACCTTTCTTCTCAATATGCCACTCCATCCTCTGTCACTTTTGACAACAGAGTTGGTGCTGCACGAAGGTGGACATCTGGAGCTGTGATGTTCCTGAAAATCAAAAAGCTCAGCACTGTGGACAGTGCATAGAAGAGGGACCGGCAACAGGAATTTGCCTTTGGAATGCAAGGTGCACAATTGCCTGCAAAATTTGCGTGGCTAAGGCAACAGGGGTTTTAAAAAAAGCATTCTCTAGGTTGCAAGGGCGTTGCCCTCACAACTTCTCACAACCTTAACTCTCACCACTGCCATTCGAGTCCACATATCCAAACAACCTGTGTCCTTGTGTATCATTTTCTAACATCTACCAGGAAGCACAAAACTTGTACAGGACTATCACTACAACCACTGCAGACTACAAACTGCAAGTATTTGAGACAAATAGTAATTGGAGAAAGGGGAATAGATAAGGCAGAAAAAAAACACTAGATATCAATCATGTCACTTTTCTGAGGGTAGACATCCACAGATTGATAAGGACAGATAGCTAAAGAGAAATAATAAAATCTTTAGTAATTTGTCATAAACGTACTGCATTTAACTTCAACAGGGAAAGGATATACCTTTAGTGTATCTCTGTGTAACCTATTGTCTGTTTCTTTAGTATGTAGCTGACTTTCTGGAAAGTGAAATACAATGAGATATAACTGGCTACTAAAATGCTGGTTAAACTCCCTCCCTATTGTCAAGATAACTACCTCTAACTTTTTATGTGTTCGCCTTCTGATATCGACTCGAATCGCTTCGTTTCTGATTTACCTTTGGTGCCTCTGAAAAATGATTAACATTAATTAATTGAAACATGTATCACTTACTAAACAAGCATCACCTACTATACGTCTTTTGTACCTAAAACACACATCATAGATACGTATCATAATCATTGGTGCTTTGATGATAGATTCTTTCCATTCCTACAAAAAACAATTAGGTTAAAAAAGAATAAACATAGGGGCATAATTACAAGCCCCAAACGCCACCAGAGCGTCACTTTTTCTGACGTTCCGGCAATGTTGCTCTCAACCGAATATTTACAAGGCCACTTAACATGGCTTAATGCCACCTTCTAAATATGCCCCTTACCGCAGCAGTCTGCTGCAGCAAAGGGGCGGGCAACGGGTGTTGCTTTGGGCATTTCGCCACAACACCCATTGCTGTTCCATATTTACAAAGTATGGGGCATCGCCAGAAATAAGACCAGGAAATACCTGGTCTTAAACAGACGATACGAGGAGAAATGTTTTATTTCTTCTCGTATTTTGCTCTTTCCATGTGTGCTGCATTCTGCAGCACCCATAGAAATAGCAAATTGCCTGTAAAGATTGTTTATGTGACTGTTAAGGGACACCTTCCTGCCCATAAACAATCACCCCTGCAGCGCAGGCACCCTTGCACCATGTTGCAAGGGTGACTGCGCTAGCGGTAGGCAGCTTTTTTAGCGCTAGGGGAAATACAGGGGTGCGCTGAATTTTTGTAAATGAAGCGCATCCCTGCAATTAAAAAATGTCGGAGCGCGACGTTTGCAATTTTGTAGTAACACCGCGGTCCGACATTTCTTTCTAAATATCCCCCCCTCAGTCCCCAAAGTCTGGCTACAAAAGTGTATCTCAAGAAACAGTTTACAGGTTTGTTTTCCCAAAATGATTTGAGTTCCAGAATGGTTCTCTGTAACATGGCTGTCTTCTAAGCAAACTGTTTAGGAAGATATTGCTCTTCCAACATGAATCACCAATCCACAAAGCAAGAGTTTTGGCAGCAGCAACATAGTAACTTGATTGCCCAGCAAGGATTCTGTGAAACAGGAGGACCTTACTAGACAATCTAAGATGATCGCTGCGAACACCAAACCTTGTGAGAGTTTGGGGACTCTTGGGAATTGTGGTTCCTGTTCAGGTCGCGTCCCTTAGTGGAGCCTCCATGAGTGTGAAGACGTTCACCAGACCACGCTGAAACTTAATGCACACAGAAAGGATTCACCACAAGCCGACCTACAGCACAGTGTTCTGCGTGGTCCGAATGCCCAATAGTAAGCCCTGCCTCCTGACAGTTTCTGGTAGAGATGCGTAACTAACTAAATAAACACTAATACAAGAGTAAAGTTGTACTAAACTTTACAATTGCAATAACATATTTTGTTGACTACTTTGTATTACAAGCATAGACCATGACTGCAAGCTTGAGAACGAAAATAATTTATTATTTATAGCACCCATTTTTTAGAGAACATTGCAGTAAATGAACCTTGGCTTTCATTTAAAACATGGTAGGAACAAAACACTCCAGTAGTGGTAATGTAGAATGTTCAAAGTGCCCTACGGAATAGTATCAACATATGTCACTCGTGTATGTGTGTATATGATCTGTGTGCTGCAAACACAAGCATGGGCAGAGTAGAAGAGGGGGTAGACAAGAGGTTTTAGCATTTTTAACTTCTAATGTCTGAGTAAAATAGAAGTTATTTTTCCACAATGTTCTTAATATTGAACTCCAGAACACGGATCCTCTCTCAGCCAGTGATAAAATAAAATGTAATTTATTTGATGGTCAAACACATACAACTTTTGTTTTCAATTCCACTGACATTTCCCGGCTCATTTCCAACATGGCTTCTTAAACAGCAGCCTGAAGCACATAGTGAAAAATGTGAACTTCCCAGTCACGTGGCGGGTGCCTAATCCGAGATGTCTGATTCTAATTAACATCACACATTCACCTGAAGGCCAAATTCAGTATGCAGCAGTAGTTTCTGTTGACTACAACAATGTCCATTATATGCACAGCCACCATTCTGTATACAAATGCCAAGAAGGAAGCAAAACCTGATGGTTTGATTTACTTACAAAGTTAACTTGGCGGAAAGCTGATCTACAGAGATATACTGGGAATCTATCCAGCCTAGTCCAGTTTTTTTTACCCTAATGCCCAACATTAGTGACCCCTTTCTGTACTTACAATATTCGAGTGAAAAGGGAATTGAGGCACCAAGGTTTTAGGGGTCTGTTCAACACCTAAGTTCGACATGGGCATAAATTTACGAACTTGGGGGCATATTAGCAATAACGGCGTTAAAATTATCGCCGCTTTAGCGGCAGGAAACTGCCGCTAAAGCGGCGATAATGGGCTTGATAATATGCCCTTGAGAATACCAATAGAAGCCCATGTTCTTCTGTGATCCTGGGCTTCTATTGGAGTTCTCAAGGGCATATTATCAAGCCTCATTATCGCCGCTTTAGCGGCAGTTTCCTGCTGCTAAAGCGGCGATAATTTTAACGCCGTTCTTGCTAATATGCCCCATAGGGGTTTATTTATGAGAGGTTTGTGCCACGTTTGCACCACGTAACGTGGTACATGCATGATGCAAACCTCTAAGGCAGATTTTTTTTAAGCCACGCGAAGCCACTTTGTGTGGCTCTGAGTGGCTTAAAAAATCTGGAGTAATGCAACGCAGCGCAGATCGCTGCGTTGCTTTACTCTGACCTGGGTAGGCGGTCCGTGGTGTTGCGTGGTTGTTCCCACTAGGGGTGACAGAGTTGCGCTTTACAAATTCGCATTGATTGATTGATTGATTTCCATGAAACTTACATGGATTTTGACGCATCCCCAGATTTACAAGAGCTTGTAGACCTGGGGATGCGCCAACATCTTTACACCTTTCCAGGGGAGGCGTAAAGAGGAGAAATATCTCTATTTCTCCTTGTTTCTTCCTCTTTCTATGTGTGCTGCATCCTGCAGCACACATAGAAAGAGGAATATGCCTCCCAGGATTGCTTTTGTGCAGGCAGGGGCACCTTCCTGAACAAAAACAATCCTGCATGCAACGCAGGCCCCCTGCACCATGGTGCAACAGTGCCTGCATTGGCGCTAGGCTGCCAAAGGGCGCCAGCGCAAGGGAAAGGACAGAAATGCACCGGATTGCCTTAAATACAGCGCATTCCTGCCCTTTCCCTGTCACACAGTGCAGCGCAGCAAGGTGACTTGCTGTGCTACACTGCGTGACTTTCCCATAAATGAGCCCCATATAATCTGCATCCTTTCGCAGAATCAAGGTTTTTGGAATTTTTAGTTGCTAAAGTGCACTTAGGATCGCCGAAAGTCTGCTAATCTAGCAGCATTTCTGTAGTCACATGTTTAGTGGTATGGGAGACACCATGGAAGCTGCAGGGAGTGGTACCCCTGCAAAATGTATGAAACACCCACCAGCCAGTTAGTATGTGGTTATTCACAATAATGTTATAGTAAGATTCCCATCTCAGAAACGTGTATAATTTTAAACCTGACGAAGGCCAGAGTCAGAGCCCTTCCAGGGTTGTAAATATGTTGTAAATAGTACACATATATCATGATTTGGTAGATGATGGGTTTTCATTTGGCGAAAGAAACGTATACTTGCAAATTCACAATTGTATATCACTTATGGATGGAAAATATTTCACTTGATGGGATTTTTGCATTCACATTTTGTGAACTGGAGTCGTCCAAACAATTAGAGATGTCACAGACATTTGGGAGACTCCTGGGAGCATATGTACAAGGAAATGGCACAGCGCGCCAAGCAATTTTGCAGCGCTTCGTAATTTAAAAAATGCTGGGATGCGCCTTATTTACCAGAATACGGCGCACCCCTGTGTTTTCCCTTGTGCTGGCACTAAAAAAGGCTGCCTAGCACCACCACAGACACCCACTCTTGTGTCATAGTGCAAGGGTGCCTGTGTTACAGGAATGATTGTTTATCATTAATGGTGATTTGTCACTTCTATGTGTGCTGCAGAACTCAGCACACATAGAAAGAGCAAACAACAAGGAGAAATAAAAGTATTTCTCCACGTTGCACCAATCTAACCCCTGCTATTCAGTAGAGTTAGTTTTTGGCGGTGCATCAGATATACATATCCTTGTAAATCTGGGGCAGCGTCAAAAAGCAATGGGTGTTGCAGTGGAACGTCCAAAGCAACATCCATTGCACGCCCCTTTCATGCAGAAACTGTGTGAAAGGGTACCATATTTCAAAGCAGCATTAAGCCACACAAAGAGGCTTAATGCTGCTTTGTAAATATGGTGCAGGGCATTGCGCCACCGGAACGTCGGAAAAAGTGACGTTATGTTGGTCCAATCCCCTTGTTAATATGCCCCCTGAATCCCTAAAAATACAGGCTCCTACTTCAAGCATAAGACTACAGGAACACTTACAACTTTTCACAAAAGGCTTTGTGAATTGGACTCAAAACTACTTCTACCCTGGAATACATACACTAATTCAGTGAGGAAACCAGTGTGGGCACGCAGTTGCTTGTCTAAATTGTTTGAGAGTGGTGCTTAATTTGCAAGATCAGGGACAGTGTTAACCTCAAAGACTATGAGGCAATGTGCCCCTTGAGATTGACTCAAAGAGGAAGTTTGAGATCAGAAATATAGGAAAACCATGAAGGTTTATTACAATTTAAAGTGCTACACAGAAATTAGAAAATACAAATGCAGCAGTAATCTTATTAAGATACATGGATGACATCTGTCATGAAGGCTCTCATGTATAGGAATAATGCAATAATAATAGGCAAAATCAGAAAATAGACCTAGTCTCAAATGTGCAGCAAATCAATAAGAAATTGGACAGCATCCCCAGTAGAAATACAAAATCTGGCTCACCCCCAAATTCAAGGATTTATATAGCCATTACAAGCATAGGAAATCATAGAAACTGCAAAGTTAGCATGGTGTAAGTATTATTACAACAAATCACATTTCATATTTCTAAAGCATCACATAACCCTACCATCTTAGCGTAACCTACTACATGCATATTGATTCACCTTGGGAGGTGGTGATCCCTGGGCCCTATATGGCCCGGGAGGGGGGCAGTGTGGCCCGAACCCAGTTTTTTAAGTGCTTTGGCCACGGGGGAGTGTGGTCACCAGGGCCTGGGGGGTCTGCGTGGCCCCCCATTCATTCTATATTTAGCCCCGGGGAGGTCGTGGTCCCTGGGGCTTGTAATAAGCCTAGGAGTGGGGTCTGCATGGGCCACCTCCATAATTAAAATGAAAGCCCCAGGGAGGTGATGGTCCCTGGGCTCTGAGGAAGCCCAGGAGGGAGGTCCGTGAGCCCTCTCCATTATGTAAATAAAGCCCCAGGCATGTGGTGGTCCCAAGGGCTCTAACAGCCTTAGGAGGAGGGCCCGGAGCGCCCACCCTCCTTTTTAAAAAAAATGCCCCCAGGACCTAGCCTCCTTTGGGCTCATTTTAAAGCAAGTGCGGGAGTCCCCAATTGTTTTTCTTTTCAATTTTGCCATGAATTCACGGATCCACACACAACTTCATGGCAAAATTGAAAATAAAAATGTTTTTAAACCCCAGCAGGGTCCCTATGGGGCCCCACCACCACATCTAGGGGTCAGGGAATTCCTACCCACCCCCTTTTCAATATTTGTAATGTTTTTTGTGGGACTCAAGCCGAGTCCCAAGATGGCGGTAACACTTCTTGGTTGAATTGTTGGCAACCAATCAGATTACAGCACGGGGACTGTTGGATCCATGGAGGATCTGCGTCTTTAGATGTACATAGATAAACAAATTTGAATTTCGGTTACTATTTTAAAAAATACTGAATGGATTTATACCAAACTATCAAAAGACCCTACTCTGGACCAAGATCTACCTTTCTGCCAAATTTGGTGTAATTCCGTTAAGCGGTTCGGGCTGTAGTCGTGTCTAAAGTCCCCATGGGAATTAGCATAGGGATGTAATATGTGAGGTCATAAGCAGTGCAATGCGGGGGCGTAAGTTATAGTTAGCTCAGGTAACTATAACTGCTGAATATCTATGGTTTTGTATGAGTGAAATTTGAGCCTAACTATAACGTCCCTGTAACCTTTAGATTTTTCAGTGACTTTCTATGTTTTTAAAAAAAATTCTATTTCCTAACTATAATGTGCTTGTAACCTTTGGTTTTTTTTTAATGAATTTCAAAGGTTTTTTATATTCTATTTAGTAACTTTAATTTGTAACCTTGCAGAGTGGGTATGTGAAGGATGAAAATGAGGGAAACGTATAAACATCAGACATTGCACCCATTTGAGAAATCAGAAATTCTTAGAACATCTAGTTTCTATACTTGAAGACATTGATCAAACTTAGTACTGCACTACTTCCATAATATACAAGAAATGCCTTGCTATTATTAGTATCTTAGCATTATTTGATTCATTTTTCAAGTGCATTCCTCATGGGTGTATATAATGCAACATACTTGTAATTCCCATGCTTAAGCAATCTTACAATGTTACTTATTACTCGTTGCTCTTTTCTACACCCTTTGCTCATCACTGTTTTGCTTCCCCTCACACTCAAGTGTAGATCAACAATCAAGGACAAAGCCAAGCAGACTCTTTCAGACCGGGATTTAGAGCATTTTGAAGCACTTCTGGTCTCCTCAAATTATGACGTTCCTTTCTACCACTTGGATTGTTGCCAAGGCAAAAATGGTTGTGTTCATCAGCTACAATAGTGCAAGATTCCAGTCTTATCGTTAAAGACTGTACGGCACAAACACCTCTCTGTGTTTAGTGCTCTGCAGTTAGCAGACTTATGGCAGAATGCCGAGTTTATACACAATAAAGATGAAAGGCATTGCCATGCTGCTTTACAGCTCTATTTATTATTGGTGCTATTCTACTAACAAGGTCAGATTTCTCAGGGGAGATGACGTTAATAATGGCTTCATACATGCACGAGAGAGGGTGCGATCTGTCACAATGTATGGGGAATACCGATTGGTTGACAACATTCTTTTCATTTGCCTTTGATAAGTGAGGCACAGTCCAAGGACTTAGACAGGCAGGGCTATACAGGTTCATGTCATATTATGTTCTTAAAAAGCCTGCCTAAAAGAAACCTATGTCCAGATTTCTAGCTTTGTGAGGTTGACTATGCCAGTACCAATGTAACTACCCTGGTTACTTTTAAAGTGCCCTGAGGGGTTGAGTCAATGTAAAACACGCATGCTCTGTCTCTCACACTTCTTCCAAGCAACACACTACCAAGCCAAGATAAAAGCACTTCTCTGGTCACTCAGGTACAGTAGAACACCAAACACTTCCCACCTAGGACAACAACAATACACAACACTCACTAACCACACACCACACGTTGCAGCTGGCTGGCTTCCCACGCGGGCAGGCGCTTCACCGCTCCATTTAGGAGTAGCATGCACTATATAAACGCTACAATACCATATAATGAGCTGGGTATCAATCACGCCTTTTACCATTCTGTATGGAATGCTAAGAATATTTACTTATTAATACTCTTTTTTTTTCTATAGTTTGGACATAATCCTGAGGCATGCTAGGTGTACTTTTTCAAACCCTTTGCTTTCTTTATTTGATTTACAAACAATTAATAATACATGAAGAGTGGCACATATATACAAATAAAGCATATACATAGTCATTAATTCAGGACACTGAACATTTCTTCGTTGGTGCTATTTTCGGATTCAATAAGCCAGGTCTACAATAGCACTGCTGGTGGGAAGTATGAGGAACATAGGATCTGGCAGATAGGCCCAAACCCATATGCTCAATGAACACAGATCATGCACTACTGAGACCACTCCACTATATTATCACCCTGCACCCCTACCACCATGCTATTGCAATTCCACTGCTATTCCACTGCCTATGCTTCAGCAACTCCCATATCCTCCACAGCCGACTCCAACAACAGGGACCTGAGCCCCACCACCAACCCACTGGCTCAGATCATTGGCTTGGCCTGAAGCCAAGAATTAGACTAACACACATGAGAGCAATGATTAGTAAGTCAGGACAAAAAAACACAGGCCCAGATTTACTAACATTTGATGCAGCGCAAGGCAGCAAGACAACAGGTTGTGCTTGCTGCCTCAAATTGAGAGAGCAGGAATGCACCATATCTTTTAAGATATGGCCCATTTCTGCTCTCTCTCTACACTGGAGCACACAGTGCAACTTAGCGCCTACGCAGGCACCCTTGTGCCATGGTCTAAGAGTGCCTGCATTACAGACTGGATTCTTTTTGTGCAGGAGCGATGCCTTTCTGCACAAAAGCAATCCTTAGAGGCATTTTCCTCTTTATGCATGCGCTGCAGAATGCAGCGCACGTGTAAAGATGAAATAACGATGAAAAATAAAGATATTTATCCTCGTTCCTCCTCTGTTGGGAAGGTGTACCATTCTAAAGCATTCCCAGGTTTACTATTCTTAGTAAATCTGGGAAATCATCAAAATCCATGATTGGATGCGTGGGAACAGCCACACTTCACCCATGGAACGCCCAACGCAGAGTAACACAAGGCAATGACTTGCGCTGCATTGCGTTACTCTGGATTTACTACGCCACACAAGGTGGCTTTGCATGGCATAATAAATCTCACTGAAGCCCTAGTGTTGCTTCAAATCGCCTTGTGTGATGCAATGGCAATGCAAGGAAGGGCTTTGTAGATCTGGGCCACAGGGTCTGTGATTACATGGACTGAGGTCTCCACCCGAAAGCATGGGGAAAACATGTGGCCTGAACGGGCTAATCATAGTGTATTGAACCTTGGCGGGAAATCAATTAACTAAGGAAATGTATCTTGGCCCCAAACCAATCAATAAAACCTGAGATATAGTAACAATCTGAGAGCTAGAACATTCCTCAAAAATTAGAAACAAGATTGGATCATGTTGAGACTGGTGTAATGGAACTATTGTATATGCATGACAAACTCACTGAAAGAAAAATGTTTCTGGAACAACGATGCAAATTATTCCTTGGAATATTTGATGTTGGCAAAAATATCAGCTGCTGTAACAGTATCAGCACTGGAGGATGGGCGTGAATACAGAACAGTAGAGAATGTAGGGAACTAGGAGATGAAAAAGTCAACAGAATAAAGACAAACATGAGTACTCCTTGAAGTTGGCTGAGCATTGTTTATTGCATTACCGGAACCTTTAATTGTAGGTGCTGACCTACAAAATGATGCAGGTGATCCAGAGCGCCACTTTATCAGGGATCGATACTCATCAATATTTCATACAAATGGCCCATACACATTCACCCAACTCACAAATCCATGTTGCACTGGATGGTCAAGTTTGAATGTCATGAAAAATTATTTCCTTCACTAATTCACGTTTAATATTTCTAAATACATAACTAGACCTATATATCAAGTCTCTTTCCTCTCGGTCGACGGACCAATTAGTTGAGTAGTTGATGGTAATAATAGAACTAACTAACTATCTAACCAGCTAAATAATCACAGACTCTCGGTAAGATTAATAAAGTTTATCTCAGATAAATGTAATTGATAAATGCTCATCGCATACAGGTTGCAATGCAAACAATGAATCCCACAAAAGGAGAGAAAATCAATTAACAAAATGCAAACAGTGTCATACTCATCATCCATGAACGATATGCATATGAAGGAGTGGATAGAAAGAGAGACATAAGTTTCAGCAAAATAATGCGACACAATATACTTAAGACGGAGTGCATAGATGAAGAGACATAAGTTTCAGAGACAAAAATACATTTGCAAGAAATTATGCAAATTACGAGTCAGAGGATAATACAAACCCAAAGATAAATGAAATACCACCCCCCTGGCCAAGGGAGTAGTGGGGGTCTCCTGAAATAGAGTCAGGAAAAAAGATTTCTGGAACGGGACAGGACAAGGACAGGAGCAGCTAGGCCTCTCTGCAAACCGACGGACTGCGATGCATCTCCCCTCTCAATCTCTTGCTGCCGCTACGCACTAACCATACCCCCAAAGGCACCCCAGTTATACCCTAAAACCTACATGTCCAACCCACATTAATTGAAACATTGCACAGAATTCGACTGCTCATTGGATGTTTGGGGAGGTGGTGTATCACATCACCGTGATTTCATTCAAAATTCTTCATACTCATTGTTCTACTTCCTTTCCCATTGCGATTTTACTGACTAGTCTATACAATTTTATTCTTGCTACATTTCATTAATTTCTCAGCCACGTCTGCGGAAGAAGTCGTGAATCCCATGGCCAGTCTCATCTTTTGGCAGGCAAACAATGTTCTCTGAGCTGATCAACCTTGAACTTAATTTCATCATCCGCAGCGCTCAGCACTTCTGTCTGTTTTGTCAAGTCATTCTTCCTCATTTTTCAGCCCCTCATCTATCCGGTCAACTTAAGCAAATACAGGCCCATTCGGCTCACTATGATGGAATAAACACATACATTCATTAATTACATGGAAATGCATCTTTCACTGTTTACCACCCACCTTTACACTATTCCCTGTTAATATATTCTTAGCATAAGCTTCATTCAAAGCGGCATTATTTATTATCGTTTTAAAGCAAGATGCAAGATGCGAAATGCGGCCTAAACGTGCATTTATTTTTGTTTCTTTTGTAACGCAATATAAAATGCGGCCTAGTTCTTCCATGTATTAGTTCACATTAGTGCACGCATTCGCAAAGCGGTTTCCCATGTAGCTCATGTGATTTGCATGTTAATTTTTTACTGCACACTGTTAATAAGTATTATGGGGGAGTTAATTCGAGGTTTCTTTTTGTGAAACCCTGCTCCATCAATCCCCCCTCTGATGGCTTCCTGGAGCCATCATAAAATACCCACCATACCAAGTGCCATCTTTATCTTATCTAAAGATCAGTATTCTTTTCTTTTCTCATCATCTTCTCATCTAACTCCTTCATCTCGTCATAGTAATCTCCTTTCATATCTTCTAGTTCTATTTCATCTCTTTTTCTCTTTCTTGCTTTTCGTTTGTTATTTGATTCTGTCATCTCTTTTCTTCCACATTGACACTTACAACATTTGTATATTGTTATCATTACTAATGCTACTCCAGCTACTGAAACCATTGGAATTATTATTTTTCCTAATATACTACTTCCATAGGTAGTAAACCATTTACCTACCGAAGAGAAACTCTTACCAAGTCTCTCCCAGACACCATCAACCTCCAGTTGGGTCAAGTCTTCATGTAATTTCGTAATATTCTTAATATATCCCTCAATACCTTTTCTTTTGTCAGGGATATAAGTACCGCAGTGTTGAATTGACAACATGCCACAGACTCCACCCTCTTTTGCCAATAAGATATCAAGGGCAAGTCGATTTTGCAAAACCATTGATCTGATCGCAACCATTTCGGTGTCAATCATCAAGAAGCCACCAGCAGTATCTGTCGACAAACGATCAACCACTGTGGACAATTTTCGAATTTTATGCGAATTCAGAACGACTCCAACTGATGGTATCAGTGCACCAAAAATATCACCTACTCTTTCTGAGAAACTAGCTCTCTTCTTACGTGTTAGTCCTTGTTTTATTTCATTGATTCTGTTATTACCTTTGTCTACATGGTAAACCTTTGGGAAAACAATTGCAAAATAACAACTACCATACCAATGTGCAGGTAACCTGTAATAGGCTTTCTTACCACATACATAATAGACTCCTGGGAAAACAGGATCAGGTCCACCCTTCAATCCCCAACCTCCAGTAATTTGGTAAGTATGCTCAAATTCACTAGAACCAATGAAATAGTTATTATAGTTAGTCTTCATTCTAAGCAACCAGATTTTCCCCTTTTTATACCAGTCCAGGGACATTGCAGCATATGTCTCGCCTTTCTCATAATTTCCTTCTCTAAACGCCCATGGTGGTACCTGTGACTTCTGTTCAGCAGCTTTCCTTTGGAAACTTTCTCTTCTATATTCTACCATATCTATGAACACTTTTTCTTCAACCCGCAAACTACATGTTAGATTGTTTTTGTAAGCATATCCTATATCTAGTGTCTTAGTAATATGGAAGAATTCTCCCATATAACGTGCATTTTTACTACTTAAAACTTTGTTTAGTTCCTTTATAATAGGTATCTCTGAAAATACTAAATCTATATTGGAATAATGATCCTCCAGCTTCCCCGTTACGTAGAATAGGCTGGTTAAAACACTGCAAGACACACCATATGTTAAAGGTAGGTGATGGTAGGTCACCCCTTCTGAGACAGACGAAGGTAATTGCATGCACACATAACAATCACTCACATTCATCGTATTAACATACTCGTACAACAATTTTGTAAAAACATTTAATGAGAAATCACTAATTGATTTATCATGATGGAAAATACTTCCATCTAATTGTTCTATGTTAGTATTAGGGGTTTCTTTAGTAACATCACTCACTCTTTCACTTATTACATCATTAGTTTTGTTTCCATTATTACCCTTAGAATAGGTACAATGACAGTTAATAATATCCACATAAATGTCAGTAAAAAGACACTACATAAGCAAGCTTTAATACATCTACGTTTTAGGCTAGATTTTGGATGTTCAGTCACTTTTGCTTCGGCCATTTTTGTATTTCTACTAAAAATATAAAACCTAAATCTATAAGAAAAAATCAAAATTTACTAAAAATAAAAACAATTTTCTGAAAAATAGTGTAATCCTACACTTCAAGGCTTTCTTCTTTTACCCCTTTCTTTTATTTCTTTTTCTTTTAAATCTTCTGAGTCTTTCCATTCATTTTGTCTGGCAAGGTTTCACTTTAATTTTTCACAGGTCTTTTTTAAGGTGGTTTTAATTTGCTTTCATCCACTTGCTCAGTGCCTGTACCGTCTTTTTCTTCACTTGGATCTGAGCTTTCAATTTCTTCCAAGATCACGTACGTCCTTTCCGATACAGTGTATTTCTTGCTTGGAATTCTTACTCTCCTTGTTTTTCGTACTAAATCTTCTCCTGACTCTTCTTGTTCGGTTTGACTTGAGACCTCATTAAGTTGCTCTGGTCTTCTTTTTGACTTTGTCCTCACAAGAGTGTATTTCAGTCTTTTCACTCCACTTGGCCAATTGTCACCTTTTCTCAGTCTTTTAGTTTGAACTACTTCTTCACCTTCTTCATCAGGTTCTTAGGTTCTTTTATTTGGCCTTTCTTCTATCTGTTCTTCTTCTTGACTTTCAGTAACTTCCCTTTCTTCTGGTTCTACAGCAGTTTCATGAGACCCAGTAACCGGTGCCCACTCTACTTGACTTGTGCTTGGCTGTTCGTCATCTGTTTGTTCTTCAGAATCTGTTACTCTAGATTCTTCAGCTTCACACACTTCAGCCTTTGGTCTTTGGCTTTGGTTTATCAATTGCTGCTCTTCTTGTCTTTCAAGTGGACTTGGGACTCGTCTGGTATGGCTTGCATGGATCCAATTTGGCAAACCACCACACTTCACTGCTGTCGTTGTCACCAGAATCACCTGGTAAGGTCCGTTCCACCTGGGTTCTAAACACAATTTCTTCACGTGTTTCTTCACGAGAACCAACTCTCCAGGACTCAGATCATGAGCTTGATTCGGCTGTGTCGTAGTGGCATTTTCTCCAACCTGGTGAGACACAGAACGCACCAGATCAGCCAATCCTCTGCAATAGTCAAGCACTAGATCATCAGATATATTCATCAGTTTGTTCGCTGGTATAAATGCTTGTCTCATTGCTCTTTCTATTAGAATCTCGTGAGGACTCAAACCCGTCTTTTTGTCAGGAATGCTTCTAAGACTCATCAATACAAGGGGTAAAGCATCAGGCCATTTCAGTGTTGTGGATGCACACACCTTTCCTAATCTAGATTTTATTGTGCCATTTAACTGTTCAACCACTCCAGATGCTTCGGGTCGATAGGCACAATACAGCTTTTGCTCAATCTGTAATGCTGCACAAATCATCCGAATTATCTCATTGTTAAAATGGGTTCCTCTATCTGTTTCTAAAGTGACTGGAAATCCGAATCTAGGTATCAGTTCTCTCAGAAGCAGCTTTGCGACTGTTAGACTGTCATTCCTTCTCGTTGGCTAGGCTTCCACCCAGCGAGAGAACAAGCAGACAACAACCAACACATATTTCAGCCCATTGCACGGGGGAAGCTCAATAAAATCCAACTGGAGTCGGGTGAAAGGTCCTGCTGCCTTTCCAATTCATCCCCAACTAACAACTGTCTTTCTGCCTGGATTTTGCTGATGACAGGTGACGCAACTCTGGCAGAGACTCTCTGCAATGGCCCTGAACTTTGGGTTATACCATGATTGCTTAAAGAGCCTGATCATGGCATCTCTTCCAACATGTGCAATTCCATGGTATACCCTTGCCATTTGGGATAGTAAACTGTCTGGCATGACTGGTCTTTCGTCTATATAGACCCACACTTCGTCCTCTGCTCTCTTTCTGCAACCTGAATTTATCCAAGTTCCCTTTTTCTCATCACTTGCTTCTTCATGTAGCTGTCTAATTTCGTCCCAAGTTTCAAATGAAGGAGAAAACATAAGCTGGCAATTGGTATTTTCCTTTTCCATCCCCCTGTTTAAAGCAATTAAATTTAGTGCACAGAAACGCGCTACTTGATCCGCGTATCTGTTACCCTTCGTCACATAATCATCTCCTGATTTATGTGCGGAACATTTGACCACTGCAATCCTTTTCGGCAATTGTAAGGCGTCCAATAAATCTTTTACAATTTTGCTGTTTCTTATAGGGGAACCTGAAGAAGTCAGAAATCCCCTTTGCAGCCATAGCTGAACGAAGTCGTGGACAACCCCAAAACCATATTGACTATCAGTAAATATGGTTACCCTCATGCTTTTGGAAATTTTGCACGCTCTAATCAGAGCTATCAATTCAGCAATTTGGGCGGAGTTTACCCCTTTTAAACAGGATGCTTCTAGAACTCCCGCTATGGTGCAAACAGCATAGGCAGTACACAATTCTCCTTTCTCATTTCTTAAACAAGATCCATCAACAAACATCTCACAGTCTGGTTCTTCTAATGGAACGTCCTCAATATCGGGCCTGGGTTTCGTGCACAACTCTGTCACATCCAAACAATCATGATCCGCCTCTTCTCTTACTTCCTCACAATATGAATTCGGCAACAGGGTTGCCGGATTTACGGTTGTGCACCTTACCACAGTCACATTTTCAGCACCCAAAATCACTCTTTTGTACTTAGTCAGCCGACTAGAGGTCATATACTGTGTCCTTGTACGTGTCAAAAGGATCTCAACTGAATGTGGCACAAACACCTTGACTGGATGTCCCATCACAATTGCTTCACTCTGTTCCAGACTCACTCAAGTAGCTGCTACTGCTTTTAAACAGCCTGGCAACGCTGCGGCCACTGAATCCAAAGTAGCAGAAAAATATGCTACTGGACGTCATGCCATTCCATGTTTTTGAGTTAAAACTGAAAGTGCACACCCATCTCTTTCACAACAATACAATGAATGAATGAATCGACATTTCTTAAGCGCATGGCTACCCGAGGGCGTCCCAGCGCTAGAAGCGGGACATTCAAGAACACCGAGCAGCCTAGGAAAACTGAGGTTTTAATGAGTTTCCGGAAGGTCAGATGGTTAGCCTCCCGACGAACCTGAAGGGGAAGGGACTTTAACAGCTTGGCAGCATTATATGAAAAAAGTCGTCCTCCACTTTTGGATTTCCGTATTTTCGGGACCACCGCCAGATGTTGATTATCGGACCGTAGGGCCCTATTAGCACGGTAGGGGAACAAGATGGTGCAAATAATAGGCGGTCCCCTGCCTGCTAGGGCCTTGTGTGCAACGCACAAAGCCTTAAACTTAATTCTTTCCTGAATAGGGAGCCAATGAAGGGTGGCCAGGGCGGACTTCGCCGATTGGCGGTGAGGGATTCTCAGGACCATGCATGCAGCACAATTTTGAACGATCTGGAGTTTCGTGGTGGTAAAGCGTGGAGCTCCTAGATAAAGGTCATTGGCGTAATCCAACCGGGAGAGAATCCTTTGCATAATCTGGCATTCCCAATGCAGGTGCTCGACAAAGACTGTTTCGCAATTTAGTAAAAGCTTCCATGCTTTCATCATCCAACACAATCGGATCTTTCACATCTTTTCGTGTCAACCTCTGTAGAGGTTTTGCAATCAGTGAGAACCCACTGATCCACTGCCTGCAGTATCCAACCATTCCCAAAAACATTCGAACTTCTCTCTGAGTTTTTGGTGGACTCATTTGTTTAATTACACTAATTCTTTCTGGTGTCACCTTTCTGACTCCTTTTTCTATTTTGTGACCTAGGTACTGGACTTCCTGTTTACAAAATTTTAATTTTGCTGGTGACACTTTGTGTCCTCTTTCTGCTAAATGGTTCAGTAAGGCAATGGTATCTGTCACACATGCCTCTCGTGTTTTTGATGCCACCAGTAGGTCATCAATATACTGAACCAGAACTGAAATTCCTGGCATGACTAAAGTCTCCAAACATCTTTTCAGGATCTGATTAAAAATTGAAGGACTCTCTGTGTACCCTTGAGGAACTCGGCACCATGCCAAAACACGGTCTCCGAACCGGAATGCAAACAAATACTGGCTTTCCGGATGTAAAGGAATCGAGAAAATGCTTGGCACAGATCAATCACTGTGTACCATTCAGAATCACATGGGATTTGGTAAAGGATTACTGCTGGATTTGGCACTACTGGACAACAGGGTACTACAATTTTATTAATTTTTCTTAAATCCTGCACTATTCTATATTTTCCACTGGGCTTTTTAATTCCTATAATAGGCGAATTACAAGGACTACTCATTATCTCTTTCAGAATTCCCTGTTCAATTATTTGGTCAATCACAGGAGTGACTCCTGCAATTACTTCCGGACTCATTTTGTACTGAGGAGTGTTTGGATATATGGCACCCTCTTTCACCGTAATCTGAATCGGATCTACATTTGACAGTAGGCCTATCTCCTTTCCTGTAAAATCCCATATATCCGTCCTTACTGCACTTTTTAATTCTTCAGGCAAACTCTCTTCTGTGAGAGGTGAAAACAACTCATCCACTTCTGTCCCTTGCTTTGCTAACATCATCTTGAATTCGATATCCTCATTAGGTGTCTGAAACGCAATGCCATCTGGCGTACAATAGATGGTACAATTCATTTTACACAATAAATCCCTTCCCAAGAGATTTACTGGACTTGAGTCACATACCACGAAACAATGCATGTCTCTGAAACTTCCAATATGAACTTCTATCGGATTTGTGACTGGCGTTCTAATATGCTTGTTTGAGACTCCTACAACTTGGATAGTTTCTCCCGAGAGGGGTAGGTTCGGAATTTCTGCTGCTCTCACAGTAGAACGGGTAGCACCAGTGTCCACCAGGAATGTAATATCATTACCTTCCACTTTTCCGTCAACAAATGGGCCTGACTGATCTACCGCCAAGGATGCGCCAAGTACGCACTCTTCCTCCCCCCTCAGGCACCGTCATTGAGATGAGTCTGAACCACTCCCATTGCACTGCAACAAATATTGCGGAACCATTTGCACACTTTAATTCTTACCAATTTGATCACCTCTGTGAAATCCAGTGTTCGCACTGCACCTCTGCACTTGAGCATTCACATTATTGGGCATAGGAGCTTGTGGCACCTGTAACTGTGGAGCAACTACCTGCTGCTGTTGAGTCACACCCACCTCATTCTGCATCTGTGGATTTACATTTTGATTTACCCCATTATTCTTTTGAACAGATCTACACTCGTTCTTCCAATGTCCATACTTTCCACACGCATGACAAGGAAATTTCTTCTTAGCCTCTTCTTTGCTCAATTTACCTCTACCTCTACCTCCACTGGATATCTGACCAAATTGATTCTGACCATTCATTTGATTACCTGTTTGAGAACAATTATTTACTTCTTGCTGCTCTGCTACCTTCACTTGTGCCCACATCTTTTTCTCCTTTAATTTTTTATGTCTTGATTCAATGTCATCACTACAATACTTCGCATACCTCAAAATTTCGTCAATTGATTTGCTCTGCCAACAAATCAAATGCTGCTGAATCATATTACTAATCTCCGGTTTCAAACCAAACACAAAACGATACACAAAATGTCCTATATCTTTGTCTCCAATATTCTCAAATACGCTGGATTGTTTAAATACCTGCAACAACCTTTCATAATAGGCATGTACTGACTCTTTTGGTTCTTGGGTCGTCCTGTCTATCTTAACCCAATCTGTTTCTTTTGGAGACATTTTTCCTTTCAAAAAGGTGATTACCTGATTATACTTTCTCATCACCTCATCAGATGGTGCACCTGTTTTAGGATCTCTAGGATATTCTTCTTTTGGCCAATCGACAGTAATTTTACATTCTGTCCACAAATCAGCTGCTACGAAAATCTCATACAAACCATCTAAATCTTTTAACAAAACCTTTGAAACTTTCACAAACCTCTCTACCTGTTTGTACCACTCAACTGGTTTCTCTCTTAATCTGGGAAAATCATTTGTAAAGGATAATATATCCTGTCTTGTCCAGGGAACGTGCACATATCCACCACCTGGGACTTCTCTCATCGGACACGCCCTTTCAACTTGTTCTGTCTCTCTTAACTAAAACATTGATGTTCCTTGCCAGATGTCTCTTCTTTCTTTTTTGTCCATCTACCTTTCCACCGTTCTACATCTCCCCATTTTTTCAGAATATTCATCAACTCTTTTATCTGTAATCTTTTTCCAGACGCATACAAACTCTCCAAATCTGTATGATTTCTGCAGCACTTTTGACTTCTCTATATCTACTCCATATTCACTAGCAGCCTCTGCTATTTTCTCATGAAGATTCCTCGCTCTCCAAGTGATACTTTTACACATAAACAACAGCTCTTCATCTCGGTAAGTCCCTAATCTATCTGGATTTATCGTACCAATAATCATCTCTTCCAAATCCACTTTCAAATGGCTCACATTTATACTCTGTGGTTGAGGTTTTTGCTTTTCCATTCCCTTTATCCAATCATTCAATTCCTCTGGTGAAGGGCCAGCTGAACTCCCTGTCGTTGGAATGACATTTGTCCCTATTCTCCTTGGATCTATTTGTATACCTCTTCTAAGGGTTTCTGTTATCATCTCACAAACCGGAAGATCTAACAATGTAGTATTCGTATCAGCCTGTCCATCCTCATCGACTACCGTCACCATTCCACTCCTGTCGCTACTCCTTGGAACTGCCAATGTATGTACTTTTGATATATTCTGTTTTTCTCCATACAATGTGTGAGAAGTTGGCCTGGAATATGCTGTTCACTAATTAAAGTGGACACCTTGCACAAGGGCAAATCGACTCTTATGGTAGATAGGTTTAAGACAACCTTTAAAGAAAGCTATCCTAGTGGTAGCTGTGGAGAGCAGCCTTCAGGCTAAGTCTCAGAGGAATGTAAAGCAGCTTGTTTTACCATATAATCTCTTGAATCACCAAATGAAAAGACACCACACAGGTATATATATCAAATATATATGTATTTATTTCTAAATAACTCTCTACTAATCTCTTTATGAGATTAGAAGACCAACATATGCACAAATCAACGTTTCACAATAAGTTAAGCACAAATTATGGCTGGGGCCCAAGGGGCGTACCAGACCATATACTAAGTAAGAGACTTAGGGACAACGACTTGCAGGGAGACAAGGCCTAGGGCCTTCAGAAGTGCTGGGGCCTCACGAAACCACCCAAGGCAGGTAAGTAAAGGACCCACGGGGACGCGTGCAGTGTAGATACACAGGCGCGGATCGCCGTTGACTTCAATGGGGCAAGTCGCGGTTGGAAATAAAGAGTTTTAGGATACTTCTATAGAACCTACAAGCAAGTCACTTACAGGGTAAGTCGTTCTAGGGCCCACACCCACAGGAGCACCGTTGTGCTGGAGTTACCTCACCCAGGGAAGCCGGATGCACAGGTGTCCTTTGGTGTCGGGTCGCGGCGTCGTTTTCAATGGCGACCAAAGAAGACTTGCTGCTTGTGGGAGTTGAAGAAGTGTCCGGTGGAATCCAAGCCTGGATTCTGAAGAAGGATGACCTGAAAGCAGAGGGGACAGTGTTCAAAGTCACTTGGCAGTGACTCGGGGCAAGGAAGATGGATGCCCACCGTCGTTGAGTGATTCAGGTCGGTTGCGGGTGCCTTGACTCTTCAGCCACGTGGTCCAGGAGGCGTCGACGACAACCAGGAGCTGGATTCAATGGGTACCTCGACGTTTGCAGCTGACTGCGGTGTCGGCAACTCGATCGGAGCCAACAAGCCTTGGCAGCCGCAAGTCTCGGGGAGTGAAGAAAAGTCGATGGCGCAGACCAGCAAGGTCTGTGGAACTCACCCAGTGAAGGTAAGTCAGGGCAGGCCTGGAGCAACCAGGGGAGCCCTTTGGTTTCTTTAAGAAGTCTTCTGGGGACCCACAAGCTAGTGGGCAAGGGATCGTGAAGACACCTTGGGCGGAATCACTCAACAGGGGCCCACGGTCACTCGGGACGGTGTAGGCCTCTGATCTTCGGAGAGATTCCTGCTGGAGGTCGGGACCACACGTGGTCCAAAGCACAGGTTCGTAGATTGTTGTGAAGGGGTTGCACTCGACAATAGTGCACGGTACCCAGGGGTCGCGGTTCCTCGTCACTAGTGGGGTCCACTTGCCTCAGCTTCGCTGGGGACTCACGATGGCCTTGGAGAAGTCAGGAAATCCACTTCTTGGGCTGCAGGAACTTCGGACTCCGGCGGGAGCGGCGTAGTTTGCGACCGTCGTTGTCGTTTTTGGTGCCTGCCAAGCAGGGGAGTCACTCCTTGACTCCAAGGGAGATTCTTCTGTCTTCCAAAGGTAGTGGAATGTCGAAGGGCCAGGATTCTTCTGTAGAGCGTCGTCCAGGGGTTATCTGCTTTGCAATGGCAAGGTTCCCCCTCTTATACTAAAAAGAGGGGATGGACTAGCTCTATGACCCCACCTATGGGAGGGTCAAGGGAGGGGTGGCTACACCCACTTCCCTTTGTCCAGTTTCGCGCCAGAGCAGGGGCAGGTAGCCCCTGAGCTGGTTTGAACTGGCATATGCACAGAGGAGCCTTCTGCTCCCCCAGTGCAGGACTTCAAAGCACTCTAAGAGTGCACCCACCCAGCCCCAATACACTAAACCCTGTCTGGGAGGTGGTTACACCTCCCTGTGACAGGATGCCTATTGTTGGGCTTCCTCCACTGCGAGTTTCGGTCATCAGCAGGAGGGCAGCCCAGTGTCTGTGACTGGTGGCATCCATTTTGTGATGCCAGGGCTCTTTAGGATTCTACCGCGTTTCCACAGCAGGTACATGTCTTCTCCCTCTAGAAGGGTGGAATGTTACTCCCGCCGCCAAGATTGGCGGGGGGTAGTATTCCAAGATGTTTGACACCAAACACGACATGTTTTGATGCAGCCATTCCAAAGTTAGCATTTACCGCGAGGATATAATGCACTTAAGAGTATATGGTTTAACCGCATCCACAAACAGCACCAGAGAATAGACTCTGAGAGCTGCAGAGGGGCCCTGCTCAGGCAGAGGCACCCCCTCACATAGAAGCCAAGCACCCTGCCCTCAGGATTGATAGGGCCTGCCTTAGGGGTGACTGATAGGTTTATATGTGTGTGCTGGAGAGATATAGGAAACCTATATCTCAGTGAGGGGTGCTAGCACCACCTCACCCAGGCTGCAGTAGCAGGCCTGTGGTGTCAGATTTAGACTGCTTCCCAGGGGTGGCATAACACCTGCTGCAGCCCCTGGTAGGCCTGTGAAGTACCTATGCCCTTGGCACCTAAGGTACCATATACTAGGGACTCATAAGGCACCACAGTATCCAATCACTAGTGCACCTAGAGTGCACTCCATGTCATTTAGAGAGAGCAGATAGACTGGGGCCCTGAATAGCAGGGTCCCAGTCCAACTAAGTCATAAACCAGCAAAACACCATAAAAAAAGTGGGGGCAACTATATAGTCAGATTCCACCTTCCTACATAACCCCCCAAACGAAAGGAGATAAGGCTAACCTTGGCCAGTTGAGCCTTTATTGACTAAGTGGCCATATAAGGAAGCACCTGCACTAGCATGGTTGCCCCCTGTCTTATGGTCCACTAAGCAATCCCTCACCCTAAGGGTATGAGAGGGTCTCCACCATGGGGAATCACTACCTGTGGTGTGCTTTGGTAAAGTACCAGGCTGGTGAGGTGTCTGAGTAGGGAAGTGTGGCCCTAGGAATGTTGGCCTCAGCTTTCTCAGCTCACTGGTCACCATGTATGCCTGTCTTTCCATGACTGAGTGGTACTCTGCTCTAAGGGTCAACCCTTGACTGCCTACAGCCGGGGGTTGGGTCCCTTTGGGTGGAACACTGGAGGGACATGGCATGTTTGGAACCTTTTGGTCCCAGGTTTGCCCTTGCCTAACAGAGTCCTTCTGGGGGAGGTCCCTACATAAAGGTATGGGGGATCCCTCAGTGGGTTGAGGAATTTCTACCTGGCTAGGGCTACTAGCCTGGGTGCCCCTAATCTGCTGATGGGGGGGTTCCTCTGGACAGGGGGCCCTGGGGGTCCACTGACCTCCCTGACCTCTGCAGCCCTGGGCTGACTGAGGCAGGGTAGAGAGGGGCAGGTTACCTGCTCCAGACTGGGTACCACCTTGTAAGGGTCCTCTGCCATCAGGGGCGTGGCCAGGCCAGGCCTGACTACCTCTGTGACAGTTCCTTCACTAGGGGTAGGGTCAGTTCCCTGAGGAGGCTGACCCTTACCTACTGTCTGGAGGGAAGAAGACTTTTCTTCAACCCTTGTGCTCTCTTCTGGGGGAGAGTGGGCCATTCTTCCAGGCTCCATCTCTCCAAAATCTTGGGCTGGGGCCATCACAGCCCCACTAACCTTTACAGGGACACCCAACATCCTCAGATGGGTTTGGTGTTCAATTTCAGCCCAGGCTGAAATTTCCAGATCATTGCCCATCAGGCAATCTACAGGTAAGGTTGGGGACACTGCCACTCTTTTGGGCCTGTGACCCCCTCCCAGCTGAGATTGACTATGGCCATGGGGTGCTCTGTTCTGACACCATCAATGTTGGTCACCTGGTATTTAAACTCAGGTAAAAGCTGGTGAGGGGGACTAGTTTCCTGCCACCATGGTGACACTAGCCCCTGTGTCCCTAAATGCCACAGCTTTCTGACCATTAATTATTGGCTCCAGTCTGTACCTGCCCAATGCTGTGGGACCCACGGTAAAGGTGGCAAATCCTATACCACCATCAGAATCTGAGGAGTC
The DNA here is from genome assembly GCA_963921515.1 of Calotriton arnoldi. Classification (NCBI taxonomy): domain Eukaryota; kingdom Metazoa; phylum Chordata; class Amphibia; order Caudata; family Salamandridae; genus Calotriton; species Calotriton arnoldi. Next base: position 159,571 of record CAWUFW010000063.1, on the reverse strand, counting down.
TGTTGAGGGGGTCCTGTCTGAACTAGGGCCCACCTCTGTTCCTCTTGCAAAAGCACCTAACTTTTTGGGTGCACTACTCCCAACTGGAGGATTACTACTGGTAGTACCAGGAGGGGTGGTAGTAGTTGTTGGAGGAACATTTTCTTTATTGCCAATCCTGGGACAACTGGGATCAGATTTCCAGTGCCCAGGCTTTTTACAGACATGGCAATAGGGTTTTTTTTCAGGAGAGGAAGGAGTTTGGGACCCACCCCCAGAAGAGGACTTTTGGGGCCCTGTAGTGGACTTATCCTTAGATTTATCCCCACCTTTCTCTTGGGACTTGGTAGAATCTTTCTTGTGGTCACCACCCTGATTCTTAGGCCTTACTCTGGTTCTGACCGATTTGTCTGCCTTCTTTCCCAATTCTTGGGGAGAGGTCAGATCAGAGTCCACCAGGTACTGGTGTAAAAGCTGGTTTTGACAATTATTAAGGATCTGTTCTCTCATCATTAGATTATAAAATCCTTTGAAATCAGTAACCCTACTGCCAACCAGCCAACCCTCCAGAGCCTTGGATGCACAATCTACAAAGTCTGTCCAGTCCTGAGTCTGTGCCTTCTGGGTATCTCTGAACTTCAACCTGTACTGCTCAGTGGTTAAGCCAAACCCATCTATCAGTGCACTCTTCAGGACCTCATAATCATCAGCATCCTCCTCTCTAACAGTGAGGAGCTTGTCTCTTCCTTTATCTGAAAAGGAGAGCCACAAGATTGCTGCCCACTGCTTTTGGGGGACCTGCTGTACTCTACAGGCCCTCTCCATAGCAGTTATCCACTTGTGGATATCATCCCCACTCTGGTAGGGAGGAACAACCTTGCTCAGGTTCCTATGGTCAGGAATATATTCTCTGCCTCTAGGGACACTGTTGCTGCCACCAGGGGGTTCTAACCCTCTTTTCTAGAAGCTCTCTGGATCTCCAGGGCTTCCTATCCAGTGCCAACTGCTTGGTTCTGAGGGCCACTTTGGCTTCCTCATACTGGAGCAGTTTGCACCTTCTCTCAGAGGAGGTCTCTCTTAAGGAAAAGTATGAGCTCCTCTGCTGGACAAATTCTCTGCCAGAGTGATAAGAGTGGTCAGATTCCCTGGAAGGGGATCTGTGCCTCTCCTCCTCTCTGTCAGTTCTCTTAGGGAGAATTCCTCTGTCCTTTTCAGGCCCCTTTGAGCCTGGCCCTTCAATCACTGAGTCTTGGTCATTCTGATTTTCATCATCTGACCCAGATACTATGACTGACCCACCCAATGATTCAGACCCTTTAGCTCCTAGAGCCAATCTAAGGTCATCTGCTGTCAGCAGATCTATCAGGTGTAGTGTTGAGGGACGCTGTCCTAGCCTCAGGTGTCTGTCAACACACATGGCTCTCAAGTCAGAGAAAGCCATGTCCTTATACTGAGGCTGAGTGGATCCACTGGGTCCACCCCTTAAGGACATTCTAGTGTTGTGCAGTGTTGTACTACCTACACTAGTTTGTGGCCTACTGATCCTAGCTTGAGCTGTGGAAAGGGTGTGCTATCCCTTGGCACACAGCTCTAAGTTCAGTAGAACTTATTGATACTAAGCTTGACTTTATATGTACCTTGAGTACCTATAATGGTTTTCAGTTAGTAATTCAAATAGAGATTTTCTGGTAAAACAATGGCAAGCTGGAATCCCACATGCTGCCCACCAATGTGAGAAGTTGGCCTGGTATATGCTGTTCACTAATTAAAGTGGACACCTTGCACCAGGGCAAATCGACTCTTATGGTAGATAGGTTTAAGACAACCTTTTAAAGAAAGCTATCCTAGTGGTAGCTGTGGAGAGCAGCCTTCAGGCTAAGTCTCGGAGGAATGTAAAGCAGCTTGTTTTACCATATAATCTCTTGAATCACCAAATGAAAAGACACCACACAGGTAAATATATCAAATATATATGTATTTATTTCTAACATATGCACAAATCAACGTTTCACAATAAGTTAAGCACAAAATATGGCTGGGGCCCTAGGGGCGTACCAGACCATATACTAAGTAAGAGACTTAGGGACAACGACTTGCAGGGAGACAAGGCCTAGGGCCTTCAGAAGTGCTGGGGCCTCACGAAACCACCCAAGGCAGGTAAGTAAAGGACCCACGGGGGACGCGTGCAGTGTAGAAACACAGGCGCGGATCGCCGTTGACTTCAATGGGGCAAGTCGCGGTTGGAAATAAAGAGTTTTAGGATACTTCTATAGAACCTACAAGCAAGTCACTTACAGGGTAAGTCGTTCTAGGGCCCACACCCACAGGAGCACCGTTGTGCTGGAGTTACCTCACCCAGGGAAGCCGGGTGCACAGGTGTCCTTTGGTGTCGGGTCGCGGCGTCGTTTTCAATGGCGACCAAAGAAGACTTGCTGCTTGTGGGAGCTGAAGAAGTGTCCGGTGGAATCCAAGCCTGGATTCTGAAGAAGGATGACCTGAAAGCAGAGGGGACAGTGTTCAAAGTCACTTGGCAGTGACTCGGGGCAAGGAAGATGGATGCCCACCGTCGTCGAGTGATTCAGGTCGGTTGCGGGTGCCTTGACTCTTCAGCCACGTGGTCCAGGAGGCGTCGACGACGACCAGGAGCTGGATTCGGTGGGTCCCTCAACGTCTGCAGCTGACTGTGGTGTCGGCAACTCGATCGGAGCCAACAAGCCTTGGCAGCCGCAAGTCTTGGGGAGATGAAGAAAAGTCGATGGCGCAGACCAGCAAGGTCTGTGGAACTCACCCAGCGAGGGTAAGTCAGGGCAGGCCTGGAGCAACCAGGGGAGCCCTTTGGTTTCTTTAAGAAGTCTTCTGGGGACCCACAAGCCAGCGGGCAAGGGATCGCGAAGACACCTCGGGCGGAATCACTCAACAGGGGCCCACGGTCACTCGGGACGGTGTAGGCCTCTGATCTTCGGAGAGATTCCTGCTGGAGGTCGGGACCACACGTGGTCTAAAGCACAGGTTCGTAGAACGTTGTGAAGGGGTTGCACTCAACAATAGTGCACGGTATCCAGGGGGCGCGGTTCCTCGTCACTCGTGGGGTCCACTTGCCTCAGCTTCGCTGGGGACTCACGATGGCCTTGGAGAAGTCAGGAAATCCACTTCTTGGGCTGCAGGGACTTCGGACTCCGGCGGGAACGGCGTAGTTTGCGACCGTCGTTGTCGTTTTTGGTGCCTGCCAAGCAGGAGTCACTCCTTGACTCCAAGGAGATTCTTCTGTCTTCCAAAGGTAGTGGAACGTCGAAGGGCCAGGATTCTTCTGTAGAGCGCGTTCCAGGGGTTATCTGCTTTGCAATGGCAAGGTTCCCCCTCTTATACTAAAAAGAGGGGATGGACTAGCTCTATGACCCCACCTATGGGAGGGTCAAGGGAGGGGGTGGCTACACCCACTTCCCTTTGTCCAGTTTCGCGCCAGAGCAGGGGCAGGTAGCCCCTGAGCTGGTTTGAACTGGCATATGCACAGAGGAGCCTTCTGCTCCCCAGTGCAGGACTTCAAAGCACTCTAAGAGTGCACCCACCCAGCCCCAATACACTAAACCCTGTCTGGGAGGTGGTTACACCTCCCTGTGACAGGATGCCTATTGTTGGGCTTCCTCCACTGCGAGTTTCGGTCATCAGCAGGAGGGCAGCCCAGTGTCTGTGACTGGTGGCATCCATTTTGTGATGCCAGGGCTGTTTAGGATTCTACCGCGTTTCCACAGCAGGTACATGTCTTCTCCTCTAGAAGGGTGGAATGCTACCCCGCCGCCAAGATTGGCGGGGGTAGTATTCCAAGATGTTTGACACCAAACACGACATGTTTTGATGCAGCCATTCCAAAGTTAGCATTTACCGCGAGGATATAATGCACTTAAGAGTATATGGTTTAACCGCATCCACAAACAGCACCAGAGAATAGACTCTGAGAGCTGCAGAGGGGCCCTGCTCAGGCAGAGGCACCCCCTCACATAGAAGCCAAGCACCCTGCCCTCAGGATTGATAGGGCCTGCCTTAGGGGTGACTGATAGGTTTATATGTGTGTGCTGGAGAGATATAGGAAACCTATATCTCAGTGAGGGGTGCTAGCACCACCTCACCCAGGCTGCAGTAGCAGGCCTGTGGTGTCAGATTTAGACTGCTTCCCAGGGGTGGCATAACACCTGCTGCAGCCCCTGGTAGGCCTGTGAAGTACCTATGCCCTTGGCACATAAGGTACCATATACTAGGGACTCATAAGGCACAATGGAACTACGGGACCAATTGTTACCGGTACCGTCAAGGCTTCTGTATTTAGACTCAACTGATTTATTTTCTGGATCTGCTCTATTTAATATGTTCAATTCTGTGGAGTTAATGGAGTTCCCATTAATGGTGCACTCGGAGTCACCTCAACTGAATTTTCTTGATATGGCGGAGGTCCTTTGGTCATAATATCTTCTAACAACTCATCATCAGATTCGTTTGGGTCCTGTCTTAAACTTGAAGTTTCTATATTTTTCTTTTTCTCTTTACACTTGCCTCCTGTCTGATCTTCAGCAACTAAAACTGGGTACAAACCCTCAGTTACCACAGCTCTCCTCCATCTTTTCATTGTATCTTCTCTTCTCTCAAAAGGATATCTAGTCATTAAATTTCTATATCTCCTACCACCTCGATATGTCTCTCTTTCGAATGCTTCTACTTCCCATTCCTCTAGCGTTTCATACTGGGTAGGTCTGGGATTTGTCTCTAATTAATTCATTCGATTTCTCAAATTCTGCAAAATCCTTACATTAAACGAACCATGCTGTGGGAAAGCTATAACACCATCATCCCTTGTGTATTCCACCCAATTCTCTAACTAAGTACACGTATGGTATCCTCGCTCTAACATCATATAAGAAGCAGGCGTTCTCGGTGGTGGAATAGGAATACCCTCTCTAGTCACTACTGGTTTGTCCTTTTTAAAGAAATTCTTTATTTTCATAAGCAGCTTTATTTTTCTGACCCTTTATGCTAATGTCTCTCAGTAAAACAACAATGAAACCTTTCCGTAACTCTACTTATTCTATTTGTCAGTTCTTGTTCAATACTAGCACGACTCACACCAACCGTCCAATCAGAGCTCTCTACGTATCTGCTATCTCAACCAATACCAGCGTGGCTCACACCAACCGGCCAATCAGAGCTTACTTCATGTTAGTCGCCTGACCAATGCCAGCGCTGCCTTTTTATGACGTCAGTATTACTCCTTCTACTGACCCTCCCTTTACAAAATAATACGGCGATGTATTTCTAAGTTTTCTTAATCAAAATTCCTGTTAGTAACAACACAAAACTATGCTACCTTGTCGGTTCCTCTAAATAAAGAGATAGTTCTTCACTTCAAAGCAAGAAATTGTTTCACTTCCAGTAAAACAACGACCAGTGTTATTTTACACCCAAACAAGCTACAGGTGGACTTGGTACTCCTCTAGGTTTTGCAAGTGGACGTTTTGGTGTAAAAGAGGTCTTGGTACTCCTCTGGGGATAAGGCCAGAGTTTCGGAAGTGGACCCTTCACTATTTTCAGACACTCTACTCATATACGAAATTTTCCCTAAATATAACACCTACAGCCTTCCGCCGTACAGTATTATAACAACAGACAAAGTACTTCTGCTGTGTGATATCTTATCCACACTCTTCTTCTGCCTACTTCAGGCTAAAATTCCATCCCGGGATTCCTCAGGTACCTCCGTACCTGTACTTCTAGACAACATAGAACAGGACACTAACTTTTATTGTTAAAAAAATATAGTCAATAATCAATAATTATTACCAAACTAATCAATAATTGAACTGTCCTCTGCTACCAGAAAACCTGATCCAGCGCTACACTTTGTCAGGGATCGATACTCATCAATATTTCATACAAATGGCCCATACACATTCACCCAACTCACAAATCCCTGTTGCACTGGATGGTCAAGTTTGAATCTCATGAAAAATTATTTTCTTCACAAATTCACATTTAATATTTCTAATACATAACTAGACCTATATATCAACTCTCTTTCCTCTCGGTCGACGGACCAATTAGTTGAGTAGTTGATGGTAATAATAGAACTAACTAACTATCTAACCAGCTAAATAATCACAGACTCTCGGTAAGATTAATACAGTTTATCTCAGATAAATGTAATTGATAAATGCTCATCGCATACAGGTTGCAATGCAAACAATGAATCCCACAAAAGGAGAGAAAATCAATTAACAAAATGCAAACAGTGTCATACTCATCATCCATGAACGATATGCATATGAAGGAGTGGATAGAAAGAGAGACATAAGTTTCAGCAAAATAATGCGACACAATATACTTATGACAGAGTGGATAGATGAAGATACATAAGTTTCAGAGACAAAAATACATTTGCAAGAAATTATGCAAATTACGAGTCAGAGGATAATACAAACCCAAAGCTAAATGAAATACCACCCCCGTGGCCAAGGGAGGAGTGGGGGTCTCCTGAAATAGAGTCAGGAAACAAAGATTTCTGGAACGGGACAGGACAAGGACAGGAACAGCTAGGCCTCTCTGCAAACCGACGGACTGCGACGCATCTCCCCTCTCAATCTCTTGCTGCCGCTACGCACTAACCACACCCCCAAAGGCATCCCAGTTATACCCTAAAACCTACATGTCCAACCCACATTAATTGAAACATTGCACAGAATTCGACTGCTCATTGGATGCTTTGGGAGGTGGTGTATCACACCACCGTGATTTCATTCAAAATTCTTCATACTCATTGTTCTACTTCCTTTCCCATTGCGTTTTTACTGACTAGTCTATACAATTTTATTCTTGCTACATTTCATTAATTTCTCAGCCACGTCTGCGGAAGAAGTCGTGAATCCCACGGCCAGTCTCATCTTTTGGCAGGCAAACAATGTTCTCTGAGCTGATCAACCATAAACTTAATTTCATCATCCGCAGCGCTCAGCACTTCTGTCTGTTTTGTCATGTCATTCTTGCTCATTTTTCAACCCCTCATCTATCCGGTCAACTTAAGCAAATACAGGCCCATTTGGTTCACGATGACGAAATAAACACATACATTCATTATTTACATGGAAATGCATCTTTCACTGTTTACCACCCACCTTTACACTATTCCCTGTTAATATATTCTTAGCATAAGCTTCATTCAAAGCAGCATTATTTATTATCCTTTTAAAGCAAGGTGCGAAATGCGGCCTAAACGTGCATTAATTTTTGTTTCTTTTGTAACGCAATATAAAATGCGGCCTAGTTCTTTCATGTATTAGTTCGCATTAGTGCACGCATGCGCAAAGCGGTTTCCCATTTAGCTCATGTGATTTGCATGTTAGTTTTTCACTGCACACTGTTAATAAGTATTATGGGGGATGTTAATTCGAGCAGGTTTCTTTTTGCAAAACCCTGCTCCATCACAGGCATATTTTTTTTCTAGTTCACGATTCAAATTGGATCTGTAACTAAAAAGAAGAAAAATGCTGGGGACTAGTGCAGTAGCAAAATGGAGGTCGCAGGCAGGCAAATAAAGACAAACATGAGTACCCTTTGAAATTGACTGAGCATTGTTTAATGCATTGCCAGAACCTTTAATTTTAGGTGCTCACCTACAAACTTATGCAGGCATATTTTTTTCTAGTTCACGATCCAAATTGGATCTGTAACTAAATAGAACAAAAATGCTGGGGAGTGGTGCAGTAGCAAAATGGAGGGAGCAGCCAGGCAAGGAAGTTGAACGGGTAATGTGGGCAAGAGGGAAAAACACAGAGATGGAAACAAAATGGAAGGGGCAGAGAAGGTCACAGTGAGAAAAGCAACATAGAGAGCACAGAAGCACATGGCGAGACAGCAATACAGAAACGAGAGAAGCCACACGGTGGATGGACACAACACGGGAGGGGCAGATAAGCACACAGCAAAGAAGAGCAACACAGAAACCAGGGTCAGGGGGGCAGAGAAGCAAACGATGAGAGAAGAACATGGCGCTGGGTTAGGGGGGCATAGCAGCACATAACGAGACAGAGCAACAAAGAGACGGGAGACGCGAAGCACACATCAAGACATAGCAACATAAAGACGAGGGCACTGTAGTACACAGGGGAGAATAGAAAATACACACACTTTTGGAGAGTGCTTAACTAAAAAGATAAAGTAGCACCAAACAAATCAGCAGGGTAAGGATACAGTAATGCGTGTATGCTTCAGGGGAGGGATAAACTCACCACAGTGCAATAAAGGTCACAGAAGCCATCAAATGAGAGGCAAACAAATGAGAGTGATAATGAGGGCAACCAACATAAACAATGGGCAGGCTCTAAACCCACTGTAAACTAACAAAATATTTTACAACAGACAGAACATGTGCTGTCTTACATGAGACCTAAAAAGTATTCACCCCGCTGGTGTTGTTGGTTTGTTAATATGGAAATGTGTAACCACTGAAAAAAGTTTGCTTTTCTATTTGACTTTAAAATTGAAGATCTCACACCTCATAATCTGTTCCTCAAGGATGTGCACCAGAACTTACAAGTGACTGGTCACAATCACTAATGCAGTAATGCTTATTATAGTGTTTACCTACTTATTTGGCTGTTTTTGGCTTTTTGTAGTTCTTGTGTATCTTTCTATCATTTTTTTTCCTTTTAATGTGATTTGCTTCTCATTAGAACAGAGTGGCTGTATTTCAGGTAAGAAGGGCACTTTTGGGGAGAACAAAAGTTCTCAATGTCTGTCCTCTTCATTATTATCACAACTGCTCGAACATCACACCATTGTTTAGAATTCAGGCTTTTCATAGTCAGGGCCCTAATAGAGATATCAAGGTGAGACAAATACGCTAATCCTAAAAACTACTACCTTAAATGTGCAGGGACTCAACTCATCAAAGGAGAGGAGGGCACTGTTACATTTGTTAAATTCAAAGGAACTTGATATAACTTATTTAAAAGAGGAAGATGCAGAATGGCTGAAATCCTATTGCTTCCTAACTCAGTTTCTCTCCCATAACACCAATAAGATCAAGAGGATTTCCATTATCTTTAAAAGGGATTTGGGTTTCCAGCTCTAAGCTCTGCCATGTGATAGAGTGAGAGGAGTTCTAGGTCTGTGGAGTAATCTGGAATATTTGTTCCTCATCCTTTAATTGGTCTAGGCTTGTAACAACTGTACTGAAGGGCTCTGTGCAGATCTATGCCCCATAGTTGTCAATTTTCTAGAAATTACCTGATAATAGCGCATGAGTTACATTTTATCCTCAATTCCAATCAAGACTGTTCCATTCGATCAGCCACCCAGTTTCCTTGATTCAGGGTCTTGAAGATAGGAGCATAATACAGGGTTGGAGTTGCTCCTAGGGCTGTGAATGCGGTTAAGTCACTAGAAAAAGTAATTGGAAATGTCCAATGTAGTTTTGTATTTTTTATGAACAATGTTGTTCATTAAGCCTCTGCTGAGGGAATCTTGTCCTTCAAAAGTGTGTGTGTGACTGTTTAATTGTCTATAGTCTAATACTATATGAAAGGAATCATCTGGTTAAAGCACAGGAAATAATGGATTATTCTTAGGATGGACACAAGGCTCAATCACAATTGTGATAGAATCTCCCTAACAGGGCATTTAGCTTCATGTTTAGCAGGTTATTGTGCTTGCACCTGGGGGTTGGACCATATAGGTATAACATGATAAGGTGATTCTTTCTCCCAACCTGCCCGGTTGCGATATAATGCTGGGCCTTGAGCAAGAGCCCATTCTGTAGCATATGCTGGTTTAACTTCCTTGGGAGCAATACCAGAAAAGGAAGGCATGATAACATCCTCTCCTTGCTGGAATTTCCTAACAAACTCTGGTGGCCAATCAGTCTCAGCCAAGAGAATGTAGTATTCATTATTTTAATTCTGCCAGAATATTATTTTAATAGTACGCGGCATGTTACCCTCAATTTGAATGTCTAAATCATAGAGTCTATCAGGAGGGGTTAGCCGCTAATCTGGAGTTTCTACTTGAATGTAGTCATTAGTTGGTTTCACCACCAGAAACTCTTGGAGAGTCTGTTGAACTATTGTGACCCCTGCTGTGCTGTCGAGCAGGGTTCTCGCCACGTCTTGTTCTGAAGAAGAGTTCTGAGTATTTGTAGCATATTTAGCAGAAATTCCAGTCACTTTCTTCTTTTTAAATTGTGCTTTTTGTTGTGGAAGTTTCTCTTCCTTTTTTATGATGAGGTCGGAGGAATGCTGTTAAGTCAGTTTTCGGTTTCACCAGTTTCTCCGATCGCCTCATCCCCCTCTCTCTGTCCGCTTGTCCATAGAGTCCTGAAAGGAACAAGAAGGATGTGTATCAAAATACTGATACCTATTAGGCTGTTTAATTGTATCATGGTTACGTCGATTATGGCGTTTTTTGGAAGGCTCCGATTGCGGAGACGCAGTCCCTGTTTTAGCTTTAGCTTTGTTTTTATACTAGCTCTTTTTAGCAAGCTCAGGTGTCTGCTTGGTAACTTCGGCATCAGATTTGCCTTTAAGTTTTGCTTACTAGGCCCGGTTCCAAACTGTCACGACCTATAGATGTATAGGTTTCAGAAATTATTTTAGGGAACTCACATTCATGATCTGCTAAGGGAACTGTAGCGAGCTGTTGGAGTATTGCCAAAGAAGCTGCCTTCCCTGTAATATTACATAAAATGATTGAGGACACTATGGCAAAGTTGCCAATGATTTTCTTCCCCAAATCCAGGGCAGGGGCCGCTCCATGTTCAGCCTGAACCCATTTAAGGACTTCTGCTAAAACAGCAATTAAAGGAGTGTCGTGAATGATGGTACAAATTTCTGCAAAGGCAGTACCCCATGCATTACAGGGGGAATCATACCAAGTGGAAGACACATAGGGTGAATTCTAAATTTATGATGTGGTCCAGTATGAGGAAACACTGCCTCAAGCTGATTTGTTTTTTGTTCAATCCAAAATGGAATTTCATCCCGTTTGGTAGGGACTTTACCCATAAAGGCATTAATAGTAATAGGACTAATTACAGGCACAGCTAACTGAGCTGACCAGCTTGAGTCGCCCTTTCTGGGGCAGTAGTGATTGTATGCATAATAAACTGCATCAGATGTCAATACAGTCTAACCAAATTGTTAAAAAGTGCAAGCGTATCACGCTTGTTTAATCCCTGTGCATTTGGATAAAGCTTATAGTGTGCTAAGACTGGCCAGGTTGCCCTATCATTACGGAGAGAATCCAATCTGACATTGTGAATTATATATGGAAGGGCACCTTGGAACCAATAATGATGTTCCTGGTAAGTTAATGGTATTTCTAAATATTCATAAGATCTATATGAAGCCGGAACTGCAGCCTCATTGTATGTGTGAAATGCTTGTGAATTGACATTGACTGCAGGAAAATCAACTCAGGAATAAAAACTTCACATCTGTACACTTCATGTGCCTCAACCATGAAGGTAACTTCTCCTCCGCCATTGGCAAGCCCATGTATAGTTAAGTGTACAGTTACTGCTTGCCTGTAATTGACAGTAATAATTACTGGTTGCACCAATTTAATTAATGGAATTAAATTTAAATAATCAAGCTTAATTAGCCTACAGACATAAATAGGTGCTCCCTATTAAGCTGAAGGAGAATAAACCCTTATCGCCAAGGACGTCTCTGTATAGAGGTAATAAAGGAGCCTTGGGAAAAAAGCAAGTAAACTACTCAGGAGATCCATGAAATAGGTACCAGACATAGAACACTGGTGGTGCCATGTTATATGGTATATAGAACAATCAAATTACATAATACAGAGACTGAGCTTTCTTATGTAATCAGTAAAAATAGGTCTTTTGGATAGCTCACAGTATCACATCTAAACCCTTAATCTTTCAGAGTTATATATGTTACTGATAACCTCGAACATGACCACTCTGATTCACAAGGAAATCGTGGAAACAGATATAACCATTGCATTTTGTCACTTTTGTATACCCAAGGTGTCACAAAGAAAAGATACAATGATGCATTTTCAAATGTTCATTGAAAAGCTCTATTCTTTGTAAATAAAAATAGCTTAGTATTACACGTCTTTATTCATCTGTGTGTAACTGTGAACCAAACATTCTAAACCAACCTTCATTGGATTCCGCTCCAACACTTATGTCACAGTTCTACGGAGTCCATCAGGAGCCAAAAGGGTTCTGTTATCATTCGCCTTGGTACATTCCTCCTCCCCTCCTGTCCGGTCCACTTTGGAATGTACCAGGCATTGTTGTCGGAAGGTTCCACAGCTGACTCCAGCTGACTGGAACCTGTGGTGGTGAAAGGACGAATAAAGAAGTTGTTGGCACTAACAAGTGTCGTCATATCTTTTTAACACTGGCGACGAGGATGGGATTCGAACCCACACGTGCAAAGCACAATGGATCATATCTTTTTAACAGGTTCCATCATTTCTAACTAACAAGTCACTACATCTCCCCCTCTGTTAAATAAAAAATTCTAATTTTTTTACAAAATATATATATATATATATTCACTGAAAAAACCATAGGTTTTAGGGACAGTTATAGTTAGTTGGACATTGCACTCGTACAAAACCCGTGAAATTCCCCGTTATAGTTAGTTCAGCTAACTATAACTCGCGCCCAGCAATGCACTGCTGATGATGTCACATATTCCATCACTCATGACATGGTCAGTGACATCACTGATGACATCACTGATGACATCTCAAATGACATCACTGATGACATCATCCAGTGACTGTGTGTTTCTGTAAAGTTTAAATATTTTTAATATATATAGGGAAAGGCGTATTGAAGAATGAGTGGGTGTATAAGTGTCTGTATGGATGATTTAGTAGGTGCGTGACTAACTCTATAAGTGAGTGATTAAACGTATCTTACTGAATGCATGGGTTAGTGACTAAACTGGGTGAATGTCTGTATCCGTCTGCCTATTGCTGTGTAAGTGGCTGCATGGGTTTGTGAATAGCTACATGAGTGTCTATATGAGTTATTGATTGGTTGTCTGAGTATCTGTATGGGTGCCTGAGTGTTTGTGTGGTTGGGGTGTGTGCGACTCTGTGCATAGATGTGTGAGTGGGTGATTCACTGGGTGGATGGTTTCAAGAGTGCATCTGTGATAGACTGTATGGGTGGGTAAGTGTGTGTAAGAGTGTGTTAGTGAGTGAATGTATGTCCCAGTGGTACATGTGTGAGTAACTACATATGTGAAAGGCAGTATATATGTGTGTTGGAGTATATAAATAGCTATGAGCTAGAGTGTGTGATTGTGAGAGTGACTGTATGGATGAGTGTGTGCTTGTATCAGTGATTGTATAAGAGCGTAAGAATGTGCTAGTATTTGTATGAGTAAGTGAGCTGGTGTGTGTATAACTGTATAGGTGAGTAAATGGCAGTGTGTTTAATTATTTGCATGACTGACTAGGTGTGTGAGTACCTCTATGGATGAGTGGCGGTGTTTGAGTGTCTATATAGGAGTATGAGTGCATATGATAGTCCTGTACTGAGTGACCGTAAGTATGAGTGACTGTACGGGTGAGTGAGTGGATGTGTGTGTAGACCTAAGAATCAGTGAGTGGGTATGTAGTTATTGGTGTTGGAGTGTCTATGGTTTTGCGAATGGCAGTCTGTAATTTAGAGTGGGTGTATCAAAGGTTATATTAGGGTGTGAGGAGGTGCATCAGATTATCACGTGGATGATGTCATCAGTGATGTCATTTGAGATGTCATCAGTGATGTCATCAGTGATGTCACTGACCATGTCATGAGTGATGTAATATGTGACGTCATCAGCAGTGCATTGCAGGGCGCGAGTTATAGTTAGCTGAACTAACTATAACGGGGAATTTCACGGGTTTTGTATGAGTGCAATGTCCAACTAACTATAACTGTCCCTAAAACCTATGGTTTTTTCAGTGAATTTGTAAGATTTTTAAATGCTAATTTCTAACTATAACGTGCCTGAAACCTATGGTTTTTTCAGTGAATTTCAAAGGTTTTTTAAATGCTAATTCCTAACTATAACATGTTTGAAACCCATGGTTTTTTTCAGTGAATTTCAAAGGTTTTGTAAATGACAATTTTTAAATGTATTAATTGTTATATTTATTTTTTTGATACTGATTTACTACATTTTTTTAAACTATTTATTTTTACATATTTTATTTTTTAAATTACATTGTAATTACATTATACATTACATTACAAAATATACTTTCTCAGAATGAATTACTTTAGTTTAAATACTTTGCAAATAGGCAATAGAATTTTAAGTACAGAAGTTACAGTTGTTGCAATGGGCAACACAATTTCAAACACAATGCAACATTGAGCTCAAAGTGAATTTCTAGTTAAATGCAATTAGTTACTTTATGGATTACTTTTCTAACCACAGGACTGGATCCTAGATTCAGTCCTGGGACATCTCCTGTAAACAGTTGAGTAAAAGTGTTTTGGTTACAGTAGTGATTTTTAAGGAATATTATTGTATTTTAAAAGTTGACACTTAGAAACTTTTTCACATAGAATCACCAATGTTATCCTATGGGAGGAAATTCACTTAGCAGGTAAGTAGTGTTATCGTTACTTTTTCTTACTCAGTGGTGGATCCTGGATCCAGCACTGGTGCATCTCCTGTAAACAGTTGAAAGAATGCGTTTAAGTCATACAGGCGATTTTTAAGGAATATTTGTAGTTTGTGAAAATCGACACTTTGAAACTTTTCTCCTGAAAACCAGACAATGGATTCCAATGGAAGGAAATACAAGTTACTGGTAAGTACGGTTAGAATTACTTTTCAGGGTCAGTGCTGGGCTAAAAGATGCAGCACTGGGTTCTCTCCTGATAACAGGTGAGTAAATCGGAATTCGTAGTTCGGCTGATTTTAGAGGAATATTATAAAGTTCCAAAACTCCACACACAGAAGAATTTCCAAGTGAAACCAGTCAATGTTAGCCTATGGAAGGAAATTCAAGTTACTGGTAAGTACGGTTAAAATTACTTTTCAGGATCAGTACTGGGCTAAAAGATGCAGCACTGAGGTCTCTCCTGATAACCGGTGAGTAAATCGGAATTCGTAGTTCGGCTGATTTTAGAGGAATATTTGTATGTTTCAAAAATCGACAGAAACGTTTTCAGCAAAAAGCAGGCAATGATATCCTATGGAAGGAAATTCAAGTTACTGGTAAGTACGGTTAAAATTACTTTTCAGGATCAGTACTGGGCTCAAAGATGCAGCACTGAGGTCTCTCCTGATAACAGGTGAGTAAATCGGAATTCGTAGTTCGGCTGATTTTAGAGGAATATTATAAAGTTCCAAAACTCCACACTTAGAAGAATTTCCAAGTGAAACCAGTCAATGTTAGCCTATGGAAGGAAATTCAAGTTACTGGTAAGTACGGTTAAAATTACTTTTCAGGATCAGTACTGGGCTAAAAGATGCAGCACTGAGGTCTCTCCTGATAACCGGTGAGTAAATTGGAATTCGTAGTTCGGCTGATTTTAGAGGAATAGTTGTATGTTTCAAAAATCGACAGAAACTTTTTCAGCAAAAAGCAGGCAATGATATCCTATGGAAGGAAATTCAAGTTACTGGTAAGTACGGTTAAAATTACTTTTCAGGATCAGTACTGGGCTCAAAGATGCAGCACTGAGGTCTCTCCTGATAACAGGTGAGTAAATCGGAATTCGTAGTTCGGCTGATTTTAGAGGAATATTATAAAGTTCCAAAACTCCACACTTAGAAGAATTTCCAAGTGAAACCAGTCAATGTTAGCCTATGGAAGGAAATTCAAGTTACTGGTAAGTATGGTTAGAATTACTTTTCAGGATCAGTACTGGGCTCAAAGATGCAGCACTGAGGTCTCTCCTGATAACAGGTGAGTAAATCGGAATTCGTAGTTCTGCTGATTTTAGAGGAATATTTCTAAGTTTCAAAAATCGACACTTAGAAACTTTTTCAGCAAAAAGCAGGCAATGATATCCTATGGAAGGAAATTCAAGTTACTGGTAAGTACGGTTAAAATTACTTTTCAGGATTAGTACTGGGCTCAAAGATGCAGCACTGAGGTCTCTCCTGATAACAGGTGAGTAAATCGGAATTCGTAGTTCGGCTGATTTTAGAGGAATATTATAAAGTTCCAAAACTCCACACTTAGAATAATTTCCAAGTGAAACCAGTCAATGTTAGCCTATGGAAGGAAATTCAAGTTACTGGTAAGTACGGTTAAAATTACTTTTCAGGATCAGTACTGGGCTAAAAGATGCAGCACTGAGGTCTCTCCTGATAACCGGTGAGTAAATCGGAATTCGTAGTTCTGCTGATTTTAGAGGAATAGTTGTATGTTTCAAAAATCGACAGAAACTTTTTCAGCAAAAAGCAGGCAATGATATCCTATGGAAGGAAATTCAAGTTACTGGTAAGCACTGTACCCTCTAAGGTGCGCACCTGGGCGCGCGCGCACCTATGTCTCCCGCTGCGCGCTTTTTAAAATGTAAAGCGCGCACAGGCAACTGAGGACCTCGCGCCGCCGCTTTTAAAATGCGTGCGGCGTGAACGGTCAGATTGTGTGCCTTTGTAGTAATCATGTTAATCGCAGCGCCCGTCATGCGCTGCAATTAACATGATTACTGTAACAAAGGCACACAATCTGACCTGCAGTTGTGCCCTTATTAACAAATGAAAGGCAGAAAGTCTACAAGCACTTCGTGCTTGTAGGCTTGCTGCATTTCATTTGTCAATAAAGAAGGGCAGATAGTGTTCTGGCTCGGCTGGGCAGTGTCTGGAGTCTTATCTCCGGCACGCCCGAGATTTTCACAGGTCTTTAAAGACCAGTGGCATATTTACACACATTTGTAAACTGGTTACCAAGGCTTACATTCTATTTTTCTGGTTCCAGTACCCACGACGGGGGAGGTGGGGACGGCTGAAGCCCTTTGAGCCAAATGGTGAGCAGTCTAGACTGACTAGAAAGAGTGCGGTGTTGGATAGATCCCCTTGACCTAACCAAGGTTTAATTCATCATTTTTATTCAAATAGAAGCTCCCGACAGACCACTGACACTATCTAAGCTAATGCAGAGACTTTCATTACAGTGATTCGGCTGGGATGAGGAGGGGGAGATGGGCTGCAGCTGCAAGCGGCTGTTCAAGGTGTGTCAGAAGAAACAAAGTCAGTCTCCTCGCTTTGATAGTGAAACAAGTTATATTTCCCTCTACATAAAAAAGTGAACTTTCTAAATGTGAAGTGTTAAACTTTTAGTTTTAGTTAGTAACGATAATCTACATTAGTCCTCTCGGTTGTGTGCAAACAAAAACCTGACTCTTCTCACTCACAGGCTTTTGACACAGACCACTGCTTAGCTTATACTCAGCTGCCTGTTCACCCCAACCTGAAAGAAGCAGGACTCCGATCCCCACACCCCCACACCCTTCACTCAACATTCACCATAGCCAGCACCCTTCCGACCATGCAATCTGAAAGGCAGCTGAGGATTCTAGATCTAGAGCGAATCGCAGGTCATCGCTTCTTTGTTAGAGGTTTTACCGGCACCACGGGTGCTGTAATCGGTGGACTAATCGGACTGGGCTGATGGCCTCCTGTTTACTCTGCAGTGCACCACGAGGCCCTTCAGGATTTCGAGGCTGCGCAGCAACGGGACGTGGTATCAATTCAAGGCAAGAGGTATAAATAAATAAAAATAAAGAGATGTTAAGGGGCCTTAGCGCGGGAAAGGCAATGTAATTATACATCGGCTGGGCGTCATTGCTAGCGTTTTCATGCCCTACTAGGGATCAACAGCCCTGTGCGCAAACACCACACCTCTGCTGCATGTTTTGAAAACATGGTTTCATTCTAACTCACTTTTTACACTAACTCACCGAGGTCTCAAATGACAGCGAACTACTCCAGCGGGTACCGCAGTCCACGGGATACTCGTCTCAGCCGCCGGTGGTGGAGTCGGGCCCCACCGTGGGGGTCTAATTTGATCAAAATAACCGCCTGCGTCCCAACACGTGGAGCGAGCAGTGCCGCCTGCCTGGGTCAAGAATGTATCAATTAATGGGAGTGAATATTCTGTTACATTGCAGCAGCTTAGAGCTGCGGACTCTGAGCCAGCCCCCAAGCCTGCAGGGGTAGGGTGACCAGAATTTTAAAGCCAAAAACCGGGACATTTCCCAAAAATAGAAGGACTACAATTTTACTGCAACCCAGCGCACAGAGTGACAGTGCTCCTTAGCAGAAAATTACAGAAGAGGCAGTAAGAACATACATAAAATACAATGTTTAAAGCCAGTAGCAGCCCTGTTAATTAAATTGCTTTCTTATAACAGCTGCTGACTAGGCCTGCTTTGCAAAACATCAAAATATACCTCCTACCGTTTTCAGCCGACCCTCTCTAAAAACCGGGACATGAGCATAATTTCTTGAAATCTGCCGGGACAGCTGGCGAAAAACCCGGGACTGTCTGGGCAAATCCGGGACGCCTGGTCACCCTATGCAGGGGGCAGTGCGCACGGTGCACTGCCACTCCAGCTTTAGTTTCACTCAGCCTGGTGCATGATTATTAGCGCTCCCTTGACAGCTGAAGAAGCGCTATTATGCGTGACTTTCCATTTCAGTGCGATGATGCGGACCACCACACTGAAATGCGTTAGTCTAACGCCTGATGCGTGATACTTGACAGGTCTGCACCCCCTGGGCCCCACTCTGCCTATTCCTTTGCGGTAGTGTGAGAATCCATTTCATGGAAAGGAATATAGAGTAGGGTTGCCAAAAGAAAAATGCCAGCCATGTGTTGTTCAAAGAGCCTGCAAATACCTCGCCTTGGCACTAAATAGGGTTATAAATAAAAGGTATGTATTCATTTGTAATGTGACTTTTCTGTCTTTGCTCCCTTTAATTATCAGTCATGGATCATTCAGGCAGCCCTGGAACACAATTAAAAGTGCTTTCTATTTATGTTTTCTGTTCAAGTATGCACAGATAAGTGCTGAAAATATGGCTTTAGGTGACTGTTTATTTTTGTACCGTCTGGGACATCAAAATAATGACCTGGCAACCCTAATCATAAGACTGGAAGTTTGCTGCAGGATCAGCACATTATTTATTTCCTCCACCCTTGATCCCTGATTAACGTCATAATAGCAATAGTTTAACTTGTATCTGAAACCCTATGCCACCGTCAATAACATGCTGAGTTACTTCAAGTGTCTCGGAATGCACCATGTGTTCAGACAACTCACTCCTCATTCTCGCCCTTCACTTTCACGCTCACCCTGCACTCACAGCGATCACAATGCACTCACAATGCAATTGCGCTGCTCACTCTGTACCTCACTCTGCAGTCACACAAGCACACTACTCACCCTGCATTCATGTGACACTTCACTCACCTGTCCCCCTTACTGCTTAATCTGCATTCTCACTCAAACAAGCCCATCACTAACCATGCATTCATTCGTCCCACTCTGCACTTACATCCGCACCCAAATTCATATGGTCACCTCACTCACCCGGCAGACACTCCTCTTACCCTACTCTCACACTGTCGAATTGCTCATCATGCACTCGCATGGGCACTCCTGCCACCCACACAGTGCAGAGTGTTAATGTGCCTGCTACAAAGAACGTGTACCATGCAGATCACAAACTGAGTGTGAGTAAACTATGACTAGTGCTATAAAAAAATGAAATGTTTGTCAGAAAGGTGCTATAGAGAGATGAGGTCCATTGTTGGTGAGTGGTAGTGAGGGAATTCACGGAAAAGGAGGAAATGGGGTAGTGGGCACCAAAAAAGACTGTTGCACCATGTGCAACCAGTGCTAAGGCCTGCACTGGCTGGGAGTGTTAGCCCCCTCCGAAGTTCGGGTCTAGTTGCGCCCCTGAGCAAGCCCCGAAAATTGGAAGGACACTAACCTAGCTAACCTGGATCGTACTGTTAAAAAAATGATGTAACCATTACAGCCCTGCAGCCACAGGCTGTCACAGAACTACACACTACTGGCACTGACCAGGCCGGCGGCTCTGGTGACTTAACGCGCTGGTGCTGAAATTAATTGGACCGGCACCAGGGGGTGGCACGCTGGTGCTATTAATAATTGAAAGTACATTTTGAAGCAGTGAGAGAAATGCCTCACTAAGGCACTACTTATTTTGCGAGGCGACTCTTGAGGAGCAGCAATTGGTATGGGCCGCTTCACCGTAACAACTCCCTTGGCAAACGCTGGCCCGAGCATGATTCTATGGCTCAGTAGCAGCTTCACAGGGACAAACTTTGGCCTCTCAAGAAAACTGTACAAATGGCTGGTATGTTTCTCAATGTGGAAACCATACACCAAACCAGGATGTCCGGCTCGCCTCTGTCAATTATATGCCGACTTGCCCTCTCGTAGAAAGCAAATATTCTAATCCACAAGACGCCTAGTAGATGCGGTGTGAAACAGGCAAACGAGGCGCACAGGTAGCAGTCACATATTCAACCCGTCTGTCGCACACTTGACTCCACGGCGATAGGCGGCTCCACCATTCCATCAAGTCATACTTGCCCAGCGCGCATGAACATGATTCCGTATCATTCCCCGTAATTGCCCCTCAGTCACTCAGAACTTACCACCAGGTTGCCTTTGACAGCATGGGCAATCGCTGCTTCTGCACCGCTTGGTCAGGGCGTCGACGTACCTTCTCCAGCCTTCAGTCATTATGTCTTTGCCCCCTCTTCCGCGCTAACGTGAATGTACATCCACTGCCTAGCCCCACCCGCATCTAGTGAAAGTTACGATTTTGACTCCGCTTTGTTTTGCTTGGAGGGAGCAGTCAGTAGAAAACTGAAATAAGCGCACAGGAGTAAAAGTCAGTCAGTTAAAATAAGCACAGGAGTTAAAGTTAGTCAGTGAAAATCAGTCAGTATTAGTGCATGATTGCTAGCGCTCCTGAGGACCCGCAATTATGCGTGACTTTGCATTTCAGTGCAGTGATGCGGACCACCACACTGAAATGCGTTAGCTAACGCATGATGCGTGGTACTTGGCAGGGCTGAGACTTCAGAGACGATTTAAGGCATAGCCAAAGTGGACTCGGGCCCAGGGCCCCAGCCTTTCAGGGAGCCTCCTGAAAGTCCTGCTGTGATGACCTTGAATAATTACTAAACGGATTGTTTTGAATACCATTATCCCTCAATTTATTTTTAAGGTGGGTGATGTGTGAGAGTCTACTATAGCCATTCTGCAGAGAAATGTTTATTTTTCATGCAACATCCATAAAAAGGTTTCTTTTAGATCACAATAGGACCAAACATATGATAAATGGGAGTGATGGAGCGAGGTAAATAAAAAAAATTTGGAACCCCCTAATATTCATGCTAATAAATTAACATTATTAATTGTTTGACCGACTAATCAACATTTTTCCTAAGTGGTAACCGCAATTTATGTGCAAAGTTAACCTATTTACAATTGTAAAAGTGAAGATAATATTAATATAATGGTTTGCGTACTAATTAGAGTGATATTGCATGATTTGTGCTATGTAGTAGAATTGTATTGTGGCAAAAGAATGCGGTTGGTAAGTAAACATGGCTTTAAATGTCGCTTTTGCTAGGTAACACCTAATTGGGGTACTTAGAATGACGGGTGGGAAACAGAAAGGCTTATTTTCTTTCTATTAATTATGATTGTGTTTGTTTTCATGATAGTTTGTTCGGGCCTATTAGGCCGTGCTGTAAAAATGGCTGCCGAGGCAAATGGGCTTAATGCGCAGACGCAAAGATGGCTTCCAAGCGAAAGAAAGCCGCAGAAGTATATCACGTGGGTACGAGTCGAGCCCAGAGTGAGAAGTGTCAAGGTCGGACTGACCTGACATGAGGCGTATGCCAAGAAAGACTCAGCGTGAATCCGTGAGAACAGGGGACGAGTAGCCATGAATTAACAATGGACTGTTTAAAATAAGTTGCGAGAAAGAAGAAACATTTAATGAACTGTCAATTGGATTGCTATTACCCAAAAGCCGTGTGAAAGGATAAAATCATAAACAATTTCAGAACCGGTTTGAACAAGGAGGGCAATGAGGTGATGCCTGCCACCCCTCCAATGGACCAATTAGCGTGATTCTCGCCCCCAAAGATTGCAACTTTATGTTTAGTAAGCTAGTAGTAGGGTATAAGAGGACCTACTCTTAAGTAGGAGGAGCGCTATTCATGCATAATTTTTGAGCACTGAACGTTGATGCTAACGAGACTGCTGCTATTTTCTGTAGGCCATTTTTCTTAATAGAATTATTCTTTTTATAAACTTAAAACTTGACTGGGAAAGGAACGAGATCGATGCGGGAAACCTGTATAGGAGGTTCCGTCGAGGAGGCCTGTTTAGCGGGACAGACAGTCAGTTTTGGGAATTCCATGCTGTGATCTACAATTTATCTGCTTTGGTGAACTTTTATTCTTCATCTAAATGGGGTATGCATAAAATTCTTTCTAAAGCTTATTTCTTATAATGATTTTGAAATGTATTAAAACGATTAATAAACTTGAATCTCACTCATGCATTTAAAGAAAGTAGATAAACTTTATTATAATTAAAACTACGAGTCTGTGGTTCTTTAGCTCAATAATAAGTGTAATGTTTTAATAGGTTTGAATGTGATTGAGCTGGTCTTAATCACCATCAACTTATTCTACTAGTTGGTCCATCGACCAAAGAGCGGAATACCTTGATGTCTTAGAACCGACAGGAATAAAACTGATTATGTATGATGTTTAAGGAAATATCTTGTCAAATTTTCAATAAGGTATTTCCGTTCCTCCAGCAAAACATATTCTTCTCTTTGGTAGTAGTGGATGTGACCCAGGGAAACAATTGAGAAGAGTGTATGGTTATGCGGTGTTATGGGCCCCACCGTCATAAGGTATAGTTGTTGTGTGTGATCTTTTACCTGGAGGTTATGTCCCAAAAGAGAAGAATTTATATTAGTCGCGCTGGATCAGAGTGCATCACAGATATTATTTGCAGTAATATTAGTGAACTGCTGATGTGTTACAATATTGATAACACACATCACTATCCCTGAACATTAGATGTAAACACATTTAGAATTCGGACAATTGCGCCTGTATACTGTCAGTGACCTGGCCTAAGAGGGCATGAAAGAGCTGAAATGTAATTATAAATTCAAGCCTGTTCTGAACAGGGGCCCCCAAAATAGGTTTGGCCCAGGGCCCCAAAATCCTTAAGATGTTCCTGGTATACTTGCTGCATTTCTTTGGTTAATAGGGCTCAGCCGCTGGGCCAGGGCCGGCTCTAGGGCTGTGTGACCGGTGCCACTGTACCGGCAGCTGACTTTGGGAGGTGAGGGGGGCTGAACGCCGTGTTTTCAGGTATATTATTGTTTTAAAAGCACCTGCTGCGACGCTCCTTGCCTCCAGCAATTTTCATGCAATAATAAATATGTGAAGATGACGCTCAGAGTTTTCTCTAGTGGATGTTTTACGGTAGCGCCAAGGGTTAATATACCTGCTGCAAAGAATGTGCACCATGCAGATCTCAAAGTACAGGCTGTCCTACGGCGGTACCTTTAAAAAAGGCACTGAAATGGGAACGGCAAAGCAAATTCCTACAGGGCATGGACTGCCAAGTCCATGCCCTGCAGGAACTGGGGGTGCATGTGCACAGGGGGGCATAACATGTGCCCCCCTGCATGTATCCCCAGGTATGCGATCTTGTATAGGCTCCCAACATTTCCCTACCATATGAACAGAGCTCTAGTTGGGAATCTTTAGTGAAATCTTATATTAGTACCACCGTTAGAGCCCTGTGCTTTTCTAAAGCCGAAGTGTACTTGCCTATGTAACCAATTCATGTCTTGGTGTGTGTATGTATATTGCAAACCTGCCTTAAGACCCATCATGTGGCGCTGTATGTGTGGAATGCACCGCATTTTCATTTTTTAAGCAAAAGTTTGGAGTGATGTTTGCACTGATATTTGTTGCTGCACCAATATGCGTGGTCCGGTTCTTGGCGCACATAGCATTGGCTGCAGCGCACAGAGACCTTACACTGCCGCACACAGAGAAAAAAATTTAGAGGGAACATTGCTGGTAAGTACGGTTAAAATTACTTTTCAGGATCAGTACTGGGCTCAAAGATGCAGCACTGAGGTCTCTCCTGATAACAGATGAGTAAATCGGAATTCGTAGTTCGGCTGATTTTAGAGGAATATTATAAAGTTCCAAAACTCCACACTTAGAAGAATTTCCAAGTGAAACCAGTCAATGTTAGCCTATGGAAGGAAATTCAAGTTACTGGTAAGTACGGTTAAAATTACTTTTCAGGATCAGTACTGGGCTAAAAGATGCAGCACTGAGGTCTCTCCTGATAACCGGTGAGTAAATCGGAATTCGTAGTTCGGCTGATTTTAGAGGAATATTTGTATGTTTCAAAAATCGACAGAAACTTTTTCAGCAAAAAGCAGGCAATGATATCCTATGGAAGGAAATTCAAGTTACTGGTAAGTATGGTTAAAATTTCTTTTCAGGATTAGTACTAGGCTCAAAGATGCAGCACTGTGGTCTCTCCTGATAACAGGTGAGTAAATCGGAATTCGTAGTTCGGTTGATTTTAGAGGAATATTATAAAGTTCCAAAACTCCACACTTAGAAGAATTTCCAAGTGAAACCAGTCAATGTTAGCCTATGGAAGGAAATTCAAGTTACTGGTAATTATGGTTAGAATTACTTTTCAGGATCAGTACTGGGCTCAAAGATGCAGCACTGAGGTCTCTCCTGATAACAGGTGAGTAAATCGGAATTCGTAGTTCTGCTGATTTTAGAGGAATATTTCTAAGTTTCAAAAATCGACACTTAGAAACTTTTTCAGCAAAAAGCAGGCAATGATATCCTATGGAAGGAAATTCAAGTTACTGGTAAGTACGGTTAAAATTACTTTTCAGGATTAGTACTGGGCTCAAAGATGCAGCACTGTGGTCTCTCCTGATAACAGGTGAGTAAATCGGAATTCAGAGTTCAGCTGATTTTAGAGGAATATTTGCACAATGGTGAAGGAAGGGGGTGGGGCCTGAGGTGACATGTCTGCAAACACGCCCTGTGGCGCGTTTTAAGTTGGAGAATTAATTCCTCCTCAATCCTGAGGGTCCCTAGGGGCCAACTAGCCCACCAGGAACCTCCAGTATGCGCCAGGGGCTGCGTTGCAGAGAGGTGTACAGAGGCCACGCCCCTTTACAACACTCTGCAACGCAGCTCCGTGGCGCTTACTGGAGGTACCTGGTGGGCTAGTTGGCCTCAGGGACCCTCAGGATTGAAGAGGATTTAATTCCCCATCTTAAAATGCGCCACGGGGCCTGTTTGCACACATGTCACCTGAAGCTCCGCCCCTCCCTTCACCACTGTGCAAACGCGCCCCGTGGCGCATTTTAAGTTGGGGGATTAAGTCCCCTTGAATCCTGAGGGTCCCTGGAGTCCAACTAGCCCACCATGTACCTCCAAAAGTGCTAGCAGAGCTGCGTTGCAGAGAGGTGTAAAAGGGGCATGGCCTCTGTACACCTCTCTGCAACGCAGAACCCTGGC
Organism: Calotriton arnoldi; assembly: GCA_963921515.1. Taxonomy (NCBI): domain Eukaryota; kingdom Metazoa; phylum Chordata; class Amphibia; order Caudata; family Salamandridae; genus Calotriton; species Calotriton arnoldi. The sequence goes on along the minus strand of CAWUFW010000063.1, from coordinate 133,960 downwards.
GCATACTGGAGGTTCCTGGTGGGCTAGTTGGCCCTCAGGGACCCCCAGTATTCAAGGGGAATTCGTTCCCCATCTGCAAACGCGCCAGGGGACGCGTTTGCAGACTGCTGCAGGGTGGGGCGGGGCCTCCGGCACGATGCCGGTCTTTTTTTAAAAAAAACTTTGTATGGGAGGGGGGCTGCGTGGCCCCCCTTCCCTTGGCCTCTTTTGGCCCCGGGGACCCCATCCCCCAGGGCATGCCCTCTTTTTTAAAAATTTTAAATATTTGGAGGGGGCTGCGTGGCCCCCTCCTCAGGCCATTTAATGCCCCGGGACCCCATCCCCGGGGCCGGACTTTCCTTTTTTGGGGGAGAGGGGCCGCGTGGCCCCCCTCCCGGGCCACTACTTGCCCCGGGGACCCCATCCCCCAGGGCTGGCCCTCTCCGTTGGGGACTGTGGGGGCGTCCCCAATCCCCCCACAGTCCCGCCGGCTCCCCGCGTCCTTTGGGAGCCGGCATTGCTTTTCCACATGGGGAGCTGCTAAGATGCAGCTCCCCGTGTGGAAAAGCAATCTGCTTTGAATTTTGGAAGAGAGCAGGTTTCCCTGCTCTCTCTTCCAAAATCCAAAGCAGTTTGCTATGGTAGGATGGGAGCCGCGAGGCTCCCGCCCTGCCATAGCAAACTACAGTGTCCCGGGGTAGGCACCCCGGGACACTGCAGGAGCTGGCCCTGGGGGTGGCGGTCCCCAGGGCCATCAGGGCTCCAGGAGGGGGCCGCGCGGCCCCCTCCCTTGAATTGCACAGCCCCGGGAGGTGGTGGTCCCCGGGCTCTGGAGTCCGTAACGGACCCCCACATTTATTTTCTAAGTGCCCCGGGAGGTGGTGGTCCTCGGGGCATGTGGGGCTGGAGCCCCCCACACGTTATTAAAAATGAAAAAAGAAGCCCCGGGGGTGGCGGTCCCCGGGGCTGCGGGAGGGCAGGAGAGCCCTCCCGCACCATTTTTATAAAGCCCCGGGGGTGGCGGTCCCCGGGCTTTGGGGCCTTAGAGGCCCCCATATAAAACATAAACCCACCCCCGCATGCCCCCGGGACTTGGGCCACCTGGGGGCAAAATCAGCCGGGACCGCGTTTTTTTTATCGGCGGGATCCGCGCACCCTAAGCGCATCCCGCCGATTTTTTAAAAATGCTTTTCTGCCCAGGGGTCCTTGTGGGACCCCCTGAGCAGACCTAGGGGGTCAGGGTGTTTCTACCCTGCCCCTTTTGTGCGTTTTGCCCACTTGTTTCTGTCCCTCGGTTCTACCGAGGGACAAAATGGCTGCCAACACTTCCTGATTTGGAGTGTTGACAGCCAATTAGCATGCAGCTCGTGATCGGGAGGGTGCGCGAATCCGACGCGGCCATAGATATATATGTGATTTTCCTTTTGATTTTCACAGGAACTACTGAACGGATTTACACCATTTAACAAAAGGGTTCTTTCTGAACCAAGAACTACCTCTTTGCCAAATTTGGTGTAATTCCGTTCAGCAGTTCGGGCTGTAGCCGTGGCTAAAGTTTCCTATGGGAAAATGAATGGGGAAAACACGTTTTGGGACCCCCTTTTTCTCGGCCCCCGCTTGACGAATCACCCCGAAACTTTCAGGGTAGGAGCGGACCAGAGCGGGCCATAAAGTTTGAAAATTTTGCGAAGATTCGTTAACCGACGCAAGAGATTATTTCAAATAGAATGTTGCGGATTTCCTATGGAAAATAGGTCCTAACTATAACTATCTACTGGCGACCGCCAGTAGATAATATATATATATATATATATATATATATATATATATATATATATATAGCTAGACATATACAATTACATTTCTTCAATCAATCTTTTTGCCACTTTAATTGTTCAACCTGATCTTGTTGCTGGAAACTGTCATTATCAATGTCCAGGATCTGTGTGAACGGTGTAGCGGCAACAGTAGCCACTGATGTTTAAGACCCAGTCTCTGCTTCAACAGTTAGATCTGATGAGTGATTAGTTAAGTGCCTAGAATGAGAAGAGTCTCTGGTAATAGACTTCCCACAGTGCTGGGCAGTCACCATGTTTACCTTGGTAGACACCACTTGAAAAGGTTCTGCATCAAATGGAGCATCAGATTTTCTTCTTCGCATCTGTCGTGCGAGCACTCGATCTCCTTTGTTAAAGATGATGTTCTTCACAAGTCGTCTTTGGTCAGCACATACTTTATCTTTTGTTTGTTAACTAAGTCCTTCTTATGAGTTGCTTTCTCATCTTTCTTTCTCTGATTGGTCCATTGAGGTAACTTGGTGTTCATTGCTTTCCCGAACTTCAATGTGGCAGGACTTTCACCTGTGGTAGAGTTGGCATGTCGATCTTTCTTTGACTGACATTTTTCTTCACAAGCGGCAAAACCAACATGTGCACACTTTTCTGAGGTAAACATCGACCAGGCACAATCATTTTCTTCACTTTCACTTGATTCAGAAGAACTGTTTGACAATGATTTAGATGACGATAGACTTTGTTCAGTGTCAATTTGTCTTAACTGTTTTTGCCACTTGGGCTTGTGGGTGTGAGTCGAACGTTGCTTCTGGAACGTTGTGGTGGCCATTTTGTATTCGCGCCTTGACGCACTTACTTTTTCCTTCGCTTTGCAAGCCGTCACAAAATGGTTCTCCTTTCCACAGCCTTTACATATATGTCCAAGAGATGGGACATTTACCATTGTGTGGAAACGAAGGTCCATATCTTCAAAAATACTTCTTTTTACGTGTAGACATCACTTTGTGTCCTTCAGTCTTCTGTTTTTGCTTACTTTTCACACTCATGAGAGATGTATTCTAGGCACCTCCGGCCTTCATGTCAACAGCTTGTCTATCAGCACGCTCTTTAGCTATGGGAGCCATTAACACTCACTCCAGAATACGAGTTTCAGCATTTGTCTTTTACATGAATCTGACAAGCATTCGTCAATAACTTTCAGATGCATAGCTTCAAGATCATTAAATTCATTGAACATACAATGTCTGATGAGTGTGTCGAGTCTCTCCACAAATTGATCAATGATTTCACCAACTTTTTAGCGTTCTTGGTTGAAGATGTATTGTTGTATTCAGTTTGGCAGTGGATTAAATTTGAGATGCAACACTTCTTTAATCTGACGATATGTGACTTCTTCATCAGTTTGCGGCATTTTCTTTATGACTTCTTTTATACCATCACCAGCAAGAGTTTTGAGATACTTGATAATCTTTTTGTTATCAGTCTCCTGAAGGGCATCAATGAAATGATCAAATGTCTCAATGCAAGCAGTCCATATACCACCAATATTTTGCTTTTTGGTGGCTTTGAACTGTGGTTTCAAGAAAGCAGCAGCGTGTAGCCATTTCTGGGAGTGGCTGACACTGAGGGTGGAGCTCTCTCCAGCTCCGTCAGCTGTTCATCTTGAACCTGTTCATGTGAGCCATCTCTGAGGCCTTGGAACATGCTGGCCCCTGGATCATACTTGATGACTTTTGGAAAGATGGCTTCTGTCTTTGCCTCTATTAGAAAAAGTAGCGTTTCACTATTCCAAAATATGTGCGACTGTTCTGGTTGATGCTCACTGCTATTTTCCTGTTTTGACCGCCTTCACAGCCATTCAGTCGGCTTGACAAGACTTACCAGCATCGTAAGCACAACCCCTGTGTTCTGCTTGGGTTGTGGCGCCTGGTGCTGGGTCGAACCAGCTCACTTTACTCAGGTTCTGGTGAGTAAATAACAGTTTATCCTTTGGCTTCTTTTTGTGCTCTCTTTATCTTCACCACTTTCTGATTGTAATGTTATCTTGCAATTTGTGATTATCAATAGCTGCTCTCTGAAAGCTTATTTGTACCTGCCTTCAGCATTAACAATCTGGATTACAAATGACTGTATATTGCACAGTAGCGTGGTACCTTTATGTACGGTCTGACCAGCACGTTCTCGGTCACTGATATGTAGATTTCTTTGCTATGCTTTCGTTGTTTTCAACTTCTTTACAGCAGCTGGATTAGTGCTTTGACTCCTCATGCATTAAGCGTCGGTTCCGTACTTCGACTGCAACACGTGGCATGCATGAGCAGTTTGCTTGGACAACGGCAAATGCTCTGGGAGAGCACTGTCGATCTTCGGGTTACTTATTCCCTAACTTGTCACCATTTGTAGCATCATCCCCAGCCTGGGGACATGCCAATGACTAGGCCACATACAGAGTTTAATATTATACGTCTTTATTCGTCTGTGTGTAACTGCGAACCCAACATTCTAAACCAACCTTCCTTACATTCCGCTCCAACACTTACATCACAGTTCTACGGAGTCCATCAGGAGCCAAAAAGGTTCCATTATTTCTAACTCGCAAGACACTACACAGAACAACATATGTAATTAGTCTGAGGAGAAATTGTCATCTCCTACGATCAAAAAATAAAGAAAATAAAACAAATATAGTGCTCTCAGTTGTGCGACTCTGGAACTAAATGTGCAAACTATAGGGTGACAATGTCTATCAGAAATAAAGGCTTGCATGGCACATACTTTCAATAAGAAAATTGTTCAAATCACCATTGGAAAACGTTGCTAAGTTAAAACGAGAAGCTCAAATGGAAACTAAATGTAAGTTACATAACACCTTCCCACATTTTTTCCAATGCCCAAAGATCCCATATAAGAAACGATCTAATCCTGATTGACAGCAACATGCATCCTGCAGTGATAGCTACCGCATTAGGCACAAGGATCCAACCGTGCACCGGTCATGATGACAATTAACATTCAGCTTACAATCCCTAGAACACATAGGCAAAATTGTGTTTAGAGACCCCACACTAAGTGAATCCACCAGAGAATCACTAGATCATTATTTAAAGAAAATGCAGTTAATGGGTTAATGTGGGATATAGTATGGATGCCGTGAAGGCAGTTATCAGAGGGAAACTCATCTCACACACTACAACGTTCTTCAGGCTGGGCCGAGAAAGGAAACACAATATTGAAAATTCACTTAAAATATATAAATAATTACAAAAGACTAGAGGAGAAATGGAACAACTTGTAACCAGTGATGCAGCTGGTAAGATGCTATTCAAACAGGGAAAGATTCAAAACCATAAAGATATTCACATGGTGAATGATGAGGAAGTCACTCTGCAGAGGTCCACAGCTGACATATGGAAAATATTCCCCGTTTACTATACAAACCTACATAGAACTTAGGGAAGCATTAAGTGACTGACAGACATTTATCTAGATGATTTGTGATTTTCTAAACTGGATCCAAAGGTGGTGTCACAATGAGGAGAACCCATTACTGTGGTTTAGGTTAGGGGTGCAATAGGTAGTTTCTCTCCTCACATGACTTAGCTGTGAATAGGTGTCACTTACTCTTGTAGAGGTACTCACTTACTACTGAATCCCAGGAAAAGTATCTTGAGACTCTAGAAGGCTTTGATTAATAATACTCCTGGTACTCTTTCTAGATTGAAATTTAGGTGGTAGGCAGACATTGAGGAAATGGATGATGCAGAGTGTGAGGAATCCCCACAATAAACCTGGAGGTGGCAATTAGACCAATATTCAGATTGGTACAGCTCAAACTGGTCCATGGAGTATATTATACTGGAACCAGCTTTTCGAAAATGGGAAGAAAAAAAGTATGTGTCTCAGGGGATGTGGGCAAACAGGGTTCCTGCTTCACATGATGTGGCAATGCTCCAGATTGAGTTAGTTCTGAGTCAGGCTCAGCACCTGCCTCAGTAACTCAACATGAATCACACAGGGGAAGGATGTTAAGCTGGTGATGTTGGGAATCTGGAGAAATGATCACCCATTGAGGTACGCAGGAAAGTTTGGTAAAATGGGGTTAATAATTGCCCGAAAAGATATTATTAGGCTCTGGGGTAGCCCAGAGGTCCCAAAACTTAGTAAGTGGTGTGCTAATGTAGACAGGCTGGTGTATGGTAGCCACAAATATGATCTGTGACACATGGGGATGCCCTACGATGCAGAAAATAATTTGTGTGCCATAAAGGATTTACAGAAATTTAGCGTGAAATACAGACGGGGCATGATAACGGCCTGGCATTTAGAAAAATTTGAGGAAAAGGCTTGGGGAGAAGCCAAAACCAACACCCAAGAAGAATCAAGATTAAGAGAACCATCGCTCATTGGAACACTAGCTGCCTCATGAAGACAACTATTGTAATTGTGATTGTAAAGTTGCTGTGCTCTGTGTGCTGTGTTGGGTTGCTTGATAGCGAAAGGAAACAATAAAAAATATTTTAAAATTGTATTCAATAATTCACACATGCAGAAAATGACTAATAATCATGGCTTCCCAGTTGCCAAGTGTACTGCACACATGGTTAACCAGCCAAACACAATATACTTATAGGGCCACATGTATCAAACTGTTTTGCATTCGCAAATGGTGCAAATCCGTAATTTCACCCGTTTGAGAATGCAAAAAAGCCTTTCAAGATGTATGAAAGGCTTTGTAGTCGCAATTTTAGGTAATTGCTAAAATTGCGATTACCTAAAATTGTGACTACGAATAGGGAATTCGCAATTTGCGATTCCCTTAGCACATGTACCAAGCATTTTCTAAATGAAAACTGTGCATTTAGGTCTATTACCATTGACTCCAAGTCGATGGTAACCCTGTGTAATATTTGAAAAATGCACAAAAAAACATTTTTCAAAGTGCCCGTAGGGCATGTGTGAGCTTTACATGTGCACATTTTTTTAGGGGGGGTGCTTCAGGGGGGCATTAGGCCCCCGGGCACCCTTGGGTTTGCATGACCTAATTTGCAATTACCAATTGGGTAATCACAAATTAAGTAATGCAAAACCATTCACACCCATGGGCCTTGAGGTCCCTAAGAACGAATGGAATAGTATTACCTAATAGTGATTACCTAATTGCGAATCGTTAGGAATTGGTATTAGGTAATCGCTATTTTCTTACATACTATTTTGCATTCCTTAAATAGCGGTTACCCAAAAGTCGCTATTTAAGGAAGGCAAAATGGATTTTTGATACATATGGTCCATAGTCATCTATTGTGTTCTTTGAATATGATCACTCATGTCAACGTAATATTAGTTACACAGTACGGAGTTGCCGGAAGTTAGCTGTTACATACTGACCCTCATTGCAACTTATTTGGAATTAACATGAGGTAAAATCTCCCCTCGGAAAACCTGTTGCCACATTCTGTGATTTTACCCATCGGCAATTTTACCATCCCTTTACGAGTTTTTCAAGTCAGAATGGGGAACAACATGTGGATGCGGTTTACCGCACCTACCTGTTTGTCCCACATAAATTACTTTAGGTTATTCCAGAAGCAAATGGCAAAGCGAAAAACCCAGCAGTTTTTGCAACTTTGGGAGCTAGCATCTTGCCCAACTTATAACATACGCTAACACTCAGTTTTAGAGTCTATGTGGTCCATTCAATGTGTATTGTATAGGGACCTTACTGGTTTTGTGCTTTGTCATTTGTAATAAAGCGATGTTCCTGTTGCCTCTTTGAAAATTTTAAAGCCTAGAATTTCCTTACTGTAATTTTGGGGCAGATTTACAAGCCCCTTGCGACACCTTTGCGCTGCCGTTGCGTCACTTTTGTGATGCAATGGCGGCGTAAAAAATGCGGCAAATTTACAACGGGACGCATCTAGGGAGATGCGTCACGTTGTAAAGCCCTGCGTGACATTATACCTGCGTCAGGTATAATGTATGCAGGGTAGGCGTTCCCACGCAGGAAAGCCTCGTAAAAGTGACGCAGTGAAATCTACAAGATTTCACTGCGTGACATTTAGGACGCCACTGCGTCAAAACCTTACGCCTGCTTGAAGCAGGCGTAAGGAGTGACGCAGTGTATTGGGAATAGGCCGCAACACGCATTGCTGGAGTTGCGTCGTGCTTGCGACACGACTCCAGCAATGTGTGACTTTCTGCCAACAGATGCGTCAGAATTTCTGACGCATCTGTCAAACCTTGCGCCATAGTGCGCCGTATTGTAAATACGGCGCATCTATGGTGGCGCAAGGGTTTTTCATGCAGGCGCAGGGAAACTGACGCATCTCTACCGATGCGTCAGTTTCTTGTAAATCTGCCCCTCTGAATCAATAGTCAGAGAGAAATGACTAAACGCATCCTCTTCTCTCCAAAAAATCAACGGGCTCTAAATTATAGAAAACATCTGGATAAATTTACGAAGTCAAAGTCCTGAAGAAATGAACCTATCTTGCTGGCAGTTTTAAGTACAAACGCTTCCGGAATGATTTGTGTAAGATGATTAAATCTTTTTACAGGGTACGTTTAAGAACAAAGGTAGCCAGCACGGACTTTTTACACAAACAACTAATAAAAGACACTACACTTTGGCGGTCACAGACACGTTCAATGTTTAAAAAATCCAGATTCCATCAGAAGTTCAATAAACTAGTAATTGTGATCGTGGTATTAATATGATGCCGAGCCACGGGGTCTAGTTTTGGACTTGAAGGTTAAATTAAGCTGCAGATCCGTGGCGACAGTGATCCTTCTGACAAGGGAGATCTGAGTGGGAGTCCTGTTGTAAAAGTGTGCTTGCTCAATTTAGTTTTTATTACTGTGCTGTATTCGCAGGGAGTGTAGGCCTACCTTTGTTTCAAAATACGTGTAAGAAATGGCACGCTGCCATGTATAGTTTACTGAACAGATTAATTGTAAGAACATTTTCATCACAGTTTGGAAATCTATAGCTATTGTGAAGGGTGTCAAGGGAATGCGGACAGACAGAATGACGATGCATATCAGCAGAGGTATTGCAGTACTCTCCTCTGGTATTCAAGAAATAAAGCCTCAGGTTTTCTTTGATTTAGTGTATCCTAACTGTATTGTTCTCAAAACTAGGGGGCATATTAGCAAGAAGAGGCGATAATCATCGCTAACCCTGCTTAGCGTGATTATTTTTATTGCCGGCTATCGCTGGAATATATCGCCATGCTAACGCTGTATTAGCGACATTTAGCGCTATGGCGATAAATATTCCAGCGGGAGGGAAGGGCCAACATCGCGACAAAACCAGCGATGTTGCATGGGGGAGGTGGAAAACCTTGCTGATACGACCCTGTGGTCGTATCAGCATAATCCACCCCCATGTAATGTATGGCTAAGTCAGGAAAATAGCAGGTGATAAAAAATGGCGATGGTCTCGGTTAGCGCGACTTTTCACGTCGCTAACCGGGGTCAGGGACTCCTTGCTAATAGGTGATAGGCCTGTTAGCTTCTGTTTACAGGGTATGTTGGTCGGGAACGCCTACTTTGCATGTCATTAGCGATAAACATCGCTGACATGCAAAGCGGCACCCAAACCGATCGCTTTCGTCAGAAAGTTGTCGCTAACTGCTGTTAGCGACAGCTTGCTGATAGGGCGATAGATTTATCGCCGCTTTAGCGGCAAAAAGTGCAGCTAAAGCGGCGATAAATCGCTTGCTAATATGCCCCTATATTTTATAACTGTACTCTGACTCCCCACATCAGTGCCAAAAAGGTCCTGTCTTGCACAGATTACTGTGCTCTCACTGCGTCTACTTTAATACTCAGTGCTCCTATATTTCTGTATATGACCGCATGTGATTCCTATTCATCTCTCGTCATGTACTTGTGTAAACTTATTCCCTAAACATGTAAAGCGCTCTGTTACCTTTGGTTCGAGCCAGCGCTATATAAAACTCAAATAAATGAAATAAATACAGAACTTTATTAGAACTCAGAGTTTGGAGCTCAGAGGCAAAAATAACCTGAGCAAAACACATGTAGGCTGATAACATCTAGAGTCATATGTCTAGAGTCAAGATAACATTATGAGAGTGTATTAAGAACAATAAAAGAAGACATGCTACATCAAAGGCAACTATTGCATTTTCTGAAATACTGGGAGGATACCGCTCTTTCCAAGCATGTGTATATCTGCTGAGCAGAAGGGTGAAGGCAAGTAGAGCCACACCACCTCCCATAACACTAACCATGCCTCCAACACCAGCTTAGTAGTTCCAGACTATCAGTGCATCACAGATCCTCGCCATCAAATAGACAGAATGAAGAACCTTTATGTAATATTTGGCAATTCATTTGTTCACAGATGTTTTATGTAATTTCTAGAATGTTAAATCTTTGATTTGAGGATTGTGAGCAGAAAAACTTCAGTTATAGCATATAAAGATGTGCTAGACCAGAAAGCCAAAGAGCACCTTGAAAGACTTGGAGCTCTTTCTCCCTTGAACTGCGTTGGATCCCTTTCATTATAATTTTCAGCAGCAGCTCAAGATGTTGATTTTCAAGAAACAATGCATGAATAAGTTATAACTTATGGACAGATGCTTATTATAAAACCTTTAAGACTGCAACACCTATAGAATGATTAACAAATCATCATAACTTGCAAACCTCCTCTACCACCCTTTCACCATGCTGCCCTCCACTTCACTGGCACAGTCCCTTTTTGGAATGGTTTTGGCGTAACACTCTTGATATCCAACCCTACTTCCACACCAATGTTTCTTCCTTGTCTCATGTCAGCTATATGGACACATAACCGATTTTGACACCTTTTTAAAGAAATTCTGACAACTGTGCACAAGTTACATGTTAAAGAAATTCTCTAGAAATATTAGTTACTGCATCGTAAAAGCATGCAGAAGAGTGTAGATTAGACTAAATTATTCCTTTGAATAGCACAGGTTCATGCTTAACTAAATTGCACTGGTGTATTCTTGGATACGTATTAGAAATGTGAATATGATAGCTCACGTTATAGAGAACTCATTAACCATCCTTTCAAATAATGATGCATGTGAAGAACTAATGAAACTAAATGTAAATTAGATGACATTATGAATGGTTATTGAAGAGCTCATTTACAACTCTATCTTTACTCAAAGTTAAAATGTGCACTAAGAGAGAAAAGAGAAAATGGTGCTGCACACTCCTAATTAACTGAATTAACCTGAGATTTTCTCAAAATGATCTTCTTATATGTACTAATATGTATCACCTGAAACAATATTGTTAGTTTGAAGTAAAGGTATTCATAGGTACTTTGAAAATGCAATAATACGCTATAGTTACACATGCAATTTACAGTGAAATTTTCTAAGTGCAGTTAAGCTGAAAACAATATCTAAATGTCATATTCCTCAATGAAAATGAATATTTCAATACTTTATATATTGCTTATATTAGCCTAAATTCAATGCAGACCTGCCTGCTTGCACATATTATTCTTTGCTTTGCTCGACTTCATTCTCATGGGAAAGTGTCCTGAAATTGCAAAGTAAATTGAAAGTACGTTTTATTCCGAGAGTTCCTACTCGCATACAAGGACTATTTGACACAGTTTCTGTTACATTGGGAACATCTGACAGAGAAATTGTCCTTTCTAACTTGCTCATGTGCCTCTGTTAAAGGATACTTGTTTAAGAGTATACACCTACTGAATGGCCTGACTGTTTACGTATTCTGCACTGCCTATATTTCTACAAAATGTTTCTTCTTTATGCCTCAGGACAATCACCCTATAGGAACTGACCAATGGACTGAGTGTTCTGACCAAATGATGTGACCAAGGAGGTGTCACCCTTGAACTTGTGGAATATAATATACATTGATTAAACGGAGACGGGGGTGCGCTGGTTCTCCTGCTCTCGCTGTTGGACTGAAGAGCAACTACCTTTTCCTGGGGAGAATTTTGGTCCTTGTGGACTTCCTTGCTGATCTTTCCTTGGATCCAGAATTGCTTTTGCGGACTACGGACTGACGTATATGCTGTGTACACTTTGGTGATCTCTTCCCCATGGGAGACTGCTTTGAACTGGCTTAACTCATGTCCCTTCTTGAACTTTCTTGAGCTTTGGTCTATTTTATGGCAACCCTGATTTAACCTGATCATTCTCTATAAATCAATCAAGAATAACTACTAATGGGGGGGTGTGGCTAGCAGCCGAGAAGAATGGCCGCTCACTAGCGAGGCTCCGGAACCCTCGCCACATATCCTGCATTTATCCGGCCACCTAAATTGCAAACATCCCAAATCGAGGTGGTTTACCGGCCCCTGATCCCATCGGCAACGAGAGTGACGTGCAATCAGCCCGTGAAACGGTGAATACAGGCAGAATCGGGCAGACGCGGCGGACACGCAGACGAAAATGGAGGCAATTTAAGGAGAGGTGGAGGAGGCTCCGAGATCCCTGCAGTTGCTCGCCGATCCCCAGACCTCCAGTGGAGCACTGCTGCTGTGAGCGGGAAGAGGAGTGAACCAAGGTTAGACTCCCGGGCTATCCGGCAACGTAGCCGCGAACTCAACGCAGCGTGTAAGGGGGCGGGGAGCCACGCAGAGCCAAAAATCGAGGCTCCGGCGCTGGAGGCCTACTGGGCCCGCTGAACTGGCGCTCTGCGCACGGATCCCCGAAACGCCGGCCAATACCCGGACTGCAGCACAGTCATCCCTTGTCCGCGTGCCAACATGCAGCCACTCAGCCCACGAACGCCTGGGAGTGGGCGACGATAAGGTGGTCCGAGGTGGCGGAAACCCAGGCAGAGACCCCCCAACGCTGTAGAAAGGCCTCATCGAGCGCGGCTGCCACAGCGCGCAATCGGCCACAACAAGATCGAGATCCCACAGGAAGGCGCCGGTTGGTGCCTGGGGCTGGTCCGGTGCGTGGGGATGGATGAGCTCTGACAGCGGGCTACATACAGGGGTGGATTCTTAGCTCACAGCGTGGGGTGAGAGATACCTCGGCAGACTCCACTCCTTCGGGAGTAAAGGATTCAAAGAGCCCAATAAGAGCCATACCAGAAACTGGAGGAGGTGACTGGAGCCCGGGCACACAGAGGTGAGACTCCATATCACCAGAGGATAGCGAACGAACGTCAGGCCGGAGGTCGAGGAGTGGCAGGGGCACCGGGGACCTGGATCCGGGAAACCCGACAGGCCGCTAGAGGGACAGACATCCCCCCTGGGCAGGCGGCGGGGACTACCGGGACTGGTCTCGGAGGGCCCACGCGAATCACCACAGCAAAGCCAGAAAATGGCAAGCGGAGGGGGCCCAAAACAACGGCTCAAAACAAATTGGCCAAGTTCGCCTGGAATAAAGCGGGGGAGGGGCAGGACACAGCACAAATGGCAGTCCCAGATAAGCAACACAACCCCCAACCGCAGCAAGACCTCACGCTCCATGACATTATGGAAGCAATCACCGGGGTGCGTACCTCCCTGGAGGCCCGCATTGACACAGTGAACATAGAAGTGTCCCTCATCCAAGCGGATCTTTGTAAAATGGACACCAAAGTGAAAGACCTGGAAGATACAACAACTGAACTGCGGAAAGACACTTCCCAGCTCCAACAGCAAGTGTGCAAACTTCAAGAACAGCACACCACGATGGAAAAACAACTGGATGAGTATGAAGGTAGAGCCCGCAGGAACAATATACGCATCCTTGGTGTGCCGGAGCGAGCGGAGGGGCCACCGGCGGACATCTTTGTGGAGGATTTGATCCTGAAGCGCCTACAACCTACGAGGCTATCGAGCTATTTCTCGATTGAGAGGGCCCATCGTGTCCCGGGTGGGCGACCGAAACCAGGGGCTCCCCCACGTCCACTCATCGCCCGTGTCTTTAACTACAGAGACCGAGACATGATACTTCAAACAGCACGGGCTAATCCTCCGATCAAATTGGAAAACAGTGTCGTTACGTTCTTCCCAGACTTCACCCCCAAAGTCCAGGCACACGTCGCAGCTTTCTAGCAGTGAAAAGGGAGCTGCGAGGAAAGGGTGTGAAGTACGCCATGCTCTTCCCAGCGAAGCTCCGCATAGAATCGGGGGGTAAGACGTGGTTCTTCTCCTCACCGGATGACGCTTGGGACTGGCTGGAGGGATGGCGCAGAGTTGAGAAACCGCATAAAGAACGCACTGGTGGTCACAGAATGAACAGATCCACCCAGGGAACTGAGCTGGGCGAAAATCCATCCCAGACGGAGCTGGGAGAGACAACGCGCAGTTGAAAGGATGGCTTCCCGAAATGGGACAGAGACGCATTGGTCGCAGATAAGTGACTTCGAGATGGCAATGCGGGCAAGGGGGACTCCTGGGCACATCCCCCTAACTAAAGGGTCTGGGCGTACTGTGATTTGGTGTCCATGCCGTCTGCCGGAGCAAGGTACTGAAATGAAGGGACGAGCTCTGATATGAGAGGGGCCGGATACAAACCCCCAGACGTAATGAAACACTTGGCAATGTAAGCTTAGGGCGAGGGTGGGCGGGCTGACTGCCAGCACCTACTAGTATTTTGGGGGGCAATAGGCACTCTGCCTGGTTGGGGTGTGGGTAGTTCTGAAATCCACTGGCAGGGGGCAGGGAGGGGGAGGCGCAGGAGTTGTGGGAGGGGGTTTGGGGTTACAGGTTTCTACATGTTCACAAGTCACAAAGTATATAAAGTCATACCTACTTTCGGCCATCGCTCCTAGCTTCAAAGGGAGGAAAGTCACGGATCTTGCTGTTGTTTGGGCGTTAAATTATCTGGGCAAGTGCATACATAGGAGGCCAGGACAGCGAGACACAAGAGACGAGCTCTGGGGTACCTTCGAGTGCTCCTGTCTTTTCACCCACTACACATATGACAGAGACTAGGATAGAAACATCACTCTCCGTGCTAACCTGGAATGTGAACGGGATGGGGGACAAAATTAAACGGGGTATAGTGCAGCATTATCTCAAAAGACAGGCCCCTGATATAGTATTGCTGCAGGAAACACACCTAGTTGAAAACAAATGCAAAGCTCTGACACGGTGGGGATACAAGCTCCTGATACATGCAGAATACACCTCAGGATCCCGCGGGACAGGTATCCTAGTTAAAAAGAATCTGGCACTCACAGCGACGCGCACCTGGGCGGATCCAAGGGGCAGATTTGCGGTTCTAGAGGCGCAATGGGAAGGGAAGGCACTCAATGTGGTCTCGGTGTACCTCCCGCGGCACTAGGTAAAGAAGCGCTGGTCGACCTGGGGAAAATATTAGTAGACCTCCCCATGGGCACCCTGATCCTGGGGGGTGACTTTAATATGACAATGGATGACCAAAGGGATAGGAATCCACAACGACCGTCGACACGACCCCATACACATATGGAGGAGTTTACAACAGCGATGGGCTTAATAGATATATGGCGATCGTTACAGCCAGTTGGCACCCACTACACTTACTATTCCAATGCACACAAGAGCTCATCCCACATTGACTATTTTTTAACACACTTGGCAGAAATAGGCCACTTCCGGAATCTCCGCGCTCTACCGAGGGGTATCTCGGACCACTCCCCGGTGTGGGTAGAACTTACATACTTCAGCCACCGTCCGTGTGCCAATATAGTCCTCAGTCCCTGGTTGCTCAAAATCCAAGATATTAGAGCGGAGCTAGTCGCACAGACAGTCAATTACTTTAAAGAAAACGTCGGGTCAGTAGACTCAGCGCAGACCATATGTCAAGCCTTCAAGGCGGTGCTGAAGGGACAGGCACTGGCGCTAAAAGTGGGATACAGCAAAAAAAGACAGCAACAGATCACACAATTGGAAAGTGAACTCCAACAGCTGGAGGAAGAAAGTATCAGTGCTCCCTCAGAGGTGGTTACATATCGCCTAACGCTCAAACAGTCAGAATATAGGATTTTAGTAAGGGAACATATGAGGACCAAACTCCTCCACACTCAACACAAGCTATATGAATTGGGGGATAGGGCGGGCAAACTACTGGCCTGGTTGGACAAGAGGGAGCAGGGGGAGAGATGGGTACCTGGGCTGACCCTCGGGGACGAGACACAGATCTCAAACCCGCAAGATATAGCAAACGCATTTGCTGACCACTTAGAACAAATCTACACCCCCTCAACCACCTACATGGCAGAGGACTCCTGCCAACTGTTGGCGGATATTCATTTGCCTACACTCTCAGACACTGACAGAGACTCACTAGATGAGGAGCTTACTGATGAGGAAATTCGGAAGGCCATTAACAGTATTCAGTCAGGGAAGGCGATGGGGCCAAATGGGATGCCTATTGAATTTCTGAAAACGATTGCTTCTCAAGCCGTGCCTCACCTGCAGACCATGTATGATGCAAGCTATGAGAAAGGGATTCTGCCAGAAGACCAGCGACTGGCATCGATAGTAGTTATCCGTAAGCCGGGGAAACCTGCCGCAAACTGCGGCTCTTACCGGCCGATTTCCTTAATAAACACCGAGGCGAAAATCCTTGCGAAATTGCTGGCCTCCCGCTTGGTCTCGGTAATTCCATCATTGGTCCATCCCGACCAATCTGGCTTTATGCCGGGAAGAAATACGGCATTAAATATCCGGCGCCTTCACAATGTTCTCGCGCGTCACTAGTATATAGAGGAAGACGCAGTGGTACTATCCCTTGACGCCTCAATGGCGTTCGATTCTATAGAATAGCCATATCTGTTTGAAGAACTGAAACGTCTCGGCTTTGGCCCGAAATTCCTGGGCTGGGTAAAACTGTTGTACACAGATCTGCGAGGCCAAGTACGGGTAAATAACCATACGTCACGAATATTCCCACTAAAAAGAGGCACTAGACAGGGTTGTCCCCTGTCCCCCCTAATTTTCTCCCTGATATTGGAACCGCTGGCTTCCTGGGTGAGAAGTGATGTAATGCTGAGAGGGCTGAAGTGGGCGGAGGGACATCATGACCGAATATCATTGTATGCCGATGATATCCTGTTATATCTTGCCTCCCCATACAAGTCCATACACAGAGTTTTAAATATATTCACAAACTTTGGGAAATACTCTGGCTATGCGATCAACTGGAGCAAGTCGGTGTTATTTGTCCTTCGGGGCCCGGTTCCCCGACTTCCCCCAGGCTGCAGAGTGGAGGTGGCCCTTGAGGGCTTTCGATACCTTGGAGTCTTCATAACTCCGGACCCCCAACTCTTTTATGATCGCAACCTAGCCGTCCCCTTGGACAGGTTGCGAAACGATGTCAAGCACTGGAGATCCTTGCCCCTCTCACTATTAGGCCGCGCCGCCCTATTTAAGATGATGGCCCTTCCACGCTTCCTCTATATTCTTCAAAACTGTCCAAATAAGGTCCCCGATGCCTATTTCTCAGGTGTGGAGAGTGAGGTCAGGGCATTACTGTGGAAAGGCGGATCCCCTCGTATAGCGATGTGTAAGCTAACTAAAGGATGGTACGACGGGGGTATTGCCCTCCCGGACATAAGACTCTATTATTGGGCCTCGCAACTAATGGTGGTAAACCACTGGGTATATCACTCCCCAACTGACCCGGCCTACCTGCTGGAGAGATATCAAATGGGCAGAGAGGGATACATGGGGGCGCTATATACGAAGGCCCGGAGAGGAAGGTACTTCGGGCCCACACAGTAGCGATATGGCACCAGGGTGGTCGAATGTGCTGACCCGAGCCACACCACTATGGTTTACCCAATGACTTGGACTACTATGTAACCAGCCGGGGATTGATAAGTGGGACACCATCGGAATCTCCACTATTGGGGACCTGGTGAAAAAGGGCACACTCCTAAAATTTGGGGAATTGAGGGAGAAATATGATATGGCTCAAGAAGAGACATTTAGATACCTACAGATTCGACATGCTCTCACCGCAGCTCTCCCAGACATGAGCGAGATACCAGAGTCGTCCCCCCTTAGAGGATCGGCTGCTAGACGGGCCACTCCTCAATAAAGCCATATCACTAACTTACAGAAAACTGTGCAACAAACTACCAGACACATTCCATACACTCAGAGGGAAGTGGCAGATAGACCTAGGGCCCATTGACGATGAAGACTGGCAAGCGGCGCTAATGTCCCCGAGGGAGGCGGCCATCACCCTTCATTTCCGATTAATCCAACTTAAAATCCTGCATAGATCCTATCTCACAGGGGTCACACTAGCGAAGATAGGCTTGAGATCTGATACGCTATGCCTTCGTGGCTGTCAGTAAGAAGCAACCTTTTATCACACACTTTGGGACTGTCCAATCGTACGACCCATATGGGAGGGAGCCACAACACATATCCAAGAAGCACTAGGAAAGGCACTAACCCTTACACCACGACTTGGCCTTCTTAATATGTGGGAACAGACCGACCTCACAGAAGTAGAACAACAACTAACCACGTTGGGTTACACCTTAGTAAAGCGGGAGATTGCGAAGCAGTGGGCATTGGCCGATAAACCTTCTCATCGAATGTGGGCAAGGGAATTTGATAAATGCATGATTGCTGAGAAGGAGGTATTCAAGTTAAGAGGGTGTCCAAAGAAATGGGACAAAAAATGGGGCAAGTGGAATGTGTATCGAGGAGACCTATGTATTTCCCCAACGGTGGAAATGGAACTGCAATGCATTAGAGCGCAGCCTCTGGAGGTATCGTGACTGCACCGGATATACTCTCCCTAATGGTTTAAAGCACTATGTAATTAACCGAAGTGTTGTCCAATTAATGTATGCGACTTTAAATGCTGTGAAATCAATAAAAATATATTTTAAAAAAAAAGAATAACTACTAATGTACTTATTTTCCTAAATCTTGGTAAAGCTTAATACGTAAATTGCTTCTGTCTCACCATGGTTTATTTCCATTTGATTGTGCATTTCATATCCCATAACACCAACCATGCTACTAACACTAGCTTGGTCGTTCCAGACTATCAGTGCATCACAGATCCTCGCCATCAGATAGACAGAAGGAAGAATTTGTATGTAATATTTGGCAATTCATTTGTTCACAGATGTTTTATGTAATTTTCTATAATGTGAAATGTTTATTTTGAGGGTTGTGAGCAGAAAACTTCAGTTATAGCATATAAAGATGTGCTAGATCACAAAGCCAAAGAGCACCTTGAAAGACTGGGAACTCTTTCTCCCTTGAACTGCGTTGCATCACTTCCATTCTCATTTTCAGCAGCAGCTCAAGACGTTGGTTTTCAAGAAACAATGCATGAATAAGTCATAAATTAAAGACAAATACTTATTATAAAACCTTAAGACTGCAACTTCTATGGAATGATTAACAACGCATCATAACCTACAAACCTCTACCACCCTTTCACCATGCTGCCCTCCACTTCACTGGCACAGTTTCTTTTTTGGCATGGTTTTGGCTATTTGGGGTAGTTCGCGCTTAAGCCCCTGTAACTTTTTGACCACATAAGGTATCCACGCCAAATTTGCGTCCTTTTTTCCAACATCATGGGGATTCTAAAGGTACCCAGGGTTTGTGGATTTCCTGGAGGGGACCCAGAAATTAGCCAAAATACAGCAAACATTTTTTTTGGGGGGGAAAAATGGGAAAAAAGGGCTACAGATAGCGTCTGGTTTTTTCCCTGCAAATGGTATCAAAAACGGGGTTGTGGTGCTGAAATCACCATCTTCCCAGCTTTCAGGGACCAGCAGACTTTTGTCAGAAAACCAACATTTTTTACACAGTTTTGGCATTTTTCTGGGACATAGCCTATTTTTGCTATTTTGTGTGCTTTCAACCTCTTTCCAGTTAATGGTAGAAATGGGTATGAAAGCAATAATGGATCCTGGAAAGCTATACATTTTAGAAAAGTAGACAAAATTCTGAATTCAGCAAGGGGTCATTTGTGTAGATCCTTCAAGGTTTATTTATAGAAACTAACAGTTAAATATAGGAAAAATTGAAAATTAGTTGAAAATAACAGGCATTTGTGTCAACATTTTCACCTGTAACTTCTTCAAATTATGACAGTTGTTTGAAAGCAATATACCATTACATCCACTAGACCTTTCTGGTTGTGGGGATATATAGGACTTGTAGGTTCACCAAGAACCTGATGAACCTAGAGCCAATAACTGAGCAGCATCTTGCACTGGTTTTTTATTATGTACCGGGTATATAGCAATTCATTTGGGAAAATGTATACATGGAAAAAATCGGTATGAAAGACACCTATGTATTTCTGAAATGGGAACAAAATATAGAGTTTAGAAACAGCAGATATTTGCACATTCCGAAATTGGGAGTACCCATACTAGCATGAGAATTATAGGTCATTTTTCAAAATGACTTCCTTTTTACACATTGTCTTTCATTTGGAAGGCAGAAATGCATCGAAAGTCAATAGGTAATAACAGTTGCTCTACAATTCTGAGTTACCCTAAGTCTCCCGATAAAAATGGTACCTCACTTGTGTGGGTAGGACTTGTGCCAACGACAGGAAACGGCTCAAAACGCAACGTGGACACACCACATTTTCACAATGAAAAATGACCCCTTTTTTGCAAAGTGCCTAGCTGTAGTTTTTTAACCCTAGCTCTGCCGGCTCCTAGGGAAACCTAGCAAACCTATACATTTTTGAAAACAAGACACCCAGGGAAACCCATGATGGGGTGACTTGACTGGCTCTCAAAAGGTTCTGTTACCCAGAATCCCTTGCAAACCTAAAAAATTGTTAAAAAAACACATTTTCCTCACATTTCTGTGGTGGAAAGTTCTGGAATCGGCGTGGATCCATAAAATTCCACCCACCCCGCGTTCCTCAAAGTCTTATGAGAAAAATGGTACCTCACTTGTGTGGGTAGGCCTAGTGCCCGCGACAGGAAACGGCCCAAAACGTAAGGTGAACACACCACATTTTCACAGTGAAAAATGACCCTTTTTTTGCAAAGTGCCTAGCTGTAGTTTTTGAACCCTAGCTCTGCCGGCACCTAGGGAAACCTAGCAAACCTATACATTTTTGAAAACTAGACACCCAGGGGAATCCAGGATGGGGTGACTTGACTGGCTCTCACCAGGTTCTGTTACCCAGAATCCCTTGGAAACCTAACAAATTGTCCAAAAAAGCACATTTTCCTCACATTTCTGTGGCGGAAAGTTCTGGAATCTGCGTGGATCCTCAAAATTCCACCCACCCCGTGTTCCCCAAAGTCTTCCGAGAAAAATGGTACCTCACTTGTGTGGGTAGGGCTAGTGCCCGCGACAGGAAACTGCCCAAAACGCAAGGTGGACACACCACATTTTCACAGTGAAAAATGACCCTTTTTTTGCAAAGTGCCTAGCTGTAGTTTTTGAACCCTAGCTCTGCCGGCACTAGGGAAACCTAGCAAACCTATACATTTTTGAAAACTAGACACCCAGGGGAATCCAGGATGGGGTGACTTGACTGGCTCTCACCAGGTTCTGTTACCCAGAATCCCTTGCAAACCTAACAAATTGTCAAAACAAAACACATTTCCCTCACATTTCTGTGGTGGAAAGTTCTGGAATCTGCGTGGATTCACAAAATTCCACCCACCCCACGTTCCCCAAAGTCTTCCAAGAAAAATGGTACCTCACTTGTGTGGGTAGGCCTAGTGCCCGCGACAGGAAACGGCCCAAAACGCAAGGTGGACACACCACATTTTCACAGTGAAAAATGACCCTTTTTTGCAAAGTGCCTAGCTGTAGTTTTGAATCCTAGCTCTGCCGGCACCTAGGAAACCTAGCAAACCTATACATTTTTGAAAACTAGACACCCAGGGAATCCAGGATGGGGTGACTTGACTGGCTCTCACCAGGTTCTGTTACCCAGAATCCCTTGGAAACCTAACAAATTGTCCAAAAAACACATTTTCCTCACATTTCTGTGGCGGAAAGTTCTGGAATCTGCGTGGATCCTCAAAATTCCACCCACCTTGTGTACCCCAAAGTCTTCCGAGAAAAATGGTACCTCACTTGTGTGGGTAGGGCTAGTGCCCGCGACAGGAAACTGCCCAAAACGCAAGGTGGACACACCACATTTTCACAGTGAAAAATGACCCTTTTTTTGCAAAGTGCCTAGCTGTAGTTTTTGAACCCTAGCTCTGCCGGCACTAGGGAAACCTAGCAAACCTATACATTTTTGAAAACTAGACACCCAGGGGAATCCAGGATGGGGTGACTTGACTGGCTCTCACCAGGTTCTGTTACCCAGAATCCCTTGCAAACCTAAAAAATTGTCAAACAAATCACATTTTCCTCACATTTCTGTGGTGGAAAGTTCTGGAATCTGCGTGGATCCACAAAATTCCACCCACCCCGTGTTCCCAAAGTCTTCCGAGAAAAATGGTACCTCACTTGTGTGGGTAGGGCTAGTGCCCGCGACAGGAAACGGCCCAAAATGCAATGTGGACACACCACATTTTCACAGTGAAAAATGACCCTTTTTTTGCAAAGTGCCTAGCTGTAGTTTTTGAACCCTAGCTCTGCCAGCACCTAGGAAACCTAGCAAACCTATACATTTTTGAAAACTAGACACCCGGGGATGCCAGGGAAGTATGGCTTGCGTGGACCCCCAACATTTTCTTACCCAGAATCCCCTGCAAACCTCAAATTTAGCTGAAAAAAACACTTTTTCCACACATTTTTGTGTGGGAAAGTTGGGGCATCACCGGGCTGAGACAAATTTCCTACCACCCAGCGTTCCCCCAGGTCTCCCGATAAAAATGGTGCCTCACTCGTGTGGGAGGCCCAAGTACCCACAACCGGCAAGGGCCCAAAACATATTGAGGCGACATCAAAATTGCCTATCACAAAACGACCTGGTTTTGCAAGGGGGGTCACCTAGGTTTTTGGCCCGTGCTCGGCGGCCAGCTAGGGAAACCTACCTAACCCACACATTTCTGAAAACTAGACACCCGGAGGGTCCCAGGGAGGTATGGCTTGCGTGGATCCCCCAAAGTTTTCTTACCCAGAATCCCCTGCAAACCTCAATTTTAGCAGAAAAAATCACTTTTTCCGCATATTTTGTGTGGGAAAGTTGTGGCATCACCGGGCTGATACAAATTTCCTACCACCCAGCGTTCCCCAGGTCTCCCGATAAAATGGTGCCTCACTCGTGTGGGAGGCCCAAGTACCCGTGACAGGCAAGGGCCCAAAACGTATTGAGGCGACATCAAATTGCCTATCACAAAATGACCTGGTTTTGCAAGGGGTCACCTGGGTTTTGGCCCCGTGCTCAGCGGCCATCTAGGGAAACCCACCAAACCCACACATTTCTGGAAACTAGACACCCGGGGTTCCAGGGAGGTATGGCTTGCGTGGATCCCCAATGTTTTCTTACCCAGAATCTCCTGCAAACCTCAATTTTAGCTGAAAAAATCACTTTTTCCACACATTTTGTGTGTGAAAGTTAGTGGCATCACCGGGCTGACACAATTTCCTACCACCCAGCGTTCCCCAGGTCTCCCGATAAAATGGTGCCTCACTCGTGTGGGAGGCCTAAGTACCTGCGACAGGCAAGGGCCCAAAACATATTGAGGCAACATCAAAATTGCCTATCACAAAACGACCTGGTTTTGCAAGGGGTCACCTGGGTTTTGGCCCGTGCTCGGCCGTCAGCTAGGAAACCTACAAACCCACACATTTCTGAAAACTAGACACCCGGGTGTTCCAGGGAGGTATGGCTTGCGTGGATCCCCCAATGTTTTCTTACCCAGAATCCCCTGCAAACCTCAGTTTTAGCTGAAAAAATCACTTTTTCCACACATTTTTGTGTTGGAAAGTTGTGGCATCACCGGGCTGACACAAATTTCCTACCACCCAGCGTGATGTCGCCTCAATACATTTTGGGCCCTTGCCTGTCGCGGGTACTTGGGCCTCCCACACGAGTGTTCCGCTGGGTGGTAGGAAACTTGTGTCAGCCCGGTGATGCCACAACTTTCCCACACAAAAATATGTGGAATAAGTTATTTTTTCAGTTAAAATTGAGGTTTGCAGGGGATTGTGGGTAAGAAAACCTTGAGGGATCCACGCAAGCCATACCTCCCTGGAACTCCCGGGTGTCTAGTTTTCAGAAATGTGTGGGTTTGGTAGGTTTCCTAGCTGGCCGCTGAGCACGGGGCAAAACCCAGGTGACCCCTTGCAAAACCAGGTCGCTTTGTGATAGGCAATTTTGATGTCGCCTCAATACGTTTTGGGCCCTTGCCTGTCGCTGGTACTTGGGCCTCCCACACGAGTGAGGCACCATTTTTATCGGGGGACCTGGGGAATGCTGGGTGGTAGGAAATTTGTGTCAGCCCGGTGATGCCACAACTTTCCCACACAAAATGTGTGGAAAAAGTGATTTTTCAGCTAAAATTGAGGTTTGCAGGGATTCAAGGTAGGGAAATGTTGGGGGACCCATGCAAGCCATACCTTGCTGGACTCCCCCGGGTGTCTAGTTTTCAGAAATGTGTGGGATTGGTAGGTTTCCCTAGATGGCCGCTGAGCCCGGGCCAAAACTCATGGGACCCCCTTGCAAAACCAGGTTGTTTTGTGATAGGTAATTTTGATGTCGCCGCAATAGGTTTTGGGCCCTTGCCTGTCTCGGGTACTTGACCCACCCACACAAGTGAGGTACCATTTTTCTCAGAAGACTTTGTGGAATGCGGGGTGTGTGGAATTTTGTGGATCCACACAGATTCCAGAACTTTCCACCACAGAAATGTGGGAAAATGTGTTTTGTTTTTACAAATTTTGAGGTTTGCAAGGGATTCTGGGTAACAGAACCTGGTGAGAGCCAGTCAAGTCACCCCATCCTGGATTCCCCTGGGTGTCTAGTTTTCAAAAATGTATAGCTTTGCTAGGTTTCCCTATGTGCCCTCTGTCCTAGGGCCCAAAATCCACAGGTAGGCACATTGCTAAAAACAAGTCTGTGCCTAGTCGGCTTTCTGCCGCCTTGAGGGGGAATCAGGGGGGGGGGTTACCCCGATATGCCCCCAAGGGGGGCATAAAGACTGGCTATGATTTTGGGGGGTGGGGGCATTGGTATGTCCATTCTGGGCAGCCCCCACGCATAAAAAAAAGCCAGCGTAATCGCTGGCGCCTAGTGGGCTTTCTGCCCCCTGGGGGCAGATCAGGGGCCACTGCCCCTATCCGCCCCTCGGGGGGGCAGAAAGACTGTGGCACTTTTTTGGGGAGGTGTGGGCATTGGCATGCCCATTCTGGGTTGACCTCAACCCTGAATAAAAATTGAAAAAAAATCCTGAGGCCTAGTGGGCTTTCTGCCCCCCCGAGGGGCAGATATGGGGCTATTGCCCCAATATGCCTCTGGGGAGGGGCAGAAAGACTGTGGGAATAGTTTTTGGGGCGGGGCATTATCATGCCCATTCTGGGCAGCCCCCACCCCTACATTATAAAAAAAAAATCCCTCGTGCCTAGTGGGCTTTCTGCCCCCCCGGGGGCTATTACCCCCATCTGCCCCTGGGGGGGGGCAGAAAGACTCACATTTCTCTGGGGAGGTGGGGGCATTGCCATGCCCTTTTTGGGCAGCCCCCACCCCAACGTCAATAAAAAAAATAATCCCTAGCTTCTAGTGGGCTTTCTGCCCCCTCCCGGGTGGCAGATTGGGGGCTACCGCCCCCATCTGCCCCCCAGGGTGGGCAGAAAGACTGTGGTGCCCAAACAAATATGGGGGGAGGGCCGCTCCCCCCTCTCTGGTGTCTAGTGGGTGGATCCCTGCTTGGGGATCGCCCCCCGGGGGTGATCCCCAAGCAGGGATCCACTAGGGAAGGGTCCCATTGGAAAGGGGAGATTCTCCCCTTTACAACGATACCTCTCCCATCTTTTTCGGTGCTCGGGGGGGCTGAGATAGCCCCACGAGCACTGAAACACTGAAACTAAGTTTCAGTTTCGTTTTCATTGCAATGACGATAGCACGCCATGCGCGCAATCGTCATTGCAACGAAAAACAAAAAGAGACCTGGGGAGGTTGGGGAAGCTCTTCCCCACCTCCCCAGGCAAAAAAAAAAAATGGGAAATCCCTCAGCTGTCTGCAGCAGAGAGATTTTCTGAGCATGTGCTCATGACGGAATGGTTCCGTCATGAGCACACTGGAACTTGTGCTCATGACGGAACCATTCCGTCATGAGCACTGAAAGGGTTAAGCGCAGGGCGATTTTGTAAGAAACTAGGTGGGTTTGAATGGTGAGCCGTACACCATGGTTACAGCGGGGTAGTAAGGTTGAAAAAACCAGCGTCAGTAATTTGTAAAGGGCCAGCCAGCCTGGAGACGATAAGAAAAGGTAGGAGCGTGCAGGAGATTCTAAGGCGGTCTACTAGTGAAGCTTAGGACCTTGTTCAAAGGACAAAAAAGATTGAGGAAGGACACCCACTTGCAGACTATTGTAGCAATCCAGTTTACTGACTACTAGGAAATTTGTCAGCGCTTTGGCTGTGTGAAAGGATATTGAACAGGATATCTCGTGTATGTTTAAAATTTGATATCAAGCTGCAGTTTTAGTGGTAGTGGTGAATCATTTTATTGTCATGCTAGAACAATAGCATTTCTGGCAGAAGGGACACAGGGACGAGATAGGCCCTCTTTAAAGACCAATACATCACAATGCTTGTCTTTGACCCTGTTCATTGCTCGGCTGCCTTTTGGCTAGGTTTGTATTATAGAAATACCACATACACACAAATGTTAATGTTATTGAAATTTGTTGAGCGCACGAATACCCGGGGGTGTCTTGGCGCTGTTGACTGCCATAATTCCTCCTAGTTACTCAGTTCTGAAAAAGCCAGGTTTTCAACTTTCTCCTAAAAATGGTGAGGGACGCTGCTCCTCTCAGCTCGGCTGGAAGTGTGTTCCACAGCTTTGCGGTGCCATATGAGAGACTCCGACCGCCCCAACCCGAAGTGCGTATTCTAGGTACCTTCATCAGTCTAGTCCCTGAGGACCGCAGCTGTCTGGCCGGATGGTACCAAACAAATAGCTTTTTGAGCAACAGAGGTCCTGTGTCGTTCAAAGCCTTGAACGCTAAACAAAGAGCCTTAAACTCAACTCGTTTGGTCACTGGAAGCCAATGGAGTCGGCAAATTTCCTTAGTGATGGAATCGTATTTGTGGATATTGCTCAACATTTGAGCAGCAGTATTTTGAATGGATTGACGTTTTTTAAGAAAATGTTTGCGCATGCCCAAATAGAGACTATTACAATAGTCCAATTTAGTCTGGACTAGCGCGGTAACCACCAGCTTTCTGGAATCAATAGGGATATAAGGCATGATTTTTCTAAGTTTTTTAATCATAAAATAGGAGGCGGTAACAATAGCATTAGTCTGATGGGATAATGCTAATTTGTTGTCGATCCACACGCCTACATTTTTTGCCTTTAGCACAGGTATAGGTGCTTCACCCATCTCTGCTGGCCACCAGAGATGGTCCCATCTAGGTTTTAACTCACCAAAGATAATGATCTCAGTTTTTTCGGAGTTAAGCTTCAGACAGTGCTGACCCATCCATCTGTCGACTTCTCTCATACAGTTCTGGAACTGTAGAGATGGAGCAGTTTGTTTATTATATGCCGCCACAACTATCTGGGTATCGTCCGCGTAGGACGTTAAATTAAACCCAAACTTCCGAATCAGAGGAGCAAGTTCTGCAACATATATATATTAAAAAGTGTTGGGCTTAAGGATGATCCCTGGGGAACTCCACAAGGCAGCACATAGGACTTTGATTGGAAACCGTCCATGGTGACAGTTAGTCTCCTTTCTTTCAGAAAGGAGGCCAGAAGAGTCAATACCATTCCCCGGACCCCCATTGATTCCAGCCGCCGTTGCAGCAACTTGTGATCGACCGTATCAAAAGCGGCTGATAGATTGAAGAGGATCAGGGCTGCCGATCCTCCTCCATCCATACATGGATACAGGCACGGCTGTCTGGGGAGAAGTGCATTGGATAAGGTAAATAGATGTAGTAGTAGAAGGAAATTAGAGATGACTTTAGCACCAACTGGAAGTGCATTGGTTAGGATAGCACAGAATTATTATTATTATTATTTAATTTTATAAGGCACAGCTACCCGGAGGTTTCCCGGCGCCATCAGATACGAATCCCCAGACAACTCTGAATGAGCGATTACAGAGATAGGAAGAGAACCATTGCTTGCGCTTAGAGAGTCGAGGAAGGCCACGTGTCTCACTGCCTGCCAGCGCTTTCCATCTTATCCTGTGGCATGCACTCATCCTTCTCTTCATCACCCCCACTATTTACCTGCTCCTGTTGCTACCTAGGTCTAGATCCTGATGGACAACAAAAGAACTTACCACCCACAGATGCTGATGCCTTTAATGCAGTTATTCGCTCTGCAAAGAACCATATTCTATTGAATCCCTTATGCAGACCCCTTTTTTTGGTGGTCCTGTATCAGCAAATAATCTGCACACAAAGTGCAAAGAAACCTTCAGTGAAGGTCCACTGCTGCATCTCCCCTTTTCTCCTGTTTGCTGGTTTCACAGTTCTATTCCCTCATTACTTGCTTCGTTTCTTCCTTCCTCATTTGGAATTTTAATGGACACCTCCCCTGAAATCTAAGTCCCACAGAGCTGTGGTTTCTCCCTGCACTTACCAGACCTTGTACATATTGCCAGCACCGAATCTGTATTATAACCATAAAATCCTATTTACTCCTGACTGGAATCTCCAATCATTGTCTCACTGATTAGGCCTTTGACAGTCCTTTGGCATTTGTTCATGCTCAGAAAACTGAAAAAATAAAATAAAATAGATCCTTAACATACCACATTCGACATGTGGTCATAAAACTATCATAAGGAAGCTACAAACGGTAATGCAAAAAGCATACCCAGTATGGTGGGTGGTGACAAAGGTGATCTAAAGTTTGTCATACTTATGGCTTGCGAAATGCAGTAAAATGTATTGCCGTTCACAGGGTAGAGATCAAGGGCCACATGTACATAGCTTTTTTCATTCACAAACAGCTCGAATCAGCCCATTTGCGACCCAAAAAAAGAATGTACAAAACCCTATTTAGTGATTATCACAAAATGCGTTAGCAAGTCTGTATTAGGAAGGGGCATGTTAAGGGCGTCGCTTCCTAAAAGCGAATCACAGTGGAATTTACAAATGTTTTGCAACCGAAATGCTGTTGCAAAACATTCACTATTAAACACCAATTTCAATTTGTTGCTGACGCATTCGCAAACGGAAAAGGGACCCCACGGACCACTGCCTACGGGCTGCATTTAAAAAAAAAGTTGCTTTACATAAAAGCAAACACAGACATGGTGGTCTGCTGTTCTCAGCAGGCCACCATCCCCGTGTTTATTAGCAATTACCAATGGGTCGCAAATTGCGACAAACCTCATGAACATTAATGAGGTAGGTCATTTGTGACCCACTGGGAATCGCAAATAGTGTTAAACACCCTGTTGTACAAAGCTGTTTATGATTTCCTGATAGCGAATCACAAAAATTTGCTATCAGAAAATCGCAAATCCAAAACTACGTACATGTGGCCCAAAGTGCTGAATGTAATTCACAGATTACAGTTCAAGGTGCAGAGGTTGAAAGAAAAGAAACACATTAGAAAGTAATTCAATACTTTGTTTATGACTGCTTATAGTTACACAAACAATTTTCACATTTCTGGATCTTAAAACCATTTCCAAAGTTCTGATGCTTTCTTTTTCGAATTAAAGCTTTTTAGCAATGGCGGCTCGCATAGGGCGTGCTGCGGGGCGGTGAGGCGGGGCGGGGGAGGAGCAGAGTGGGGGGGTAGTAAACTCGGACATACGACGGAACGGAGGAACGTAATAATTACTTTCCTCCGTTCCGTCGTATGTCTGAGTTTACTACCCCCCACCCTGCCCCTCCCCTGCCCCGCCCCTCCCCCGCCCCGCAGCACACCCTATGCGAGCCGCCACTGCTTTTTAGGTCTGCATTTTTACAGTTGAGCAAACAAACAGACCTATTGCTTACAATGCATATAAAGTGGGCTTTGAGTCAGCCCCTTTCAACCATTGGCTTTTCTCGACAAGCCTGTTTCAGCCATTGGCTGTAGACTTTGCCAATCTCTTGTTGGCTCAGTTTAGTGGAGGATGCCTCTCTCATAATGCAACTACTGTTTAGGTGTATCCTTCTGCCTTCACTCCAGGGCTTGCATTGACCTGCATGAGGGGCTACTTTATAACCACAGCCCTCTCTGTCCGCTCCTGCTGCTTCCCACTTGTTGGTCTAGTTCTAATGCGCAAATGCTCCATCTGTTAAGAGATAAAACCCAGAGTTATTGGCCTTGTCAATGCCTGTATTTTACAATTATTCTTGGTTAGCTTCACTGATGTTCTCGTAGAGATAAGGAGTGGCTAACCAGTAATCCGTATTGACCAACCTCCATCCCTCCGATCACTCTTATCTTACTGTTTTTGTTACACCTCAACCTGTAGGTGTATTGGGATGGGGCACAGGACACCAACACTCCACAGAACGATACAGAGGAACTCACACTATGTATATTCCTACTGACAAGGGGATTAACTTGCAGACACAAATACTAGGCATAAAAATAGACATATACATAAATTATTAGGAGGACTGACTAATGCAGTTATAAGCTAGACAATAAACCCAGATTTATGTATAATTAGCCATTGTGAGCTTATGTGCACTCTTCAAACATTCAGAACATACCTACAATTATGGCTTTTGAATACCCTGAGTTTAACACAATAGCCTTACAATGTATAAATGCACAATTTATTTGTATTGCTGTCAATGGGGGTGTGTAAAGTTAAAATTGTATTTCTTCTCTTGGTTCCAAGAAATGGCTTGAGGCTCTTCTGTGATCTGGAACACTGAAGTAGGAGAGCCATAGATATGCAAACTGGAGAAAACTTCAGTTTTCAGAGGAAAATCGACAGAAGAAGAAAAAATCTCTGGATGTTCAGGCAGGTGGACCAAGATAAAAAAATAGGAACAGCAGACATGGCAGGAACAAGAATCACCAAGAAGGCGACCTTGATAAGTACTACCATGAATGTGCAGGGCCAGGAGTATCAAAAAGGAGCAGCCAACATGGGGTGATGTTGCAATGCACTGAATCACATCCCACAGCTGCTTAAATAGGGAGAGGATGAACACAGCCCTGGGGCAAATGCATGGAATTTCCTTTGCAGAAATTACTTGAAATGGTCAAAAAATGCAAAATTCTCAAAATACCGATTTGACATTTTGTGCTATTTTTTTTTGCAAGAACTGCATCTTTGCGTCAATTTTGCATGTGAGGATGCATTTCGCACAAAACCCCCCACAAAATTGCATATGACCTGAACAACAGCCACTTGTGTTTTGTTCACATTCTTCCCGTTGTCCTGCAATAGGATTTTTACTGGAATGCAATCTCAATTACGCTACATGGAGTAATGGCATGATCTTGGTCATTTTAAATGACAAGTGTAGCGTTCAATGCCAGAAATTACAAGAGATTATGCTGGCTTAATCAAACTTTCACTCGAGCCTAGTCAAAAGATGGGAGGAGATATCACCCCCCAAGTGCACTCCCCCACCCCCCCGAGGGCCCGCAACGGGCCCCCAAAGCAAATCCCCGTCAGCCTTTCCATGGCGGAAGGCCGTGTAAAGCACACATCCTAATATGGCTGGCGGTGCCTGCTAGGCAGCGCCACCATATTTGGGCCCAAGTCCGCCCGGCCGGCAATCGTAACGATTGCCGACCGGCGGAAAAGTGGAGGACGCACTTTGCGTCCGCCGCGATACCCACCGCCATCGTGATATGGCGGTGGGTAATTCACGTTACGATGGCGTAACGGTCGCCACCGCCGGCCAGGCGGTGGCGATCGTTATGCTATCGTAATGACCCCCTTAGTTTGCAAAACATGGCAAAGGAATTTCAGGGATCAAACTCCCAGGCTCGGGAGCCAAATCATCAGTGTTCACAAAGAACTGCAAAAGAGAGTTAGGATTTAGAGGCACCGCAATCTCATTGGTGTTCCATAGAAGCACAGTCGTAGGCAGTGTATTCATTCGGAGACAAGCAGTCTGCATCCAGCACCTGCAGTCAGGACAAGAATGCGTCTTTATAGAAAGGAGCTGTTATCTGAATCCAAAAGATGCAACCTAAGAAGTATTCCATACTCCTTTGTCGCTGTAGCTTACTTGAGCCATCTACATTAAGCAATGATGATGAATGAATCAGAGATTGCTTTAAGGATCTAAGCACTGCAAAAGAAAGAAAGGAGGGAAATAATAAAAATAATTAGGTCTTGGTGAAATTTTAAATCTGCGGGAGTAATCAAAGAAATTTTGTGTTACTCTTGTGATGAGAAATTACTGAAAATCATGAGATTACGCCTGTTCACGTAATTTGGAGTAATTTGGGCAAACATGCCTACCCAAGAGCACAGGGACAGAACGTAGGCGGCTGCTGGCCACAGCAGCTCCTATTCTATTGCATTTAGTGCTATTTTCTAAGCACAAAATGCATCCTCAAATTTATTTTGGATGCGAGGGTTCCTTTTGCACTAAGAAAATAGGCTACTCTCCTCGAGTAATTCTGCGTAATCTTACATGATTTTGCTATAATTGTTCGTAAGTATGCTACAGCAAATTTCGTGAGTTAAGCCAACCACCAATAAAAATAATTATAAGAAGAAGAATAGTACAAACAGGAAAGGAAGGCAGGAGAGATGGAAATAAACAAGGAGCTAAAAAAAAAGGAAAAGGAAACGTCAAAAAGAAAGACGTCAAGCTCCTGTGTGTATGCTAGAGCAGAGGGGGTTAGCAGAGTCAAGCTTGGGATAATTCTTTTTTTAGAAAAGATTTTATTCAATTTTCTCCATAGTTAAGGTCACAGAAATATAACATTTTCAATGTCGGTGATCTGCAGCACACAAGCATGTGTTTAACAGTCCCTTTACCACCCTCTTTCCCTTTCCCACTGTTTCACCTAAGCCCATTCCCCAAACTGGACCCAAACAAGGCTCTAATTTCTGTATCTAAGGACCTCTGTTGACACCCACTAGCTTCCAACATGATCCCTCTATAGTGAGCCTAATCTTCCCAAATCTTCAGATGTTTGTGTAGACAGCCTCTGGCTGTGTAAACAAGGCCCTCCAGGCTCATTCAGTGGACCATCCATTTATTCCACCCCTCCAAAGCAGGGGGTGCCTCATCCATCGGTGCCTCATCCGTCCAATTTCACTATGACTCTTTTGGACACCATCAGGGCAATCCACAGCAGGGCCAGCTTATATCTGTTGCTGTACAGGTCTAGCTGTATGTGCAAGAGAGATAGCTTTGGGTTCCTTGGGAGGTGCTAGCCCAACACATCCCCCATTGTTGATAGTACCATTTCCTAGAAGAAGGTAAATACCCCACAAGTCCACACTGTATGCAGCAAGTCTCCTTCCTCCTCTGTGCAACGCAAGCAAAGTGAGGAGGGCACCAACCCCTGCTTCCACAGAATTCTCATCCAGTTTGTACAATGGAGGTAGTGTACTTGGATAAGCCGGAACTGTACCGGAACCACTGCCAACCATGGCGAAGCCAGGGCCTCCCTCCAGTCCTCCTCCTCAAGAGGGCCCAGGTCTGACTCCCAGGCCTCGCGTAGATGTGGGAATGCATCTTGGGTATATTCACAAGAACGTGCGATAACTACCGCAAGAGTAGCGTAACGCAACTTTCAATATCACAGCCTATCGCGGGAAAATAACCCCATGTCAACGTGGAATTCACAACAAGGCGGTAGCAAGCGATAGTCTGCCGATACAGCGGACAATGGCCGCGATACAACCACCACGATGGAGATAAAAACACAAACCACAACACCAAAAAACAGGCGATGGGCCAAAGAGCGATGAGGAAATCAGCGACAAGCAGCGCCAGGCCTGCAACACACACCTGGCAGGCGTAAAAAATCACCATAAAAGTAGAAAAAACACCAACACACAAACTGACCAACACCCAAGCACCATGGAGGCAGCCGGAGCAGGCACAGAGGACGAGCGCAACCCCACAAGCACCCCGGACGACCAGCCTGGGACCTCGGGGACAGGGAAGGGCACGGACAAGAAGACGAGGAAGACCAAGTTCAGTCCGCAGGCGAACAGGATCATAGTCACGGAGGTGATGGAACACCATCAACAACTCTTTGTCACCTCCAACGTGTCATTGGGCACCAAAACTGGAATATGGCGGGACATCGTCGACAAGGTGAATGACGTCGGAGAGCACAAGCGGACAATGGACGAGGTCAAGAGGCGATGGAATGACATCAAGCGGAAGACCAAGGAGAAACTCACCGCCAACCAGAAGGCAGCAACGCAGATCGGAGGTGGGGGCCCAGCTCCACAGCTGGAGCTGGATGACATGGAGGAGCTGGTGTCGACAGTCATCAGTGTGGAGACTGTGGCTGGAGTCGGGGGACCGGACACTGCTCGACAGGACACAACACAACCGCAACAGGGTGAGTGACCACCAGGTACTGGGGGGACGGGTGGAGATGGCCACAATGGCACACATGCACAAGCACAATGACCCTGGGTCCTCGCCCAGGCCCACAGACTGTCACAATGTACAATGCCATGCTGTCTGAATGTCAACCTGTACCATGCAGCTACATACATGTGGACACATTGTAATACACCATCTCCCCTTCACATCGCAGGGGCATCGTCAACACCTCCTGCAGAGCAGTCCCAGCCACTCTTCACTGATGACGAGGAGGACAACACCAGCATCGACACCCAAACCATCCAAGACATCATTGACCTCATCCGCCACTCACCTCCAGGATCAGGGCAGCCCAGCCACATCGATGAGACCCCACTCACCACCCAAACCACCCAGAAGGAGGCACCCACAGCCCCGGCACTCTCCCAAGACCCCCAGGAACAACACATGGCCTTCCAACGCCGTGTGCTGGAGGGCCAGAGGGAGACGGCTGAGCAGGTGCGGGTGGGGTTCGAGCTCATGGCTACCAAACTGGACGCCATCCATGGGTGTCTACGTCCGCCCCATGGTCTCCAACCAGCCCTGACTGACATCGCTGGAGTCATGACGCGGAGAGAAGAACACCTGTCCGCTCAGAGTGGCTCCAGCGATGCCAGCCGTAGCACACATGCGGAGGCTCATGGAGGACATGGTGCGGATGGAGGCGGAAAGGATGGCAGCCACCGCTGCACACCATCGAAATGTAGCAGGGATCTACCATTCCCTGCAGTACTTCATCATGGCATTGCTGCCACAAGGCGTGTCGCTGATGAATGCGGCTGCCCCCACACCATCCACATCTCTGCCCCCTGGTGTGTCAGTGCCTCCCAGTGTGGCAGGCGTATCCACTCAGGCCCCTGATGTGTCAGTGGCACACAGTGCCACAGCCGGTACTGCAACACCCACAGGTGGGGCAGAGCACACATCCGAGGACGAGGACGTGGATGGGTTGGCTCTCAGAAGGAGGCACTAGCATACATTTCCGCCACCTGGCCTGTTTCTGCTTGGTACCGCACATGGCCTCATGACCTTCCACTGACCACTGATACACTCCGATGCACTCACCTTGGACAGCGACATGGACTGCCACATCCTGTTTGACGACCAATGACATGGCGACCAGACAGCGGACTGTACCCTTCCTCTTCCGCAGTACATGTCATCCCCGGATGGACTCTGGCTGGCCCTCCACGTGCCCATATTGTGTAGTGTGCTCGGCATTGCCCTGTACCGCTCCAGCTGCATAACTGCACTGGATGTGCAATAAACATCCAGTGACGCACTGCTGTGTCATGTCTTTCATCATTCATGTGTGAATGTGTGGATGAATGTAAGGACAGTGACTTCCCTTGCGCCAATGATGTTCATCCTGTGGGATGCCAGTCAGAGGGTGCTACATTGCATTTTGTGTACCGGGTCCCGTGAACACTACAACAGGGACACATGCATCAGTCACTTCCTTGTCCGGACATGGACTGAACCACGCCCAGAGCCCACGAGTCATTGTTGCAAGCCCTGCACTGGTCCGGCGTACGGCAGGCCAGACCACTCCGCTAACGCTCCGAGGGGGGGCCCTCATTCCTACCCGTCACAGGCGTACTCGCTGGTGGTGTGCAGGTCACTGGTCTAGTTGTCAGCATGTCACAGCCACTGCCTGAGGGCAGGTTTGCATGCACACCACACCCATCCGGCACAGGCGTCACAGGCCATGTTACTCCACCAACATAAGGGGCCGACGACGTCACATTCCCCTCTGCCGGTGGTGACTGGATGACGGACGCTCCACGGTTCTCAATCATTAAGGGCCCATGAGTTTTTGTGCACAGGGTTAGTGGCACACGAGGCCTTGTGGACGGCACGGGCACCCCGCCACGGGACGGTGACTTTGGGTGCACTGAGTCAGTGGCACCTTAAGCTGCTGAGCGGGTGTGCAGCCTGCGATGATGCCCCGTCCCGGCGGTCCGGACAGCTCAGGTTTTGTGTGCCCTGCTGGCCCGCAGTGTAGGCCAGAGCCAGCGGGCAGCGTGGGCCTACCGCCACGTAGCGTCGCTTCCGGGATCCCAGTGTTGGTGGCACCCATTGGGCTGAGCGGGTGTGCAGCCTGCGATGGTGCTGGGTGCACTGGTATGTCCTATGCCATGGAGTAATCAAGACCCAGCACCAAACGTGAGACCTGGTGGCCTGCGGAGTGGGGCTGCATGATGTGGAGGGTGCCATGTCCGCGGGCCCGGGCTTGTGGCTTGCAGCGGCACGTGGTGGGACCTCCTGTCTACGCGCCGGTGGCGGAAGGTGAGCATTGAGGCCTGGGTGTGCATGGGCGGGCATGCTCCAATGGGCGGCGGGAGGGGTTGGGGTGCCTCTGCCTGGGTGTGCATGGGCGGGCAGGCGATGTTGTCTTGTGCAAGTGTGTGTACTGTGCCAGTCATTTATTGGGACTCTGTTTCAGCTGACGGCTCTGACTCAGATGTTTGACCTGGTGTCCTGCTATACATACCGGCACGTGGTTGGAGACACACCGGTGGCAGCAGGTGAGCAGTGTGGCCTGGGTGCGCAGGGGCGGCACTCTCTCTCTCTCTCTCTCCTCTTCTCTCTCTCTCTCCCTCTCCTCTTCTCTCTCTCTCTCTCTCTCTCCCTCTCTTCCTCTCTCTCTCTCTCTCTCTCTCTCTCTCCCTCTCTCTCTCTCTCTCTCTCTCTCTCTCTCTCTCTCTCTCTCTCTCTCCTTCGCTCTCTCTCTGTCCTCTGATGTGCGCAGGACACACCTTCTCATCATGTTTTTTGTCTTACAGGCTGTGACCTACGTATTGTCCCGAGGGGAGCGGCCATGTGTCTTCATTTCATTTTGGTGTTCATTTTTAATAAAGTTTCATTTGTTGCTTCCAAAGTGAATGTGTGCTGCTCATTTCTGTGACGACACATGCATGTCACCAGTTGTGATTGTGCGACATCAAGCGGAATATTTTGTACATGTTTAGGTGTGGCTGATGTAGCATGTCTTTGGTCTGGGGGGGT
Source organism: Calotriton arnoldi (assembly GCA_963921515.1). Taxonomy (NCBI): domain Eukaryota; kingdom Metazoa; phylum Chordata; class Amphibia; order Caudata; family Salamandridae; genus Calotriton; species Calotriton arnoldi. Next base: position 96,640 of record CAWUFW010000063.1, on the reverse strand, counting down.
GCCAGGGAGGGGTGGTCCTGGGGGGGGGTGGCGGTGGGTGTTGTGGCCCTCTTGGGTGTTCGATACCAAAGGGGATGATGTACGGAGCGCTAGAGCAAATCAAACACTCACCCCCAGTCAACTGATCTGGGTTTAATCCATCATCATTCTTTAGCTCACTCCACCACCCCAGTTCAGACATGGCCATATGCAAATCAGTCTGACCCTGTGCCTCATGGGAACAGTCCAGCCCGAACTGCCAAGCCATGTCTTCCCTGGACCGGAAACAAGCATCCTGGGACCGGTTTCGGGTTCAAAACCCTCATCAGCTAGGCTATCTTGAATCCAGTGGCAAAGTTTCATTTGTTGCTTCGAAAGTGAATGTGTGCTGGTCATTTCTGTGACGACACATCCATGTCACCAGTTGTGATTGTGCGGCATCAAGCGGAATATTTTGTACATGTTTATGTGTGGCTGATGTGGCATGTCTTTGGTCGGGTGTGTGTCAGGGAGGGGTGGTCCTGGGGGTGGTGGCGGTGGGTGTTGTGCCCCTCTTGGGTGTCCGGGCCGCATGATGGGTGGCTCCATGGCATCTGTTGCCCTTCCGATGTAGCCCTGGGCTGTGCTCCCTGTTGGTTTGCAGGCTGCCATCCGCCTTTACACCAGGTCAGAGCAGGTGTAGATTTCCTGGTGCTAACGCGCCTTATCGCCTGTTTTGTGTTTTTATCGCCGATGTGGCTGGTCGTTGAGAATGTTGAGGTGTGATGTTGTCGCGCCTTTTGGCACGTGAACGCCCACTCTGCATCTCATTAGCGATAGTTGCGCGGGTCCTCTGTGGCGATGTTTTTTGCGGCTGCTATCGCGGGTAAACTGGTGCTGTGGGCTGTTTACACCAGCTTGTGAATGGGGAGGTATATTTATCACGACTTTGGCTGCGATAAAGTGCCGTTAATTCGGCGATAGCTCCTTGTGAATATGCCCCCAAGTGTATTGAATAACAATTTTTTATAAATCTGTGCGATCTTATGGTCTCCCAGGTACTCATTCAGTATCTTGGTCTCTAGGCAGCTGATTATCAGCGGGTTCATCAAATCACCCATGTATTGCGCCAAAGCATGGAGCAGCTGGAGGTACTAAAAAAAATTGCAACGGTGGAGCTTCAATTCCACTTGCAACATTGCGAATGACTTAATAGTAGTTCCCTGCATCACCCCTCAAAGGGTAGATATCCCAATTAGGTCCCATTGACAAAACCTGTCAGATGTATCTTGTGGGGTAGTTGGTTCCCAACTCACAATGGTGTCCCTTCTGAGAGCTTATCCTTCCACCCCAGCAACTCTGTTAAATCATGCCAGGTTCTCAATACCACTGTCATGGCTGGGGGAGGTCCAATGCAGGTGTTCACACATAGAGGAGGTGTAGTAATGGTATGCCTTGCATCGCCCACCTTTCGGCTGCAAAAGCAAGGCTGTTGTCAGTGTTATGCTACCACTCATAGAGAATCATCAACTGTGTGCCCCTGTAGTATGAGGTCATATATGCCATAACTATTCTCCCATCATATGTGGATTTATAAGATTTATAAGATTTACTCAGCGTGATTTTTGCTGCACTAGCCTTTCAAAGAAACCCTTTCAGGATCCCCTTCAATCTGGCGAAGAAGCCCCTTGGGAGCATGTAGGGATAATTCTGCAATTGATAGAGGACTTGAGGAAGTGAAACCATTTTGAAGCTAGCAGACCAGCCCAGGAAGGAAAGATGTAACGCCGACCAGAATGTGATGTCTGCCACTAACCTATCCAGCAGAGTTTGGATGTTAGATTGCCAGGCTCTCTAGGGGTCCGAAGTAACAGACTCCCAGGTAGTGAAACCCTCCATCCGTTCATTGGATGTTTTGAGCCCATGTCAACTCCACCGATCAGTCCCCTATGTCATACAGGGAGGACTTTGCCTCGCTTAAATGCAGGCACAAGAAGGTGCCAAACGTGTGGGGGCCCTGCAGCAGTCAGGGACTAGACTTCTGCAGGCCACTCAAGAACACCTACACATCATCAGCGTATAATGTTACCCTGTCTTCTATTCCAGATGCCCATTGAAATCCTTTATTATGGGGATCTATCCTAATCTGTTGCACCAGAGGCTCTATAGCTTGCGTAAAGAAAAGGGGGGGAGAGGGGACATCCCTGTCAAGATCCTTGACTGATTGTAAAGAGTTCAGAAGTGGTCCTACCAATCTAGACCCAAGCTCTCAGGTCTCTATATGGAAGTTTCATGTACTGGCAGAACTTTGGGCCGAAACCTAGTTTCTCGAGCAGAATTGACATATAGTCCCATCGAGTTAAATCAAAAGTTTTCTCAAAATCCTCCAGAAACAACGCTAGTGGGTCATGCAGCTTACCAGCCAATGCCAAGGCATTAAAACCCTCCATTTATTGTGTCTCCCCCATTTTCTTATAAAGCCAGATTGGCCTTGCAACACGAGCAAGCTAATAACTGTTATCAGGCAGCTTGCCAGGACCTGGGCCAATATTTTCACTTCTGTATTCAATAAGGAGATAGGGCGGTAGGACGAGTACTGCTCCCTCGCTCGCCCTGGTTTGTGAATGACCACTATCTCTTCCATGCAGAGATCCACAGGCAGGACACCTTGTGTTGTCGCCTCTGTAAACATAGCTTTCAAGTGTGGGATTAATATAGTGGTGTGTAGTCTGAAGAACTCCACTGGAAATCCATTGGGCCCCAGGGCCTTCCTGGCATTCAACTGTCCCAGTGCCTTGCAAAGCTCTTCTGCCATGAGAGGGTCCTCCAGAGAGGCTTTCTCCGCAGAGTCCAAACTTCCAGTAGGGAGGTCCCTAATAAAGTTTGTCATGCCTTCACATGGCTGTTATTCAGTCTCTAAGTATAGTTTTGAGTGGTATGATGCAAATTATTGAGCTATGGCCTCATTGCCTCTGGCCATGGTCCCTCTGTCTCAATGGCTGCCACTGGGTCGTGCTGCAGTGCATTAAGGATAACCAATGTAGCACTTTGCTCGCTTTGTTGCCCCATTGGTAGCTGCGACTGTTGGTTGCCCTCCAAGCCTATTTGGTCTCCTTCAGGTGTATCTGCCTATGTGTCTCCTGAGTATAGAGCACATTGCAAAGGGAGGTCAGTGATGGGGAGAGCAGCTGCTGTCCTCCAGCTCCAAAATTCGGGCCTCCAAATCTAATACTGTTTGCTGCTATTTCCTTTTGACTCCTGTTTTTTAACTGATGATCTTGCCCCGTAGGGTGACTTTGAATGCTTAACATAGGGTACTTGGGGTGACTACAGAGCCTGTATTAAGGTTGCAAAAGCAGTTGATAGCATCAATGAAGTGGCTTTTGTGCTCCGGGCCCACTATCAACCATGAATCTAAACACCACTCTGGCTGCACTTTCGCATGCCCCATCCTCCACATAAGTTCTATGAATGAATGATCTGAGAGATCCATACCAGGATCTGGGCCTCGGCCACTCAGTGTATATTGGAGTTAGGCACCAGGAAATAGTCCAAGCGGGAGAAGGATCAATGGGCCCCCCAGTAGAAGATATGTCCCCGTAACTGGGGATGGAGCACTTGCCATGGATCTGTAAGTCCCAAGGCTGTCATTAATTTTGTCAGCAGGGTCACACCACCAGTGAAAACATCTGCCCTCCCGATTGGTCCCATTCCCAGTTTGCCACCCCGTTAAAGCCATCTCCTATTAATCTCAGTCCGAGGGGAAATTGCACCATACGTTTCCCCACCGTTTACAGGTAGGGCACCGTCAGGAAAGGAGGGAACATATATGCACAGTAGCGTAAATGGAGTCCCATACAGTAGCCCTGTCATGCCCTGGTATCTATCCAGGGGGTCTTGCCAAACCTGGTTAACCTCGAACGGTAGTCCACTGAGTAAAAGAATAGCTACTCCCCTTGTCTCACTGGTGAAACCCGTAAGATATACCTTCAAGAAGTCTATTTGAACAAAAAACGGACACTTATTACCCATAAGGTGGGTTCCTGGAAGAGAAGGATATTAGGGCTGCAGCGCTTCACCACTTTCAGGACAGCCTTACATTTAATCCATTCAAGGAGCCCATTGACATTCCAGGAGAGGACCCGCACTATGCCCCCTACAGCTCCCAGGGTCATAATCACTGAAAAGAAGACAGGGAGGGGGCCCGGGAGGGGGACAACGAGAAAGACTGGGACTGCTGCACATCCCTGACATTAGGAGATTAACTAGAAAAACTGAACCAAAAAAAACAACAACCCCCCTCTTAATCCCACCACCCCCTACCATACACAAAAACATGAAGCATCTGTCGTTTCACTGTTCGGGGCCCAAAGTACCATTTGCAAACCAACTACAAGTAAACTCCACCTTGCATTACACTTCCTAACTTCCTTGTCAAACTGACAACTTCCCTCTCCCACCCACACCGTGAGATAGAGGAAAAGAAGGAACAGAGGCAAGTAGAGGAACACAGAGAGGAAAGGAGGAGAGAGTCCACTGATGTAGCGTTGTCCACTCTGGCCCCCCTGTGTTACGATATCCAACTCCAGACATGTGTGAGAGATGAGCAGTCCATCGATGCGGTCACCGTTTCTCGGCCATACAGTTCAGTTGCGTGCCCAGACCTGTACCTAAAAGAACATATGCTATCACTTTCTCTCTTTAGGGCTGAGATATCTCTGCCTGGGCCCCGGCATTGCCCACTTCATTCCTATCTCCCTCAACAGTCTCCAGGGCGATTGCCTTCGCATTCCTCTGAGACCTGGATTGACATTGTCCGCAGCAGTTATCGCAGAGGTAGGATGAAAGTCCTTGAACGTCAATATGGGCCACGGGGTTGCTGCCAAATGGTGGCACTGCATTCCATTTCCGAGGCACTCTCTTCTTTCCCCATTTCCACATTCCTCTGGTGTTTCAAAAACAAAATAATGCCCTGGTAAATCACTTTAAGTTTTGCTGGATAAAGGAGCATATATCTGATATTCAGAGTTCTGAGTTTCCGTTTGGAGTCCACTAAGGATTTTCTTTGTTGCCGGACCAGACAAGTGCGATCTAGAAAGATTATAATCCGGTGGAATTCAAATAACAGGTCTGTCTGGTTGTGGGCCCAGAGAAGAATGACGTCTGTATTGTGGTAGTTGAGCAGTTTCGCAATCATAAGTCGGGAAGGAGCCCCAGGACATGGATGGGGGGGCCAGTGCTCTGTGGGCCTATTCGATGATAAAGCAGGGGGATAGTTGATCCGGGGGCAAGAGGCCCTCATCCATCTTTACAAGAATTTCTCAGGGGAGGGGCCTTCACAACCTTCTGGAAAGCGCACTAAGCATAGGTTATTCCTGGTCTTCGTCGTCATCCTATTTAGGAATTGTTGAAGTGTTTTAACAGAGTCCACTAGTTCAGACACCCGCCTTCCACCTCTGTTTACCACTTGCCACAAGTCTTGCCAGAACAGGGTCACGTTGGCACCCAGAGCTCCAATCTTGGACTCCAAAGTTTCTCTGGTTGGTTATAGCCACTAAAATTGCTGTTGTATCAGCCGAACCTGTCCCATCTCCTACAGGGCTCAGCAGCCTGGCTGCCTGTGACTGGGTGCCACAGTGGGCAAACTTGTCGAAGCATGCCCTATTTCCCTCTAGTCCAGGGTTTGTCTTTAGCCATTATATTATGGGCTCAGAAAGTACTCAGGATGTTGCACCACCACCGACACACCTGCCCTCCCCAGTCCTCACATGGGGAGGCAGCACATGCAGTCGCCCACGATCTATGGGCGGATGGTCATGCAAGGTGGCAAGGTCTCCCAGCACAAGGCCCCTGGGCCCCCCAAAGACTGCAAGGTCCTCACTGAAAGTGGGTGCTGCTCATCTCAAAATGATCAACTTGGTCTGGGGTTCGGAGTCCTTCTCCGCAGGCACCTGCACGTGTACCAATCCCCTCTCTACCGCAGTTCCAATCTCTGCGCATCTCTGTGCAGCCCGGCCCGTCTCACTGCCTGCTCCGGTCCGTCTCTGCGCTCGGGCCTTGCCTGTGCATTGTTCATCTCACGGCCGCAGGGCACTGGTGGGAGTGTGCTTCTCTGCTGTGCCGAGCTCTCCACTTACCAGCCAGCAGTTGCCCATTGGCCACACCTTAGACTTGTCACTGCTGAGAGCTGAGGGGTCTCCGCCTGGTGCTCCCTTCTCCCCTGCACTGGTCACTCATGTGGTTCACTCTGGGCCAGGTCTGCAGTTGCTTCCTGGGCTGCATCAGCTGCATCCCAATTCTGTCTTTTTGCATGCCAGTGCAACTCTAGCTCTGCTCGTCTTATGCTTCGGGCCATCAGTGTTGCGGCAGTGTTGCAGGAAGGACTGCAGAGTTGTTATCTGGCAGGATGGTGCAGCATATTATGGGGGGGCCACACAGAGCCCAATTAGCTTGTACCGGCCATCTTCGGCAGCTGCACCACGCTCCCTCAAGCTTGGGATTATTAATGGCCTCCATTAAAACAAATCCTTTGAAGAACTACACAAATTACCACACAACAATATCTTAACCATCAAACTAATCAACAAGAGCATAGATATCCTGGTCGTATGGATAACCAATGCCATAAAAACATAAAATAAGCAATCATTCTCAGAAATTCACACAATACAATATTCTCGAGACTCACAGTTTCCTCAATACACTTCTATTGGATTCTGTTCCAGGACACAACACCGAACAGACCTTTTCAAAACCTAGATTGAAGTCTTCTAAACATGAACTTTGGTAATTCTCAATTTCAATTTAACCGTCACAATGTAAAACTTTAATAGCCTGCTCTGTTAACTCTTCTAGCTATCAGTAATCTCAGATTTTCTCCTCCCTTCATCGTGCCATCCCTCTTGTACTGAACTCACTGAAAATTGAACCATTTTTGTCCAATTCATATCTCATGTGGAATCCTGAAAAGTTGGTCCCTGTCTCCAGTAAAGGTGTTGTCAGGATTTCACTGAAATTCAAGCCAGGGACTCTGATGCTAACCACTCCTCCCCCTTTCAACCAAATAAGATCTGTAATGAACTCCATAATCTGAAGTGACCGTACAGGGGAAAAAGGGAAAGGGATATAGAGAGACAAGAAACACTCCATAAGCAAATCGATCTGCTGAACTCTAGAGCACAGTCTGGTGGAAGGCATATGGCATGGACCCTTGGTCTGCCATGGTGACCTCCGTAATCCTAGAAGATAGGCATACTTGTAGGGGAAACCAATGTGTCCAGTGTTTTTGCTGGTCCATTAAGAAATAATGGAGGTATTATTCGAGGGCTTGATTAACTTCCCCCATCTGACCATCTGTCCGACGGTGATACCTGGTGGAATGGAAGTGCATTGTACCCAACAGAGTGATTAATTAGTTTAAAAATCTAGAAATAAACTATGAGTCTCGATCTGAAATAATGATCTAAGGCAGTCCACGAAGAGAAACAATCTCTTTTAGATAAACCTAGGTAATGTTAGTGGAATTAAGTACCTTATTAAGCAGAATAAAATTAGCAGTCTTGGCTGGATAATCGTCTACAAACAGAATTGAAATGTATTATTCAGAAATTGGAAGTTCACCAATAAAGTCCATTGACATACAAGTCTAGGGTTAACTGGGTGTGGACAAAGGTTGGAATAATCTATTGGGTTTACTGGGAGATGTTTTTGCTCTGGCATAGGTGACTCAATGGTTTATGTATTCCTTCACATCTTGATTCATATTTTTCCACCAGAAAAGCCAGTTCACCTGTCTTTCTGCGTATATTAAAACAAGACACGAAGGGTATGGGGCATCGGTAACTGCACCTATCCACTAGTTGGGTTAAGGTAATTCATCTTCTGGGTGCCAAGGACCTGAGGCGCAATACCCCTATGCCCCCTATGGAGAACTCCACAGAATTTTAAACAAACAAAGGGATCCAGCATTCCACTCAATAATATAACATATTAAAAGTAACAACATTTTCAGATCCAATCAGCAGGTCTTGTGTAACTTTTCTTTATTCAAAACTTCTTTAAAAAGGAAACGACAGTAGCCAACGCGTTTCGTCCCTAAGGACTTCTTCAGGGCTACAAATAAACATATATGAAAAAAAGTTTTAGATTATATGTACAATAATATTTACAGTTATATATATATACAGATTAAAAAACATTGTTTATGAATACAGCTTTGTTTTTTTGAAAATAATTATGAATTTTGTCTAACCTGCATTCAATACAAAATAACTTTATATCTAGTCGTATGTATTTCAAAATGGATATAGACAATAACCAGTTACATTTTAAAAATCACAGCGAAACGGGGAAAGCATTAAAAATTCCCTTAATGCGTACTATTCAAACATGACCTGCTGACAAAACACATATCTAAGTTATATCCGGTTTGGTGATTCACATTTGAGGGTCAGATTCCTATTTTAACATTCGTATATCAAAAGCACCTTGACTTATAAATTTCACTAGTAGCAGGAACCACCATGACTTTCAAGTGTACTAGTGATGGAAATGAAAGATGGGCAACGCACACCATTTAGAACATTATCACCCTCTATTTTAAGGGATGTCTGTCATCATGAAATATTTTGAGAATTTCGTCAATTCTGTAATACAAAGAACATATAATTCATATAGAAAATGCTACCCAAAGTTACTATAGAGACGCTTACCCAATATATTTGCAATGTGTCTGTTTCTATTTTCAAAAACGAAAGAACTTGCAAAATGTCGAACACGGTCAGAAAACCTCCTGTATAGCGAAAGCTGGAAAGATGGAACATTCATTAGCGTCGCGGTCCTATAGATGAAATGGCTTACACATAGTTTTTTAACTGAGCAAACATACCTCAGTTTGGAATATACGCTGTTTTAAGGTCCCAAGCGTCAGGTGCGTTATTAATAATGAGCTCAGTTTAAACATCCATTAGTGGTAGAGGTGCGGCATTTAGCCTATAGCGACCTATAAAGATAAGCAGCCTTTAGTATTTTTAAAAAAAATATATAATTCCTCTCCCAAATTTTAAACCTAATAATTTAAAACACTACCTAGTAGAAATATATATAAATTAAGAAAAATTTATATTTTTAAAATGTTTATTTATTATTCTTAAAAAACAAGAAATCATGACAACCAACATGGTAAAACTTGTCATATAGATGTCTACCATCTTATGTGCATAATCACGAATGGTCTAGCTGTTTCTTCAGCACTATTATCAAATATCCTATCTACGGAAATAACCTGTTTTTTACACCTATTTTTTCACTCAACACTGTTATAAAATATCATATTTATAGAAAAGGACCAGTGCAGTAAACTGGACACAAATCTATGGGTTGATGTATACCCTCTTAACTGAACTTGACCCAGTCCACTTAGTCCCAAACAGCGAGTTTTTATATGGCGAAAGCTGAAAACATGGAGGTTCGTATATACCCTCTTAGTTAATCTAACACCCAACATACTAGTGCCAAACATTGAATGTTTTAAAAAACCTGTCTTTCTGCGTCCTGCTTATCCTGCCTATTGGAGGCATTGTTAAAAGTTCTTTTCAGGTATATACAGATGATTTTCATGCCATAACAGACCATTCAACTTTTTCATATTCAAAGGATCCTTTCTTATCCATTCGTGTTGGTTGAGTACAGAATGCTGATCTTTAAGTGCTGTCATGAATGAGTAAACATCCTTTTCTTCGATCGACTGAAGAGCTAAGATGGTAGGTGGATCAACAAGTGTTGTTCCCCTTGTGTAGTTCGGGACAAGGTATCTGCCTTGCCGGGACAATTTCCAGGTCGGTAACTTATTTCATATAGGAATATAGAGAAGAAAAGGGACCATTGTGAATGTCGAGGATTGGAGCATTTCATTGCTTTGAGATAATTAAGGTGCTCTTGGTCCATCCAGACCGTAACTGGGTGTTTTGCTGATTCTGAATAATATGCCAGTGTTGGAATGCTTGCTTTAAGGCCAACAACTCTCTATTATGTATTGTGTAATTCCTCTCAGGATGATTTAAAGTACAGAAATAGAAGACAACAGGATACAGGGCTGGAGTAGTCAGATGTCATTGTGATAAAATAGCCCAAAGGGCAGAAGAAGAAACATTAATGTTCACAATGAAAGGGAATGAATGATCATGATGCGTTTGTATTTGAGCAGTTGTGAAAGTTTCCCTTAATTTGAAGAATGCCTTCTCTTGTTTTGGATCCTATGCAAAAGGAACTCCTATCCTGGTAAACTGATGGAGTGGGAGGACTTTGGATTAGAAATTCTGAATGAACTGTTGATTAAATGTAGCAAAACCAAGGAACCCCTTTCTCCTTAACAATTTGAGGAACAGGCCATTCTAGCACAGCTTTACTTTCATTTGCATCCATTTGTATTCCATGAACAATGAGATGCAACCACAAAAAGTGTCAGCGTTAACCTCAAACAGGCACTTTTCTTATTTCACGTACAGGGAATGGTCTCTCAGTGTCTGCAAGGCTTCTTTACAATGCTGTTGCTGTCCTGTGGGTGTCTCGTGGGAATGACCGATGAGATTACGCTTTTTAACATTTCTTACCTTGGGAGTAGAGCGGGAGTCCCATAGCAACAGAAATCTATAAATGTTAAAGCTTAATTTCTCTAAAACGGCTGAACAATACTGCACCAACTCACAAAAAATATGCTTTCTGGATAAACATCTATCTTTCTGCCAACTGTGGTGTAATTCTGTTCCGCAATTTTTTCTGTATTGTCTAATTTGTCCTATGGAAAATGCATTAGGAATAAAGTGTTTGGGAACCCCATTTTTCTTGGCTTCCACGTGACGAATCACCCAAAAACCTCCCAGGAAGGAGCTCAGGTGAATGACCTTTTTCTGGAAAGTTTAGTGAAGATTCATCAAATGGCACCAAAGCTATTAGCAAAACAAAAAAAGCTCTTCCTATGGAAACTCTGACTCACTTATAACACACAGCAACTAGTGTCACTATATTATTTATTTAATTATATATATATATATGGTTAGAACACTGAAAAATAACTGACCTGCAAACTCACCTTGATGTAATATCTCCTGATTTAACTCCTGCGATGTAAAGACTCTCGCTGTAATGATAGCAGACACATTCATTTCTGATGCGTAAATAAAACCAATGCTAGGATCTAGAAAGTGTAATATGTCATTATATCAAGGCCAATGATATTGATAATCAAAAATATTGCATTCACTACACCACCAAACACAACTTTGCAGACTAAGCACATATTTACTATACTTAACTCCATATCTATTAACTAGACTTACCATGTCATGTAGTGGTTAGGTCGATTTAGTGGTTGCCACATTTTGGTCAGGCAATTTATTGCATGAGATATGGTGACCCTGTATACAGAAAAAGTTTTTTTTCTACCACCAATAAGTGGTTGCAAAGAGCTTCCTGGAAAAGTATGGATCCATGTGAAAGTGCTCTTTCTCAACCCCAAATGTACCACCATCTTACTATCCATGCAAATGCTACCACTCTTTCTAGGATCGAGAATCACTCAAATACAGTCATCGGCAATGCCAATAGGTCTGGCTTTAAATTAATGTTGTTTAGTAATGTGAAGATTTTTAAGTAAATAGCATGGGAATAGCTATGCATGTGTGTGGAAGGAAAGAACTGTAGAATAGTACTAGTGTAGGTCAAAAAGTCAGGGGACAGTTTCAATGTCATGCCAGACCTAAAAATCCATGTAAGTTAATGACTGCCCTCATCTCATCTGTGCTGCTGCCAGAGAAAAACAACATATATTATCTAGTTATCTAAGACACTTTAATAGCATTCCAATGTAATGTGTGTGTCTGAAAGTTGAAGCTTAGGCAGCTGGAAAAATAAGCACAATTATCACAGTTGTGTGGAAGGCAACCACTTATTTTTGTGCAAGCACACAACAGCTGCCCCAACAAAACATGTACTCCTGACTCCCTACATGTGGTAGGAGCCAAAGCCCCTCTCTAGTGATGCTCACATAATTGTCTGGCGACAGCTGTGCTGTCAAGCCAGACCATAAAAACTCATGAACGAACTTTAACTCAGAAATTACCCTTGATGGCTATATAACATGTGTTCTTCTTGAACCTCTACCTAATCCACAACATTCTCTTTTTAATCTTCTTGCATGCCTTGCAGAAAAAAACAAAAGTGAATGCCCAAACTGACCCCAAAATCTAAACCTACCTGTAGCTGCCAATACAAAAAAATCCATGTCAAATGTTTCCAGGTTCAGACCGTACTACTTATGGCTGTTAAAGATCTTCCATGCACCCACACCTCCAAGCCAGGAAGCATAAAATAAAATAAAATCAGCACTATGAAACAGTATTATAAAAGTATAGTAAATGAACTTCAAGAAATGTCCTCTGTAAAACATATGCAAATATCATCCATGACTGGCCTCTGCCACAGTAGAAATCATTTAATTGAGATGTGTAAATAAACAGAAAAATAACAAGGCTGTTGTGTTTCCAAATTTCAAGCATACAAAGGGTTATTTTTTTGCCTTGATAATGTACTGCTGTAAAATGATGACTGCATGCAAAGAAATCTTCAAAACACACACCACACTATAGATCAGCATTAAGATTAGAATTAGAGAAATCTGGAAAAGCATAGCCATTTATGCACAGTTTATAGGACCAATTTCCTGTGTGTCACTCCCAGATAATAAATACTTTTCTTGCAGCTTGAGTAAAGAAAGGAACCCAATTTAAAGCTTCCTTGTTTATTTTTAGTGCTAAGATCTGAGAGATCTGAAAACATTTTCCTTTCTAATAGTACGTGCCGTCCTGTGTACCAAGGATGTCCCCTGTGACCTCACTCCCTACTGGAAGGTGGCGAGGAGCCCTGCCAGAATTGTCTGAGGGCTTTGGGAAGAGTGACTAGGAAACAAAAGGAAACAAACTATAATTCTAAGTTGATTATTGCTCTAAAAAAGCAATAAGTAGTGCCTGAGACAAGCACATACTTCCTTTTTTCCCCAGTGTAAGCAACCAATCATCCTACCACACACATAATAGGAAGGCTGCTGCTAATTGGACAGCATCTGTAAGAGATTTCTCGTTTTAGCCCTGCATCTAGAACGGCTGTTTTGCCTTAAATGCAAATTAAATAGTAACGTATACTTAAAGAAATGACAAACCTTAATTGATGCGCATTAATAGCGATTACTTCTCTCTTGTCTTTGCTTCACTCTTCATTGTGACAGAAAAATCCATTACCCTGACTCTCAGTTTCTACCAATTGTTCCTCCCTGAGGACATGTAAAAAAAAAGAATGACTGAAGGAAGCCACTTCTTTATCCTATAAACTGCTTCTTAATGCAGCCTCCTTTCTTTGTACTGCAGCCCCTGGGGACTACAGTATCCCAATGTTCAAGCATTTTTCATGCATAGAAAAAACTGTTAAACAACATAAGGTTGTGGGCGCAAAATGCAACACTGGTGATGCTAGCTTTTTCCTTTGGAAACACATATTACATCTTCTTTTCTCGTCTACGGATTGAAGGAAATGTGCATGGATAGTGCTTCCATTTAGTGTGCTTCTTAGTGGTGGGTGAGTGCTCTGTGCAATCTATAGTCTCTGGTAAAAAACCTAAAATGGAGTAGAGCGCTCAACCAAGAGGCAACTAGAGGAGTGAGAAAGGGTCTCTATTTGCTCCTGTTGACCATCATATTAATGTATTTTTATATAACAAGCTAGGAAGAAGGTCCACACTAAATTACTGCAGCTGAGTAGACCATGAGGATGCATGCATGGGGTGATCTGGAGGCTCTTATCGGGCGCTGGCGCTTATTGGGTCAAATACAAAATCAAAGAGGACCCCTGCAGCACACAATTGGAAGCCAATGGAGGCTGATGGAAGCCATTGGGGAATCTTGTAGCTGCAACCGCTTTCAGTGTGTGAAGAATCAACAGTCCAAACCACCTTTCTTGTGTATAAAGTGCGGACAGCGTAGATCTGCCCTGCAAATGATGTACACTAAAAATCACCACTAAATGGCATGCTAACATTGTCAATGATCCCTTGAGGAAGGTGAATGGTACCTGTGGACTTGAGAACCAGAATTTCTTTTTCACTATGTGACAGTGTTTCTATCCTATGGTGAATTAAGCCACTGTCTGCATCAAGTCATGGTGGCTAAACGTCTCTTATGTTTCACACATGCAATGTCAACATCCTTTGCACTGATGTGGAGAACCACTCACATCAGTGACACCATGCTTACAGCCACAAGGTTTTAGGAGGCGTATATCTAAGTATTGTTTGCCCTTACCAATGAAACTTGACTTGTCCAACAGTTAGTAAACAAGCATGGAAATGAGCAGCCTCCTGTTGATAGCCTGCCGCCTCACTGTGCTGGTATACACTAGACGTAATTGTTAATGGTTTATATTCTCATTGAAAAAAACGTGGATTTCGAATGTGCACTCTATTTGTAAAGTACAACATTATATCAGATACAGTATGAAGCACAATTATTTCACCCAATTACAGGAATGTTACATGAAGCACCAGGGGCCATATTATAGAAGCGGCCCGGGGGTGCAACAGGCATTTGCGCCTGCTTTGCGCTCCCCGGGGCACTTTGGTATTGCAGAAGGGGCCGCAGATGATTGTGTGGCCCCTTCTGTAATACTGAAAGTGCTGGCGCACATACAGCACCAGCGCTTCCTCAAGAGGCCCCATGCAAATGAGGGACTCCCTCTGCCTCTGCACCCGAGCCATGTTACAGAGGTGGGCGCAGAGGCAAAGAAGCTGTCAGGGGGGCACTGACAGTGCGCCCCCTGACTGCAGCACTCTGGAGGGGGGCAAAGGGGTACTGTGGATCCCCTAGACATCCCCTTGCAGGCAGGTATAGTCAATCACTGCACATTGCCTGCAAGGGGATCTCTAATCCCCTTTAAAAGTGCAGGCAGGCTTCTGTCTGTACTGTGAAAACATGGAGTGGCTTCAAAGCAGCCGCTCGGTTTTTAACATGAATGCGCTGCCCTCTGGGCAGCACGAGTTTGTGGCTGCCCTGGGGGGAGCACATTCATGCTAATATGGCGCATTTTCCTTGATTGCGCTGGGTGCACATTTTAAAAGGTGTGCCCGGCGCAATCAAGGAAAATGCGCCGTATGTATAATACAGCCCCAGGTAGTACACTTGGAAGACTGAATCCTATCTTCCTGTCCCTGAGATGTTTCAGATGTTTTATCTATTTTCAGTGTAGATGATGTACTGAAATAGTTTTTCTGTCCTCCAGTTTGGCCAAAGGGGCTATTCAATTTCTTTCATCGGGTCCTTGAAGGAAAGGGAGTGGAGTGGTAGATGACTGCTGCACAAGAAGAACTGTGAAAGAGAAAGCACTGCGATCATGCCTTTACATACCTGGGCTGAGACATCAAAGACCATTGCTGAAGCAGATGGGGTTTTAGTGAAAATCCATTATTATGACACAAAAAAGGGCTCCTAAGACAAACATTGGAAAAACCAATAGGTCTCACCTATGTAAAAACTATTGGTCTACTGAAACCCACATTCCTCAAGAAATACCCACTAGTCTAACATGTCTACAACTTGCCCCCACCCAACCACGACACTTTAAGTCCACAATGACCCTTGCACAGCATCAAACAAAACCTCATATTGCACTGAGACCACCACATTAAAACACAAACATTTGTTTCTTCAGAAGTAAATGTAAAGAAAGGCTCTCTAATTCAGCTGCCTGATCGCCTCAATATGAAATACTAGGGTTGGTTTAGGATTTGCAATATAAATCACAAACAGAAAGACCCTTGTTCAATGGAAAGTATAACTTTCACGAAAAAACTACAAACTCCTCTGCTCATCATCGAGCATGACGAAAGAGCCACAATCAAAAGCTTACTATGCCTCTACTATTCAATTGAATTCCCCATGTCTAACGCACAGAAAAGGAATCATGAATTTCCTAAAGATTTTTTTCTACTTTGTACACATTTTGGAAACAATACTTAAGATTTATTAAATTAATTATTGCGACAACGTCTGATGCTCAATAACTCCACTAGAAAACAAAATAACAAATGAATCCCCATGAAGAGTGTGTACATTAGATTTAATTTTCAGTTTTGGTGTGATCACTAGGATCATTCTTGTCTTCGTGCAGCACAAGTGTAGGTGAAAGAGTTTTTTTGGACTTCAGTTGCCCGGGGGCTTCCTTCACTCATGAGAAGGTGGGGCAAAAACAGTTTCTACGCGTCATGACTGTTGGCTATCAGCACTTCATAAGCTCTGCAGGCTCATGGTGCAAATGGGACAGAACATGCAGTCCTGCCTAGCTATCATTCAATATTGTACTTGTTCTCAATTTACTAACGTAAACATTCTGGGCCAAATTTACTAACATTTGCCACAACGCAGCAAGACAACTTGCTGTGCTGCGTCAAATGGAGAGAGCAGGAATTCTCCGTATTAAGTAAGCTTTGGCGCATTCCTGCTCTCGCTCAGCACCAACTCAGGCATCCTTGTGCCATGATGAATGCAGCATACATAGAAAGAGGAAGTCATGAGGAGAAACAAAAATATTTCTCCTCATTTACGCCTCTGTTGGGATGGTGTAGAATTTTGACGCATTCCAAAGTTTATTACCATTACTAAATCTGGGAGTGCACCAAAATCCGTTGGTGGATGTGTGGGGATGCCCGCACTCCACCCATGGAATGCCTTCCCAATGCAGAGTAATGCAAGGCAGCGCTGGCTGTCTCTATGCATACCCACACAAGGTAGCTTTGCGTGGTTTCGTAAATGTCACTTAAGCCCTTGCCGCGGCTTGTGTCGCCTTGCATGACGCAATGGCAACGGAAGTGCTTAGTAAATCTAAGCCCATATTTTTGGAACACATGCTGAACTGAATCCACGGACACAGGCTTTTGATGTGAGGGTATATTGAGAATGTCGCCACATTGGTAATAAGATTCAGATTAACACTAATTAACGTGGCAGGTTAGCGCTGCATTAATCCATCAAGAAAGCAAATTCAACAAAGGTGCATGATTCTCTAGTCAAAAATGTGATGGGCGCTAAACAATAACAGTCATAAGTTTTGAGGTACCTTTTAGGGGTCATGGTTCCTGGAATTTGTGCATGTATTGTAAACATGTATGTATGCCATAATTTCTTGTGTTGTGTCTTTTAAGGTGGATGGTTCTCTATTTCAAATTGTGCATTAATGGTAAGAATGAATGTTTGTTGTAGTGTTCCTTTTTGAGGTGCATGACTGTTTAAAAAGTGGGTGAAAGGTTGGCAATATCTGTAATATTATGTCTGTTTAGTGTAGTAATATCGTGTTAAATGTAACCTTTTTGGCTTTTGTCTTAAGAAGCTCAATGAAAGAAATTCATATAGTCATTACCATCTCCAAGTGGAGAAGTGTGGCTCAATGGTTAGAGCGGCAGACTCTGATGCAGAGTTCTGGCCTGGGACCAGGGTTCAATTCCCGCCTCGGCGGGTCTTGGGCTCAACTTCCTCGGACCTGATAATTCTCGCCTCGGTGCCTATTCTAATCATGGGTCCCACTCTGCAACTCTGGGCAACAGCTTGCTTAATCTCCACAACGGCCCCACCAGCGCTGGGATGCCTGGCTTCACCTTGGGGGTGCCCAGGAGTGGACATTTCACAGGGAAAAGCCAGGAAGGGTTCCACAGCGGTATGCGTTCAGCGCCAGGAAGCCTCAGGGTAGCAGTGCGCTTTACAAGTACAAATTCATTCATGGCATGGGTCTTCCCACCTCAAAGTGCCCCACCAGAAACAGGAGAGTCGCAGTTTGATGACATCATTTCTGCCCAATATATAATAGGAGTCAGTGTCTCGTGGAGTGGTTAAGTACAGTGTGTCACGACAGCGCTGCGAAAAGGGACAAGGGTGGAAAACGTGGTGGAGAGTTCCTGGACATAGGATATTCAGATGTACCGTATGCGTGCTGACGGCATCCCGTATTCCCAGCACACTAAACAAAGGATAAATCGTCGGCTATCAGGCGCGGAGGCAGCCAGGGTGTAAGGGCCTCAGGAAACAATAAAAACAGCAGAAGGAAAAGAAATGCTTCTGGCACCAGAACTTGTCTTAATTGTGCTGTGTATTTGACACGTATTTCCTCATAATCCTAACCTCACTTGAAATCCCACAAGACGCCGTAGTGCAGACAGGAGTTTGATTTAGGGCTCTAAAGTGTGTTTTTTGTAACACTGTACAATGCAAATAAAATTTACAGCTCTTAGAAGTGAAAACCCACACATTGTAGCAGAGAACTTGTAAATCTTTCAGATAATTATCGTATGACAAGGTATTTTTTTAACCCTTTGTGCACCATTACTTCCTCGCCTGGATCTGTATAACCAATAGGTTTTACATTATAACTCCTATATTTTGATATATTATTATCTCCCTTCCAAGTGTATTTGCAACATGTTTGAATCACAAAGAAGATGTCTACTCCATTATATGTTTATACTTTACAAGTGTTTGCCAGCCACTAACGCCGATGCCCACAAATGTAATGGTCACATTTCTTTATGATGCAGTCAGTAATTGCGTATGAGTATAAATGTTCAGTTTTTTATCACTCAACACTGACGAAGGAGGGCATTGTATTCTTTTCAGGTTAGCATTTAATTTTTAGGTCTGCCCTAGAGACAGGGTCAGCTGCCGCGCTTGCCTCAGATAATAAAAACGATTCAGAAATGCATACATATACACATACATAGAGGGCCTTTTCATCAATTGGCCTGTTCATCTGTCATTCACATTTTGCTTCTGTCCACCACAGCATACAGCATGGGGCAATGTGTCAGCCGAATTCACTGATTGGGCTTTTGCACTGAGACTGATAACATTAGCCTGATAATGTGCTCACCCAGCTAAATAGTGCACTTCCGTGCCAGGGCTGGTGGGTCAGTGCTTTGCTTTGCTTTGCCAATGCTGCTTTCTTTCCAAATATTTATCATTTTTTTTATTTTTAGGGCGTTCGTGTGTGTTTAAATTATGGAGCCTTTTCGAAAACTGCATTTTGTAGTACATTTAATAGTAGTACTAACCTACTGCAAAATGCTATCACAGGCCTGCGTCCATGGTTCCACCTCCACCTCTCCTATTTTCTTCTATGTGGAGACCTCCACCCTAACTGTGAAGCCTCCGCACATGTAAGAATGGGCCTGATTAGGATGTAGGTTGAATGCCACCGACAGGCCGTCAGTGGCAGTCCGACCGCCGCATAATGATGCGGTTGGTCGGACCGCAATGGTCAGAGATTGTTTTGCCTACAATAGGGGCGGTGCCTGTACAGGCACCGCCGTGGGGATTACGATGTCCCTTTCCGACAGCCTCTCCATGGCGGTCCGACCGCCATGAAAAGGCTGTCAGGGCCCCTGTCCCCCCGTGGGCCTCCACTATGAGGCCTGGGGCACACCTGTGGGCCCCCCAAACATCCATGCCCCGTGTGCCATGCACCACATGGTGCCTGACACATGGTGCATGGATGTTTAAAAACATCAGTTTTTCCCTTGTGACTTGTGCTGCGGCCCTTTTCGGGCCGTAATGGAAGAAGACATGATTCCGACCGCCTATACAGTGGTCGCATCATAATTTGGCGGGTGGGACCACCAACTACTTGTTGGTCGGTCATAATCCCGCTGTGACCGACCGCCATCAAAATCGGGCCCTATATGCATTAGTAGTGAATGTGGGAGGGACATAGCGGAGTGGTGGAAAATGGGGAATGTTTATTACAAATTGGGGGGGGTTAAGGAAGGAGTAAGCAGAGGTTTAGAGAGGGACATGCACCCACCCACAAAAGAATAAGCTCCTTCCTATTCACAAACTGTAGTCCTAAAGTTACTACAGTCTAAGAGGACCTAAAATAGTTGTTTATGTGCTCCGGGTGAGAGCTGGAGTAAAAATGACCAACCACTGGTACTTCAACACCATGCCATAGAAAATAATGGAGGTAGGGACTTATAATGAGCCTCTTAGGCACTAATGTTAAATTAAATGTAATTATTTAAACTAGTTAAAAATATAAATACATCTAATATAATGTTAAAAACATATTTTAAATTGAAACATATATATTTTTTAATTTTGCATCTTTTATTAATCTTTTTATAATTACAAATTAATGTAACATTAATTTTTGAAATACTATTAATTATTAATTCACTTGTCATTATTTCTATACACCCTATTAAATGCATTTTAATACATAATAAAAATATATATGTTTTACTTTAGGTGGGAATTTGTTTATAGTTTAAACTCCAGGAAAATAATTTACATTCAATTTAGTATCTTCAAAATAATTATATTTAAATTAAGTTATTAATGCTGTAACATTTTTTTATATTGTTCAAAATGAAAATACATATATGAATGTATTTAGCATTACTATTTTAGATTCAAATATATATTTTTTAAGTTTAATAAACTTTCACACATTTCCCTATACTTTAACAAATGGAAATCTCTGCCCCAGTGGTAAAGGCCTCCGCATACATGTGAAAAGTTACTAGTAGTATCTTTAGACTATTAACCTATTAATTTAATATAAATATATCAAATAAAATAAATACATATTTTGTAAGGATTTATGTAAATAAATCCAGTGCTTAATTTGAGCAGGTGCTTTCCGGTGCTCAGCACCGGCACCTAATCCTCAGCACCGGTGCTTATAGCACCAGTTAAGGACACACTCATTTGGAAAGCAGGTGATTTTCCACAGAATCACAGGATGTTGAGCCACGCCGAGACTCAAACCTGGTTCCCCAGCTCCGAAATCAGCAGCTGTAGCCATTAGGCCAAGTCCTCTCCAGAATAATAAGTGCCTGGGGCTCTAGTCAGGAGGCAGTTTTCCCCAGCACATTTCTCCTGTTAGCGCTGCCTCCTGAGGAGAGCCCCAGCACTTTTTATTTTACAAATTAACCACTGAATAAATCCCACCTAAAGTAAAATGTTTCTATTTATGTATTGAAAATAACAAATAGTTAAGTATAGAATTAATTGAAATTTATTTAAAAAATAAGGTTACATTTATTTTTAAATGTTATTAAAATATTTTATCATTAAATATCTATTTTTAAACTAAATATAATTTTTTACATTCAATGTAATCTATATATTTTCATTAAATCAGAATAAATTATTTTAATGTACCATTATTTTCTATGTGTCCCATGTTAAGTCAGTCCCTCCATTGTCCCTCCATTATTTTCTTTGGGAGTGGGTTGTGGTACCAGTGGTTTGCCATTTGTGGAGCTGGCCTTACTACTTCACCGTTTTGGCTGTACTAACTAACATTCTCAAATTTGGCTCCACCCCATTATTCAATGGGTGGGGACATGTAAGTCTACACTTCTGAGTAACTTTACACTCGTAAATGGTGAATAGCCAAAAGTAGTAAAGTTACTCAGAAGTGTAAGAGTACCCTTACACATGTAGCTATCCTTATGTGTAAGTATACCTTTGCAAATAGGCCCCATAATCTTCAGGTTACAGGAATTTAGAGCCAATAGTAACTCCTCTTTGTGCAAAAAGAATAATATTTTCCTGTTATGTGCATTAAAACTACAAACATTTCTATACCAGTTTTAAGTACACCTTCTTCCTGCTAGAAGAAAAATACTGTTAATATTGTATGCAATTGTTACTTTTTTAAATCTACATAATGTTTTCCAAGCATATGACCAAAAGGTTTAGGCAGTGTCTTGTGTCACAATGTGAATTAGTTGATGTATGTTTTGCAGCTGTTTACTGAATATTTGTTGTATGATGACGAGGGATAAACACCCAGTGGACTCCATCAGCAATGAAGTAATTACAATAAATGGTACCCTTTGTAAGCATTGGGCCAACAAAGCTGTAATAATTTAAACATCGGGGAAGGCATACACACCTGAAGCAATTCAACTAGTGTAATACACTACGATGCAATTTGGTTTTTAAAGAAAAAACAAATTTAACAGATTCAGTTGGAGTCACTCATAAGGACTGAAAAATTGAAAAGCAGACACCTCACAGGAACACAAAATGCAGGTTCCAAGTATCTTCAGAACATCTGTGGGGCCTCTCATGATTGATACCATATGTAAATTACAGAGCACAACCAATAACATGTCTCATTAGCTAATTTAATAGTCAGAATGGTTTTAATAGACCCAAATTGAAGATTCAGTACAAAAAAGGAAGAAAATAGAATAACAGAAGTCCAAAACAAATTAGTCAAAAAATGGAAAGTCCATAAGAGTCTTGATGTAAATGACTCGTAGTACAAGATGAATAAGCAGACAGCCGACACGTGTTTCGTCGTATAGGTACGACTTTTTCAAGGCTCGCAATAGTTTTATCAGTCGCTCGAAATGTTCTTCTAATACTAGACCCCGTTCAGTTTCCAGGGAATTTTTAAACAAACTGATATAGTATAAAAATATGTATATTCATGTAGAATTTAAAGTATAAAACGAAGGCTTGAAATTAAGATTCCCAAGGTCCCATCATACGATGGTGAGAGACCCGAATACCTTCATTATACTCCGCGCATCGCGTTCTCCAAAAGTGGCGTCCCTTACCATGTTCCAATAAAGTTCAGTGTAAAGGTACATTTGATTTTTGGTTTTGACATCCACAGGCAAAAGATGGTGGTTTTGCACCCTAGGTTATTCTTTGTGAAACTACTTTAAGGAACTAGCTGAGGTGTGCAGCCCTTCATGCCACAGTTGACAAGTTCAAACTTGTACTTATTTTGACCTGCATGACATCTCCACTTTTAATGATTGCCAATATTGAATCCTATTCACAAAAGTATTTTCAGTAACAAGCATCTGCTTACAGCTAAGGATACCTACATGTATGCACATTCTGCCTGTTCACACTCTGGAGTTGGTTGTAAAGTTACTATGGGGAGCAGATCACCCTAACATTACTGGGGTGGATGTAGGGAAAGGGATTTCTCCACAGGAAAAAAAGGTTTTCCCTGCAGAGAGCAAAAAGTGTGTGTTTGCAGAGGGGGCGCCATGCTCCCTTTGCAGACTTCTAAACTATGCAGAATTCAGCATATGGTGGAAAGAACCCACTAGAGATGCCATGTGATATTCCCATAGGTCACTGGAGACACTATTACACACCCAAGAACAGGAGAGGTTATCAAAAGTAATCATTTGGCTGACTGTAATGCCATCAACTTGATATATAATATCAAATGTCAGTGCAGTTTATTATGTCAGCAAAAACAGAAATCAAAATCAAAATCAGGATAACGGAACACAAAAGCGTGATTCGAAATAAGAACGTCAATTCGAATCTGGCTTTACATTGGATTGAACATAGCTCAGTTAAGGTTTCAAATAGTGGAAGAAACATTAAACAAATCTGGAAGAAACAATTCTCAGGTACTTTCACAAAGAGAAGTATATTGGATTAAACGTCTGGACACGATGTCTCCGAAAAGATTGAATGACAAGATCGATATGAACTGTTTCTTATAAACAGGCATACAGATCCGGCAGTAGCATTCATTTATTTTGCATAGCAAGTGGTAAAAACCTTAAATGCAGAGTAGAGCTAGCTACACACATAGATGATGCCATGGAATTGAAAGGAACAACACATACTGTTTGTAAAAAATATTGTTTCTCATGGAAAGAGCAAACATTTACACGCACTGTTGGTGTTTGGTGGCATTGGTCCTATACTAAGGCTTCACCCCGGCTAGCACTAGATTACATCAGGAATCAATTTGTGTTTTCTTTTTCTTGGCATTAAGAAACATGAAAGCAACATACAAGAATGATGAATTGTGGGACATTGATCACGTCGATTTGACATTAACCCCTTCCATGCGTCGGACGGCCGGGAGCCGTCCGATGTCACGGTGGGCATGTGCCTCGGACGGCTCCCGGCTGTCCTTGCACCCACCCACGGAAGAAGCACTGGCGCTACCCCGTGGGCCGCCCTTGAAGCTGCCCCCACGGGGGAAGGCAGGGGAAGCCCTTCCCCTGCCCCCGCCCTCTCCACGTCATCTATTGACGTCAGCGCGTGAGGCGCGCTGGCGTCATTAGAGGATACCGCATGCACTGGAACCCATTTGCTTCCAGTGCATCCGGAGGAAAGCCGGTGAGTTTCTCCTTGGGGAGGGGGGGTATGTTTTAAAAGGCATCGGAGGAAAGGAAAGGGTTTTCCTTTCCTCCGATGTCTTTTTAAAAGCATTCCTGCTGCACGATCGCGCCTGGGGCACGATCGTGCAGCAGGAATGCCCGTTTTTTTTTTTTAAATGGCCATTTTGTGTTGGGGAGCGGCCCCTTGGGCAAGGGTCGCTCCCCTTGGGGGAGCAATGTGTGTAGTTGGTTCTGCCCCCCTTGGGGGGGGGCAGATCGGAGAATAAAAATAAAAAAAAGTATGTGTGTGCCCACTGGGCCACCAGGGATTTTTTTTTTAAATGCCCTTTGTGTGTCGGGGAGCGGCCCCTTGGGCAAGGGTCGCTCCCCTTGGGGGAGCAATTTGTTTAGTTGGTTCTGCCCCCCTTGGGGGAGGAGCATATCTGATTTAAAAAAATAAATTAAAAGTAGGTGTGTGCCCACTAGGCCACCAGGGATTTTTTTTTTAAATGCCCTTTTGTGTCGGGGAGCAGCCCCTTGGGCAAGGGTCGCTCCCCCTGGGGGAGCAATTTGGTTAGGTGGGTCTGCCCCCCTTGGGGGGGGGCAGATCGGATTTAAAATAAATAAAAAAGTAGCTGTATGCCCACTAGGCCACCAGGGATTTTTTTTTAAATTATGTTTTTGGTGAGCGGCCCCTTAGGCAAGGGTCGCTCCCCTTTGGGGATCATTTATTTTGGCCATTTCTGCCCCCCTTGGGGGCAGATCGGCCTTGTGAGTCTAGGCCAATCTGCCCCCAAGGGGGGCAGAAGCCATTAGACACCAGGAATTGTTTTAGTGTTGTTGGGGAGCAGCCCCTTGGGCAAGGGTCGCTCCCCTTGGGGGAGCAATATGTTTTTGGGTAGCAGCCCTTAGGCAAGGGTCAAAGGGGAGCATTTATTTGGGCCGTTTCTGACCCCCTGGAAGGGCAGATCGACCCAAATAAACAATTAATTTTATTGTATGCCCACTAGGCCACAAGGGATTGTTTTAGTGTTGTTGGAAGCGGCCCCTTGGGCAAGGGTCGCTCCCCTTTATGGGGTGAATATTGCGGCCGTTTCTGCCCCCTTTGGGGGCATATCAGCCATATGTTTTCAGGCCCATCTGTCCCCTAGGGGGGTAGAAGCCACTAGACACCAGGGCTTTTTAAATGTTGGTGTTGGGGAGTGACCCCTTGGGCAAGGGTCGCTCCCCCTTTATGAGGGTGAACTTTTGGGCTGTTTCTGCTCCCATGCGGGGCAGATCGGCCTTATGCTTTTAGGACACCTACCACCTTTGCTTGGCTGGTGGATAGTGTGTGGACTAGTGCATTATTTGCATATCTGATTGTAATGTTTTATTTCTCCTTTTTATTCTAGTGCAAAGCTTTTGATTCTTGTTTGCGGTTTCGGCAGTGGTTGATCTGCAGTTTTGCGTAGTTGCATTTTTTTGGTAAGAAAAACATTTTTGTTGTGTTTACTCCAAATGAGTATTAATGTCATGCATGAATGAATTTCTTGTAAGTGGTGTCATAATAGCAGCATATTTAGTTAGTGTTTTGAGCATGAAATTCTTTGCGATGTGTTTTGCGTTGTCTTATGTGTAATTTTCTTTTCTTTTTCTTTTTAGTGGGATACTGTTGGTCCTTACTGTGTCTGTGCAGAGTAGGTGGTGGTGAGTCTAGCTGCTTCTGGCAAGTGAGTGGTATAGTGTTGGAGTATATAGGTCTTTGTGATAAAGCCACATTTTGTTTATTACTTATTTTACAAAGTGTTTGTTGTTGTTGACTTGTTTGACAAGTTACCTTTATTAGTAAGGATTATGGCTAGCTGTAGAATTACTGCTCAGCAGGTGGTTGGTATGCTTTTGAATCTTCCTCTGAGCAGGATTATGAGACTGACAGTGCATCTGAGGGAGAGGAGGGAGTGCAAGATTCTGGCAGTGAGTTTTCTGTCCACGAGGAATCATCTGATGATGAAGCTACTCTCAGTGCGGATGAAGCTACTTCAGTGTGGATGAAGTGCCTGTTTTAGAGGAGGACACTGATGTGCCGATGGTGTAGCAAGAGACATCGGGATTGCAGCCTGAGGCTGCAAGGCTTCCTACTGGAAGTGGTGGACTCTGGGTTGATCCAAACATGGAGCAGCCGGTGTTGCCTGCCTTTAGTGGTGATGCAGGGTGTAGAGTGGATTGTGAAAATGCCTATACAGTTTTTTCAGTTGTTTATGGATGATGTATTTTTGGCTGAGATTGTTGAGCAGACTAATTTGTTTGCTGAACAGTTTTTGAGGGACAACAGTGCCAGACTTAGGCCCCGCTCTAGAGCTACCCGGTGGACTCCCACAAATCTGGATGAGATGAAGAAGTTTTGGGGTTTGACTTTTTTGATGGGCTTGATAAGGAAGCCGTCCCTGGCTTCATATTGGTCTACCAGTCCCTTGATGGCAACGGCCATATTTCCTGCAATTATGAGTCGTGATCGGTATTTACTTTTGCTTCGGATGCTGCATTTTGTTGATAATGCTTTGGCGTTGCCACGAGATCACCCTGACTGTGACCGTCTTTTTAAGATTCGGCCTGTTCTTGATCACTTTGTAGATCGATTTTCAGAGATCTATACTCCAGGGAAAGAAATAGCTGTTGATGAGTCTTTGGTCCTGTTCAAGGGCCGTTTGGTTTTAGGCAGTACATTCCTAGCAAGAGGGCACGTTATGGAATTAAGATGTATATGTTGTCTGAGAGTAGGACAGGATATGTCTATAATTTCCGGTTGTACACTGGTAGGGATTCCACTATTGACCCCCTGGTTGTCCGTCCACTTTTGGAGTTTCAGAGAAAATTGTGTGGGATCTTGCTAGAGGACTGTTTAACAGAGGCCACCATTTGTACCTTGATAACTTCTACACTGCTGTGCAATTGTTTAAGGAATTGTTCAAAGTGGACACTTTTGCTTGTGGCACAATCCGCTCTAACCGTAAAGGTTACCCAAAAGAGCTTGTTTGCAAAAAGCTTCAGAGGGGACAGTGCAGTGCCTTGCCTAGTTAGGAACTGCTAGCTGTGAAATTTGTGGACAGGAGGGATGTGTACATGCTGACTACCATTCATGATGAGAGTACTTCACCTGTGACTGTTTGGGGTCAGGTTGCTGAAGTGCACAAACCTGTGTGCATTGTAGACTACAATAAGCACATGGGTGGTGTCGATAGAGTAGATCAGAGGTTGGAACCTTACACTGCTGTTCGTAAGGCTTACATTTGGTATAAGAAGTTGGCCATGCATCTCTTCAATTTAGCAACTGTCAATGCTTTTGTTGTGTTTAAGGAGTGTTCTCCTGAGTCAAAGATGACTTTTGTTCAGTTTCAGGAGTCTGTGATAGGCAGCCTTGTTGTTGTGGAACAGCAAGTGTTCCTAGAGTTGGAGTGGTGGAGGATGTGGCTAGATTGAAAGATCAGCACTTTCCTGATTTAATTCCTCCCACGCCCACAAAAACCAATCCCTGTAAGAGATGTAGAGTCTGCTTGCGAAGAGGTATGCGGAAGGAGAGTCGTATGCACTGTGCCGATTGTCCTTCTAATCCTGGGCTGTGTGTGCCCACATGTTTCAAATTGTATCACACTCAAAAGAGTTTTTGGGAGCAACCGTGAGTCTGATAGTGTACTGCCTGGTCTGTATGGTTTTATATAGTTGTTGTTCAGTTTCACGTTTGGCAATAGAATGATGTCTTTAGTTACTGCTGTTGTTTTTGTAGTTATAGTTTTGTATCTAGTTGCAATTGGTTTGTGTTTTCTTTCTTGTTAAAAAAAAATTCATGAAGGTATGCGTGGACTGGCGCTTGGCTGGCGGTGTGCGTGGACTGGCGCTTGGCTGGTGGTGGGCGTGGACTGGTTCTTGGCTGGCGGTGTGCGTGGACTGGCGCTTGGCTGGCGGTATGCGTGGACTGGTGCTTAGCTGGCGGTGTGCGTGAATTGGCGCTTGGCTGGCGGTGTGTGTGGACTGGTGCTTGGCTGGTGGTGTGCGTGGACTGGTGCTTGGCTGGCGGTGTGTGTGGACTGGCACTTGGCTGGTGGTGTGCGTGGACTGGCGCTTGGCTGGCGGTGTGCGTGGACTGGCGCTTGGCTGGCCGTGTGCGTGGATTGGCACTTGGCTGGCGGTTTTCCTTTGACTGGCGCTTGGCTGGCGGTATGTGTGGACTGGCGCTTGGCTGGTGGTGTGTGTGGACTGGCACTTGGCTCGCGGTGTGCGTGGGCTGGTGATTGGCTGGCAGTGTGCATGGACTGGCGCTTGGCTGGCGGTGTGCATGGGCTGGCGCTTGCCTGGCAGTGTGCGTGGGCTGGCACTTGGCTGGCAGTGTGGGTGGGATGGTGCTTGGCTGGCGGTGTGCATGGGCTGGCATTTGGCTGGCATTTGGCTGGCAGTGTGTGAGTAGTGACTTGCTGCTGGTCATTACACACTCTGCTAGTCAAACGCCACTGCAGGCACTATGTCAACCACCAGCCGGTGTGATTGCTGTGTCAGTCATGTGGGCGTATGAAAGTGATGGGCCCTTGAATGGCGCTGTCTGTTGTGGTGAATGTTGTAATGTGCTGGGCCCGCAGCTGGCGGTGTGAATGGTCTTGTGTGTCACGTATGAAAGGTGTGTGAATGGCCTGTAAAGAGGTTGGTGCCTTGCCGTGGCTTTACAGCTCATGAGCTGTGAGTCATTGGGTCAGGTTTTTAACCTTTTAAATATTAACAGTGCATTTCCTTTTTGTGAAATCTCTTGTTAATAGAATTTTACGCTCTGAACCGTCTCTCACCCTTGTGCCAAATGCAACCAGTATGTGTGTGTACTTAGGGAATTGTTCATTTTCAAGGAATATTTGTCTTTTCTGTCTCTCTCTGCCAGGGTGTACATTGTCTCCACATTGTCTGTGAATGTGAGTGTTGTAATGTGCTGTGGCCGCAGCTGGTGGTGTGAAAGTGTGTGTCAAGTATGAAAGGTGTGTGAATGGCCTGTAAAGAGGTTGGTGCCTTGCCGTGGTTTAACAGCTCACGAGCTGTGAGTCATTGGTTCAGGTTTTTAACCTTTTAATTATTAACAGTGCATTTCCTTTATGTGAAATCTCTTGTTAATAAAATATACATTTTGAAGCTTTCACTCACCCTTGTGCCAAATCCAACCAGTATGTGTGTGTACTTGAGGAACAGGTGGATAGGCAGTCATATTTGTCTCATTTGTCTTTCTGTGCTAAGGTGTAGTCTGTCTCTAGGGAAAATTTACCAACTTTAGATACTTCTGTAAAGTAAAAAAAAATGGGGAGTGCTGGGTGGTGTGCCTCTCATGGATCCCAACAAGTTTTTTTACTCACGCCATGCAAACCTCAAAATGTGACTATAGTCACTCATTTTCCTTGCATTACTGTGTCATAATATTCTGTTGTCAGAAAAACCACAATTTTCCTACCACCCTGCATTCCCCTCAGGTCTCCCGATAAAAATGGTACCTCACTCGCGTGGGTGGGTCAAGTACCCGTGACAGGCATGGACCCAAAACCTATTGAGGCGACATCAAAATTACCTATCACAAAACAACTTGGTTTTGCAAGGGGGGTCCCATGAGTTTTTGGCCCCGGGCTCGGCGGCCATCTGGGGAAACCTACCAAACCCACACATTTCTGAAATCTAGACACCTGGGGAGTCCTGCGAGGTATGGCTTACGTTGATCCCCCAACATTTCCCTACCCAGAATCCCCTGCAAACCTCAAATGTTAGCTGAAAAAAATCACATTTTTCTCAAATTCCTGTGTGGGAAAATTCTGGAATCTCGTGACAGATCCACAAATTTCCTACCACCCAGCGCTCCCCAGGTCTCCCGATAAAAATGGTACCTCACTTGCGTGGGTGGGTCAAGTACCCGCGACAGGCAAGGGCCCAAAACCTATTGAGGCGACATCAAAATTTGTTTTAGGTAAATTTGATGTCTCCTCAATACTCATGGGCCCCCCTTGCAAAACCAGGTTGATTTGCGATAGGTAATTTTGATGTCGCCTCAATTGGTTTTGGGCCCTTGCCTGTCACGGGTACTTGACCCACCCACACGAGTGAGGTACCATTTTTATCGGGAGACCTGGGGGAATGCTGGGTAGGAGGAAATTTGTGGATCCACGCAGATTCCAGAACTTTCCCACACAGAAATCTGAGAAAAAAGTGATTTTTTTCAGCTAATTTTGAGGTTTGCAGGGGATTCTGGGTAGGAAAATGTTGGGGGACCCACGCAAGCCATACCTCACTGGACTCCCCCGGGTGTCTAGTTTTCAGAAATGTGTGGGTTTGGTAGGTTTCCCTTGATGGCCGCCGAGCCCAGGGCCAAAAACTCATCGGACCCCCCCTAGCAAAACCAGGTTGTTTTGCGATAGGTGATTTTGATGTCGCCTCAATTGGTTTTGGGCCCTTGCCTGTTGCGGGTACTTGACCCACCCACGCGAGTGAGGTACCATTTTTATTGGGAGACCTGGGGGAACGCTGGGTGGGAGGAAATTTATGGATCCACGCAGATTCCAGAACTTTCCCACACAGAAATTTGAGAAAAAAGTGATTTTTTCAGCTAAATTTGAGGTTTGCAGGGGATTCTGGGTAGTAAAATGTTAGGGGACCCACGCAAGCCATACCTCGCTGGACTCCCCCGGGTGTCAAGTTTTCAAAAATGTATAGGTTTGCTAGGTTTCCCTAGGTGCCGGCAGAGCTAGGATTCAAAATCTACAGCTAGGCAATTTGCAAAAAAAGGGTCAGTTTTCACTGTAAAAATAAAGTGTGTCAACGTTGCATTTTGGGCCTTTTCCTGTCGCGGGCACTAGGCCTACCCCCACAAGTGAGGTACCATTTTTATCGGGAGACTTAGGGTAATACAGAATTGCAGAGCAACTGTTATTACCTATTGACTTTCGATGCATTTCTGCCTTCCAAATGAAAGACCATGTGTAAAAAGAAGTCATTTTGAAAAATGACCTATAATTCTCATGCTAGTATGGGTACTCACAATTTTGGAAATGTGCAAATATCTACTGTTTCTAATGTCTATATTTTGTTCCAATTTCAGAAATACATAGGTGTCTTTCATACCGATTTTTCCATGTATATATTTTCCCAAATGAATTGCTATATACCCGGTACATAATGAAAAAACATTGCAAGACGCTGCTCAGTTATTGGCTCTGGGTTCGTCGGGTTCTTGGTGAACCTACAAGTCCTATATATCCCCACAACCAGATAGGTCCAGCGAATGTAAGGTATATTCCTTTCAAACAGGTGTCACAATTAGAAGAAGTTACAGGTGAAAACGTTTGCACAAATGGCTGTTTTTTTCAACTAATTTTCAATTTTTCCTATATTTAACTGTTAGTTTTTATAAAGAAACCTTGAAGGATCTACACAAATGACCCCTTGATAAATTCAGAATTGTGTCTACTTTTCTAAAATGTGTAGCTTTCCAGGATCCATTATTGCTTTCATACCCATTTCTACCATTAACTGGAAGAAGGATGAAAGCACAAAAAATAGCAAAAATAGGCTATATCCCAGTAAAATGCCAAAACTGTGTAAAAAATGTTGGTTTTCTGACACAATTCTGTCAGTCCCTAAAAGCTGGGAAAATGGTGATTTCAGCCCCACAAACCCTTTGTTGATACCGTTTGCAAGGAAAAAACCAGGCGCTTTCATTTGCAGCCCTTTTTTCCCATTTTTCCCCCCAAAAACTAAATTTAGCCGTATTTTGGCTAATTTCTGGGTCCCCTCCAGGGAAATCCACAAACCCTGGGTACCTTTAGAATCCCCATGATGTTGGAAGAAAAGGACGCAAATTTGGCATGGATACCTTACGTGGTCAAAAAGTTACAGGGGCCTAAGCGCAAACTACCCCAAATAGCCAAAAAAAGGCTTAGCACAGGGGGGGGGGGGAGGGAAGGCCTAGCAGCGAAGGGGTTAAGATTTTGGATGGTGGTGAATCTAAAGTGTTGATTTTGGATGATTTTATCCCATTTAGGGACATATTCACAAGGAGCTATCGCCGAATTAACGGCACTTTATCGCAGCCAAAGTCGTGATAAATTTACCTCTCCATTCACAAGCCGGTGTTAACAGCCCACAGCACCAGTTTACCCGCGATAGCAGCCGCAAAAAACATCGCCGCAGAGGACCCCCGCAAATATCGCTAATGAGATGCAGAGTAGGTGTTCCCGTGCCAAAAGCTGAGACAACAGCACACCTCAACATTCACAACGACCAGCCACATCCGCAATAAAATCACAAAACAGGCGATAAGGCGCGTTAGCACCAGGAAATCTACACCTGCTCTGACCTGGTGTAAAGTCGGACGGCAGCCTGCAAACCAAAAGGGAGCACAGCCCAGGGCTACATCGGAAGGGCAACAGATGCCATGGAGCCACCCATCATGCGGCCCGGACACCCAAGAGGGGAGCAACACCGACCGCCACCACCCCCAGGACCACCCCTCCCTGGCACCCCCCCGACCAAAGACATGCCACATCAGCCACACATAAACATGTACAAAATATTCCACTTGATGCCGCACAATCACAACTGGTGACATGGATGTGTTGTCACAGAAATGACCAGCACACATTCACTTTCGAAGCAACAAATGAAACTTTATTAAAATGAACAACGAAATGAAATGAAGACACATGGCCGCTCCCCTCGGGACAATACCTAGGTAACAGCCTGTAAGATAAAAAACATGATGAGAAGGTGTGTCCTGCACACATCAGAGGACAGAGAGAGAGCGAAGGAGAGAGAGAGGAAGAGTGGGAGGGAGAGAGAGAGGAAGAGAGGGAGAGAGAGAGAAGAGGAGAGAGAGAGGAAGAGAGGGAGGGAGAGAGAGAGGAAGAGAGGGGGAGAGAGAGAGAGAGAGAGAAGAGGAGAGAGAGAGAGGAAGAGAGGGAGGGAGAGAGAGAGGAAGAGAGGGAGAGAGAGAGAGAGAGAGAGAGAGAGAAGAGGAGAGAGAGAGGAAGAGAGAGAAGAGGAGAGAGAGAGGAAGAGAGGAAGGGAGAGAGAGAGGAAGAGAGGGAGAGAGAGAGAGAGAGAAGAGGAGAGAGAGAGGAAGAGAGGGAGAGAGAGAGAGAGAGGAAGAGAGGGAGAGAGAGAGAGTGCCGCCCCTGCGCACCCAGGCCACACTGCTCACCTGCTGCCACCGGTGTGTCTCAAACCACGTGCTGGTATATAGTGCAGTTCACCAGGTCACACATCTGATTCAGAGCCGTCAGCTGAAACAGAGCCCAGATACATGACTGGCACAGTACACACACTTGCACAAGACAACATCGCCTGCCCGCCCATGTACACCCAGGCAGAGGCACCCCAACCTCTCCCGCCGCCCATCGGAGCATGCCCGCCCATGCACACCCAGGCCTCAATGCTCACCTTCCGCCACCGGCGCGTAGACAGGAGGCCCCACCACGTGCCGCTGCAAGCCACAAGCCCGGGGCCCACAGACATGGCACCCTCCACATCATGCAGCCCGCTCCGCAGGCCACCAGGTCTCACGTTTGGTGCTGGGTCTTGATTACTCCATGGCAGAGGACATACCAGTGAACCCGGCACCATCGCAGGCTGCACACCCGCTCAGCCCAATGGGTGCCACCAACTCTGGGATCCCAGAAGCGACACCAAGTGGCGGTAGGCCCGCGCTGCCCGCCGGCTCTGGCCTACACTGCGGTCCAGCAGGGCACACAAAACCTGAGCTGTCCGGACCGCCGGGACGGGGCATCATCGCAGGCTGCACACCCGCTCAGCAGCTCAAGGTGCCACTGACACAGTGCACCCAAAGTCACCGTCCCGTGGCGGGGTGCCTGTGCCGTCCGCAAGGCCCCGGGTGCCACTAACCCTGTGCAACCCCAGTCTGCGCCACGTGGTGGTAGGCCCGTGCCGTACTCAAGGCTTCGTGTGCCACTAACCCTGTGCAACCCCAGTCTGCGCCATGTGGTGGTAGGCCTGTGCCGTCCGCAAGGCCTCGGATGCCACTAACCCTGTGCGCAACAACTCATGGGTCCTACATGAGTGAGAACCGTGGAGCGGCCGTCATCCAGTCACCACCGGAAGAGGGGAATGTGACGTCGTCGGCCCCTTATGTTGGCAGAGTCACATGGCCTGTGACGCCTGTGCCGGATGGGTGTGGTGTGTGTGAAAACCTGCCCTCAGGGAGTGGCTGTGACATGCTGACAACTAGACCTCCACACCACCAGCGAGTACGGCTGCGACGGGTAGCAATGAGGGCCCCCCTCGGGGCGTTAGCGGAGTGGTCAGGCCTGCCGTACGCCCGACCAGCGCAGGGCTTGCAACAATGACTCGTGGGCTCTGGGCGTGGTCCAGACCATGTCCGGACAAGGAAGTGACTGATGCTTGTGTCCCTGTTGTAGTGTCCACGGAACCCGGTACACAAAATGCAATGTCGCACCCTCTGACTGGCATCCCACAGGATGAACATCATTGACGCAAGGGAAGGCACTGTCCCCACATTCATCCACACATCAATACATGAATGACGTAAGACATTACACTGCAGTGCGTCACTGGATGTTTATTTGCACATCCAGTGCAGTCATGCAGCTGGAGCGGTACAGGGCAATGCCGAGCACACTACACAATATGGGCCCGTGGAGGGCCAGCCAGTGTCCATCCCGGGATGACCTGTACTGCGGAAGAGGAAGGGTACAGTCTGCAGTCTGTCCGCCATGTCATTGGTCGTCAAACAGGATGTGGCAGTCCATGTCGCTGTCCAAGGTGAGTGAATCGGAGTGTATCGGGGTCAGTGGTAGGTCTTGAGGCCATGTGCGGCACCAAGCAGAAACAGGCAAGGTGGCGGAAATGGATGCTAGTGCCTGGCCCTCCTGACCACAGTCCCATCCACGTCCTCGTCCCCGGGTGTGTGCCCTGCCCCACCTGTGGGTGTTGCAGTACCGGCTGCGGCACTGTGTGCCACTGACACATCAGGGGCGGAGGAGGATTGTCGGCCGCACTGTGTGGCAGTGACACATCAGGTGCCGGAGTGGCTACGCCTGCCGCACTGGGAGGCACTGACACACCAGGGGGCGGAGATGTGGATGGTGTGGGGGCAGCAGCATTCATCATCGCCATGCCTTGTGGCAGCAATGCCATGATGAGGACATGCAGGGCACGGTAGATCCCAGCTACATTTCGCTGATGTGCAGCGGCGGCTGCCATCCTTTCCGCCTCCATCCGCACCATGTCCTCCATGAGCCTCCGCATGTGTGCCAGCTCACGGCTGGCATCGCTGGGGCCACTCTGAGCGGACAGGTATTCTTCTCTCCACGTCATGACTCCAGAGATGTCAGTCAGGGCTCGCTGGAAACCAGGGGGCGGACATAGACACCCAAGGATGGCATCCAGTTTGGTAGCCATGAGCTCGAACCCCTCCCGCACCTGCTCGGCCGTCTCCCTCTGACCCTCCAGCACACGGTGTTGGAAGGCCATTTGTTGTTCCTGGGGGACTTGGGAGGGTGCCGGGGCTGTGGGTGCCTCCTGCTGGGTGGTTTGGGTGGTGGGTGGGGTCTCATGGATGTAGCTAGGCTGGGCTGCCCTGATCCTGGAGGTGAGTTGCGGATGAGGTCAATGAGGTCTTGGATGGTTTAGGTGTCGATGCTGGTGTTGTCCTCCTCCTCGTCATCAGTGAAGAGTGGCTGTGACTGCTCTGCAGGAGGTGTTGACGATGCCCCTGCGATGTGAAGGGGAGATGGTGTATTACAATGTGTCCACATGTATGTAGCCGCATGGTACAGGTTGACATTCAGACAGCATGGCATTGTACATTGTGACAGTCTGTGGGTCTGGGCGAGGACCCAAAGTGATTGTGGGTGTGCACTGTGCCCTGCTTGCTTGTGCATGTGTGCCATTGTGGCCATCTCCCCCCGTTCCCCCCAGTACCTGGTGGTCACTCACCCTGTTGCGGTTGTGTTGTGTCCTGTCGAGCAGTGTCCGGTCCCCCGACTCCGGCCACAGTCTCCACACTGATGACTGCCGACACCAGCTCCTCCATGTCATCCAGCTCCAGCTGTGGCGTTGGGCCCCCACCTCCGGTCTGCGTTGCTGCCTTCAGGTTGGCAGAGAGTTTCTCCTTGGTCTTCCGCTTGATGTCATTCCATCGCCTCTTGACCTCGTCCATTGTCCGCTTGTGCTCTCCGACGGCATTCACCTTGTCGACGATGTCCCGCCATATTCCAGTTTTGGTGCCCAATGACACGTTGGAGGTGATGAAGAGTTGTTGATGGTGTTCCATCACCTCCGTGACTATGATCCTGTTCGCCTGCGGACTGAACTTGGTCTTCCTCGTCTTCTTGTCCTTGCCCTTCCCTGTCCCGGAGGTCCCAGGCTGGTCGTCCGGGGTGCTTGTGGGGTTGCGCTCGTCCTCTGCGCCTACTCCGGCTGCCTCCATGGTGCTTGTGTGTTGGTCAGTTTGTGTGTGGGTGTTTTTTCTACTTTTATGGAGATTTTTGACGCCTGCCAGGTGTGTGTTGCAGGCCTGGCGCTGCTTGTCGCTGTTTCCTCATCGCGCTTTGGCCCATCGCATGTTTTTTGGTGTTGTGGTTTGTGTTTTTATCTCCATCGTGGTGGTTGTATCACGGACATTGTCCACGGTTTTGGCAGACTATCGCATGGTACCGCCTTGTTGTGAATTCCACGTTGACACAGGATTATTTTCCCGCGATAGGCTGCGATATTGAAAGTTGCGTTACGCTACTCTTGCGGTAGTTATCACACGTTCTTGTGAATATACCCCTTAGATTTTTTTGCGTTGGTATAGCATCAAGGTTCACAGTAGAGGCAGTTTTTTTTGCATATACGATAATGGCACAATAGGATGATGCCTTTTTGGTCGTCGGTTGTGTTGACTTGTTTTTAAGATGTTTTAAAGTGGAGAATTAAAATCGTTGATTTTGGCTGATTTTCTCTCTTTGACATTTATTTCACGTTGGAATGGTATCAGGATTCACATTAAAGACAGCTGTCTGCATGTACATTGATTACTGGCGGCTCCGATAGGGAACGAGGAACATGATGAGGGTAGTTGCATTTTCATTTCTAACACGGAAGATGCAGTCTCCGTGAAGTTTAAATATCGACCATTCACAGACGAGCAGTCACGATACGGCTGCTGGCTGATCGGCAACAAGGAAACGAGAGACTGAATCTATGGTGAAACAGGCAGGTATGAGTTTACGAAAAAGTGGGTACATTTTTTAGTTAGAAAAGCTGACACATAGAATAGAGGTTTAGTAGTGCATTTCTGTTACAGTGAGATTTGCACTGAGGTTCATTCAACATCCGAGAACTTGCGACAGCTTGTTGAAAGAGGCCCCTTTGATAGAGGTAGGTTTGACCAGGTAACTATTTAAGCTGCAGAAAGCTCACAAACTGAAACATGAACAGAGGCAATAATGTTTTTTTTCATATAGTTGATTCTAGCATCGGACCAAAGGCACAATTCCTTTGAAGGTTGTATTTAAGTCAGTTTAAGAGGGACTTTTTGATTTGGAGATCTCTCACAATTTATACACCCAAAGGCATGAGTCTATGGGTTGTACTATAAAGCACAGGATTGGGACAAAGTGTGGGTTCTCCGAAGTTTTTAGAATCGTCTCTGCATTCGGGTTTTCTTCTTTTTTTTCTCTGACCATTCACATATGACATGGTATCCATTTCTATGCATGAAGTATTGGTGGCTATTAAGCTCATGAAATGAGGCTTGATAAACCTGCTCACACTGTCAATGTTTGCTCAGTTACACCAGGTTTCACTTGTAAAACACTGAGGGGCATATGTACAAGCCCCTATCGCCACCAAAAATGTAACTTTTGCCGACGTTGTGGTGGCGATAGGGGCTGTGCCTTATGTACAAGGCAGCGTTAAGCCACTTAACGTGGCTTAACCCTGCCTTGTACATAAGGCCCCCTTTCACGCTATGGTTACCGTGAAAGGGGCGTGCAGTGGGTGTTGTGGTGGGCCTTCCACCGCAACACCAATTGTATTTGACGCTGCCCCCTATGTACAAGGGTGGCGTACATAGGAGGCAGCGCCAAAATTAAGACCAGTAAAACCCTGGTCTTAAGTTGGCAAAACGAGGAGAAATGCTTTATTTCTCCTCGTTTTTGCTTTTTCCATGTGTGCTGACTTGTGCAGCACACATGGAAAAAGCAAAATGCCATGGTTTGTTTATGTGCAGGAAAGTGTCCCTTCCTGCACATAAACAAACCTTTAAAAACAATGCAATTTTGTCACTTTTGTGTGTGCTGCATGAAGCAGCACACATGAAAGTGACAGAATTGCATTTTAGGATTGTTTATGTGCAGGAAGGGACACCTTCCTACACATAAATAATCCTCCCCTGCACGCAGACACCCTTGCACTCTGGTGCTAAGTTGTTAAACTTAGTGCCATCGCAGGGGGAAACGCAAGGCTGCACCACATTCTTGTAAATATGGTGCAGCCTTGCATTTCAGAAGTGGCGGAGCGTGTCGTTAAGCCAAGGAGGCTAAGACACGCTCTGCCACTTCCTTGTACATATCCCCCTGAATTTTTGGTATAACAGCTATTTGAATGTAGAGAAGACATGTGCTTGTTGTGAATAATTCCAAATTGTTGCATTATTGTCCTTTCTGTTCAGCCCCTGAAGAAGAGATTGCATCCCGAAATGCATTGGGCACACCGCTTTTTGAATAGGATTTAATGCAAGAATTTATTGATGTTACATAATTTCAGATGTACATAACAAATATCATCAAAAGAAATAGGAATGGTCTCTGTATGAGATTAGGTAGTGTGAAATATTACTGTAAAGTCCACACCACAAAAATGCAGAAAATAATAATAAAAAGTCAAAGGATACAGAAAGATATATGAGTTTTGAAATTGTATCAGTATGAATGATAAATTCTTTTAAGCAGTGCTCTCTGAGTCCAGAACACAATGTGCTCTTGGCTAATCTATTAATTATGCTACACATATAACAGACAACACAAAAGCACGCAATTGATGAATATGCAACTTTGAGCAAAGTATTTATAAAAGAGAATGCACAATACACTTATATTTTGTATTCCCATAGGTCCGCCACATTGCTAAGTTGTTTTTCGGAAAGCAGCTGGTTTCAATGGGGAATAGGGTACCTGAATGTAGGACAACTGTTTTCAGAGCATGGCTGCCTAAGAGCTGTAGACTACGAAAGTCTTCTTGGTAACTTGCACTGCAAATAAACGGGTCCTCCACAGTGTCAAGATAGGAAATCTGAGAGAATCTGTCACTGTATGTGTTAATGCGTTTTATAATGGTGTTATTTTACAGGAAACATGTTTTGTTATTTTGTAGTGGTTCACCTAGAAACATACACTGTATACTAATGTGCTGCATACTTTTTCATTTCAGATTGGCTCTTGTGAGAAGATAGGGTGACAAGGTAAAAATGTCAGCCTATGAGGAATTTTAAGATATGGTCTTCCCAGATGAGAATTCTCTGCCATTAGTGTGATTTAACCGGACGGCCATTAGGAGCTCATCTGAGACAAACCCTAAGCCAAACATGTAGTAAAACTAAATATATGGTGATGCATATTGAAGGATGATCAATTGTCAATGACATACAAAGCTGAGTTCCAGATATGCACTTCCGGCTTATTCACTAGATCAGGGGTATTTCTATATCACTGTATAGACATGCCACTTTGATGTGTCTTCTATTCTAAGACACAGTTCATAACCAACAAATTGCTAATCCCTGTGTGTGGAAATAGTCCCGAAGTACTCTCCATTCTGAGTTGCTAATTAATTGCCAAACAAGTTTTCATCCATACACAATTTGTTGTTTCAAAATGTATTCATGCTTCAATTATTTGAATGATTTATGTCTCTTCATCAAACATACAATTACTTACATTGTTCCAAAAATAATTTGTTGATCTTTTACGTCCTAAATGGCCTTTTAATACTCTGCAGGGAAACCAATTTCATATTAAACCAATATATTGATTTTCAACATATTTGTATAACCCCAATTCATTTTGGTTCACTAGGATGGTCCCTGCACAATATTTAAAGATCATTAAGGACATTAATGAAAGAAGTCAGCATAGACTGCATCACTCTCAACTGGATTTCTACTTACCTAACAAACAAACCATACCAGAATCACACACCACCATTCTCTTCACATCTCTACTACATAGAAATAGGAGTTCCACAAGGATCTATCAACATGAAAGTGAAACCACTAGTACATCTTAGCAACAGATTTGATCTCACTGACTACAACTATGCAGATGACACACAGATAACTCTCAGAATGGAAAACCCTCAGGACACAAGAACATCAAAACCAACCACTTGCCTCATGGCCAAAGATCAATGGATGACTTGGAATCAGCTTGAGTTGAAATACTAGCCTGCAGTGAATGGAAAAATGATGACTCTATAACGTTCTGGCCAAATTAAATGCGATCTCCATCAAAAGCAGAAAACAGCTACAAGCGTGAAAAATCTCAAAATCTTCCTGAAACTACACTTTCCATAAAAATGCAAGTGGACAGGCTGCCCAAACATTCTACACAATGAAAACACTTAGGGGGTCATTAGGATGGCGGGCGGACTTTAGTTTGCCCGCCATCCCAGTGGTAACGGGACCGGCCGCCTGCCATGCGACGGTCCCGCACCCCTGATTAGGATGCGACCGCCACCCTGGCGGTCGCATTCCGCTGTTTAACATTGCGGCGGGTGCTGCTTACAGCAGCACCCGCCGCAATGTCTTATTGACATGTCGTGCATTTCCATGCACAACGTGGCAGGCACCGCATGGTGCCTGCCACCTTGTGCATGGAAATGGAGGGGGTACCATGGGTACCCCCCAAGTGCACCCCCCACCCCCTACCCTCCCGGGGGCCCGCAACGGGCCCCCAAAGAAATTCCCACCAGCCTTTCCATGGCGGCATCGCCGCCATGGAAAGACCTCTAACCCGCACGCATCCTAATATGGATGGCGGTGCATGCTGGGCACCACCACCATATTAGGGGCCAAGTTCGCCCGGCCAGCAATCGAAACAATTGCCGACTGGCAGAAAAGCGGCGGACGCACTTTGCGTCCGCCGCGATACCCCCGCCATTGTAATATGGCGGGGGTATTACTCGTTACGATGGCGTAACGGCTCGGCCGTGGCGAACGTTACGACATCGTAATGACCCCCTTAGATGCATCTTTGCACATCTAGGATCTCCTCAAAAGTTACAAGCAACATCACACATCCTCTCAAATCTTGATTATGCTAACAGACTATACAACAGCATTTCATGTTCAACTATTAGAAAGCTTCAAAGAATCCAAAACTCAGCAGCATGGCTATTTATAAATGTAATTACACAAACCCATATCTCAGCAGACCTGAAGGCTCTACACTGGCTCCCAATAGCAATGAGATCCAGTCAAACTATGGTGCATCACACACAGAGCTATTAAAGGAAAAGGATCAAAATTAATATAAGTAAAAGTCACAAAATACTCCCAACCAAGCACTTATATTGCAGACTGGCACTGCACTTAATAACTCCAGGTTACAGGAAGAAAACCATTGGTGGCACTCCTTTCTACATTCAATTGACACAACTATGGAATTCCATAACTGCAAAGATCAGAGTTGTTGAAAATCACTTAGGGCCTGATTACGAATTTGGTGGTGCGGGAGCGGGACTGCCATGCCGGCATCCCGCTCCAGCACTGCCAAACCCTTGTGCCCACAGCCTGCCAGATTTTGACTTTTTCAGTCAGTGCAGGCGGTTCTTTGGCGTTCCCCTTGGCGGTGCCTGTGAAATAGGCACCACAATAGGAACGTCAAAGGCAGTACCTGCACGGCATAGACTGGTGCAGTCCATGCCGTACAGGTACTGGTGTGCATGCACACAGGGGAGGGCACAACATGTACCCCCCCTGCAAGCCCCCAATGGCCCAAAGGCAACAGGGGGCCCTGTAGGGCTCCCTTTGTTTCCTCTCTGCCACGGTTTTCATGGATGAGAAACCGCCATGAAAACCATGGCAAAGAGAAAACTTGTAATATGCTTTGCAGGACCACGGTGGTCCCGCCAAGATTACTGCAGCCTCAAGACCGCAATGGCGGTCCGACTGCCCAACTTGTAATGGGGCAGTCGGACCGCCAGTGCGGAGGTAGCTGGACCGCCACCGCAAGTCTCGCACTCCTTGGACTGCCAGACTCGTAATAAGGCCCTTAGAGTTCAGAAGGATGGTTAAGACCTGGTTATTCTTAATGTGTTCCAACAAAGAATCCACATGTTCTTATTTTCTGCTTACAGACAGATACCCTCCAGGACTCTTTAAGATCAAGGAAGTGCTGAATCAGCAGAATCCCTTTCCAAACAATCCCTATTATTAGTGAGAACCATATCGCCCTAGAAACTTACCACCAATTTGTCTGTCTCAAACACATAATGGAATGATCAGTGCAAACCCTAAAGATTGTCCATTGTTCTAAATCTCACTAGACAAACCTAAATGACCCGCTAGACATAACACATAACTTAACCCCACATTAAACAACAACTACAAAGTTAAACAATTTAAATAATGTTCAATATCTGTGTAGAAAGTGGCCAGACTGTATCAACACCACCAACAGCCAAATGG
Organism: Calotriton arnoldi; assembly: GCA_963921515.1. NCBI lineage: Eukaryota > Metazoa > Chordata > Amphibia > Caudata > Salamandridae > Calotriton > Calotriton arnoldi. Next base: position 53,801 of record CAWUFW010000063.1, on the reverse strand, counting down.
AGCAACCTAAGACGCAACAACACATTTCACTTTCGAAATGGCAAATCAACTTTTAACCTTTCTTTCTATTCTTTATACTTTCTCAGACTGCAAATTATCTCAATATTCTAAAAAAAACATGCCTGAAAATTAACATGATTAATAGCTAGGGATTATTCTTTTTCCTAGTTTTCTATTTCAATGATCCTTACCTTACACTCCCTCCACTGCCTGCCTTAGTGCCTCTCATTGTACATGACTGTCACATGCCTGTCACCTGGTTCTCTATTATACTTCAGTGAACTAACCATCCCACTCCTTACAAATCATAAATTCTTCTTCTGAGTAACCTTCCTGCAGTATCTGACCTTTTCTAACCTATTTACTCATCCCACTTCCATAAATCACAATTTACAAAGTTATTCCTAAAATTGTTGGAATAACTGTGTTTCCAGGGAGGAAATGAGTATGGAAGATCTCCAACTTTCAAGGAGATGTGGGGCAGGAGAAATATTGTCCTTGTGTGGAAGAAAGAAGTTAAATGTGCAAATGCACATTAACACTTGACTTGTGTGGATCTTCCACCTAGTTGGAAAACCTTCAAGTAAATATTTGCCAGTCCGAATAGTCCTGAAAATCAGTCACGGGTATAGATTTCCAAGACTACAAAAAAATCGAAACCTACTCGAAACTTGTGAATCGGTGCTGTCTTCTGTCACTGAAGGTCATGCCTCTCCTCTCTATCCCTTCTCTTGGGACAGAACATGAGGTGGACATAAAATGTTACTACTGCGGTAGTGTTTTATTGCTTCACTAGTAAATCTTAGTTTAAGTGTGTATGGTTAAACTGTTTATCTCATGTGAAAGGCTGGTTTAGGAATGTTGGCAGCAGTTAAGTGCTGTGGAAATGTACAGTGTGTGAAGAATAGAGGTGAAATGTGAGACAGCAGCCCAGCTGCTTCCCTCTAAGACTTTCACCACCAGAGTCCGATGTCCGCTAATTCTATGGAAACTGGGATCAGCATGGAAGTACAAGAACTGGTGGAGTGAGCATTCAGGGTCTGGGGGTGATATAAACTGATAGTCTGTCTGGAGATGGATAGGAAGTGTTCATGGCTATCTATTGCATCATGAGGTCACAAAATGAAGAGTAAAATGCGCTGCTGCTCTTTGCTTTGCCAGTGCAAAAGTACATGAGGAGTCATTCATAATAACCAGTAGCGCAGAGCGGTTTTTTGGTGCACACCAAAAGTGCAGAGCGGTGCACATACCTTCTGAAAAAATTGCAAGAGAGCCTGGGGCGCCTGCTGAAAGACTTAAAAGTGCACCATGCTGGGTATTATTGCACTTAAAAAGGGTTTAATACATGCAAATACTATTTATTTAATCATATATATATATTTATTTACCTGCAGTGTTTTGTAAAGTGCCGTAAGTCACAAAGGTCATGTCATATTTTTTACGAATATTTCGGTCAAGTTCAAATATTAAAGAAGACCAAACAGACTGATGTGTTGTTCCTAATTTGATAACTGTGTTATGATTAAGGCAGAAAAGCACTTACTAGGTCACTTATATTTTGGCAGATGTGGGGCATCTGTCAAAAAATGCCTTCCACCAAATTTGTGAACCACCTTCCCAATTCAAAGGCAGGTGAAGTTCTGGCAGTGGACTCAGCTGCCTCCACTCCCCAAAATCTGTGAGCCACGGATAGCCATATGCCACAAGGCCATTGGCCAGTGTACATCAGAAAAACAACACCATCCAATGTGGTGTTTTCAACACTCATTTGTTTCCTGTTTGGGACTCAATGTCATGTAGTCCCAGACAGGAAACAACAGAAATGCCCTCCCCATGCGGGAGAAAACTTCCAGCATATAAAGGATATTGATCTTTGTTTTCAATAACAAACTCAAGTTTTGTGAATTTCTTACTTAAAAAACAAAAAGTTTTCTCAGTGTGTGCATCAAACATGAGACCTACTCGGCAAAGGGTCAGGGCCTTCAATGGAGCCTCTGAAGCAGCGGCTCCACTGAAGTCCCAGAGATCTCCATCAGGCAAGTGAGGATATCTACATCTGGCAGACAGTCTTATGCCATGGAAAGCAGGAGCCAGAGTCTCCGACTGACCTGGTGAGATGGTGGACCATCTGCCACACTCTAAATTACACTCTTAACCATTTAAACATTTAACATAATAACTTCACACTATCTTGTATAATTTAGAGCATGTTATTTAGGGAGGCAGCAAACCAGGTCAAGAAGTGTTCTCTGAGTTGGGTCAATTTACTGTCTACCTGCATTAGCATCCTAAAAAAAAAACACACAGATTTTGCCATTGTGCAGGTCTGAGAGAGCAGCTATTGTCATTATCCAATTTGATGGTACTCTTTTTATTCCCATAGAGTGATGGAAAGGTCTGTTAGCACTGCTGGGATTTCAACCTGCAGGTTTTTCACAGATCTCTGTAGCAACCGCTTTACACAGTTGGGGCCTCATTACGATGGCGGTGGAACCGCCACCGTCAGCCCGTTGGTGGCGGTCCCACCGCCATCGGAGCCTGCATTACCACCCACCACATTATGATGGTGGGTGGATGCTTGTCGGTCGCCATGGATCCGACGGGCTAAAGGAGCCCTTCAGATCATCGGAGGGAACTGCAATCCCTACAATGGTGGCTGTGCCTGACAGGCACCGCCGTAGGGATTACGATGTCCCTTCCCGCCAGCCGTTTCATGACAGTTTACCCGCCATGAAAAGGCAGGCGGAAAGGGACATTGGGGGCCCGTAGTGGGCCCCCTATCCCCTGGCCCTCAGACATGGGACCTGGAGGTACCTATGGTGCCCCCTACATATCCCTGCACCATGTGGCAGGCACCCCATTGGTGCCTGCACATAGTGCAGGGATATGCAAAATGCGTATTTTTTGTACTGCTGCGTGTGCTGCAGCCCACAGCACATGCCACAATACAAAAAATACACTTTACGTTCACCTTGAAGGCAGTCGCATTGTAATTCCCATGGTGGGACCGCCAACAGCAAGTTGGGCGGTCCCATTCCTGATATGATGGCGGGTGGACAAAAGTCCGACCTCCATCAAAATGAGGCCCTGGGTTATCTTACATACCCATCTCCTGAGAAGAGTTCCCAAAGAACCTATTATGGTATGCCATTAGCATTTGTATAACAGCCAACCAAAAGAATGACTTTTAAGTGCTATCAGTTGTTTGAGGGTGTCCTTCTTCGGTATTTAGCGAAGTCTATCACAGATGGCAGTGAAAAGCAGTGGAGGTAGCTGAACTTTGAAAGAGAGGCGTGAATATTCATGCTGACTCGCATCAAGCCTCACTTCCTCTATGGGAGTAAGGAGGATTCTCGCTCGGAGAAAATCTTGAAAAAATTAGGCCAGTAAAAATAAAAATACATAAATTGTTTATGATGCCATAGGTTGTGACAGGGTATTCATGAAATATTCCAGTATTTTGCAGGCCAGCATTGACGCCCCCAGGCTATCTTGAGTTCACCTGCCCCAAAAAACATTTGAGAAAATGGTGGTAAAGTGGTGGATTATTTCAGCACAGATTCGCCAAAAATGCCATTGGGGAGTAAAGGCATTTCAAAATGCTATTTTATGCAGCCCATCCTTTTCATATGATTTTCACTTCCTTTAATTTTTTCCTGCTGCGTCTTTCACTAGATTTTCAATCATGTGTTATTACCGGAAATCTTCTTGGAAGTTAAAAAAAAAAGGTTAAAATCTCATGCATTACATGGATGAGCATGAAAGATTCTACAGGCTCATACAGCCGTGCTGTCAATCATGTTATTGAGAACCAATAGGTTCAGAGGACAGGTGGGTAACACCAATGTTCCAGACTGGGTTCTTACACAGCAGCAGTGATCAGCATCCTTATATACATATTTGCAAATTCATTTGTTTGTCCCCAAATATCAGCTTGTCACTTTTCTAAAATACTCACATTTTGCTATCATGCAAACACTTTTCATTTTGGAAAAATAAACTCAGTTCTCTCAAGCAAATGAAAAAGCTACTTCTTATGCTGGAATACCACCCTTTTCACTTTTACAAAATACATTTTGGTGACAAACATCAATTTGCCTAGTTCATCTAGTATTCTCATGTACTAGTGAAACACATGGACAGATCTGGCTTGTATGCCCATGTATCTACATTTCATGCCGTGGCTGCCCATAATTTGATGTTAATTAACACCACTATACTTTGGACAGCATTTTATTATGGGTAAGCAACATCATGCCATGGATGCCTGCAAAATGCCAGAAATGTCCACCAGTATGCCTTATACCAGGACTAAGAACTATCTTGCCATAGATGCCAACAATGTGCCACAAATTTCCATCTTTATGTCAAGGCCTCCTCCATTTTCCCAGTGGTGGGCACGATCATGCCAAGGAAACCCACAATATGGTAAGAACTGCCATGTTCATGCTAGTCCCAGCACTACAGCAAGGATGGGCATGATTATTTCTTGGATGCCCACAATATAGCATGGATTTGCTATGGTAGGACCAATGTTATACCTAGAATGTGCACAAAACATTCACACCATCAGCCACCACACATACATACACACACACATAAAGCACACACAAAAATGCACTCATGCACGCAGAGAAGCATCTTTTGAGAAAATGCTCTTAATATTTCTCTAGGATGAGTGTAACGGATTTAAAAGCTCACACATACACACAACAATGCAAACACACAGACAAACACAGAGGCATTCTTTGAAATACTTACTTTGCAATGGTCAGCTTTGACACTCAGACCGCCTCAGCCTGCCTCACCTCTCCCATTGAACATTGTTTCCTGGTTCCAATGGCATGCCCTTGCGTCAGAATAACGCTGTTATTGACATAGCAGGGCCATAATACATTCAATCAAAAGGCAGCTTGAGCTGCATGGTGGACCATTGAATTAAGGTCCTGCAGAGCTGTGACACATAGGGGCCGATTCCGATCTCGCTCGGACAGCCCTCCGAGAGCTGTCCGTAGCGTTACCTTACGACCTACTCGTTCCGGGAGCCGGTCCGTCCGAACGATGAAGTACGATGCGCAAATGTGTCCAAATCCCGATCGACACGTACGCTCCGATTCCAGCTACATTTCCCCTACCAGCCGGATCCGTAAATGCTGAATAGAGTCGCCCGGAAGCATTTCCACAGCAGTTTCCGGCCGGCCAAGTACGATGCGTACGTCCTACGCGCCGAACAGGTCGCCACCTCCAGCACGTCACAGCATCCGGAAGAGCAGTATTTCAGGTACGATTCGCGCCACAACACGATCTACGCCTACGAGATGAACCACCGATCAACGCCTACGAGACGAACCAACCATGAATCCGCTCGAGCAGGTCATCCCTGTACTGTACATCTATGACCGGATCAACAACAGGAACCGACGCGTATGTCGCAGATGGTAAGTCAGACACCCACCACACAAACAAACGTCAAGAACCAGCGCAATGCAACACACACATAGGGGGTGGATATCCCTCTCCACCAGCATTGCCCAACCCATAGGGGTCGGATGGCTACCACCACCAGCATTGTCCAGCCCATAGGGGGGTGGATGGCTATCACTACCAGCAGTCCCTACTCATAGGGGGGGGGGAAGGCTATCACTACCAGTAGTCCCCACCCATAGGGGGTGGCTGGCTAACACTACCAGCATTGTCCAGTCCATAGGGGGGTGGATGGCTATCACTACCAGCAGTCCCTACTCATAGGGGGGGGATGGCTATCACTACCAGTAGTCCCTACTCATAGGGTGGGGGATGGCTATCACTACCAGTAGTCCCCACCCATAGGGGGTGGACGGCTACCATTACCAGCATTGTCTAGCCCATAGGGGGCTGGATGGCTATCACTACCAGCAGTCCCTACCCATAGGGGGGTGGGTGACTATCCCTACCAGTAGTCCCTACTCATAGGGGGGTGGATGACTATCACTACCAGTTGTCCCTACTCATAGGGTGGGGGAAGGCTATCACTACCAGTAGTCCCCACCCATAGGGGGTGGATGGCTACCCCAACCAGCATTGTCTAGCCCATAGGGGGCTGGATGGCTGTCACTACCAGCAGTCCCTACTCATAGGGGGGATGGCTATCACTACCAGTAGTCCCCACCCATAGGGGGTGGATGGCTACCACCACCAGCATTGCCTAGCCCACAGGGTGGGGGATGGCTATCACTACCAGCAGTCCCTACTCATAGGGTGGGGGATGGCTATCACTACCAGTAGTCCCCACCCATAGGGGGTGGATGGCTATCACTACTAGCAGTCCCTACCCATAGGGGGGTGGGTGACTATCCCTACCAGTAGTCCCTACTCATAGGGGGGTGGATGACTATCACTACCAGTAGTCCCTACTCATAGGGGGGATGCTATCACTACCAGCATTGTCTAGCCCATAGGGGGGTGGATGTCTATCACTACCAGCAGTCCCTACCCATAGGGTGGGGATGGCAATCACTACCAGTAGTCCCCACCCATAGGGGGTGTATGGCTACCACCACCAGCATTTTCTAGCCCATAGGGTGGGGGATGGCTATCACTACCAGCAGTCCCTACTCATAGGGGGTGGATGACTATCACTACCAGTAGTCCCTACTCATAGGGGGGGATGGCTATCACTACCAGCATTGTCTAGCCCATAGGGTAGGGGATGGCTATCACTACCAGCAGTCCCTACTCATAGGGGGGGGTGGTTATCACTGCCAGTAGTCCCCACCCATAGGGGTTGGATGGCTACCACCACCAGCATTGCCTAGCCAATAGGGTGGGGGATGGCTATCACTACCAGCAGTCCCTACCCATAGGGGGGTGGGTGACTATCCCTACCAGTAGTCCCTACTCATAGGGGGGTGGATGACTATCACTACCTGTAGTCCCTACTCATGGGGGGATGGCTATCACTACCAGCAGTCCCTACCCATCGGGGGTGGGTGACTATCCCTACCAGTAGTCCCTACTCATAGGGGGGTGGATGACTATCACTACCAGTAGTCCCTACTCATAGAGGGGGGATGGCTAACACCACTAGCATTCCCACCCATAGGGGTTGTAGGCCAAACACACCCCCCCTACCATCATGGCAAGATTGTGTATTGTGTGGAAACTGCCTGCAACAGTGACACTGAATAGGAAGACGTACTGTAACTCCCATCACAGTTGTGACCAAAAGGTGAATGTGGGGCCCAAACCCCAAGCATTTTGTGGAACATTGTGGGAATGGGGTTTAACCCCCCTTCACTACAGTGACCAAAAGGTGAGTGTGGGGTCCAAAACACCAGCATATCAGGAACATTGTGGTAATGGGGTTAAACCCCCTCCCTCACCACAGTGACCAAAAGGTGAATGTGGGGTCCAAAACTCAAGCAAATCTGGAACATTGTGGTAATGGGGTTTAACCCCCCCTCACCACAGTGACAAAAAGGTGAGTGCGGGCTTAAAAATACCAGCATCTGCAAACCAGCATATATGATTCCTGGTCCTAACACCACAAGCAATGTAGTGGCAAAGTTGTGGTTGTGTAGCAAACAAACATAGATCTGTTGAGTGAAAGATTTTTGTGTCGTCTAAAAAACCCTCTGCCATGTGCAGAAACGAATCGCACATGGGGGCTGACAATGCCTCCAATGTCCAATTAGACAATGTAAGAAGTGACCAACATAATGCATACACACATATGTTCACTAACAGACACACATACTAAGGAATCCTGTGTAGACTGCAGCTTTTAGGTGATCAAGTCCCATACCATGGCAGCAATGGGACATACTAACCATGATGAATGTGCAGACTGATGAGGTAGGAGTCCCAGGGACAGTAGGAAAAAACCTACTACCAGCATCCAGCCAATGGCCCACAAAAGCTATACCAATGCATGGGTGCAGATGCACAAACACAACCAGCCAGCCTCACACTGCAAATCGAACACAACATGTGTGTGTTTGTCTCAGTGTATGTAAACACAAAATGGGCTGCCCCTAGTGTAGGTTCATACAGTATCCTACAGAGTTATACCGAGATGCAAAATCTGATGAGGCATCTCATAAAAAGTTACGGACTGGCCTCACACACCGCCCGGTGTCATGCTTCATCATAGGCTGTCCTCGCCCTCTAAAAACGATGTGTACCCAGGCTAGTACGACACACATGATGTGGGGCTGAACTCCAATGAGACATATGTGTACACAGTGCAATCCAGAAGTATCACATGAATTGGGTGCCTCTTTGTGGGCAATCAGGCATTGTAAGATGAGTGGGTTCACAACAGACTCATGTGACATAAGCTGGGCGGAACAGCAACCAACACAGCAAGAGACAGACCCACTCCATCAGTATCCACAAGGACCCTACATTGTGGTGAGAGTAGCCTGTATGATGATCCCTCTGTGATGACAAATTCGGATGTTGCCCATACTGTGGAGCACAGTCACATGTGCGCACTGTGTCATGTCGTGACCGACCAACTTCCATCACACTCACACACAGAAAACTCACTGGGCATGGCCTGTAATTTAAGGCCACTATGTAGGTAGGGGCCCAGACATGAGACAACTCACATTTTCCCACTCTCAATACCACACACCTTGATCTGCACCAATGTGCATCAGCTAAGCCCACATGGACTGGTGACATTGCAAATGCACCTATGACAATCCCAGGGGTGGAGGGGGGATCTAAGGTGTACAAACTCATCACACATGGCCAGTCAACAACCCTTGTGAATGTCTGCCACACTGCATAGCATGAGGCACATGTGCATGACGTGAAACGTATCAGACACATTGGGATCGCCGTCACAGTCCCAGACCAATGAAGAGCCCTAGGAGACCCACAAAGAACACATGCTGACATCATCCAACATTGAAGGCTAGGATCTGATGAGTGTCAGCAGTCACACACACATACAAGTGACCCAGTCACAGAAAGACACCACATAGTCAAAACAACCTGATGTTGGAAACACAAAAGTGCCTTGGGGAATCCTGAATATGTTCCATGTGCGTTTGGCCACATTCCAGGCCCTTTCATCAAACACACCCACGGATGACACCCGAATGACCAGTAGTTTCCCATGCACCTACATCCCAGAAACCTAGGTCAAAGATGTTGGATAAACACAGGACAACTCAGCAAGCATCACAAACAGGAACATCTGCAGGGAATATAGGCTGTGTAGAAAAAGGGAAGGGAACCCACAGAGACATGCTCACAGAACACACAACATGGGCTCAGTCAATGTCATGGAATAACACACTGCCATGAGGTGACTCCACTCATGTGTAAGGTCAGCTGTGCCAAACGTTGACTGTGCAGGGCTCTGTCATGTCAGCGTAAAACTTGGTCAGTGAGCCACCAATTACAACACCCTGAAAGCTCTGGTCACATCAGCCTGTGTACAGGAGTGACTCTTAAGTAATCTGCACAACATCAAAACACATGTATAGCAAGTTGCACTGATGACACAGATGACTTGTTCATCATTGATGCGCTAATCTGCATGTCCAGTGGAGATGGGCCCACAGTCTGGAAAAAGTTCAATGTGCACAAATCTAAGCCCAACATATGTGCAACAGTGTAAGGCAAAGATGTGAATTTGTGAAAAGAAGGTGACTCTCCCTGTGCCAAGTAATTGGAATCATGACTACCTCAATTTGCAGCAAAGGATGACATGGCTACATACTGTAATAGGACACATATACCATGGACCACATGCAGTCCATCCCATCACCAAATCACTTTTTTTTTACAACAAACACAATAGCAACAACAACTTAATGACACTCATCAGCAACATCATGTACATTAAATGCAAAACTAGCAAATAACAAAAATTAGCTTTATTCAGCCTGCAAAAATAAACACTTTGATACCAGGAGCAATCCAAAGGCCAATGGCCAGTCCATTGCAATTGTCCGTTCCGTGTGACATATGACTACTCATCAGACATTGCTTGCCTGCACCGCTACAGCCAGGGGACATCTCCCCTTGGAGGGGCATACATAGGGGCAGGACAGGCACCACAGGGACAGGATCAGGGGATAGCAGTATGGGGCAGTGGAGGTGTGGTGGGTGCAGGAGTGTCAGTGGCAACTGCAGTGGATGTGTCTGGTACAGTGGGCGCCGTCACCACTGCAGTGCCCAAGTCAGACAGAGTGGACGGGCTCCCCACTGCAGTGCCAATGTCCAAAGGTGTTGTTTGGGGTTCAGATGAAGTGGGAAGGTCAGATGTGGGGGACACGGTCTCTACAGCAGTCGTAGGAACAGGCTGAGGGTGTGAGGTTGTGGTGGAAGGGGGGGAGGGCCTAATCATTTTGGGGATGGTGTACCTGTGTGTGGGGGAACCTGGGGCAGGGTGTGTCGTGGGAACCCTAGGAGTGGTGGCCTGGGGGCTCGAGGACGTAGACTGTGTGGTGGGAGTGCGGGATTGTGGTGGGGTCTTGCTCTTCCTGGTCCTGGGGGATTTGCAGGTGGGGGCCTCAGTGTTCCTGCTCCTGGGGTGTTAAAGATTGCAGGAATCGCTGTTAGCATGAGCTGAAAGCCATTTTGTACTTGGCAGCCATTTTAGTTAGCCATGTGCTCGCCTTGTGCTTTCTCCCTCTTCCAGAGTCTTGCACATGCTCAGAGAGGCCTAGCTGGTAGAATGCACCTGCTCCTAGTATAGAACTGTCAAGCTATTCTTACTCATGTAAGCAGTTTAGTCTCCCCTCCCACTTTGTGGAGCAAGCAAATTCTGTATACCCATATTAGTCAATAAGCATGCTTGTATGTGCTAGGACCTCCCCTTGATTTTATGCTGACTATATAACAAATGCATATATAAGGACCCTGTTCTCTGCACTCATTAGAATGCCTCCTACAGTGGCCTGCGGGTACCGTAAGATGCAATCTCCCTCATCTGAGGTTAATAAAACATGTTTTTTGATATTACAGCTTCTGTGCCAATCTCTTCTTTGTTGGTTTTAAGGACCAGATGTATCAGTGAACCCCTAAGAAGGTTTTTATTTCTACAGGGGAGGATGTGCGTGGGGGGGTCTACCCTCTGTGTGTGGTGACTTCCTCTTCCCCTTGTGAGTTGGACCTGATGGATCTGTGGGGAAGAGGCCAAGGTCACAGAGGAAGACCTTCTGGGAAGGGGGGGTTGCAGGTGAGTCAAGGGAAGGGGTTTTGGAGGGAGAGGTATCTGAGGACTGCGGAGTGGTTGTGGATGCCTGTCTGTGTGTCTGTACCCTATACCCTGTGTGTGTGCCATCAGTCCCCTGAGTGTGCGTGCTTGCGCATTTTGCCTTGGACTTACATTGCTGTGTGCTGCTTGTGTCTGTTGTTGTGCGTGCATGTGCCTGTGTCAGTGTGCGTTGGGCAGGTAGGGTAGTGGGGATTGTGGATGGGGCAGAGGTAGGAGGGGCGAGGGACTGTTGGAGGAGGGACACTGCTGCCGTCAGTGAGGAGGCCATGGACTGATTGGTGCGCTGTCGGGCAGACATGTTTGCTGAGATGCCCTCCATGAATGACACCAATTGTGTCAATAGACCGGTGTGAGCATGGAGGACACTCAGCATCGATGTCTGCCCCACATGGATCTGCTTCAGCAAGTCCACAGACTCCACACCCAGGGCAGTAGGGGAGACAGAGGCAGGGGGTGCGGTGCCTGGACTGAAGGAGACATGCTCCTTAACACGCGAGGCTCCACGGACATCTGGGATGGGAGCAGCTGGGAGGGTGGAGATGGTGGTGGTGGCGGGGACAGACTCGCTAGTTGTGGCCTGTGGTCCTGTAACACCCGCCTCCACAAGGGAGTCCTCACTGGAGCTGGAGTGCTCCTCAGCTGAGGTGGTTGTTGCTGAGTGTCCCTCAGTGTGGCTCCCCTCACCCTCCGTGCCACTGGGTCCCTCCGCCTCATCCACAGCGGACCCAGTCTGGCTCTGCGCCTCCTCTTGGTCCGTGGAGCTGTCTCCTCCAGTAGACGAAGATGATGCTGTAAACAAGGAGGAAAAACAGAATCACATTAGTCACCTGTATTGACTTGACACATGACTGTAATTGCAGCACATCACAGAGCAAGCCCTGGCATTAACAGAAAATCATTGCTTAAATGAATGACACATATGTGAACCAGGCACTTGTCAGTCTGCCAGTCAACCATGCTCCTCGTACCCATCCTGGCAATGGACCCATCTGTCTGGTGCATGTATGATGTCACTAATGATATGTGCAAACATGCACCACATTGCCAGTTTACTTATCTGCAAGGATTGTGAGTGTAATGTGTCATTACACACATATACCATCTCCTGCCAGTGACTCAGTACTTGTGTCAGCAAATGGGCTGCCCGTAGTCATTGTTGATATGATGGATATGCTTCCATCCCCAGACACCATGATGGCCTCATGTCTTGATAGTCAATGCTACAATGGAGTTCATGCAGGACAACTGACAATGCTGCAGGCTCCAGATTGGCATGTGGTACACCATGCCACAGGCCTGTCTGGCCAATGAGTCATTACTGGCTCCTGTCACATCGGCAGTGCATCCAAAAACAACAGTCTGCACCGTGTCACACTCATGTTTTTGCGGTGAATGCAAGCTCTGTAGTGGTCAAGTACACATGTACACCCCATGCTACCCACATTAGAAAGAATCTGATGATCACACGTTAACCAAATGAGACATTTGAGTGTGTGATAACACAAATCAGTATACATGAACACATCACAGGCTGACGAGAACAAAGTAAAGCTGCTTGCACATTAATGTGGGATACACCATTAGGCACAGTCCAGTGATTACACACATATGTTTTACCCTATGTGCAGATCCAACAGCCACAAATCAGATGTCAGTTCATTATAAACATTTTACCACTCCTGAAGTCCAAAAAGCTATGCCACTCCACAATGACACAGAGTCAGACACCTGATTGCACATTTTGCAATGGTCATGATGTTGGATGACACCCAGGATTAGGAGGACAGAGTGTCTCGGATGGCCGGAGTTGCCATACCTGTCCTGGACCATGTGCAACATGGGATTACCAGGAACACTTGGCAGGTGGCTAATGCATCAGTTACACGCATGCATTTCATTGCTCGGAGGCCCCAACATTGGTCTTACCTGCTGCATGGGTGTGTGGTAAATACCTCAGACACCTATGGTGACCCAGGTCAGCAATTAGAACATTTATGTATGGCCCACACAGAGTACACGTCAGATTTCTGTCAATGTGCTGACACACGTCAGACAATAGCCCCACTCATGAAGCCCAAATCAATGCACCTGTAGCAGATGCTGTTCCCAACATCAACCTTGGACAACAGCAAGAACACACAACCCAAGTGACACAAGTCACAGACCGAAAGGGACACACCTGGGTATCAGATGAGAATGGGGCATCACCTAATTTAGCCACATGAGTCTTGTCTCAGCAGACAGACGAACTGTGGGAGTGTTACCAGGCTGAACGGGTGCAAATTGCATGTTAGACATAGTTCACCAAAAAGGCATGAACTTACCCCCTCCTTGCTGCTGTCTGGCCTTCAACTGCACATCCAGGTCAGGGAAGACCACCGTCAGTATCCGGAGCATGTGGGGGGTCAGTGTCCGTCGTCCGCCCCGTCTGCGTGGAGGCGACAGCTTCAGCTGGACTCTGGCTATCCTCCTGGTCCAGTCACGAAGGTCCTGCCACCTCTTCTGGCAGTGCCGGATGCGGCGTTTGAAGACCCCCACAGATCTTACTGCCCGGACAATGGCCTGCCAAATCTCCTGCCTCTGATGGGCATCAACCTGCATGGATGACAAAGTTAGACACCATTGCCACACATGCAACATGTCTGTTCATCACACAGTTGGACATACATGTCATTTGCTGAAGGGCATATGATGTAAACAGGGAGTGCAACTATGGACATGGGCAGTTGTCCTGTGTGCAAGCCAGCATCGACAACATAACAGTGCATGTTAATCCAAAGCAAAGACAAAATGCCATTTCTCAGAAACTGCACCTGTACATTACTTGTTTCTACACACTTGGAGACTTACAATTACTCAGTGAGCATGCTTGCCCTTGATGAACACAATGCTAGTAGTGCTAGTCAGACAACATGCACAATTAGAAAGGCAGTGGACTGCACACTCACCTGCTCCCCTGGTTTCCCATACAGCTTGCTGTACTGTGGCAGGAGGCTGTCCAGCAGGGCCTGGTTCTCCTCCTCAGTGAATGTTGGGGCCCTCTCCACAGTCCGTGCCATTGCAGTAGCCAGAGGATGCAGAGACAGCAGCAGTGGTAGTGGTAGATGTAGTCCTGTGGCATGTAGTGCAGGCAAGTGAAGTCTCTGGGGAACAGACAGCCTTATATCTGTGCTGCAGAGGCAGAATCTGTTCCATGCGTCCAAAGCGATAGGTCCGAGACGTTTGCTTTTTTATAAAATTGGTCAATCCATTGCACGCTTCGTACATGCCTTCCGCATCGTTCAAATATTCCCCATCATGACACCATTGACCTTGATACATTGTTGTTGTGTGCCAACGGAATTTTTTGAGCGCGATTCGTACAAGTATCAATACCGCGTCAGTCTCCATGACAGTCAAGAGCCAATGCGTGCGCCCGGCTCGGCCCGTAAATGTACGTCGCGTCTTTTGAAACACTCACACGCGTCTGTCACCATTGCAGTCAAGAGCCAAGGTGTGCGCCCGGCTCGGATCCTAAATGTACGTTGCGTCTTTTGAAACACTCACACGAGTCTGTCACCATTGCAGTCAAGAGCCAAGGCGTGCGCCCGGCTCGGACCGTAAATGTACGTCGCGTCTTTTGAAACACTCACACGCGTCTGGCACCATTGCAGTCAAGAGCCAAGGCGTGTGCCCGGCTCAGACCGTAAATGTACGTCGCGTCTTTTGAAACACTCACACGCGTCTGTCACCATTACAGTCAATAGCCAAAGGATGCCACACACAATATCTTGGCAGGGACTCCGGTGCTCTACAACAAACATACAGCCTGTCACACAGTATATGGAATAACATTTCAGGCTTCATGACATGTGTGGGTATATGGCTCCACATGTCATATTGGACGTGGGACTTAGTGGCACACACTCCCAGGATATGCCATGTTTAATGTGGACAAAAACCATTGTGTGTGAGGCACATCACTACTGTGAGTGACAACTTTGCAGATCAAACCCCGAAGGCCTGTACACAGTTCAAGGTGCACATTGTGTGATGACATGTTACATACACCCTGACTCATAGGTGAAATGGACTGTGTGTCACAGGGTGTCCCAGAGCTACCATTGTGTGGTTGATCCAGAGTATGTGCATATTGTGCTACACACATGTCTCTGATTGTATGTGGTAGATGTCAATCGTTTACAACATCCATGTGATTTGGCCATGTGAGTTGGTGTTGTGTCTGTGTGTCACAGACATCCATGTATGCCCTGAGTACAAATCTGGTAGCACATCATGTGGGTTTCATGGGTGTGTTGGTACGTGTACATCAGACGCTACATCATAACAGTGTCCTTGTGGCACGACAAGATCCTTGTGTGTGTGACTGAAATAGCACCTGTCATGTGGGGAACACATCTATACTTACTAGTCACTGAGGTATGTGTTTGGTATGTGACATTTGTGCAGATGTACTGTGACAGACCCCATAGATTGTTCACAGTGCAGCATTGCACTTGTTGTGTAACCATGTTGAGCTGGGATGTCAGGTGAGGGGCATATAGCTGACATATGTGTCCATGCCCAACAGCACACACATCAAGTAATTGTGTCTTGCTATGATGTAGCATGTGATATTTAGCATGGTCATTGCAACATATGTAGGGGAACTGACAATCTTTCTTTGCTCACCTATGTCCTGCAGGAGACCAGCTGTCCATAGACCGTTCCCCAACCTAGCAACCATGGCTGAACATGACTGCATCCGACGGTACCGCTTCACCAGACCACTAATTGAGGTGTTGGCGGAGCAGTTGGCCCCACATTTACAACCTGGCCGGACATATCCATCAGCGCTGACCCCCAAGGTGAAGGTGATGGCAGCCCTACACTTCTTTGCCACCGGTACCTTCCAGTACACTATGGCTTCTGCTGGTGGGATGTCACAGACCATGTTCAGCCGTGTGCTTCGCGATGTTCTGGAGGCGATGTTGCATTTCCTGAACCGGTACATACAATTCCCAACCCCAGGACAATTCACTGACATAAAGAGTGACTTTTATGCACTGGGAAGGATGCCACATGTCATAGGCTCCATAGATGGGACACATGTGACTTTGGTACCACCACAAGCACATGAGCAGACATACCGGAACAGAAAACATTTTCACTCCATTAATGCCCTGGTGGTATGTCTGCTGGACATGACAATATCACATGTGTGTGCACGTTTCCCTGGTTCAGCACACGACGCTTACATCATGCGGACTAGTCGGATCCCAACAATGATATCACAGCTGCAGAACCAGCGTGCCTGGCTTGTCGGTGTGTAATATCTGTTTCCCTTGTGTGTTTTTGGTAAAAAATTCCTTTAAACCTCTTTTCTGACCCATAAAATGTTTGTTTGTTTGTATGTAGGTGACTCCGGATACCCAAACATGCTGTGGTTGCTGACACCCCTCAGGAACCCTGTGACACCGGCGAAGGTACGTTATAATGAGGCACATGGGCGGACCAGGAGAGTGATAGAGCGGACATTTGGTCTACTGAAAAGCAGATTCCGCTGCCTGGACAGGACAGGAGGGGCCCTCCCATATGCCCCTGAGAAGGTGTGCAAAATCATAATTGTGTGCTGCATGCTACACAACCTGGCAGTGAGGGAGGAGTTGGCTCTCATCCAGGATGATGATGACCGCCAGCCGCCAGCCGTGGAGGATCCTGCTCTGGGTCATGTTGCCAGTGATGATGAGGGTGAGGGGGATGTTCGAACACAGCTCACCAACAACTTTTTCACATGATTGTGAGTATACTGTGATGTGTTGTCTACGTTTTGTCATGGCCTGATATGTGTAGGTGGTGCAATGTTGCTGCATATGTGTGGCTGTGTGCTACTTGACAGGATGCTTGCAGTGATGTGTCCTTTGAGTAAGTATGTACTCCCAAACAGTGTTGACATGATTACTTTTTGTTTGGCATGTGTATTGGAGATGAATGCTGTTATTTTATGATATTAATAGTGTTGTGTGTCTGTCCTTCACAGGGTCCTTTGGCTGTTGTTTGGTCACGTGTGACCCCCGAAACAAGGATTCCTGTTACAGAGTGCAAGTTGTCGTTGTCAAACCGATGATGTGCCACACCCCCCTGGACTTTCATTGTTTGCCACTTGGTTACATTGTGCTCACTGTCACGTGAGGTTACCTTCCATCAGTTGTGGAGTTCACATGTAGTGATTGTGTAATAAACCTGTGCGTCACTTTGGACTGTGCTTTGTCTGTGTCCACACATCCGACAATCATTTGCATACTGTACCTGTGGGCTGATTGCCACTGACTCAGGATGGGTGTTGTGTATGTGCATTCCACTGTATTTTCAGTTCACAGAAGTGTAGGCGATGAGTTAGATGGCCATGGTAGGAATGTGTTATGTTGACGTAGTGCTGTGTCTCCCTCATATGTGTCACATCACCATGATTCACATAACTGTGTTTACATTGCTGTAGTAGTTTTCATGCACAGTATTCTTTTAGCAGGTCATCATCTCTATGACACAAACCAAGTTTAAGTCACAACAGAAGCAATTTTTGTGTGATTGTGAATTTATTGACATGCATGTGTTTGAATAGTATACGTAAATGAAAGTGCTGTACAGTGCGATAGGAATCCAAAGTTCACAGAGGAGTTGGTAGTGTTGGTAGATGAAATTTCAAGAGTAAAGTCCACAGTCATTTGAAACATTGGTCCAACTTAGACACTCCATCACATGTGTGGGAGTTTAGCGACAGTCAACAAGGTGAACGCTTTGCACACAATGGAGGATGTCTGGAACAGGTATTCACTTCCTGGCGGGTATGCATGGCCATCTGCCTCTCACTTGTCCTTCTTCGGACGACCCCTCTTCTTCTTTTCAGGGGGACTGTCAGATGCAGGCTGCTGCGTTGGCGGGGACTCTCTGCCAGAGTCCTCATCCCTCCCTGTGGCAGTCTTAGATGTAGTGGCAACAGATGTAGTGGGCACACAGGGAGGTGTGGTCATGTTGTCAGCTATCTTGCGGAGGCTTGTGAGTATGTCCCTATGCACCGCCGTGAGTTCATCGATTTTGTCCATTTTGGACTTCATTCGGGACATGTGGGAGTCCAATCTGGCATGATGGGCAGCCTGCTGTTGTTTTATGTCCCTGAGGATCCCCACTACCTGGCCAAAGCCTCCGGTGCTTTCCTGGTACGCATCTATGATGCGTCCCAACTGGGGATCATCCTGCAGTCCAGCCCCATCTGCAGGCCGTGGTCTCAGCCTGCCCACCCTCACAACACCCCTGCCCACACGGGCAGGACCTGCCGAGGCAGGTACAGACGACACTGGGCCCCCTTCTGTGTTGGCACTGGTGGTGTTGTCTGTCACCTCCAGGGTGCCCTGTGTAGCTCTGCCGTCGGTGTTCTGTTGCCTTGGTCTGTCCGTGTTGGCAGAGGTCATTGGTGTGTTTGCAGATGTGGCAGGCGTGGTGGCAGGGGGTGCTGATGATACAGCTGCTGGGGCTGGACGCGGAGCCACACCGGAGGTGCCAGGTCATTCATCGTCGTCAGAAGAGGACTGTGAGACATCCACATCGGAGAGCTCAGGGTCAACCTGAGTCTGGGACTGGGATCCTTCTTCGGTCCCTGCAGTGTCCAAAGCATCCCCTGTGGGTGGAAGAGACACACAATGTATGTTGGGGTTCAGCACACATCAACAGATCACACACATTACAGTTGCTACTGTACTTCATGATGAGTGTATGTACATTGCATTGTCCTCCATTGTCACAGACAGAGGTCTATATTGGTTAAGCACATTGTCATGGCAACCTGAAGCATTTTGATGGGCAGTTGGAGCTGTGTGCATGGTCAGCTCATGTATTGATTCAAGTACTGTACATGGCCATTGCTGCTCAAGTGCTATCCCGTGCCTGACACAGGTGTGTTTTCCTTATCATCATTTGTGGTTTAACAAGGACATACGTGCACTTCCTCTTACGATGTGTTGCAAGATTGGGTCATGTGTGCTGGCCTTTGTGCATGTTTATTTGAGTCACATTGGTGTGTCGGAACAACATGGTCACAGTCCGGTATGTCTGAGATCTCTTGTGAGCTACCATATTGATGTACGTGTTCCTTGTTTACATCTCATTGCACACATGTGATGGTATTACCATAGCAAATGATGTTGCTGCTGAGCTTTGTACGTGATAACGTCATTTATCTTGTCAATGTCCTCCATGGAGAGAGGATTTAACCAAGGCAGCTCTCTTGATTTTCAATGCTCATGACAGTGAGGGCCAGCGGTTTGTGTGTTTGAGTTATGCTGCTGTAAGTTGTATGCCTCCTCCTACCCAGTCCAGGTTACTCCTTGTGTTGCAAGTGTCAATGACAGTGAGGGGAGTGTTGTGTCAAGGATGCTGACAACGCTGCATGATGTAGGAGTGGAATGCAGCTCACAACAGCACCTTGTGTACATGACACCATGCAACAGTGTCAGCTATCTTGCTGTGGCCATTCCATTCACTGTCATATGTCCCCTGTCAATGATGTATATGTAGCTTTGTGTGTGTGTTTTTATATGTGCTATGTTTGCATCTCCCCAATTGTCATGTAACCCACACACCTTCACAGCCAGGCCAGGGGGCACCCCTGGGACACTGCTTCCCCAGACAGTGAGTGGAAACATACAGTTGCGATGGCTGTGGGTATGATCGTGTATGGGGGGGCCAGTGCCTAGGTGTGACTTGCAGCCAATTCATACATCAGGCCCATGTGTCAGCCATCTTGCCAGGGCATTTACTTTCAGGGTGACTAGTCCCAAGGGTGCTATTTGTTCTGGCTGAGAAGGTGTGTGTTGAGCCGGACTTGATAGTATTTGGAGTCATTGCAGGTCCTCCTTCACCCACAGAGCCCAGTTAATCTCCCCGAAGCATGCCTCCATTGCAGGGAGTCAAAGTTGACGTTCGGGATGTCAGGCAGTGGTGTCCTGTTGTTTGTTGGTGCACAACCCCCACCAGGGCCTAGTGCTCCCCACTGCAGAGCCCAGTGTCAGCCATCTTGGAAGTCTCTTCCCACTCCCTGTGAGGTGTGCATGGTTCAGGGTGGGGTTGATGGGCCATGTGGGAGGAGGACTGTTGTCTGTGAATGCAACTCCCATCATGCTTTTGGCTACACCCACCTTCCCAGCATACCCAACCTTCCTTCCTGTGAATCAGCTTCCCTGTGAGGTGGTGTAACAGTGCTGGCAAGATGGCTGACAGTGGTGGCCTGGTGTTTGTTTGTGCACAGTTCCCAGCAAGGCCTTGTGCTCCCCACAGCAGGGCCCAGTGACAGACATCTTGGAAGTGGGTTTTGACTCACTCTCTTGGAGAGCATATTCCCAGGTGTGTTGTTTGGTGTTGGTGGGAGGTGTGTGTGTGTGTCAGGGCCTGCTGGTAGATGTAGTCAGAGCTAGCACTCCTCCTCCCCCCCCAGGCCAGATGGGCCACCATGAAGCATGCTTCCATTGCAGGGAGTCACAGTTGACTTTCAGGATGTCAGGCAGTGGTGTCCTGTTGTTTGTTGGAGCACAACCCCCACCAGGGCCTTGTGCTCCCCACAGCAGAGCCCAGTGACAGACATCTTGGAAGTGGGTTTTGACTCACTCTCTTGGAGAGCATATTCCCAGGTGTGTTGTTTGGTGTTGGTGGGAGGTGTGTGTGTGTGTCAGGGCCTGCTGGTAGATGTAGTCAGAGCTAGCACTCCTCCCCCCCAGGCCAGATGGGCCACCATGAAGCATGCTTCCATTGCAGGGAGTCACAGTTGACGTTCAGGATGTCAGGCAGTGGTGTCCTGTTGTTTGTTAGAGCACAACGCCCACCAGGGCCTAGTGCTCCCCACAGCAGAGGCAAGTGTCAACCATCTTGTCAGTCTCTTTCCACTCCCTGTGAGGTGAGCATGGTTCAGGGTGGGCTTGATGGGCCATGTGGGAGGGGGACTGTTGGCTGGGACTACGACTCACATCATGCTATTGGCTACTGTAGGAGAGTAGGATCTGCTTCACATGGGTACCCCCACTTTTTGCTGATGCTTCACTGTTTTTCGACTTTAGTCTAGCTGGGGCCCTGCTAATCAGAACCCCAGCCTAGCTGCTTCCTCTCTAAAATGGTTTCCATGTGCCTTAGGCACATCTCTGATTGGAATCTGGAGTGCCCTTATAAGTCCCTAGTATATGGTATACTATGTACCCAGGGCATAGGTACCTCAGAGACCTACCAGGGGCTGCAGCATGTATTGTGCCACCCCTGGAAGGCCATCCAAAATGACACCACAGGTCTGCTACTGCAGCCTGGGTAAGGTGGTGCATGCACCCCTTACTGTGATATAGGTTACCTATATCACTACATATGTACACACATATAAACCTATAAGTCACTCCTATGGCAGGCCTTATCAATCCTGAAGGCAGAGTGCTTGGTTCTTATGTGAGAGGGTGCCCCTGCATGAGCAGAGCCCCTCTGCAGCATTCGGAGACCCTTCTCTGATGCTGTTTGTAGTGCAGCCTGACCATATACTCTTAAGTGCATTATATCCTAGCGGTACAATGCTAACTTTGGACTGGCTGCACCAAAACATGTCGTGCTTGGTGTCAAACATCTTAGAATACTACCCCCCCGCCAGTTCTGGCAGCGGGGGTAGCATTCCACCCTTCTAGAGGGAGAGACATGTACACACCGGGCTACCCGGTAACTTCTTTCCAGAGCCCTGGCATCACAAAATGGATGCCGCTGCCACAGACACGGGTCTGGCCTCCTGCTGCTGACTGAAACTCCAGCAGGGGAGGCCTGGACAATAGGTTTCCTGTCGCAGGGAGGTGTAACCACCTCCCCAGACAGGATAATGTGTATTGGGGCTGGGCGGGAGCACCCTCTGGTGCTTTGAAGTCCTGCACTGGGGGCACACTTGGTGTCCCTGTGCATATGCCAGTTCAAACCGGTTGCAGGGGCTACCTGCCCCTGCTCTGGCGTGAAACTGGACAAAGGGAAAGGGTGTAACCACCCCTCTTCCCTGACCCTCACATAGGTGGGTCCCCAGAGTATGTCCAACCCCCTAACTTAGTGTAAGTATGGGACCCCAGTCCTTAGGACTTTAGATTACCCTGGACGAAACTCTGACACTGAATCCTGGACCTTCGACGCTCTACCTGAAGATTAGAGGACTGAAGAATCTCCCTTGGGGTCAAGTAGTGACTCCCCTGCTTGGCAGGCACCTAAGAAGCAATTGTCCAGTCTGCATCGCTGAAGCTCCCGCCGGACGCTGAAGTCTTTGCATCACCAGAGCTGGATTTCCAGACTTCCCCGAGGCTCCCCTGAGTCCCCAGCAAAGCTGAGGCCCGTAGCTGTCGTGGGTAACGTGGAACCGTGATCCCTGGACACCAAGTACTTTTGGAAGTGCATCCTCTTCCTGGTCTCCTATGAAGTTTTGCTTTGGGCTCCGAGTAGCCCCCGCCTCCAGCACCAACTGCACCGAAGATCACTGGCCTCCACTCCATGAGTGTCCTGTGAGCCAGCTCCAAGTGCGCCCACTCGAGGCTCCTTTGCAGTCGCTAGTCCGTTGGCTACTGGGCCCTCCCGAAGGCAACTCTTCTTCTGCTTGGGCTTTCCTGGTTGCTCCAGACGTGCCCTGACTTACCCTCGCTGGGTGAGTCCCCCAGACCTTGCTGGTCTGCATTAACGTCCTTTCTTTGTTTCTACGAGACTTGCCGTTGCCAAGGCTTGTTGGGTCCAATCTGGTCGACGACACCTCTGCAATCGACAGACGTTGTGGGGCAGCTCGAATCCAGCTCCTGGTTGTCGTCGACGCCTCCTGGACCTCGTGGCTGAAGAGTCAAGACGACCGTCAACCTACCTGAAGCACCCGAAATCGGTGGGCATCTGCTCATCGCCTTCCTGGTCACTGGCTAGTGACCCAGACTCTGTCCCCTCTGCTTTCAGGTTCTTCAGATCTTCGATCCACCCTTGGATCCACCCGAACACTTTCGACTTGGTCGCCAGCAGCACTTTGCAGCAGATCGCCATTGAAAACGACGATGAAACCCGACCCCGAAAGACACCTATGCACCCGGCTTCCCTGCGTGAGGTAACTCGAGTACTCCGGGACTAGAGGGGTGTGTTTAAGACTAAATACATATATTTTAAATATATACCTGGTGTGGTCCTCTTTCATTTGGTCACTCAAGAGATTATAGACTGGTAAAACAAGCTGCTTTACATTCCTTCAAGACTTAGCCTGAAGGCTGCTCTCCATAGCTACCACTAGGATAGCTTTCAATAAAGGTTGTCTTTAACCTATCTCCAATAAGGGGTTGTTTGGACTGGTGCAAGGTGCCCACTATAATTAGTGGACAGCATATGCCAGGCCAACTTCTCACATTGGTGTGCAGCGTGTGGGATTCCAGCTTGCTATTGTTTTACCAGATAATCTCAATTGAATTGATCAACTGAAAACCACTAAGGGTACCTTAGGTACATATAAATCAAGCTTAGGATACAGTAAGTTCTACTGAACTTAGAGTTGTGTGTTAAGGGATAGCACACCCTTTCTACAACTCAAGAGAGTTTAGTAGGCCACACTAGAGTAGGTAGTGCATACACCACACCCCACTAGTAATGTCTTCAGGGCCAGGAACCAATGGGTCCCAGCCAGAAGCCAATGGGCTTCTTCCCTCCAAGTATGATAATCTCCCATTCTTGGAATTGAGAGCATTAAGCACTGCTAGGAAACTGAAGACAGGCAAAAGTGCCAACACCCAACGCCTCATAGAGGTACTCCTGCTGGATGATCTCAGAAGACTACCAGGGTCTGAAGGGGTAGGCAGACAGGGTGGGGCAGAAGATGAGGAAGGGGCCAGGGATGAAAATAACCAGGACCCCACCTCTGAAACTGGCCAGGAAGGTGAAAATGACCTTGACCTGGAAGACCCAGCTATTCCTGTGGAGGAAGAGGAGGATCAGACTGACGTCCCCTTTGTCCCCCCAGGAAGAGTTGTGAGTGTGCCCAGAAGGCCTAGATCTCCTTCTCAGGAGTCTAACCACTCTGACACCTCAATAGGGACCTCTGTTTCCTCTCATAGGAGGGAATCCTCTCATGAAAGGAAAGAGAGACTGCTCAAGTATGGAGAAGCTCAGTTGAGACTCAGAAGAGAGCAGTTGGCTATAGACAGGGAGTCCCTAGAGCTTGAAAGGCAAAGAAAAAAGATGGGACTAGAGTCCCATGGTGGCAGCAACTTCCCTAGTGGTAGGGAAAGGTCTTATGACCATAGAAACCTGAGCAAGATTGTCCCTCCCTACCAGAGTGGGGATGACAGCCACAAATGGATAACTGCACTGGAGAGGGCCTGTAAAGTACAGAGGGTCCCTCAGGAGCAGTGGGCAGCAATCTTGTGGCTCTCCTTTGCAGACAAAGGTAGAGATAAGCTCCTCTCTGTTAGAGAAGAGGATGCTGACAATTATCCAGTCTTAAAAAGTGCACTGATTGATGGGTTTGGCCTAACAACTGAACAATACAGGTTAAAGTTCAGAGATACCCAAAAGGCACAGACTCAAGACTGGGTGGACTTTGTTGATTGTTCTGCTAAGGCTCTGGAAGGTTGGTTAGTGGGCAGTAAGGTATGTGACTTCACAGGATTGTACAATCTTATCATGAGGGAGCAGATTCTTAATAACTGTCAAAATCAGCTGTTGCATCAGTACCTGGTGGACTCTGATCTGACCTCTCCCAAGAATTGGGAAAGAAGGCAGACAAATGGGTCAGAACCAGGGTGAGGCAGAAGGTACAGAACCAAGGTGGTGACCCAAAGAAGCAAGATTATAAGAACTCTGATAAGGGTGGGGAGAAGGGTAAAGACCAGAAGTCTTCACAAGGCCCCCAAAAATCTTCTTCAGGTGGGGATTCACAGTCTAACAAGGAAAAGGCCAAAAGAAACCTTGGTGCAAAGTCTGTAAGCAAAAGACACACTGGACCAGTGATTGCAACAAGTTCCAAAACTCTATTCCAGCCCCCACCAATGCCCCTAAGGCACCTGTTCCCCCTAGTGCAGTTACAAATGGTGGTGGGAGTACACAGGCCAAGGGTTTAGTAGGGTTGACCCTGGGTAATGAGATGAGCTCTGGCCTAGTCAGAGAATTCCCTCAGGCTGTCCTAGTCTGTGATGGAGGCATGGATGTGACCTCCTCTGTGAGTCCCAGTAATCTGGGCAAGTACAGGCAACAGCCCTTAATCAATGGAAAAGAGGCTTTGGCATTTAGGGACACAGGGGCAAGTGTCACCATGGTGACACAAGACCTTGTGGATCCTGGGCAGATTATACTTGGAGAAATGTACCAAGTGACCAATGCTAGCAATGTCAGAACAGACCATACTCTGGCAGTTGTTAACTTCTCCTGGGGAGGGGTAACTGGCCTTAAGAAGGTTGTGGTGAGTGCAAACCTACCAGTGG
Source organism: Calotriton arnoldi (assembly GCA_963921515.1). NCBI lineage: Eukaryota > Metazoa > Chordata > Amphibia > Caudata > Salamandridae > Calotriton > Calotriton arnoldi. The sequence goes on along the minus strand of CAWUFW010000063.1, from coordinate 28,115 downwards.
AATGCTTGCTTGGCAATGATCTTGAAACTTCAGCTTGGGCAGAAGTGGAGCTCAGGACCCATGCAGAAATGCTGGGGATCCCTGCAGATGTGTTTGCTGTGACCAGGTCACAGAGCAAAATGTCTAACACTGAACAGGCCTTGGATCCTGAAACCATGGACCAAGTGCCCTCCAAGAGGAGGAGTAGTAGGGTTAAGGCAGTGCCTTCCCCCTTGGCTCAGAAGGAAGATCAGTCTCTTGAGGGGGATGATCTCAGTCATGAGGAAGGAACTGTCCCAGAGGAGCTGGAACCTGACCAGGTTGAGTTCTTGGGGACAGGGGGCCCTTCCAGGGCAGACCTGAGCCAGGAGCAGCAGAGCTGCCCCTCTCTTGAACCCCTCAGACAGCAAGCTGCTGCTGAGGCTGCTGGGAATGCTAGTGGCCCCCAAAAAGTATATTCGGATGATGGACTCTTGTACTCAGAGTGTAGAGACCCCAAACATGGTGCCACCAGGAGGTTGGTTATATCTCTGAATTTCAGGGGCTTCCTATTGACCCTAGCCCATGATATTCCCCTAGCAGGTCACCTGGGCCAGAACAAGACTTGGGACAGACTTGTCCCTCACTTTCACTGGCCCCACATGTCTGAAGACACCAAGGAGTTTTGTCGCTCCTGTGTAACCTGCCAAGCCAGTGGGAAGGCAGGTGGCACCACAAAGGCCCCCCTGATACCACTACCTGTGGTGGGGGTTCCCTTTGAGAGAGTGGGGATTGATATTGTTGGTCCCATGGATCCCCAAACAGCATCTGGGCACAGGTTTTTCCTGGTGGTGGTGGACCATGCCACTAGGTACCCAGAGGCTATTCCCCTTAGGACCACTACAGCACCTGTGGTGGCAAGAGCCCTCCTGGGAATTTTCTCAAGAGTGGGCTTCCCTAAGGAGGTTGTATCAGACAGGGGTGCAAACTTTATGTCTGGATACTTGAAGGCAATGTGGAAGGAGTGTGGAGTGACTTACAAGTTCACCACACCCTATCACCCACAATGCAATGGTTTAGTTGAGAGATTCAACAAAACCTTAAAGGGCATGATTAAAGGGCTCCCAGAAAAGCTTAGGCAAAGATGGGACATACTCTTGCCCTGCCTTTTATTTGCATACAGGGAGATGCCTCAAAAGGGGTTGGCTACAGCCCTTTTGAACTTTTGTTTGGTCACCCTGTCAGGGGTCCATTGTGCTTGGTAAAGGAAGGATGGGAGTTACCTCTCAAGCCCCCAAAGCATGACATAGTGGACTATGTACTTGGTCTCCGCTCCAGGATGGCTGAGTACATGAAAAAGGCAACTAAAAACCTTGAGGCTAGCCAGGAACTGCAAAAAGCCTGGCATGACCAAAGGCTGTACTGACTGTTTACCAGCCAGGACAGAAGGTGTGGGTGCTGAAGCCAGTGGCCCCAGCAGCTCTCCAAGACAAGTGGAGTGGACCCCATACCATTGTTGAACAGAAGGGTGAGGTCACCTATTTAGTAGACCTAGGAACACCCAGGAGTCCCCACAGGGTTCTCCATGTCAACAGATTGAAGCCATATGTGGACAGGGCAGACATGGGCTTGCTCATGGCTACTGATGAGGGACAGGAGGAAGAGAGTGACCCACTCCCTGACCTGCTCTCACAGAACCCTGATGATGGGTCAGTGGATGGTGTAGCCTTGGCAGGCAGCCTCACTGCTCAGCAGCAAACTGATTGTAGACAAGTGCTCAATCAGTACAGACATATGTTCTCTCTGACTCCAAGTCAGACCAGCTGGTGCACTCATGGAGTGGACACTGGGGACAGTCTGCCTATTAAAAATAAGATTTATAGGCAACCTGACCATGTCAGGGACTGTATCAGGACAGAAGTCCAGAAAATGTTGGATTTGGGAGTTATTGAACCCTCAGATAGCCATTGGGCTAGTCCAGTGGTCCTTGTGCCAAAACCTCACACCAGTGGTGGGAAAAGAGAGATGAGGTTTTGTGTGGACTACAGGGGTCTCAATGCAGTCACTAGGACTGATGCCCATCCAATACCTAGGGCAGATGAGCTAATAGACACTTTGGCCTCAGCCAAGTATCAAAGCACATTTGACCTGACAGCTGGCTACTGGCAGATCAGACTAGCTGATGATGCAAAGCCAAAAACAGCATTCTCAACCCCTAGTGGGCATTATCAATTTGTGGTAATGCCCTTTGGTTTGAAAAATGCACCTGCCACTTTTCAGAGGTTGGTGAACACAGTCCTTACAGGCCTGGAAGCCTATAGTGCAGCATATCTAGATGATATTGCTGTCTTTAGCTCCACCTGGGAGGATCACCTGGTCCACCTCAGAAATGTTTTGCAGGCCCTGCAGAAAGCAGGCCTAACTATCAAGGCCACAAAGTGCCAGATAGGGCAGAGTCAGGTTGTGTACCTGGGCCACCTTGTGGGTGGAGGCCAGGTTCAACCATTGCAGAGCAAGATCCAGACCATTATGGACTGGACTGCTCCAACTACCCAGACTCAGGTGAGAGCCTTTTTAGGCCTGACTGGGTACTATAGGAGATTTGTCAAGGGGCATGGATCAATAGTGACACCCCTGAATGACTTAACTTCCAAGAAAATGCCCAAAACGGGTCAGTGGACAGTTAGCTGACAAAAGGCATTTGATGACCTGAAGCAGGCCATGTGCACTGCTCCCATTCTACAGAGTCCTGATTACTCCAAGAAGTTCATTGTCCAAACAGATGCATCTGAATTGGGGGTAGGGGCTGTACTGTCACAATTGAATGATGAAGGTCAGGATAAGCCAGTAGCTTTTATTAGCAGAAGGCTGACCCCTAGAGAGAAACGTTGGTCAGCCATAGAGAGGGAGGCCTTTGCTGTGGTTTGGGCTCTGAAGAAGTTGAGGCCATACTTGTTTGGTACTCACTTCCTTGTTCAAACAGACCACAAGCCCCTCCTAGGGCTAAAACAAATGAAGGGTGAAAACCCCAAACTGCTGAGGTGGTCCATTTCCCTACAGGGGATGTACTTTAAAGTGGAACATAGACCTGGGAGTAACCATGCCAATGCAGATGGACTCTCTAGGTACTTCCACTTAGAACATGAAGACTCAACTGGTCAAGGTTAGTTTAATGTCCCTACGTTGGGGGTTGTGTAGGAGAGTAGGATCTGCTTCACATGGGTACCCCCACTTTTGCTGATGCTTCACTGTTTTTCGACTTTAGTCTGGCTGGGGCCCTGCTAATCAGAACCCCAGCCTAGCTGCTTCCTCTCTAAAATAGTTTCCATGTGCCTTAGGCACATCTCTGATTGGAATCTGGAGTGCCCTTATAAGTCTATGGTATACTATGTACCCAGGGCATAGGTACCTCACAGACCTACCAGGGGCTGCAGCATGTATTGTGCCACCCCTGGAAGGCCATCCAAAATGACACCACAGGTCTGCTACTGCAGCCTGGGTAAGGTGGTGCATGCACCCCTTACTGTGATATAGGTTACCTATATCACTACATATGTACACACATATAAACCTTTAAGTCACTCCTATGGCAGGCCTTATCAATCCTGAAGGCAGAGTGCTTGGTTCTTATGTGAGAGGGTGTCCCTGCATGAGCAGAGCCCCTCTGCAGCGTTCGGAGACCCTTCTCTGATGCTGTTTGTAGTGCAGCCTGACCATATACTCTTAAGTGCATTATATCCTCGCGGTACAATGCTAACTTTGGACTGGCTGCACCAAAACATGTCGTGTTTGGTGTCAAACATCTTGGAATACTACCCCCCACCAGTTCTGGCGGCGGGGGTAGCATTCCACCCTTCTAGAGGGAGAGACATGTACACACCGGGCTACCCGGTAACTTCTTTCCAGAGCCCTGGCATCACAAAATGGATGCCGCTGCCACAGACACGGGTCCGGCCTCCTGCTGCTGACTGAAACTCCGGCAGGGGAGGCCTGGACAATAGGTTTCCTGTCGCAGGGAGGTGTAACCACCTCCCCAGACAGGATAATGTGTATTGGGGCTGGGCGGGAGCACCCTCTGGTGCTTTGAAGTCCTGCACTGGGGGCACACTTGGTGTCCCTGTGCATATGCCAGTTCAAACCGGTTGCAGGGGCTACCTGCCCCTGCTCTGGCGCGAAACTGGACAAAGGGAATGGGTGTAACCACCCCTCTTCCCTGACCCTCCCATAGGTGGGTCCCCAGATTATGTCCAACCCCCTAACTTAGTATAAGTATGGGACCCCAGTCCTTAGGACTTTAGATTACCCTGGATGAAACTCTGACACTGAATCCTGGACCTTCGATGCTCTACCTGAAGATTAGAGGACTGAAGAATCTCCCTTGGGGTCAAGGAGGGACTCCCCTGCTTGGCAGGCACCTAAGAAGCAATTGTCCGGTCTGCATCGCTGAAGCTCCCGCCGGATGCCGAAGTCTTTGCATCACCAGAGGTAGATTTCCAGACTTCCCGGAGGCTGCCCTGAGTCCCCAGCAAAGCTGAGGCACGTAGCTGTCGTGGGTAACGTGGAACCGTGACCCTTGGACACCAAGTACTTTTGCAAGTGCATCCTCTTCCTGGTCTTCCACGAAGTTGTGCTTTGGGCTCCGAGTAGCCCCCGCCTCCAGCACCGACTGCACCGAAGATCACTGGCCTCCACTCCACGAGTGTCCTGTGAGCCAGCTCCAAGTGCGCCCACTCGAGGCTCCTTTGCGGTCGCTAGTCTGTTGGCTAGTGGGCCCTCCGGAAGGCAACTCTTCTTCTGCTTGGGCTTTCCTGGTTGCTCCAGATGTGCCCTGACTTAGTCTTGCTGGGTGAGTCACCCAGACCTTGCTGGTCTGCATCAACGTCCTTTCTTTGTTTCTACAAGACTTGCCGTTGCCAAGGCTTGTTGGGTCCAATCCGGTCGCTGATACCTCTGCAATTGACAAACGTCGTGGGACAGTTCGAATCCAGCTCCTGGTCATCGTCGACACCTCCTGGACCTCGTGGCTGAAGAGTCAAGACGACCGTCAACCTACCTGAAGCACCCGACATCGGTGGGCATCTGCTCATCGCCTTCCTGGTCACTGGCTAGTGACCCAGACTCTGTCCCCTCTGCTTTCAGGTTCTTCAGATCTTCGATCCACCCTTGGATCCACCCGAACACTTTCGACTTGGTCGCCAGCAGCACTTTGCAGCAGATCGCCATTGAAAACAACGACGAAACCCGACCCCGAAATACACCTATGCACCCGGCTTCCCTGGGTGAGGTAACTCGAGTACTCCGGTGCTCCCGTGGGTATAGACTCTAGAACGACCTAGTTCTAAAGGGGTTTGCTCCAAGTCCTCGTCTAAGTGTCCTTTTTCTTTAAAACTCCAACCGCGACATTCCCCATAGAAGTCAACGGCGGCTCGCGGCTGTGTTCTCACACTGCACGCGTCCCCCGTGGGTCCCCTGTGTCACTACCTTGGGTGGCTCCTTGAGGGCCAAGCAATTCTACAGGCTCTAGGCCCTGTGTCTAGCTCAGTCATGGTTCTTATACCACTTTATTGGTATATGGTTTGGTACACCCCTAGGGCTCAAACGTGTATTTGTGCTATTACTGTTGATAACTGACTTGTAACTTATGTACTTCGCACTCTAGCCTCATATAGAGACTAGAGGGGTGTGTTTAAGACTAAATACATATATTTTAAATATATACCTGGTGTGGTCCTCTTTCATTTGGTCACTCAAGAGATTATAGATTGGTAAAACAAGCTGCTTTACATTCCTTCAAGACTTAGCCTGAAGGCTGCTCTCCATAGCTACCACTAGGATAGCTTTCAATAAAGGTTGTCTTTAACCTATCTCCAATAAGGGGTTGTTTGGACTGGTGCAAGGTGCCCACTATAATTAGTGGACAGCATATACCAGGCCAACTTCTCACAGCTACACCCACCTTCCCAGGATACCAAGACTTCCTTCCTCTGACTCAGCTTCCCTGTGAGGTGGTGTAACAGTGCTGGCAAGATGGCTGACAGTGGTGTCCTGTTGTTTGTTTGAGCAGTACTCCCACCAGGGCCTATTGCTCCCCACAGCAGAGCCCAGTGTCAGCCATCTTGTCAGTCTCTTTCCACTCCCTGTGAGGTGAATATGGTTCAGGGTGGGCTTGATGGGCCATGTGGGAGGGGGACTGTTGGCTGTGACTGCACCTCCCATCATGCTTTTGGCTAAGCCCACCTTCCCAGCATACCCAACCTTCCTTCCTGTGAATCAGCTTCCCTGTGAGGTGGTATAACAGAGGTGGCAGGATGGCTGACAGTGGTGGCCTGGTGTTTGTTTGTGCACAGTTCCCAGCAAGGCCTTGTGCTACCCACAGCAGAGCCCAGTGACAGACATCTTGGAAGTGGGTTTTGACTCACTCTCTTGGAGAGCATATTCCCAGGTGTGTTGTTTGGTGTTGGTGGGAGATGTGTGTGTGTGTGTGTCAGGGCATGCTGGTAGATGTAGTCAGAGCTAGCACTCCTCCTCCCCCCCAGGCTAGATGGGCCACCATGAAGCATGCTTCCATTGCAGGGAGTCACCGTTGACGTTCAGGATGTCAGGCAGTGGTGTCCTGTTGTTTGTTGGAGCACAACCCCCACCAGGGCCTTGTGCTCCCCACAGCAGAGCCCAGTGACAAACATCTTGGAAGTGGGTTTTGACTCACTCTCTTGGAGAGCATATTCCCAGGTGTGTTGTTTGGTGTTGGTGGGAGGTGTGTGTGTGTCAGGGCCTGCTGGTAGATGTAGTCAGAGCTAGCACTCCTCCTCCTCCCCAGGCCAGATGGGCCACCATGAAGCATGCTTCCATTGCAGGGAGTCACAGTTGACGTTCAGGATGTCAGGCAGTGGTGTCCTGTTGTTTGTTGGAGCACAACCCCCACCAGGGCCTAGTGCTCCCCTGCATCAGAGCCCAGTGTCAGCTATCTTGTCAGTCTCTTTCCACTCCCTGTGAGGTGAGCATGGTTCAGGGTGGGCTTGATGGGCCATGTGGGAGGGGGACTGTTGGCTGTGACTGCAACTCCCATCATGCTTTTGGCTACGCCCACCTTTCCACCATACCCAACCTTCCTTCCTTTTGACTCTGCTTCCCTGTGAGTGGGTGAAATACTGCTGGCAAAATGGCTGACAGTGTTTGTTGGTGTTTTGGGCCAATGCCTTGCTGTATTTGTTAGTAAGTTTGTACATGTTATGACATAGTTCCATATTACTCTGAGACTGCAGGTATTGTGTTTATCTAAGTGGCATACACATTGCAGGATAATTAGCTTTCGGTTGCTATGGCTTTGCTAACAGTGATTGGTTTCACTGTCCCCTTGACAGTGATGTCTGTATGTGTATTGCCTCGCAATATTGGCTAGTTGGTTATGTACTCACCAGGCTCTGGTATTCCTGTTAATCCATGGATGCCCTCCGGTGGAAGGATGGCCCGCACCTTCTCCTCCCAGGTAGTGAAGTGCGTTGCTTTTGCAGGAGGGCCACCGCCGGTCCGCTGGCTCAGGGCATGGTCTCTGGCAATCAGCTTCTTGACCCTCCTTCGCACATCGTAGTACCTGGTCTTGATATCCTCCATTGTGCGCATGCAAGGTGCTTGTGCGTTCACCTTGTCGACAATCCTCTCCCACATCTTTGTTTTCTGTGACATGGGGGTCTGTTGGACCAATGTGCCAAATAAATGTGGCTCTACTCTGAGGATTTCATCAACCAAGACTTCCAACTCCGTATATGTGAACTTTGGATTCTTCTTTGGGGGCATGGTGATGGGTGATTGTGGAGATTGATGTGTGTGTGAGGGTGAAGTGAGGGTGAGTGGGTGTAAGTTTATCTGGGTGTTTGTGAGAGTGTGTTTGAGAGATGCAAATGGTGTGAAAGTTGTGTGGTGGGTGAGTTGTGAGTGTGTCTCTGAGTGCAGGGTGGTGGTGTTCTCTGCTGTCATATGTGTGGAATTTGCAAAGGATCATGGTAGGCATTTTGGCCCTTTATGTAGGTGGAGTTGTGGGTGTGTCTTTGTTCCATTTATTTTTTATTTATTGACTTTGACAATGCTTGTTTGGTCTTTTTCAGTTTGTTTCTATGACATTTTGGTGAGCATGACGGACACGTTCAGTTGTCTGGGACGGACGCTTACAGCGGCAATTGCGGGCTAATCCGAGTATGTCACACTCACATTATGCTATGTTGCAGCGTTTGCGTACGCGTCGATCGCGACAGGCTCTTTTACGTGGCAGTCAGTATGTCCCGTATGTTTCTGTCTTGCGGAATGTGCTCTGTGCGAGTCGTTAGTATTTCACACACATTGCATCGTACTTGGCCGGACTTACAGCGCGTGTACGTGTTGGTCGGACCCATTCCCGGTCTGTGTCGTTCGGAATAGTTCCCGTTCAGTTTCCGGCCGAATCACGATTTTCCGTACGTTTCGGTCGTGCGGATTGTGCTCCGTGCGAGTCGTTCGTACTTCACTAGAATTGCATCGTACTCGGACGGTCGTACGGCGCGTGTAAGTGTCGGTCGGACTCCAGTCCCGGTCCGTGTCGGTCGGTGCGGTTTCCAATCGGAATCGGCCCCATAATGTTAGGCCTAGCAGAGTACAGTTTATCAGTGCTTTAAACAATACATCCTGTGCATTACTGTTGGGCCTTGTGTGGACTATTGGTACATGGCACATGCACAGTTTGTGTATTTTTCCCTTATCACTTCAAGAGTCTAGAGATGTTCAGCAGAGGTGAGTGCACACATTCAAGCCTGCAAAGTGACAGAGGAAAAACAGATGGAACACTTAGGGCCAGATTAAGAGTCTGGTAGTCCTCAGACCGCCAGACTTGTGGTGGCACGGTGGTGGCAGATCCAGCCACTGCCACACCCGTGGTCCGACCGCCCAATTATGACTCGGGCAGTAGGACCACCAGCTCTGCCAGGGAACCGCCATTTCCTGGTGTAGGAGTGTCAGTCAAGCATATTACGAGTTTCCTCTCTGCCAGGTTTTTCATGGCGATTCCACTGCCATGAAAAGCCTGGCAGAGAGGAAACAAAGGATGCCCTACAGGGCCCCTCTGTGCTTCAGACATATGTGGATGCACACAGGGGGGCATAACATGCACATAGGTTCCTGCATGGCATGGACTTATGAGTCCATGCCGTGCAGGAACCTTGGGGCCCATTACGATGGCGGTCGGAAAACCTCCCCGACCACCATGGTAGCGGGAAAAGACCGCCCGCATGGACCGTGACATCACCGCCAGTCGAATTACGATGACCTGCGGTCAAAATCCGACCGCAGCGGTCGGATCGCGGGCCTTAACATTGCGGCGGTTGCTGCTTCCCGCAGCACCGCCGCGATGTCCAAAGGAGCAGGTCCTGCATTTCCCTGCACTGCGTGGCAGGCACTGCACAGTGCCTGCCACCTGGTACAGGGAAATGTAGGGGGGGACCATGGGTACCCCCCCAGTGCACGCACCCCCCCCAAACATCAGGGGCCCGCAACGGGCCCCCGGAAGACAATCTCCGCATGCCTTTCCATGGCGGTTTGACCGCTGAGGAAAGGCTGGCTACCGCTGGCATCATAATCCTGCCGGCGGAGCCTGCTCTGCACCGCCACCATTATCCCGGTCCTGCTCCGTCCGCCAGGCAGGAGTGCGGATGACAACCGGCGGAAAAGCGGCGGTCGGAATTTCCCACCGCCGGTCCGGCAGGCGCCACCGCCGGCCCGGCGGTGGACATCCGACCGCCATCGTAATAGACCCCCTTGTGAGGTGTTGCCATACCGGTGCTTTTTAAAAAGACGCCGCCGCCTTTTAAAGGGCACCGCAATGGGAACTGCCTCGCTGCCCGCCCACCAGACAACTAATAAATCGTAAGCTGGCAGGCGAGCAGCACAAGCTTTGGCGGAGCGGTGGCATTGTGGTTTGCACCGCTGGTGCCACCCCTCCGCCAAATTCTTGTAATTTGGCCCTTGGCGAACTCTCTACTTGCGAGCTTATATTTTGAAACTAAATATTATTTAATGATGAAATATTTTAATAACTTTTGAAATTTTAAAAATGAATAACTTTATTTTTTTAACAAAAATAAATAAATTCCAGTTAATCCTACAAATAACTTTGTTAAGTTTTAATACATAATAAGTCAATACAAACATTTTACTTTAGGTGGGATTTTTTCAAATACATCTTTAAAAATAAATTTTGATTACATTGAATATATTAAAATTTATTTTATAATTATTTAAAAATAGGTTAATAGTTAAAAGTTACTTGTCATATGTAGGAGGAGATTCCTGCAACTGAGGCAGATCTCTCTTTATGGTGAATTATAGAGAAAAGTGTAAAAATGTATTAAACAAAATAAAAATATTTGAATGTAAAATAATAATGTTAAATCATTTTATGTATATTTTTTATTTTATACCATTCTAAAACAATGCTACATTATTAATAACTTAATAAACTCAATTTAAAATGTAATAATTTTGAATATATTAAATGAAATTATAAAAATCCAACTGCGTATTTCTAATTATATTTTTAAAAGAAATAATGTTACATTAATTTTAACTATAAAAAACATTATAACATATGTTACCAAAATATGTTTTGTTTTTAGAAAAATGTTCAACAGTAAATTAAATGTATTTTTATTTGGAACAAGATAAAATAATTGAATTTACTTTAACATTATTTCTTCTGGTGTTTAATTTTAAATCCCTACCTTTATTATGCTCTATTGGAGAGTATTACAGTATCAGTTGTTGACCATGGGGGGTGCTGGACTTGCTTCAGCTCTAAACGGGAGTACATTTACTACTGTTTTGGTCAGTTTTAGAAATGCAGCTTGTCAATAGCAATGGCCTTACTATTTTGTGGGTAGTTGAATGTCCGTCCTTAATTCTCCTTTTACTCCTCCCTTAACCCCTCCTTACTCCTTCCTTAACCCCTACTATTTTGTAATAAGCATTCCCCATTTGCCAGCTACTCCCCTTTGTACCTCCCATATTTACTAATAAGGTCCCGATTACGATGTTGCTCGGAAACTGTTCCGACCGAATCGGTCTCGGAATCGTTTCCGACCGAATCGGATTCTGCGAGTCCGAACGACCGATTACGATGCTTCCCAACATCGTTCGGTCAGACTTACATTGACTTCAATGGGAGCCTGTGTTCCAAACGAGAACACAGGCTCCCATTGAAAAAAGGGGTGTTTGAGGAAAACCTTGCACCCTGTGGTGGGCACGCCATGGTCTTGCCGCATTGTGCATGGTTGGAAAGAGGGGTCCCTTGGGTACCCCCACAGGCCCCCAATTGGACGTCTCCGTGTGAAGAGGTCCTGCAATGGGCCCCCAAGGACAGATTCTGACAGCTGTTTCGTGCGAGGCAGACCGAATCAGAATGGCTGTCCGAATCGGTCATCGTAATCGCTCGGTCGGAAAACCGTGTTCATAGAGCTGTACGATTCGGCTCCGAACCACTTGGGCTGCCCGAATGCCTTTTGGAACCGAATCGGACAGCCTGAATGGTTTCCGGGCATCGTAACCGGTCGTTTGGAAATGTGTACGATTCGGTCGGAAACAAGGCTTCCGAATCGGATTCTGAGATACTAAATCCCATTCGGAGCCTTTCCAAATGACATCGTAATCGGCCCCTAAAACGTAGACTTATGTGTGCGGATATTCCACAGTCAGGCGGAGATCTCCGCATAGAAAAAGATAGGAGCAGAGGAGGTGGACCCTTCACACGAAAGTTTGTGACTATCATTTTGTAGTACATTAGTAGTACTATTGTAGTACTAATACATACATCAAAATGCAGTTTGTGAAAAGATGCCTTAAACCTTAATATTATATAGAAGCAGGATGACTTCACTAATACCCAGTAAGAGTAGTGTAAAAGAATTTGCAAATGTTGTCTACAAAGAATATGTACAGCAGGGACAAAAAATAGGAGAGAGGGACGAAATTTAAGTATGCTTTTTGGATCATCAAATACAGTTTTTGTCATACTCATGCATGCTCTAATAAAATTAATGTGGCCTGAGACAGACTGTCAGTATGATCTAACTAGTTGCATCAATGTATGAGTTCATTGGGTTCAGTGACAGACTCTAGGCCACAAAAATATCGAGGAAAAAATATTGAGGCAAAAATATAGAATACAAAAATATCGACTGCCTATGCTTAAAAAGGTAAGTACAAAAATATTGGAAAAAATATATCGTTTACAATAATCTATTTGTATTAAATATCGATTTTTAAATATATATGAATTAAAATATTAAAATTAACATATATTAAATACTAACATTATTTTATAAAAAACAAAATATGTTTAAATTGATATTTTAACAAATATAACAAATAAACTTACTTTTAAAATGTAAACACACATATATATGTATAAGAACATACATATATAAAAAATAAATAAACTAATATTTTAAATAAAAATATAATTTAAAAAGGTGTAAATATTGTAATATTATCAAAAATATATGCATACATATTTAAATATACCAAAAACATAAAATACTAAAAAAGGAAACCAATTTAATTTAAAATAAAAATTGATCAACACATTTTTAACAATTTAATAAAAAATAATTTACGGAAAAATTAGAAAATTATACATATTATTATAATAAATCTAACACATGATTATAAACATTAAATCAACATAAAATAAATTATTCAAAAATTTAAATAAATGCATATAAATTTCCCACTACGTTAAAAAAAACAAATATTCATACTAAATAAATATAAAAATAAGTACTTCCACCTAACACAACACAACAGTAACAAACATTTTTACATCACACAAAAATGGAATTTACTACTATGACTTCAATAAATATAAGATTACATAAAATATAACACTGCAAAATACTACAATTTACTATTCCCACTACAATTAACACAACTATAATATTTATAATTTATAAAAAAAAAATTAATATTTGCACTCCACTCAGTAAAACAGTAGGGAAAGTGTTGGATTGCGGAGGGCTAACATTTAATATTTCCACTCCAGTCAATGCAACAGTAGGGAAAGTGTTGGATTGCAGAAGGGTAAAATGTACTATTCCCACTCCAGTCAGTGCAACAGTAGGGAAAGTGTTGGATTGCAGAAGGGTAAAATGTACTATTCCCACTCCAGTCAGTGCAACAGTAGGGAAAGTGCTGGATTGTGGAGGGATAAAAATTAATATTCCCACTCCAGTCAGTGCAACAATAAAAAAAGTTTTGGATTTAAAAATAAAAAATATATATTTTATTCTCAATACAGTCATTACTACATTACAAGTAAAATTTCTGCAAATACAAAAACGAATTTCAGAAACAAAATAAAAATGTTAGAAATACATATTTAAAATGTGATATATATATATTAAATTTGAACAAATGAGAATTAAAACATTTCATTAAAATAAAAACATATCAAAATATCACAAACAATATTAAAAATTAAATACAATATTATTTTCCATATAAAGAAAATCATCTTAAAAACAATTTATTAATAAATGTAATTCATAAAATGAGTTTTGTTATAATTACCTCCCACCATATACCCCTATAAACCCCACAACCCACACCTAAAATAAAAAAAACACTAATAAAATTAACTTAATTAATTATCGATTAAATACTTCATAATAATTAACAAATAATTAATACAATTAAATAACCTCCAACCCTGTATACCCTTAAATCCCACAACACATTTCTAAAAAAAATTGAAATTAACTTACACTATTAACATAATTAATGATCAATTAAATAAATAACATTTATTGACAATTAATTAATTAATTAAAATTAAATTAAATTACTTTCTACCCTCTACCCCTATAACTCCCACAACACACAAATAAAATGTAATTAAAAAACATTATTTACAATATTACCATAATTAATTACCAATTAAATAATTAATAATAATTAACAATTAAAACAAAATATTACACAATCACCAAAATTAATTATTATTTATTAATTAAATAAAGAACATTTAAAAAAAAAGAAACACAAATTTATTATAATTAAATTACTTCCAACCCTGTACCCCTATAAACCCACAACCAGGTACGGTACTAACAATAATAAAAATTACTTAAATAAAATGTAATATCTGCTAAAAAAATTACAAATACATTAAAAAACATAAAAAATATTTAAACAAAAAAACTAAATCATATACATATAAAATACATAACAAAATACATAACAAAAAATTCAAACTGATATTACTTACCATAAAATCGATATTGTTTAAGATATTTTTCCACTCGATATTTCCATTCCATGATATTTTTCACAAGATATTAATGTCAGTCGATATTTTTTACTTGATATTCTGTCTCACCACTGTTCATTGTAGAGCAACATGAATAAAGGTGAAAAAAACAACAAGAAAATAAGTTAAAGGCAGGTGGCCAAACAAAGGGGGTCATTACAATGACGGGCGGATCGCCACTGCCCGTATGGCGGTGGCGATCTGCCCGCCATTTCCCACCGCCCGTATGCCATTTCCCCCCGCCATATTACGATGGCGGGGGGAGCCCGGCGGACGGAAAGACCGTCCGCCGGTTTTCCGCCGGTCTGACAGGGGACCGGACGGTAAAGGACCCTAATATGGTGGCGGTGTCTGCAAAACACCGCCATCCATATTAGGATGTTGGCGGAAAGCTGCCTTTCCATGGCGGTGTTGCCGCTATGGAAAGGCATGTGGTCTTTGCTTCTGGGGGCCCGTTGCGGGCCCCCAGGATTTTGGGGGGATGGGGGTTGCACATGTGGGGTATCTATGGTACCCCCTACATTTGAATGCACAAGGTGGCAGGCACCGCGCAGTACCTGTCACGTTGTGCATTCAAATGCACAACATGCGTTTTTCGCATTGCGGCGGGTGCTGCTGACAGCACCGCCCGCCGCAATGCGAACAATACGGGATGCCACCGCCACCATGGCGGGACAGCCGCACCCCTTGCGGACGGTCCTGCATTCCGTTGCGGTCCTCCCGCCATCGTAATGAGCCCCAAAGTTAGAGAAATGTGCTCATTATCAAATTGTAGGAACTGTTGGCACAGGGCAGGACTAATCATTTCCAGTTGTTGTCCAGGAGCTGGTGTTTTGTTGCAGCATGGGCATTTGTGTCGGTCATGAGCTTCTACATACCAGAAGAAGCCTAATAGTGTAGGGGAAATTAATTTATAAACCTGAATAAAAGGGATACTGCCATAGGACTAGTAATGCCCATCTCATGCTAAACATTATGACATGTAAAGTTATATACTGCTACACCATTAGTATTTCTATTGAAAATGGTATTCTATTGTGTCTTAAACGATATAGGCCCTAATTACGATGTCTGGCGGGCTTGAGTGCGCCCGACACCGTTCCGGTGTGGGAAACAACGGACCATAGGTCTGCGGTTCTGAACACCGCATTATGATGTGAACGCACATGGTGAGTTTGCAAACTCCCATTTCTCTATGGGAGCTTGTGCTGCAGGCAGTTTCCGCCCACAGCAGAAGCTCCCATAGAAAAATGGGAGTTTGTGTAAATTCCTGCACCGTGTGGCAGACACCTCATGGTGCCTGCCACACGGTGCAGGGATTTACAGGGGGGCCCCATAGGTGCTCCATTAGCCCCCGAATGGAGGCCGCAGGGAGAAGGGGGCTCTGCTAGTCACTTTCCAAAAGGCTGAGAAAGCGATAGAGAGGGAGAAGAGAGGACAGAAAGAGAAAGAGAATGGATGGATGAAAAGAGAGCGATTGTGCGAAAAAATGAAGGGAGCCTGGTTGGTTTGAGCATTTTTGCCAGGGCTGCTTTTGGTTCCCCAGCCCCACCCTGTACCACACCCTTTGATCTACAATCCTAGCATTGCAGAGGT
Source organism: Calotriton arnoldi (assembly GCA_963921515.1). Classification (NCBI taxonomy): domain Eukaryota; kingdom Metazoa; phylum Chordata; class Amphibia; order Caudata; family Salamandridae; genus Calotriton; species Calotriton arnoldi. The sequence continues at coordinate 12,238 of CAWUFW010000063.1, read as the reverse complement.
GCCAGTCTCCTGAAACAAGCTTTGAAAAATGAAAGTTTTGACTGTTATATGTTGCTCAACAGTGCTCAATTTGAAAAATAATGATTGTCGGCACCCAAAGCACTGCTCAAAAAACAGCAGCCAGTGCTATTAAATGTCCCTGCACCGAATACGGAGGCTGTGTAGTCCAGAATCTCCCTCATGCCTTTTTAATCCCTTGACAGATGCTCCTTGCCCCTTTATCTCACTCTTGCAGGTTCCTGCTCTCTTCCTTGTTGACGTTTTTTCCGTATTCTCTTCTTTTCTTTCCCAGTTGTGTGTTCTCCCCTCTTGCTCTCTGGGAATGTCTGATAAGCAGCGGTCGAAGTGCATTAAAAAAGTATGGGAACTGTGATGCTGCATGCATTGCGAGCAGGGTCAGCGCGCGTGGGGGTGGGGTCAAAGGTGTGGCTAAAAGAAACCAAAGTATTCTGTACTTTTTCTGTATTTTCGCTGTTAGGTAGCTACATATAAATTAACGTGCAGCTTAAACAAAAAATGAATAAAAAGGATGTTACTCAGTGGGAAATGCACTATAATATATTACGAAACCACTATTTGTTACTTCACTGCAGAGGTCTTTGTGTAATCAGACAGTCACAGAGTGAAATCTTGGTTGGTGCAGTGGAGAATTGTTACTTGTGTTGTTTTAGTGCTACGAGGTCACAGCCTCTGACAGAAAGCACTGTGAATATGTAAGTCATTATTTTGAACTTGCATTACACACAGTATAAGATAGACTGCTAAATAATGCGCAGAAAGATTGAAGATAAAATGGTGCTTTCAAAATAAAGATTTTAGTAATAACCATACTGTACGTAATGCAATTTTATTTTACATTACTGTCCCTTCAACACTTCCACGGGTAGTAGACGCTATTTAAATACATTTACAATTAAAAGCACGAACTTCACAGCTCAGTTGTTAAGTCTTTGCACTACCACGCAAGAAGAATAAATCTTTGACATCACAAAGCTTCGAGTGATTCGATCAATTAAAGCCAGTACCAGCTCCCAAGCATCCTTTACATTTGGTGTTTATCCCTTACATGTGCAGATTAACTTGTTGCGTACATTGGAATTTATTTCAGGCAAGCAGGAACCTTGGCAGGAAGGCTATTTGGTTTCCCAGTACAGGAGACTCACTGAATGACATTTCAGCTGAAGCATTTAAACTTTCGCAATTGACTGTCCCGGGACGGTCTTTTTACAAATAGGGGCCAGTTACGATGTCTGTCAGTAAGCCTCTGACCAGCTTTCGGAGGCTTTCCGACCGACATCGTGGTTTTCAATTCCAAAAATTGCAACGAGGCGGTCGGAATTGAAACTGGCCGGCCATTCCGGCTGGATTCCGACAGGCTCTAGAAGCCCGTCGGCCAGTCGGAAACCGCACCGTAATCCCAATAGGATGGTGTTTCCGCCATCGGGATTACGATGTTGGTTTCCGACAACCTTTCTGTGCCGGCCTTTCCGACATGGAAAGGCTGTCTGGAAGCAACTATGGGGGCCCCTAGCAAGGCCCCCTTGCCTTCGCGGCCTACGTTTAAGGGCCCCACTGTAAATCTCTGCACCCTGTGGCAGGCACCTTGAGGTGCTTGACACAGGGTGCAGGGATTTACACAAACTCCCATTTCTCTATGGGAACTTGTGCTACGGCCAGTTTGCGGCCGCAGCACAAGCTCCCACAGAGAAATGGGAGTATGCAACCGCACAGTGTGCGGTCGACTCATAATCATGTCGTCGGGATCGCTGACCGGAGGTCGGTCTGTCCTGAATCCGCAATTGTGTGGGTCGGAGGCAACTCATACCAAAATCGCAATCAGGCCCAAAGTAGGGAAACGGTTTTTCATAAATCATAAACATATGGGCACTTCATGCCCCTCCAATCCTGCCCACTTCAACCTCTGTTAATAAGGAAAAATAAGTGCCAGTGGGTCCAACTGGCCCCAGAAATGCGTGCGGGTGGGCCCAACTAGCAACCACCGGCTCAAATTAAGCAATGTCCTACCTATAGGGCAATGATATGGTCTTTCGGTGTCTGGTTGGCATTGAATTAATTTGCGAAAGCATTATCTGTCAACCTGGTGGACGGCTGAGTGGATCTGCTTGAGGGAGCAGAGGCCAGAGGGCAAACATAGGGGCCGATTACGATGGCGGTGTTTGGCACATCCGCGGTGCTGGCGGAAAACGTCATTTTCCGCACTCCAGCGGCGGTCCTCGCGTCCGCCGTATTACAATGGTCAAAGATAGCCCATTTCCCGCCCGCTGCAGAGTTTCGGGATCCGCCAGGAATTTCCTTCCGCAACGGTGGCGGAGGGAGCCAATAGAGAAAGACCGCCGTGCGGAATGACGTTACGACCGCCGTACAAATCACGATGCCTCAAACAGCCCATCACAACGCAGCGGAGAAACCAGCCACCCGTAGACGGCGGAAGCACTACTGCGGAGATCGAAACCCGAATCCCGGTCAGCTCCACGTGTTCCTGACCGCTATGGATCCAGTCCTTCAAGCCCTTCCGCTGCTGTACCTGATCCACTACCAGCAAATAAAACGTCGCCGCGGTCAACACCGCAGGTACGTAAAAACACATCTCCGCACACAACACACAACTCCTGTGCTGAAATACGGTTCCTGTCCACATCAGACACTCTGGTGGAGACAGGAACATATCCCCCAGTGTACTCACACATGTCCTGCCTGCTCAAAATCCACACCTCCGCATCCGGGTCACCCATCAACCGCGAAATCACTGCAATGTCCTGGGCAAGTCACCGCAGCGGTGAAGATGCGGGAAAACCTGCGCACAATGTAGTAGGCAGGGCCGGCGCCTGGCATGGGCAGTCTGGGCAGCTTCCCAGGGCTCCACCTTCACCCAACCCACATGGTGGGCTGCATCAGTTGGCCACAGCCCACAGCCCACAGCACGCTTCCCACACCCATTTCTGCACATGCTGTGTGCCCCTCCTGTCCCCCCCATGCACAATTTATCAGCCAGGTGTGGCTCGACCTCGCACCTCACACATCAAAGGGCAAGGTAGATTGACTGGGAAGGTGGGGGTGAAGATGAACACCCTGCACAGAAGGTCAGGGGCTGGACAACCCTCCTCCTCACACCTGCTTTCCACTCATGTGAATCAAACTGAGTATAATTAAGAAATGTTGACTCACACTGCATATTACAACCACTGAACTGTTCACACTGCATGTCAAGTCCCTCTGAAAGATCCCACACTGACACCCTGCCACATACACATACCATAGGTCAGCAGCAATGTAGGACAATAAATGGGCTAGGCCACAGTGGAGTGCACAGTGCTGGAAAACCAGGGAGCAAGCCACATAGCATTTGGACATCACATGCAAGAGGAGGAACATATCACACTACCCTTAGGCCCTCAAATCAGACATGGGTGGCACAGTGATAGCAATGAAACCAAAGTGACAACTGTGCAATATCTATGGGATACATCAATGCAAGCTATGCATAGGCACAGGAATGATAGGAAGTGTCAGAAGCCATACAGTGACCAGCCACACATCTGTGTCAACTTACTTGACAAGTGTATGCCACCAGCACAACACACATGACTCATTGTCACACTCCCTGACTGTCAAACCCAAGTAGGACCTTCACACATACCCCTCATCTACCCATCTCACACCTGCAACACTCAACACCTGTGAGAAACACACATAAAGGTGCAAATAAGGTCCTGTGAGTTTCCAGACAACCAATCACACACCCTGGTGTGCATCAACAAATGTCAGCTTCACACTCAGGGATGCCTGAACCAATGCTGAACCAAAACCAATAGCCAAACACAAATCTCACAAACAACATCCACAGAAGTCCAACAAGCCCAGCCATGTGCAGGCAAACAGTGGATAGGCAATGTGACCCTAGACAGAACAGGAATACACAACATTGTCACTCTGGACAAATGCACAGACACCATACCCCAACACAAACAAGAATTGCATCTTCAAATGCCAATCATGAACACTAACTGGGATCAGTGGGACAAATCAGCTAACACAGACATAGACACCACACCAGTCATCAAGTGAGCATGCTGTCACAGTGTACCACAAGCATGCACATGCACAATCCTGACAAGTGACAGGTCAAACATAGGAGGACATACCACTATTGTGCACTCAAAACAAGCTCATGAACAAGAATACACATTGCTACATGTGACATACACACAAGAAATGCACACTACACACGCAACACACATCTGAATGTATCACAATGCACAAACTACTCACACACAATGTCATGCAAATAGAACATCACACACACATTGCACCTGTCAGCAGAAAGAGCCAACACAGGCCAAACACTGCATCCATCTACAACAAAAATACAACAGATGCACATACCAATCCATCACATAGCAATCTCAGCTGGACATCAGGGGGATGCACACCAGGCAAGTACAAGGCAACATACACTGACAGCACTGCATGCACACTAAGCAGTGTGTGCACACCAACCAAACCAGTAGCACACATATCTGAGTGCCCCACCATGAACTCCCACAACACAAATCACCACAGCACACAGATAACATCACACTCAGCTTAGCCATCACCCACAGATGCACAACTCAGGGAAACCCAGATGCAAACAACATGACTAGAGGACTGTGCTGCTCAAACATATGCACTGCACATGAGCAACCATGACTGCAAACAAGTAGAAGAAAATAACACATAACTAATTGTGAAACTGTCCTGAGTGGCACATTGGTCCTGTACACAGATCATCCTCACACAGTATAGTGTCACACTATGAAGTGGTGGGGTGGGTCACACACTGGCAAGGCATGGGGTGGAAGACATGAGATTGAAGTGGTGTGTACATCAGTATTGGACAGGTGAGGAGTGTACAGTTCACAAACACATAGAGGAGTAACTCACAATGTGTAGGCATCAGAAGCACCTATAGGGGATGGTATGACTCCTCATACCACATACTATACTCGACCCAAAAATGTGTCAAGTGACAGCAATGCATGAGAAAACTCACAAATAATGTCAGTGTGGCTGAGCAGGTCAGCACAGTGAGCACAAACGTAAACAAGACCCATGGCTGATCAACAAAACACAACACAGACTTGGCAATGACACACTCTGCATACTCACAACTGACAGTGACAACAAGTAGGTGTCCCCCAGGAGTGCAAGCACACACCGACACATTGCACAGTGCTCAACCTACAACATCTACATGTGCACACAATCCGAAGCACATGTCTGACAATGTAATCTAACAGGCACACATTACCTGGGTCACACATGTGTGTAGTTGGCATGTGCAGGGGCACATACACATCAACACTACTGACAATGACAGGCCAATCACACTGTATGACTACTCAAGTGCACACATTCAAATGTACCCATGTGACTATGAAGACAGGCCCACACAAGATGACTACACATCAACACTGCTGTGCACACATCAAGAAAGAGCCCACAGATATGACGGACCCTGGCCACCCCGCAAGTAATCCTGTGGATAGCATTCACCTCTGTTCTGGTATTGCATCCTAACATGACATGTGTACAATTTAGCAAACCTGAGCACAGAATGATTAGGAGAAGAGTAGATCATCACAAAGAACCATCATTGCACCCTCAAGCCTCAGACTGAAGAAGAACAAAAGTGCCTGTTACCTCTGGAAACCTCTGAAAAAGTAAAACAAGTAATTGCCAATGTGAAAGTAGCATTCAGAGCATGTGTCACATGAACCGATACCCATACATAAAACCTTTTATTTAGCAAGGGCATTGACAAAGCAGACAACAGGAGTAACAGTCTTTATTACATAATACCCAGATAGGCATCAAAAGTACAAAACAGGGGGGGCGTGGCCTAGCCGCGAAGCGAGATGGCCGCAAGTTAGAGGAGCTCCGGCGCCCGTGAATCCCTCCTGTCTATCCGCCTTCTTGATCCGGCTCCAACTGCGTTCGAAATACACAGATAACCTTGCTGCCTCCACCCCGCTGTGCGACGAGGGCTCGGGCTGAGCGCCGGCCGGATCGCAGCCGGTGGAAAACTGAGGCCTGATCGGCTTCCCCATCCGGAGGCTGCGGCGCGAAAGACTGGGCGTGGTGACGTGGGCCAAGGAGTCGCCATCAACGCAAGGCCGTGGTTGCGGCCAGTGACCGGCCCTGCGCGAGGTGAAGCCCGTGGTCTGCGGAGGGCATTGCAACTCCCCCGACGGTGGCGTTTGAACAGTGCAGGGGCCATCGGAGCGCCGTCGCACGCACCCACGGAGAAGAAGGTGAGCGCTCCCGACCGCGCTGCCGGCGGGGCTCCGTGGCTTCGGGCCCAGCGTGGTTAGGGGCAGCAGCCTGGTGGGCGGCCCGGCCGGAGTGGGGCCCCTATCTTTCCCCCCACCCCTGAGCCCCGCGGACACCACCTGCAGTGACTCCTTCCTTGGTGCATATCTCCATAGCCGGAGGGGGGCGTGGCCCCACAGGCATCGGCCCTGAGGATCGTTGGGCCTGTGCCGGACCGGGAGTTGCCCCGCGCAGCTGCATGGGGCTGGCATGGGGTGACAGGGACAAACATCCAGCAAAGCCTGCCTCCTTGAGACCCAGATAACGGCGTACGCCCGGGCCGGGCTTCCACCAACTGCTCATACACTGCATTGCTGGACTATATGCTGGGAGCGTGGCCAAGATCGTGAGATAGCAACCGGGTGCCTGATTTCCGCAACGCCCATTCTGATTCTACCCTGGCACTACCTGCCGCTTACCTGAGTCGCCCCCAGTGCCCTGTTGTCGGCTTCATAGGACGTGAAACCCTCATGGCCTGGTCTACTGCCGGACAGCTCATTCCCCAGTGGCCACTACAATTTACTTCCTCCTATTGTTACTTGGTACCCGCACCTAGGAAGCACTGGTGCCCATAGAGGTTGTGGATTTCTGAAGGGCTGGTGTGTTGCCGCGACGATGTCAGGGACCAGGGGGCAGAAAGGAGTGCAAGCCAATAAACTGGACAAGTATACTCTCCCGAAGTCGATGCTTTCGGACCCACAGCAAGTGGTCGCCACATCAAAAGGTCCTGAAGGGGCTGCCGCAGACCTGACGCTCCAGGACGTCTTGGATGCCATATCTGGGGTAAGGGTGTCCCTTGAACAGAGGATGGACACTATTGCCACGGAGGTAACGCTCCTCAGAGCAGACCTCACGAAAATCGGGGAGAAGGTAAAATAACTGGAACTCACCACCTCCAGTCTGGTCGAAGACAAGTCCCAGCTGCAAAGCGAAGTCAACGAACTACAGACCATCCGGAAACACGCGGAGGAGAAGCTGGACGACTATGAAGGGCGCACCCGCCGCAACAACGTGCGTATCATCGGGGTCCCTGAGAACGCGGAAGGGCAGGCGACGGATCTTTTTGTGGAAGACCTCATCCTTACTCACCTCCAGCCCAAGGGACTTTCCAAGTTCTTCGTGGTCGAAAGAGCACATAGGGTCCCTGGTGGGAAACCAAAACCTGGAGCACTGCCCCAGCCGATCTTGGCCAGATTACTAAATTTCCGAGATCGAGACGTAATCCTCCAGGCCGCCAGGAATGCCCCGCCCCTCCGCTATGAGAACTCGGAGGTCTCCTTCTTCCCAGATTTTACCCTCGCTGTGCAGAAACATAGACGATCATTCTTGGCAGTGAAGAAGAAACTCCGGGACAGGGGGGTTAAATACACGATGTTGTTCCCAGCCCGCCTCCGGATGGAGGCGGACGGTAGAGCCTGCTTCTTTGATCGTCCGGAAGACGCTGCAGACAGGCTTGAGGGCTGGAGAAGTGCAGAGGAACATAACGCTCGCAGATGAGTGCCCGCGAGCTGCCCTTGGACTCTGACTGTCTCCGAACTGTAAGATGCACGTATTGAGATTCCTGAAGGGGTGGTTGGGCCTATGCTGGGAGGTTCTGAGCCCGTAGAGACCCGGGTCGGGGCCTGTCATTACAAAGTGGGATACCGTATGGACAATTCGTAGACCTATTGGCCTATAGACCTGAACTTAGGAGCCTTAATGTTTTTGTCCACCAGGGGAGGGTTCACAAGGGAACGGCCTCCCGCCCCCCAAGTTAAACTACCGTTAGTTACCTGTTTGGGCGACAGGCACTCTGCATAGTGTTTGATGGGCAGTTTTAGGCTCAGAGTGCAGGGGAGCAGGGTGGGGAGATGTTGGGTAGGAATTGGGGATTTTAGCTTGTTATTTCTAGTTCTTTGTTTACAGATGTTTACAGATGTCGACTGATCTATTCTTCGAGCTGGAGCGAAAAGGTACAAACTCTTTCTGCAATGCTGGGGACACACCGAGACGGACACTTTAGACTGTTAAGTTGGAACGTTAATGGTCTGGGAGAGAAACTTAAATGCAGTATGGTCCTGCAACATGTCAAACGGCACTCCCCGGAGGTGGTGCTCCTCTAGGAGACACACCTTGTTGGCAACTCCTGTAAAGCATTAGATAGATGGGGCTATAGACTAGTGACGCACTCCGGATTTACTACTGGGTCTCGGGGAGTAGGCATTATGATCAAAAACTCCTTCCCGCTTTCTATACAGCCCATGTGGGTAGATAACATGGGGCGATATGCAGCGGTATCCGGACAATGGGAGGGTTCAACCCTTACTCTAGTGATGGTGTATGTCCCCCCGGGACTGCAGAGCCTGACTTTCAAAGACCTGGACGTTCTCTTACTCTCACTCCCTGAGGGCCGCTTAGTAATGGTGGAGACTTTAATTCGGTGGTCTCGGGGCTCCTGGACCGCTACCCCCCACGGGAGGTTGGATCTTTGCAGAAGTGGCTCCCCGACTTCCTGGATGCAATGGGATTGGTGGATATGTGGCGTGCATTCCACCCTGATGCCATTCAGCACACCTTTTATTCTGGCGCACATGGAAGCCTCTCCCGTATTGATTATCTACTGGCCCCAGAGGCCCAGATCACAGAGGTACAGGAAGCTAGACACATGGCGAGGGGCATATCAGACCACTCTCCGCTCCGGGCCCATCTGGTCCTGGGGGGAGGGCAGGTCGGAAGGGTCGCACCCATTAACCCCTGGTACCTTCGTAACCCAGCTGTTAAGAAAACACTCCTCCAGAATATTGTTAACTACTTTCGTGACAATGAGGGCACGGTCCAGTCTGCGCAGGTCCTGTGGGAAGCGTTTAAGACAGTGCTCAGGGGGCAGGCCCTGTCCTCGATTGCTGGGACTCGGAAGGACAAGCAGAAAGATCTAGTGCAGGTGGAGAGCGAGATTCTCCACCTCAAGGAAACTGTGGCGGAGGACTTCGCACCGGAGACGCTCCATACCCTGAAGCTCAAATGAGATGAGTACAGGAGCATTGCCACAGACATGGCCAAAACACTAGGAAGAGAAAAAGCTGGTAGGCTATATGATCTTGGGGATAAGGCTGGCAAACTGTTGGCCTGGCTGGACAAGAAAGAAATGGCTAATCGGCTGGTCCCTGAATTGATAGATGAGGGGGGGCCAACAGTGACTGACCCGCAAGCAATCTCACATACATTTGCTGCTTATTACAGCTCCGTTTACAGTTCGACTTCCACTCTCTCCGTTACGGACTCTGAAGAGCTCCTTAGGGACATTCAGATGCCGATTCTCACTGCCGACGAAAGGGATATGCTCGATGGCGCCCTCACGGACGACGAACTGGCACAAGCGATCCGGGGCCGTCGCCCTGGCAAGGCTACAGGCCCAAATGGACTGCCGATTGAGCTCTACAAACTGAAGCCTGACGCTATTGCTCCCCACTTGCGCGCTATGTTCAATGAGAGCCGAAAGAAGGGGCTCCAGCGTATAGCTACACTAGTAACGATCCATAAGGAAGGGAAACCTAGGAATCAATGCTCCTCTTACAGGCCTATCTCCTTATTGAACGCCGAACCCAAAATCCTAGCTAAAGTGCTAGCAAATCGCCTTGTGCGAGTGATCTGTAAGCTGATACACCCTGACCAATCGGGTTTTATGCCCCATCGTAATACGGCGTTGAACCTACGGCGCCTTCACGGCGTCCTGGGAAGACTTGACACAATTCAAGAAGCTGCGGTAGTGGTCTCGTTGGATGCCTCAATGGCGTTCGACACGATAGAGTGGTCTTATCTCTTCGCTCTCCTGACAAAAATGGGCTTTGGGCCTGGTTTCGTCGGCTGGGTGCGGCTTCTGTACTCTGAGCCCCTGGCGCAAGTGGTAGTTAATAATAAAAAATCAGAGGCTTTTGGCCTGGGTCGGGGGACCCATCAGGGATGTCCCCTCTCGCCTCTCCTTTTCGCCCTCTCCCTAGAACCCCTAGCCGCGTGGATCCGTTGGAGTCCCTCCATCCGAGGACTCAAGTGGACAGCGGGATGGGAGGACCGCATCTCGTTATACGCGGACCACATCCTCCTATTTCTGGCCTCCCCCAAGTCGTCCCTACGAGTCGTGCTTGACATCTTTACCATCTTTGGGAGATACTCCGGTTATAGGATTAACTGGGGTAAGTCCCTTCTGTATGTTCTCAGCGGTGATCCCCCCCCTTGCCTCATGACTGTCCCATGCAAATAGCAAAAGAGGGTTTCCGCTACCTGGGCATCTTTATCGCAGCTGACCCCAGGCTCAGATACGAGCGCAATCTACTCCCCCCACTCAATAGACTTAAACGTGATGTCGCCACTTGGAAGAAACTTCCGCTCTCACTATTAGGAAGGGCGGCATTATTCAAAATGATGTCACTGCCGCGTTTCCTATACGCTCTGCAAAATTCCCTCGATTTAGTCCCAGCCAGATACTTTGGTGAGATAGAGAACCTGCAGAGAGATCTGTTGTGGGACGGACGGCCTCGCATAGCACTACAGAAATTGGTCCTGGGTTGGTATGACGGGGTATTAGTCTACCAGACATAAAACAATACTACTGGGCCGCACACCTGGCGGCAATTAACCACTGTATATATAGACCTGGGGACGATCCGGCATATAGAATGGACAAGTGGCTATTACCGGGAGGCACTTATTACAGAGCTCTCTACTCCAAGCCCCAGAGATTCCACCTTACAGGACCGACCAAACACTCGGTGGCAATTTGGCATGTTGCTAGCAAAAGTATGGGGTGGGACAAAAAATTCACTCTGGTTGCCCCCCTATGGGACTCGGAACGACTGGGTACAATGGGTACCACAAATGGGTTTGACAAGTGGGATCTGATCGGAATCTCCACCATTGGAGACCTATGGAAAAACGGGGCGATGATACCGTTCTCCGCTCTGCAGCAGAGCCACGAACTCGCAGACTCGGAGCTCTTCAGATACTTGCAAATCAGACATGCACTACAGTCGAACCTACCCAAAGACACCTCCCTACCTAGGGCTTCGCCATTAGAGGACAGACTCTTAGACGGTTATTTGCCAGATGGGGTTATATCGTTGACGTATAAAAAGCTGATAAACAACACTCCAGATCCTCTGATACTCTTGAGGCGCTGCTGGGAGGGAGACAGGTTGGAGATAGATGATGAGGAGTGGCAGGAGGCTCTGGCCTCCCCAAAGGAGGTTGCAATCTCTTCTAGACTGCGCCTGGTCCACCGGGTATATGTTTCCGGACCAACCCTGGTTAAAATGGGAAAGGTAGATGAGGGCAGCTGTATGCGCGGATGTGGGCAGCTCAACTCCTTTATTCACATTCTATGGGAGTGCCCCCTTATCCAGTCCTACTGGTCACGAGTGCACGAGTGTATGAGTCACGTATCAGGGGTAGTCATATGGCCAGAGGCTAAGAGATGTCTCTTGAATATTTGGGAGCCCACTGACCTCAATAGCAGGGATAAACTCTGGGCTTAGGTGGGACAGATGATAGCCAAATGGAACGTTGCGCAGCTGTGGGGAGCGGGGGAACCACCCAGGGTGGACTCCTGGAAAAATGACATGGACTGGTGTATGTTCAGGGAAAAGACGGTCTATGTCTCCCGAGGATGTCCCAGGAAATGGTCCTCTATATGGAACAAATGGAATACCTACCGTGGAAGTATCTGTGCTCCCCCCCTTGATTCTGTTTCAGACGACCAACTTACACCATAGTCATTGTTGTCCGTTGGACATACCTGTATATTTGTACTTATAAATGCTCTAGACTTGAAATATGTTTACATTTTCAGTGCTCTGTAATGTCCACTCTGATGGTTAATAAAAAAAATAAAAAA